>JAGSMZ010000046.1:1910172-2546897 GCA_029286645.1 Papilio protenor | reverse complement strand
CTATGCCTATACGCTAATGCGCTAAGTGCCATAAACGAATATGCGATTTTCGGATTTTCGAGTTTCGAGTTTTCGACCTTTCGATAAGCCATATGCCGTTATGGACTAATGGGCTAGCATATAAACGCTATGCGCTATTTCATATCGCGATATGCGATTTTCGATTTTCGATTTTCGGTTTCGATTTTCGATTTCGATAAGCGAATGCGTTAATGCGCTCTGGGCTTGCAACTTACGCTATGCGCTATGTGCAAACGCGAACCTGCGATTTTTGATTTATTCGATTTTCTGTTCTGGTTTCAGTTTCCGACCTTTCGATAAGCGATATGCGGTTATGCGTTATGGGCTATCACTCTACGCTATGCGCTATTGCAGTAACGCGACATGCGATTTTCGATTTTCGATTTTCTTATTATTAGGGGTAGCGATGCGGGGGGCGAGGTTACCATATATTTCCATCTTTTTAAAAGAAAGAGACAGAAAATTTACTTTTAAAACATACAAAAAAAAAAATTGTTTCCATCAATATTATTGTAATAGTACGTATGATGTGGTAAATTTATTTTGTTCGAAAATGTTCCCATATAAATTAAGTATCTATATATATATATTTAAGATTTTTTTTTCCTTTCAGCGCGTTTACAATTGGAATAAAAATGGATAGGAACATGTAATCTGATTATATGACATATTTCAAATCGTTATAGGTATATGTATATATTTTAACAGATCTATATAGTCCCGTATAATTTGTATGCAAAAGTAAGCCACAGCATCCAATTTAATCATAAGTACATACGTAATAGTAAGTAAAATGTATCGACACCTTTTTGTATCATTGTATTGTTATAAGACGTTCGTCAGTCATACCAAAGAAACATTAAACTTCTCTAGATATATATGCGGCCCTGAAAAGGGCCTTTTTTAATTGTTGTTGTTTCAATTAGAAAATGAAGACGACAGACATTTATATTAATGCCATCATCTCGACAAACGACCTTCTTAGGCACGCTCGCCGGCGAATTTCTACGCGCGCAACTGTATGTCCCTTATGCATAATGGTGACGCGCTTTGCGTGAATAGCGCACAAGTTGGTGTCCTCGAAAAGACCGACTAGGTAGGCTTCGCTCGCCTCCTGAAGGGCCATCACCGCGAGCTCTGGAAAGTAGATCAGTCTGAAATCCTGAGCGATCTCACGAACCAGACGTTGGAATGGTAACTTGCGAATAAGAAGCTCCGTGCTCTTTTGGTAACGACGGATCTCACGGAGAGCGACAGTTCCGGGCCTGTAGCGATGGGGTTTCTTCACACCGCCGGTCGCTGGAGCGCTCTTACGCGCCGCTTTAGTAGCGATTGTTTACGAGCGCCTTGCCACCGGTGGATTTGCGAGCTGTTTGTTTAGTACGCGCCATTATGAACACTAATGAAATAAACGACAAAGCGATACGATCACGTGCGCCGTTACAGTAGGACGTTTAGGAGATTAATAAAAATTTACAATTTTTTTTTTTTTTTTTTTTTTTTTTTTTTTTTTTTTTTTGTGACTGAGTTGTCACTGTTTGCCTTGAAGAGGCATTTACAGATTCACCGGGCTTGAGGTGGCCGAGCGCAGATGGCGTTTTAGCCTAAACCTGTTTATGAGTAAACTAGGGCCGAGGATCCTCAGGAGGCCCTCGGCTCGGGACGTTTACTTCGTTCTTATTACCGGATTGCGGAGTGCCACCGAGCTCTTAGATCGCTTAGGGGGACGCTCCATGGAGTGACTAGGCACCAAGGGCCCCGAGAGGGGATCTCGGCTTGGGCTGTCACTCAATACGCGTTTAGCATTCCGATTCAAGGGTGCCCAAGAGGGCAAACCTCGGCATGATCAGGTGCGGTTATCTGATTGCTATTATTATTATTAATACATCTAACATTACTACCACTTCGGAAAGCGTTAGCGCTGGGAGAAGAAGGAGAAGTGGGGAGAGAAGGGCGGAAGAAACTACGCAACTCTTCTATCATTGATAGGAGAAACCTGCTGCTATGGGAGGCCGTTATAGCGGGAATGATTGCCTAGTCGACAGCGACTACGGCGCGTTTGTCATGTAGTGGTTGTTAATTCCTAGCCTGAGGCGATTGTTGTTGCATCGTCTTGGAAGTCAAAACGTGCCTAGGTCTGCGATGATCACGTCGAAATTTACCGAGCGGCGATTGTGTTGTAGGTGGCGGCACCTACAACTAACGAATTAGGATGACCGACGGCAGAGTCAAAATAACGACGCGACGCCAGCTTCAGGTGTTGGGCTATGGTGGGTAAGTCCAAGTCTATGTGAAGATCACTATTGCGCATGTAGCCACGGGTCCCCGTGGCTCTGCGCATGAAATCTATTTTTGAATCACCTGAAGTCGGTGTATTTGTTCGGCGAGATGTGCGCGAATACCGGGCTAGCATACGTCATGACGGGACGCACTACTGATTTATAGAGTGTCACCTTATTCCGAAGGGACATTTTGCTCTTTTTATTCAATAACGCGGAAGGCGACCTAAGATGAAAGCCGCGCGGTTCCTAACCGGGTCACGTGTGCGGAGAAGTTGAGTTTTGTGTCAAGGATGACACCTAAGTATTTACTTGGTCTTCCCAGGGTATTGGGCTGTCCAAAAGCTTAACAGATGTGAGACGAGGTTCTTTGCTGCGTGAAAAGTATAGAGCCGCGCTTTTGGTAGGATTGATTCGATCCTCCATTTCCTAAAACAGGCACCAAGGGTATTTGCTGCAGTCTGTAGAGTCTGCATATGGCATCAGGCTTACGGCCTGATGTAAAAATGCAGGTGTCATCGGCAAATAACGCTAGTTCCAGACACCGCGTAAGCGCGGAATATAGTGGTATATAGTGTAAATAGGACTGGCCCAACACGACCCTGGGGCACCCCGGCTCGAACGGGATGTGATCTAGAGCAAACTCCCTCGACGCGGTAGCGAAACGTGGCCTACTTAGGAAGTCTCGTATTATACATACGAGACGATCGGGTACTCCGTACTCATATAGCTTGTATATGAGACTTGTGCCATACTTTGTCGAACGCTTTCGCTACGTCGAGAAAGAGGGCTCCGGTGTTAAGGCCGCGTTGACGTTTAGCTAGTATGTGTTCCGTGATGCGGTGCACTTGATGAGTGCATGAATGTTTGGCGCGAAATCCAAACTGTTCTGCGATAGGCATACCTTTCGTATCCATAAAAGTACGTAAGCGGGCTAGTATAAGCGTTCATAAATCTCCCAAAAGTTTTGAGAAGACTTATGGGACGATATGATGTGGGATTTGTCGGCGGCTTGGATGGTTTGAGGAACCCTATGACTCAGCGTCCTTCCACTCGCGGGGAAGACACCTTGAGTCATTGCTACGTTATATATGGTTACAAGAAGCTGTATAATAGCAGCGGGAAATAGTTTGGCCACCCTATTGGTAATGCCATCTGAACCGGGAGCTTTGCGAGGGCGTAAGTTTTTAATTAATTCCTCAACTTCATCGCTGGTTACCGGAGGAATGGAATCGAGAAGGGGTACGTTACTCCTCCGCTCGACCTCTCTGTCCACCTTTCGGAGGTGTTCAGGGTCGACCGGTAGGCTACTAGGGGAGCATTGGGCCTCGAGACTGTCAGCCAGGCATTCGGCTTTCTCATCGTCCAGCATGGCTGGTATCTTTTGGACGTGAGAGTGGCGGCATCGTAGGGTACGTGTCGCCTTTGAGTGATTTAGGGAGTTTCCAGAAAGCTAAATGCGATGGCTTTAAATTACTGAGATCTGAATCCCACCTTTCGTTCCTAAATGCAGCATGCGTGCTTTGACCTCACGCTGTAGTTTACGTAGCTGTTTTTCGGTCAATTCGGTGGGATACATACCATGGGCACGGGTAGCCGCGTTCTTGCGCCTCAATAAGTCTCTAATGTCTGGTGGTAGTGACCAACGATGGTTATTCATCTCTGGGATCTGCCTTGAGCAGTCCTCTATGACGTTTTGGACATGACTTGTTAGAGAGCCGATCGCGACACCCATGTCTTGTTCAGTATTTAATTGATCAGGGATGATATCCAAGTCGGGTGAGTTTACAATTTTAAGTTAGCTCTGAGCTTGTGCCAATCGATTACTGTCTTAATTTGGGGGCGGTAGGTGCAGATGGCCCTAGCTGTAGAAGGACTGGCCGGTGATCCGAGTGAAGCTCGTGAATCACCTTGACATCGCATAGGTTTAAGTTAATGTTTTTGACGATTGCAATGTCAAGCACATCCGGTGTGTGTCCCAGAACATGGGGATAGTGGGTGGGCTCTATGGGCGCTACGATTCAAAATCTAGTAAGTCAGATAGTGAGTCGAGCGCACGGCCTCTTTTACTGATTCTGGTCGAGTTCCATCGGGTGTGCTTGCTATTGAAGTCGCCAGCAAGGATTGTAGCATCTCCTATAGATAGGAGGGCTTCAAAGTCCGAGCGTAAAATTGTTGCGCTTATTCTACAAGGAAGGTAAACTGAAGCTATTGTTATGGGAGCGTGGCCTGTCATGGCCAGCTGACAGATCGAGGCTTCTAAGTGCGTTAACGCGGGCGTGTCAATCGGTACACAGGCAGAGATTTTTTGTAGTAAATAACAGTACCGCCGCCTGGGGCACCGGTCCTATCATTTCTAACGATGTTATAATTAGAGACCTTTGGGTCCCTCATTGTCGGTTTGAGAAAAGTTTCCTGCACGAGTAACACGTCGACTTGATGGTCGCGAAGGAAGATGTAATTTCGTCACGTTGTTCCCTAACACCATTTGCGTTATAGAAAGCTACGGTGATCGAACGTGGTTTTGACTCTGCCGTTATTACGTGCGAGAGACGGGGGGGTACTATTAATTCCGTTTGGTTGTGCAGCCATACTAACCTAAAGTATTATTGTAGAGCACGGATAATGTGCTCGTATTTCAATAAAACATCGACGCGCGTGATTATATCTCCGGTGGAGTTTTTAAATGCATGAGCGAAGTCTAAAACCTCATTCATGTCGAGAGATCGCAACTTCTTAAGTGATTCAAGGGGATCGGCCCCTGTCACATGGTGTGTAGGTGGTACAAAAGCCGGCCTTGCGGGGGTCGGTTTGGTAAGCCTGGCGCGGCCGTGTTGGTAGTTCGCGGACGCGACAGGATGCGGTGTCTGTGGGTGAGTTGTTGGGGGGTTTTTTCAGTTTGTTGTTTTTACCTCCTGGCACGGTATGGTACACGAGGTTGGAAGGACGCTCAGCACGAAGCGGGGGGAACGAGTCTAATGTCGGTACATGTCGTGGTTTTTGGGTGAGTTGCCTGGTGGTGTTCGGGGCATACTCCCTACGTTTAGGTGCTTTAGGGCACCCAAGATAGTTAGCCGTGTGGTCGCCGCGGCAGAGGACGCATGCGGGTTTGCCGAAGGCTTCTAGCAGTGATTTGTCTTCGGTCTAGGACAATCGATCGTGGCGTGATCGTCTAGGCACTTGACGCACCTGGACGGGCAAAGCAATTGCGGGCTGAGTGCCCATACAATTGGCATTTGTGGCATTGTCCGGGGAGGGCGCTCTTCCGAGGCGGCTCGACGACTAGGCCACTAAGGCCGCAAATCGACTTTATGTCGAAGATCGCTTTACCTCGGGAGAGAGCTCAAGTTGGACCTGTACCATGTCCATGGGAGTTTTCGTGCGTCTATTTTTCATCCGGTAAACTGCCAATACCGGGATATTTTGCCGTTTTAATGACTGTGTCACCTCATCGACGGATATTTCCTTCGGGATCCTCTTGACGACCACCTGAAGGATACGCTCTTCGGCGAGCGTATATGTGTGATAGTAAATATTTTTTTCTCGGAGGAACTTGGTGAGACCGCGATAATCTGCAACTGTTTCCAGTTGTATTTTGATACCTTGGTTGGTCGGAGTTGCTATATATTTAATTTTGTTCGATAGAGCCGATTCTATCATCGGCCATTTGTCCCTAGCCTGAACATAAATTGGTGGAGGCCGTTTGTCTTGTGGCGCGCGGGCCATCGGGGGATTTGGTTTAGCGGGATGTGCCTGAGGGGCATCCGTGGGCTTAAGCGTGGGCTGGGAAGTAGTAGGGGCCGCGATGGAGCGGGACGTTCCAGGCGTTGGCTCTAATGATGGTTTTTGTGCCTTTGGTGGCACTGGGGATGTTGACGCAGAGGCAGCGGGGACGCAATTTTCTTGCGTTTCTTTTTATTTATGACGGTGGTAAATGATCCACCTGCGTCCTCTTCGTTCTCCGGAGACAGAGGGGACTCAAAGTCCATTGCAGAGTCTGAGCGCGACGACACTGAGCTTGCCCTAGACGAGGGCCGCGATGCGGGATTGACGTAATCTTGGAACTCATCGAAGATGTTCCTGTACTTAAGCCGGAGGAAGCGGACTAAGGCGTCAAAGTTATCCGCCATATTTAATTTATTTCCTAAATATTACATACAGTCCCGGTGGGAATGCCGGGGTGTGTGTCCCTTGCTCCCTCCCTGCTGGGTCAAGCAGGGAGGATGTGTGCCTACTACGTGTAGCCCTAGTGCGTCCGAGTGCCGATCTTATTGTGCACTCGGGTGTGTGCTTAGGTCTAACTAAAGCTACCCGTGGGCTCTAAAAGGCCAATCGTGGACCAACGTTGACTAGGGCACTACCCAAGGCCAGTGGTGGAGGTCCCTTCCGAATTATGCGGTTCCCTAAAGGGGAAACGCGGGCGAACGGGGCTGCCCGACTAGCTTC
Organism: Papilio protenor; assembly: GCA_029286645.1. Lineage (NCBI taxonomy): Eukaryota > Metazoa > Arthropoda > Insecta > Lepidoptera > Papilionidae > Papilio > Papilio protenor. Next base: position 2,540,151 of record JAGSMZ010000046.1, on the reverse strand, counting down.
GTTGTCACCGTTAGGTATCCGCTAGTCTTAAATACGTAACTAAAATCTTGCTCGCGCAGTAAAACTGCCACTTCGAACACTTGGTACGGTCTCGAAGTCGGAAACAATAGACGACACGACCGTAATAAAAAGAAACCAGGGAATTGCTTGCCAGATGGCGTGCAATAAATTGTTCCTGAATGGAACAATGACTTTATGACGTTCTTACTCGAAACTAGGATTGTTGCTTGCCAGACGGCCGGTGTAATAAAAATTACGCCGACACAGGTGGCTCGCTAACAAAGGATGGCGGCGTGCTTTATGGCACGCACCTGCGCAGCGGGTTGATCGACGTATTGTCGGATGGAGCGACAGATGTGCGGTGAGCGGACACGTCGTTCACCTCAGCAGTCTGTAGCGGAGTGAAAAAATTTACAAATTTGAACCCGCCCTTTTATAAGGAAGATGGAGGGGGACCGCAACACCTCTCTTTCTCACTCACTCGTCCTAAACCCCCCCCCCCCCGTACCTCACAGCTAGTTTATTTTTTTTAATCCATTTAGATTTTGTTGCACTACGAACGTAATCGAGATATAATATATTATACCATAATTTTTGAGTCTGATGTTTTTCTACGTATATACTTAGATTACCTACATTTAATAAGCAAACGCGTACCTACATATCGAAATGCGAAAGCTCAGATAGATGATTATTGTTAGATTTTGCCGCGTAAGCGGTTGTCGATGAAATGATGATTGCATAGATGCAGTGTGTGTACAGTCTGGAATAATACATAGGGTAATTGTTTTTATTTATTTTTCATTTTTATTTTTTTTATTCCACGCAGTCGCAAGATATTTATTTATATAGTGTACGTGTATTTATTATATTAAGACAACCAAAATTAACGAAAGAGTTCACTTTTTATTCGCCCTCTTTACCAGTGTTTGAGGTCAAAGATGTTGAATGTATGGACAGTATACTTAATAGTTCAAATGTGTTCATTTAGTATATAGGTAGTAAGTGTAATTATGTAGAGTGTAGACGACGTTCCGTACACATAACTTAGAAACAGAAGTAAAGTTCGATTTATTTTGTGGCCCTGAAAAGGGCCTTTGAAATGTAAATTATGTACATAAAGTAACATAATAACATGTAGTCAAATATATATTTGAGGTTGTCATAGGGTCGCACAACCGATACAGACATCAGAAGGCTTCAATCAGCTCACTTCGAGCTGGTGTATTTAGTGACGGCCTTTGTGCCTTCACTGACTGCGTGCTTGGCTAATTCACCGGGCAGTAACAGTCTCACAGATGTCTGCACCTCCCTCGATGTGATGGTCGACCGCTTGTTGTAGTGGGCGAGACGAGAGGCCTCAGCCGCAATACGCTCGAAGATGTCGTTGACGAAAGAATTCATGATAGACATGGCCTTGCTAGATATACCAGTGTCGGGGTGCACTTGTTTGAGCACTTTGTAAATGTAGATGGCATAGCTCTCCTTCCTCTTGTGCTTCTTCTTTTTCTTATCAGACTTAGAGATGTTCTTTTGGGCCTTGCCCGATTTCTTGGCGGCTTTTCCACTTGTTTTCGGCGGCATATTGATGACTTTTATAAAATAATATTCACTCAAAGCACAACTGTTCACGCGGTGAATATGAGCGAGAGATAATAAAAATTTACGGATGTTTTTTGCCTTTTGTCGACTCGAGGGCGTATAAGATCTAGGGGGGCTTAAACAGCAAAACACACACACACAACACACACACACACACAACACACACACACACACATGCGCGCACGTACAACGCAACAAACGAGAGTTCGTAGACAACAATATCGCCTGTGCCAACAAGGTTTGGGGGGGGGGGGGGGGAGAAAATTTATTTAATTCCGCCGGCGTTATTTTTTTATTCAAGACTGCTTAAACAATAATTTCAAACTTGTTCATGTTGCAATTATATGTAATGATAAGTTTTTAAATGAAAATTATTCGAATATATCTCGTTCATATCCTATTTTATATCTCGCCGTCCGATTGCCTATAAAGAACGTATTGATGATTGTTAAAATATTAAGAAAATTTATCAGCCAAACAGAAGCTTACTTTCGTTTTTATTTTTAATTTCTAATTTTCTTCGAATCATACGAATAAGTTATTCATACTAATTAATATAATTTTTCTCTTTACTGACAATAGTGAACTGTTCCGTACGGAGAATACGCAACATTTATATCATTCGTTTTTAACTATGACAATTATTTACGTTTACGTCCGTCCACCTAAGAAACTGCAATTTTTGTTGCATTGAATTTATTTGCGGCCCTCAAAAGGGCCTTTTAATCATAATCATCAATAAAATAAAAGGAAAGTATAGATGTGCCGTATGATTTTACAGATAACGCAACATCTAACTTCCTTTCACCATTGGTAATATAACCCGCACCGCCGCTAGTGTTCTTTTGTTCACCATCTTAAGCCTTCTTCTCGGTCTTCTTTGGCAAGAGGACGGCCTGAATGTTAGGTAGCACACCGCCCTGTGCGATGGTTACTCCAGAGAGAAGTTTGTTCAATTCCTCGTCGTTACGGATGGCGAGCTGCAGATGTCTGGGAATGATTCTCGTCTTCTTGTTGTCGCGAGCCGCGTTGCCGGCCAACTCGAGAACTTCAGCGGCGAGATATTCCATGACTGCAGCGAGATAGACGGGGGCACCGGCACCAACACGCTCTGCGTAATTCCCCTTACGCAGCAATCTGTGAATACGACCGACCGGAAACTGGAGACCGGCACGATTCGAACGGGACTTTGCCTTTCCCTTCACTTTGCCACCTTTACCGCGTCCAGACATATTTGATATTAAATATCACCAGTTGATGTACGAAACGAAATTAATAAAAAAACGTACAATTTGTACGAAGTGCGCGCACGAAAGTTGATGAGTTCCGTATCGTAGCGACCGCATTGGTTTTTTTCACTTTTATACCCACATGAACAACCAACGCGTAGGGGGGTTTAAGCAGCATACGCCGTGTGAATCGAATCAATTTGATAAATAGAATCGGAAGATCGAGCAATATCTTACGTATGTATTTATAATATATGTAATTAAAAAATAAAATAAATAAATAAATATGAACATGGAACACATAATTTCGTAATAACTGCTATTGGTTAATTAGGTTAGTATTGCTAGCAATGAACAAGTATAAATTACTCCCTTGTTATAATATATAACACCATTAATGGTGATTAATATTTAACAATAAAATAATTATCATATGTTTAATTTAGTAATTAATCGATTGGTTATCGAAATACGAAATTGTCGATGACGATGACGTTTGTTCGCCTTGTACTTATAGAAACTTAGTTATGTAATATGAATTATCTGTTAGCCCTGAAAAGGGCTTTTTATAAAGGGTGCATCTTGAATCTCCCGACACTCGCTCGAGATAAATCAATTTGCGTTAACCTTTAATCCAGGTGAACAACACCACACACAGCACCACTGGCCGAAATCGGCGTCGCGGCACGCACGGGGCACGGTGGGGTGCGGCGTTGGACCGCGTTAAGATCATTCGCGCATCATTATTTTTTGGCAGAGGCCTTTTTAGATGCGGCAGCAGCGGGCTTAGACTTAGGAGTCGTCGCCTTCTTAGGTTTAGGTGCTTTAGGTTTCTTCGTCGGTGGCTTGGCGCTCTTTTTAGCTTTCGGCGCTGCGTTTTTAGCCTTGGAACCGCCACCGCTCTGCGCTCCGGCGGACTTTCTGGCGGCGGCAGCGGCGGGCTTCTTTTTAGCGGCAGCCGCTTTCTTGTCCTTGACTGCAGCGGAAGGCTTCGTCTTTGTGGGCGATGCGGCAGCGGCGGGCTTCTTTTTAGCGGCAGCCGCTTTCTTGTCCTTGACTGCAGCGGAAGGCTTCGTCTTTGTGGGCGATGCGGCAGCGGCGGGCTTCTTTTTAGCGGCAGCCGCTTTCTTGTCCTTGACTGCAGCGGAAGGCTTCGTCTTTGTGGGCGATGCGGCAGCGGCGGAAGCGGCCTTCTTAGCTTTGCCCGCGACGGCGGCAGTCGCGGCGCCCTTCTTCGCTTTCGCAGCTGCAGATCCGGCGGCCGATGAAGCAGCGCTCTTTCCGCCCCCGGCGACAGTCTTGCTCGCCGCCGCCGGTTTCTTGGAGGCGGCGGATTTCGATTCTAGCTTGAATGAACCGGACGCTCCTTTACCTTTGGTCTGAATAAGAGCTCCGGATTCGACTGCACTCTTCAGATATTTCCTGATGAACGGGGCCAGTTTCTCGGCGTCGACTTTGTATTGTGCTGCAATATATTTCTTAATGGCCTGCAAGGAAGACCCACTGCGTTCCTTCAGCTCCTTGATAGCACTGGTGACCATCTCTGAAGTTTTCGGATGAGTGGGTTTCGCCTTCGGTTTCTTAACGCCACTGGCGGCGGCCGCGGTCGCCTTCGGTTTCTTCGCGGGGGTTGCCGGTGCGGGTGTTTCCGATGCAACTGCTGTGTCTGCCATCGTAGATGTTGTTGTTATTCTTTAAAGACAAATGATATTTAGAGAGAACGTACGTTAAAGAATTTGTAACATTGTGGTTTGACATTTTTAGCATCGAAGTAAACTCGCATGCTTTACCGTAAGGAGAACCGCGATGCCGCAAGACGTTTTCTCGTATCAACACTTATAACTTTTCACTAGATTGTTTTAAATTTAATTGATTTTAAAATATAAAACGTAAACGTTTATATAATAGCACCATAGATATATTATATTTTTGAGATTGTTTTCTTGCAGAAATAAATTGTTTAACGATTAGTCGTAGAGATACGACGAGAATGATGTTTATTTTGCCCGCTGTTTTCTGAGGGTACAGCGACTCGTGTTTAAAAATGATTTTTCTCTATTTAATCGATCGCCGAGTAAAATTTAGTTCCGGCCGAGGAAAGTGAAGATCCTGAGGATGAACGGGGAGCTCAGGTCAGCCGGGATATGCATTATTGTTTATGCAACGACCGATTACAGATCGAAGGTCGTAAAACACAAACGGCTCGCTCGTATCACCAACTCGGGTGTTCGTATGGACGGTGCGACCTTTAAAAAATAATCATTTGATTTATCAGAAATAAAGTAGATATAACTGTCTGATCATCGAATCGATCATCATCTTTTTTGAATAGCTACGAGATCGGTCGAGCTAAAACCATCGTAGCGAGGACGGACCGACGCAGACGCCGACGACGCGACGCATCGTACTACTACTTGTCATATTATAATCATCATATCATAATCGCGTTTGTAGTTGTTTTAGCTCCGTGTATACAGTTTAATAATAATGAAAATTAAAGAGTTAAACCCTACAATATATTTATATAATATTTCATAACCTACATATATCATTGGCACTCAGTGTACCCATTATACTATACTCTCCGATACCGATACTGATCTCACTCATCGTACTATTGGCAAATCGTACGATCGAATCGGTAAACAATAACTAACTAACTAACTAACTAACTAACTAACTAGGTATCTGACCGTGAAAGACATATTCGTCGCATCGTTATATTTCATAATAAGAAAGTACTTACCACATAATATGTTAGTTTAAAGAAAGAAAAAAAAACCCAAAACAGAACAAATCAAATAGCAATCAACAGAAACTAACATGTACAGAATAGGATGTGCATTTTTTTATCTTTTTTCTATTAACTTATGATTATAATACATCACGACGCAATAAAACTTTTCTCTTTTCTCTACGTATACTGTATGTGTACTTATCAAGATATGTAAATAAAATTATTGAAACATTTATATAATACCATATGTATTTATGACGGGGACGATACACGTTCATGTCTCACACACATTAAAGAAACTTACTCAAACTTTATAGATTAATATGCGGCCCTGAAAAGGGCCTTTTGACAATGCCGAATTAATTATTATCCGTCCATTGTATAATAATGTAATATAAATGGGCAGAACGATAATATAAAGCTCGTCTCGTGCATGGCAGAGAGAGCAGCAGGCAGGTTTTTGTTTGCTTGCTTGCTTGCTTGCTTTTAACCGCCGAAACCGTACAGGGTACGTCCTTGACGTTTTAGGGCGTAAACGACGTCCATCGCTGTGACGGTCTTCCTCTTCGCGTGCTCGGTGTAGGTGACGGCGTCGCGGATCACGTTCTCGAGGAACACCTTCAACACGCCGCGAGTTTCCTCGTAAATCAGACCGGAGATACGCTTCACGCCGCCTCTTCGAGCGAGACGTCGGATGGCGGGCTTCGTGATACCCTGGATGTTATCGCGAAGTACTTTCCTGTGACGCTTCGCTCCGCCTTTTCCCAAGCCTTTACCTCCCTTGCCGCGACCGGTCATTTTCCTTGATTAAAATAAACTGTTTTCGAACGCGAGCGAACAACACTTGCAGTACGTTGCGATACGAGTCCTGAAGACGAATAAAATTTTTCCGGCGACCCATGGCTTTTATAAGCGTTCGCTCCGCCTCTCTACGGGATTACGGGGTAACGATGCGGGGGGCGAGGTTACCATATATTTCCATCTTTTTAAAAGAAAGAGACAGAAAATTTACTTTTAAAACATACAAAAAAAAAATTGTTTCCATCAATATTATTGTAATAGTACGTATGATGTGGTAAATTTATTTTGTTCGAAAATGTTCCCATATAAAATTAAGTATCTATATATATATACAGCGCGTTTACAATTGGAATAAAAATGGATAGGAACATGTAATCTGATTATATGATATATTTCAAATCGTTATAGGTAATATGTATATATTTTAACAGATATATGTAGTCGTATATTGTATGCAAAAGTAAGCAACAGCATGCCAATTTAATCATAAGTACATACGTAATAGTAAGTGAAATGTATCGACACCTTTTTGTATCATTGTATTGTATTGTACGGTACGGCGGTTCCACTATAAGCCCGCTGAGGCCGCAGATGGACTTAACGTCAAAAATGGCCTTGCCCTCGGGTGTCAGGTCTAAGTGTACCTGCACCAAGTCGATGGGAGATTTGGTACGCCTGCGCGTCATGCGAAATACGCTAAGGACTGGAAAATTTTGGGCCTTGAGAGACTGCGTGATCTCTTCGACCGGGATTTCTTTGGGGATACGTTTAATGACTACCCTGAGAATGCGCTCTTCGGCAAGCGTATACGTATGGTAATATACCTCCTTTTCTTGGAGGAATCGGGTAACAAATCTAAAAGCATCGGCAGTTTCGAGCTGCATCTTGATGCCCTGAGCCGTCGCTGTAGCGACGACTTTAAATTTATTGGATAAGGCCGATTGGATCATCGGCCATTTGTCGCGCGCTTGGATGTAGATTGGGGGTGGGCGTTTGTCATGCGGCACGCGGGCGGCTTCCGAACGTTGGGATGCTGGGACGGGTGTGGGAGCGGCCGACTTAGGCCGAGGGGCGGGGGCAGCCGAGCATGGGGCTGTTGGTATGGCCATAAGGGCCGGGATGGGAACCGACGAGGGCTGGATGGCCCGGCTTGGATAGGGGGGATTGGTTTGTGGGCCTTTTGGGGCACAGGGGATGAGGAAGTTGAGGTCGTGGGGGAAGAGCGCTTCTTGCGCTTTTTCTTATTTTCGACGGTTGTGAAACCGTCGTTAGACGATGAGGGCGACGCGGCGTTAGATTCCATATCGGAATCTTCTAATGACGAGTGGGCTTCGGAGCCCGACGTGGACATTACAGATGCCCGAGACGTGGGACGCGGAGCTCCTTGAAGCTCTCCTAAGACGGCTAAGAATGCCTCGGGAAAATCTCTCTTGAGAGTCTCCAATACGGCCTTGAGGGTTTCGGCCATCTTATCGATCTATTAAACTTATACTGCTAACAATCCTTAAGGCGGTCCCGGTGGGATCGCCGGGGTGTGTGTCCCTAGCTCCCTCCCTGCTGGGTTAAGCAGGGAGGATGTGTGCCTACTACGTGTAGCCCTAGTGTGTCCGAGTGCCGATCTTATTGTGCACTCGGGTGTGTGCTTAGGTCTAACTAAAGCTACCCGTGGGCTCTTAACGGCCAGTCGTGGACCAACGTTGGCTAGGGCACTACCCAAGGCCAGTGGTGGAGGTCCCTTCCGAATTACGCGGTTCCCTGAAGGGGAAACGCGGGCGAACGGGGCTGCCCGACTAGCTTCGTTGTCACCGTTAGGTATCCGCTAGTCTTTCAATGCGTTACTAAAGTCTTGTTCCGCGCAGTGAAAATCAATATTATTGTAATAGTACGTATGATGTGGTAAATTTATTTTGTTCGAAAATGTTCCCATATAAAATTAAGTATCTATATATATATTTAAGATTTTTTTTTTTTTTTCCGGCGACCCATGGCTTTTATAAGCGTTCGCTCCGCCTCTCTACGGGATTACGGGGTAGCGATGCGGGGGGCGAGGTTACCATATATTTCCATCTTTTTAAAAGAAAGAGACAGAAAATTTACTTTTAAAACATACAAAAAAAAAATTGTTTCCATCAATATTATTGTAATAGTACGTATGATGTGGTAAATTTATTTTGTTCGAAAATGTTCCCATATAAAATTAAGTATCTATATATATATTTAAGATTTTTTTTTTCCGGCGACCCATGGCTTTTATAAGCGTTCGCTCCGCCTCTCTACGGGATTACGGGGTAACGATGCGGGGGGCGAGGTTACCATATATTTCCATCTTTTTAAAAGAAAGAGACAGAAAATTTACTTTTAAAACATACAAAAAAAAAATTGTTTCCATCAATATTATTGTAATAGTACGTATGATGTGGTAAATTTATTTTGTTCGAAAATGTTCCCATATAAAATTAAGTATCTATATATATATTTAAGATTTTTTTTTTCCGGCGACCCATGGCTTTTATAAGCGTTCGCTCCGCCTCTCTACGGGATTACGGGGTAACGATGCGGGGGGCGAGGTTACCATATATTTCCATCTTTTTAAAAGAAAGAGACAGAAAATTTACTTTTAAAACATACAAAAAAAAAATTGTTTCCATCAATATTATTGTAATAGTACGTATGATGTGGTAAATTTATTTTGTTCGAAAATGTTCCCATATAAAATTAAGTATCTATATATATATTTAAGATTTTTTTTTTCCGGCGACCCATGGCTTTTATAAGCGTTCGCTCCGCCTCTCTACGGGATTACGGGGTAGCGATGCGGGGGGCGAGGTTACCATATATTTCCATCTTTTTAAAAGAAAGAGACAGAAAATTTACTTTTAAAACATACAAAAAAAAAATTGTTTCCATCAATATTATTGTAATAGTACGTATGATGTGGTAAATTTATTTTGTTCGAAAATGTTCCCATATAAAATTAAGTATCTATATATATATTTAAGATTTTTTTTTTTTTTTTTTTTTCCGGCGACCCATGGCTTTTATAAGCGTTCGCTCCGCCTCTCTACGGGATTACGGGGTAGCGATGCGGGGGGCGAGGTTACCATATATTTCCATCTTTTTAAAAGAAAGAGACAGAAAATTTACTTTTAAAACATACAAAAAAAAAATTGTTTCCATCAATATTATTGTAATAGTACGTATGATGTGGTAAATTTATTTTGTTCGAAAATGTTCCCATATAAAATTAAGTATCTATATATATATTTAAGATTTTTTTTTTCCGGCGACCCATGGCTTTTATAAGCGTTCGCTCCGCCTCTCTACGGGATTACGGGGTAGCGATGCGGGGGGCGAGGTTACCATATATTTCCATCTTTTTAAAAGAAAGAGACAGAAAATTTACTTTTAAAACATACAAAAAAAAAATTGTTTCCATCAATATTATTGTAATAGTACGTATGATGTGGTAAATTTATTTTGTTCGAAAATGTTCCCATATAAAATTAAGTATCTATATATATATTTAAGATTTTTTTTTTTTTTTTTTTTTTTTTTTTTTTTTTTTTTTTTTTTTTTTTTTTTTTTTTTTTTTTTTTTTTTTTTTTTTTTTTTTTTTTTTTTTTTTTTTTTTTTTTTTTTTTTTTTTTTTTTTTTTTTTTTTTTTTTTTTTTTTTTTTTTTTTTTTTTTTTTTTTTTTTTTCCGGCGACCCATGGCTTTTATAAGCGTTCGCTCCGCCTCTCTACGGGATTACGGGGTAACGATGCGGGGGGCGAGGTTACCATATATTTCCATCTTTTTAAAAGAAAGAGACAGAAAATTTACTTTTAAAACATACAAAAAAAAAAATTGTTTCCATCAATATTATTGTAATAGTACGTATGATGTGGTAAATTTATTTTGTTCGAAAATGTTCCCATATAAAATTAAGTATCTATATATATATTTAAGATTTTTTTTTTCCCTTTCAGCGCGTTTACAATTGGAATAAAAATGGATAGGAACATGTAATCTGATTATATGATATATTTCAAATCGTTATAGGTAATATGTATATATTTTAACAGATATATGTAGTCGTATATTGTATGCAAAAGTAAGCAACAGCATGCCAATTTAATCATAAGTACATACGTAATAGTAAGTGAAATGTATCGACACCTTTTTGTATCATTGTATTGTATTGTACTATATGTTATAAGACGTTCGTCAGTCATACCAAAGAAACATTAAACTTTTCTAGATATATATGCGGCCCTGAAAAGGGCCTTTTTTAATTGTTGTTGTTTCAATTAGAAAATGAAGACGACAGACATTTATATTAATGCCATCATCTCGACAAACGACCTTCTTAGGCACGCTCGCCGCGAATTCTACGCGCCAACTGTATGTCCTTAGGCATAATGGTGACGCGCTTTGCGTGAATAGCGCACAAGTTGGTGTCCTCGAAAAGACCGACTAGGTAGGCTTCGCTCGCCTCCTGAAGGGCCATCACCGCGGAGCTCTGGAAACGTAGATCAGTCTTGAAATCCTGAGCGATCTCACGAACCAGACGTTGGAATGGTAACTTGCGAATAAGAAGCTCCGTGCTCTTTTGGTAACGACGGATCTCACGGAGAGCGACAGTTCCGGGCCTGTAGCGATGGGGTTTCTTCACACCGCCGGTCGCTGGAGCGCTCTTACGCGCCGCTTTAGTAGCGAGTTGTTTACGAGGCGCCTTGCCACCGGTGGATTTGCGAGCTGTTTGTTTAGTACGCGCCATTATTGAACACTAATGAAATAAACGACAAAGCGATACGATACACTGCGACGTCTTTACCAGTAGACGGTTAGGAGATTAATAAAAATTTACAAATTTGAACCCGCCCTTTTATAAGGAAGATGGAGGGGGACCGCAACACCTCTCTTTCTCACTCACTCGTCCTAAACCCCCCCCCCCCCGTACCTCACAGCTAGTTTATTTTTTTTAATCCATTTAGATTTTGTTGCACTACGAACGTAATCGAGATATATTATATTATACCATAATTTTTGATACCTACATTTAATAAGCAAACGCGTACCTACATATCGAAATGCGAAAGTTCAGATAGATGATTATTGTTAGATTTTGCCGCGTAAGCGGTTGTCGATGAAATGATGATTGCATAGATGCAGTGTGTGTACAGTCTGGAATAATACATAGGGTAATTGTTTTTATTTATTTTTCATTTTTATTTTTTTTAATCCACTTAGATTTTGTTGCACTACGAACGTGATCGAGATATATTATATTATACCATAATTTTTGATACCTACATTTAATAAGCAAACGCGTACCTACATATCGAAATGCGAAAGTTCAGATAGATGATTATTGTTAGATTTTGCCGCGTAAGCGGTTGTCGATGAAATGATGATTGCATAGATGCAGTGTGTGTACAGTCTGGAATAATACATAGGGTAATTGTTTTTATTTATTTTTCATTTTTATTTTTTTTAATCCATTTAGATTTTGTTGCACTACGAACGTAATCGAGATATATTATATTATACCATAATTTTTGATACCTACATTTAATAAGCAAACGCGTACCTACATATCGAAATGCGAAAGTTCAGATAGATGATTATTGTTAGATTTTGCCGCGTAAGCGGTTGTCGATGAAATGATGATTGCATAGATGCAGTGTGTGTACAGTCTGGAATAATACATAGGGTAATTGTTTTTATTTATTTTTCATTTTTATTTTTTTTATTCCACGCAGTCGCAAGATATTTATTTATATAGTGTACGTGTATTTATTATATTAAGACAACCAAAATTAACGAAAGAGTTCACTTTTTATTCGCCCTCTTTACCAGTGTTTGAGGTCAAAGATGTTGAATGTATGGACAGTATACTTAATAGTTCAAATGTGTTCATTTAGTATATAGGTAGTAAGTGTGATTATGTAGAGTGTAGACGACGTTCCGTACACATAACTTAGAAACAGAAGTAAAGTTCGATTTATTTTGTGGCCCTGAAAAGGGCCTTTTTTAATTGTTGTTGTTTCAATTAGAAAATGAAGACGACAGACATTTATATTAATGCCATCATCTCGACAAACGACCTTCTTAGGCACGCTCGCCGCGAATTCTACGCGCCAACTGTATGTCCTTAGGCATAATGGTGACGCGCTTTGCGTGAATAGCGCACAAGTTGGTGTCCTCGAAAAGACCGACTAGGTAGGCTTCGCTCGCCTCCTGAAGGGCCATCACCGCGGAGCTCTGGAAACGTAGATCAGTCTTGAAATCCTGAGCGATCTCACGAACCAGACGTTGGAATGGTAACTTGCGAATAAGAAGCTCCGTGCTCTTTTGGTAACGACGGATCTCACGGAGAGCGACAGTTCCGGGCCTGTAGCGATGGGGTTTCTTCACACCGCCGGTCGCTGGAGCGCTCTTACGCGCCGCTTTAGTAGCGAGTTGTTTACGAGGCGCCTTGCCACCGGTGGATTTGCGAGCTGTTTGTTTAGTACGCGCCATTATTGAACACTAATGAAATAAACGACAAAGCGATACGATACACTGCGACGTCTTTACCAGTAGACGGTTAGGAGATTAATAAAAATTTACAAATTTGAACCCGCCCTTTTATAAGATAGATGGAGGGGGACCGCAACACCTCTCTTTCTCACTCACTCGTCCTAAACCCCCCCCCCCCCGTACCTCACAGCTAGTTTATTTTTTTTAATCCATTTAGATTTTGTTGCACTACGAACGTAATCGAGATATATTATATTATACCATAATTTTTGATACCTACATTTAATAAGCAAACGCGTACCTACATATCGAAATGCGAAAGTTCAGATAGATGATTATTGTTAGATTTTGCCGCGTAAGCGGTTGTCGATGAAATGATGATTGCATAGATGCAGTGTGTGTACAGTCTGGAATAATACATAGGGTAATTGTTTTTATTTATTTTTCATTTTTATTTTTTTTATTCCACGCAGTCGCAAGATATTTATTTATATAGTGTACGTGTATTTATTATATTAAGACAACCAAAATTAACGAAAGAGTTCACTTTTTATTCGCCCTCTTTACCAGTGTTTGAGGTCAAAGATGTTGAATGTATGGACAGTATACTTAATAGTTCAAATGTGTTCATTTAGTATATAGGTAGTAAGTGTGATTATGTAGAGTGTAGACGACGTTCCGTACACATAACTTAGAAACAGAAGTAAAGTTCGATTTATTTTGTGGCCCTGAAAAGGGCCTTTGAAATGTAAATTATGTACATAAAGTAACATAATAAACATGTAGTCAAATATATATTTGAGGTTGTCATAGGGTCGCACAACCGATACAGACATCAGAAGGCTTCAATCAGCTCACTTCGAGCTGGTGTATTTAGTGACGGCCTTTGTGCCTTCACTGACTGCGTGCTTGGCTAATTCACCGGGCAGTAACAGTCTCACAGATGTCTGCACCTCCCTCGATGTGATGGTCGACCGCTTGTTGTAGTGGGCGAGACGAGAGGCCTCAGCCGCAATACGCTCGAAGATGTCGTTGACGAAAGAATTCATGATAGACATGGCCTTGCTAGATATACCAGTGTCGGGGTGCACTTGTTTGAGCACTTTGTAAATGTAGATGGCATAGCTCTCCTTCCTCTTGTGCTTCTTCTTTTTCTTATCAGACTTAGAGATGTTCTTTTGGGCCTTGCCCGATTTCTTGGCGGCTTTTCCACTTGTTTTCGGCGGCATATTGATGACTTTTATAAAATAATAATCACTCAAAGCACAACTGTTCACGCGGTGAATATGAGCGAGAGATAATAAAAATTTACGGATGTTTTTTCTACGTATATACTTAGATTACCTACATTTAATAAGCAAACGCGTACCTACATATCGAAATGCGAAAGCTCAGATAGATGATTATTGTTAGATTTTGCCGCGTAAGCGGTTGTCGATGAAATGATGATTGCATAGATGCAGTGTGTGTACAGTCTGGAATAATACATAGGGTAATTGTTTTTATTTATTTTTCATTTTTATTTTTTTTATTCAAGACTGCATAAACAATAATTTCAAACTTGTTCATGTTGCAATTATATGTAATGATAAGTTTTTAAATGAAAATTATTCGAATATATCTCGTTCATATCCTATTTTATATCTCGCCGTCCGATTGCCTATAAAGAACGTATTGATGATTGTTAAAATATTAAGAAAATTTATCAGCCAAACAGAAGCTTACTTTCGTTTTTTATTTTTAATTTCTAATTTTCTTCGAATCATACGAATAAGTTATTCATACTAATTAAAATAATTTTTCTCTTTACTGACAATAGTGAACTGTTCCGTACGGAGAATACGCAACATTTATATCATTCGTTTTTAACTATGACAATTATTTACGTTTACGTCCGTCCACCTAAGAAACTGCAATTTTTGTTGCATTGAATTTATTTGCGGCCCTCAAAAGGGCCTTTTAATCATAATCATCAATAAAATAAAAGGAAAGTATAGATGTGCCGTATGATTTTACAGATAACGCAACATCTAACTTCCTTTCACCATTGGTAATATAACCCGCACCGCCGCTAGTGTTCTTTTGTTCACCATCTTAAGCCTTCTTCTCGGTCTTCTTTGGCAAGAGGACGGCCTGAATGTTAGGTAGCACACCGCCCTGTGCGATGGTTACTCCAGAGAGAAGTTTGTTCAATTCCTCGTCGTTACGGATGGCGAGCTGCAGATGTCTGGGAATGATTCTCGTCTTCTTGTTGTCGCGAGCCGCGTTGCCGGCCAACTCGAGAACTTCAGCGGCGAGATATTCCATGACTGCAGCGAGATAGACGGGGGCACCGGCACCAACACGCTCTGCGTAATTCCCCTTACGCAGCAATCTGTGAATACGACCGACCGGAAACTGGAGACCGGCACGATTCGAACGGGACTTTGCCTTTCCCTTCACTTTGCCACCTTTACCGCGTCCAGACATATTTGATATTAAATATCACCAGTTGATGTACGAAACGAAATTAATAAAAAAACGTACAATTTGTACGAAGTGCGCGCACGAAAGTTGATGAGTTCCGTATCGTAGCGACCGCATTGGTTTTTTTCACTTTTATACCCACATGAACAACCAACGCGTAGGGGGGTTTAAGCAGCATACGCCGTGTGAATCGAATCAATTTGATAAATAGAATCGGAAGATCGAGCAATATCTTACGTATGTATTTATAATATATGTAATTAAAAAATAAAATAAATAAATAAATATGAACATGGAACACATAATTTCGTAATAACTGCTATTGGTTAATTAGGTTAGTATTGCTAGCAATGAACAAGTATAAATTACTCCCTTGTTATAATATATAACACCATTAATGGTGATTAATATTTAACAATAAAATAATTATCATATTATGTTTAATTTAGTAATTAATCGATTGGTTATCGAAATACGAAATTGTCGATGACGATGACGTTTGTTCGCCTTGTACTTATAGAAACTTAGTTATGTAATATGAATTATCTGTTAGCCCTGAAAAGGGCTTTTTATAAAGGGTGCATCTTGAATCTCCCGACACTCACTCGCTCGAGATAAATCAATTTGCGTTAACCTTTAATCCAGGTGAACAACACCACACACAGCACCACTGGCCGAAATCGGCGTCGCGGCACGCACGGGGCACGGTGGGGTGCGGCGTTGGACCGCGTTAAGATCATTCGCGCATCATTATTTTTTGGCAGAGGCCTTTTTAGATGCGGCAGCAGCGGGCTTAGACTTAGGAGTCGTCGCCTTCTTAGGTTTAGGTGCTTTAGGTTTCTTCGTCGGTGGCTTGGCGCTCTTTTTAGCTTTCGGCGCTGCGTTTTTAGCCTTGGAAACGCCACCGCTCTGCGCTCCGGCGGACTTTCTGGCGGCGGCAGCGGCGGGCTTCTTTTTAGCGGCAGCCGCTTTCTTGTCCTTGACTGCAGCGAGATAGACGGGGGCACCGGCACCAACACGCTCTGCGTAATTCCCCTTACGCAGCAATCTGTGAATACGACCGACCGGAAACTGGAGACCGGCACGATTCGAACGGGACTTTGCCTTTCCCTTCACTTTGCCACCTTTACCGCGTCCAGACATATTTGATATTAAATATCACCAGTTGATGTACGAAACGAAATTAATAAAAAAACGTACAATTTGTACGAAGTGCGCGCACGAAAGTTGATGAGTTCCGTATCGTAGCGACCGCATTGGTTTTTTTCACTTTTATACCCACATGAACAACCAACGCGTAGGGGGGTTTAAGCAGCATACGCCGTGTGAATCGAATCAATTTGATAAATAGAATCGGAAGATCGAGCAATATCTTACGTATGTATTTATAATATATGTAATTAAAAAATAAAATAAATAAATAAATATGAACATGGAACACATAATTTCGTAATAACTGCTATTGGTTAATTAGGTTAGTATTGCTAGCAATGAACAAGTATAAATTACTCCCTTGTTATAATATATAACACCATTAATGGTGATTAATATTTAACAATAAAATAATTATCATATTATGTTTAATTTAGTAATTAATCGATTGGTTATCGAAATACGAAATTGTCGATGACGACGTTTGTTCGCCTTGTACTTATAGAAACTTTGTTATGTAATATGAATTATCTGTTAGCCCTGAAAAGGGCTTTTTATAAAGGGTGCATCTTGAATCTCCCGACACTCACTCGCTCGAGATAAATCAATTTGCGTTAACCTTTAATCCAGGTGAACAACACCACACACAGCACCACTGGCCGAAATCGGCGTCGCGGCACGCACGGGGCACGGTGGGGTGCGGCGTTGGACCGCGTTAAGATCATTCGCGCATCATTATTTTTTGGCAGAGGCCTTTTTAGATGCGGCAGCAGCGGGCTTAGACTTAGGAGTCGTCGCCTTCTTAGGTTTAGGTGCTTTAGGTTTCTTCGTCGGTGGCTTGGCGCTCTTTTTAGCTTTCGGCGCTGCGTTTTTAGCCTTGGAAACGCCACCGCTCTGCGCTCCGGCGGACTTTCTGGCGGCGGCAGCGGCGGAAGCGGCCTTCTTAGCTTTGCCCGCGACGGCGGCAGTCGCGGCGCCCTTCTTCGCTTTCGCAGCTGCAGATCCGGCGGCCGATGAAGCAGCGCTCTTTCCGCCCCCGGCGACAGTCTTGCTCGCCGCCGCCGGTTTCTTGGAGGCGGCGGATTTCGATTCTAGCTTGAATGAACCGGACGCTCCTTTACCTTTGGTCTGAATAAGAGCTCCGGATTCGACTGCACTCTTCAGATATTTCCTGATGAACGGGGCCAGTTTCTCGGCGTCGACTTTGTATTGTGCTGCAATATATTTCTTAATGGCCTGCAAGGAAGACCCACTGCGTTCCTTCAGCTCCTTGATAGCACTGGTGACCATCTCTGAAGTTTTCGGATGAGTGGGTTTCGCCTTCGGTTTCTTAACGCCACTGGCGGCGGCCGCGGTCGCCTTCGGTTTCTTCGCGGGGGTTGCCGGTGCGGGTGTTTCCGATGCAACTGCTGTGTCTGCCATCGTAGATGTTGTTTGTTATTCTTTAAAGACAAATGATATTTAGAGAGAACGTACGTTAAAGAATTTGTAACATTGTGGTTTGACATTTTTAGCATCGAAGTAAACTCGCATGCTTTACCGTAAGGAGAACCGCGATGCCGCAAGACGTTTTCTCGTATCAACACTTATAACTTTTCACTAGATTGTTTTAAATTTAATTGATTTTAAAATATAAAACGTAAACGTTTATATAATAGCACCATAGATATATTATATTTTTGAGATTGTTTTCTTGCAGAAATAAATTGTTTAACGATTAGTCGTAGAGATACGACGAGAATGATGTTTATTTTGCCCGCTGTTTTCTGAGGGTACAGCGACTCGTGTTTAAAAATGATTTTTCTCTATTTAATCGATCGCCGAGTAAAATTTAGTTCCGGCCGAGGAAAGTGAAGATCCTGAGGATGAACGGGGAGCTCAGGTCAGCCGGGATATGCATTATTGTTTATGCAACGACCGATTACAGATCGAAGGTCGTAAAACACAAACGGCTCGCTCGTATCACCAACTCGGGTGTTCGTATGGACGGTGCGACCTTTAAAAAATAATCATTTGATTTATCAGAAATAAAGTAGATATAACTGTCTGATCATCGAATCGATCATCATCTTTTTTGAATAGCTACGAGATCGGTCGAGCTAAAACCATCGTAGCGAGGACGGACCGACGCAGACGCCGACGACGCGACGCATCGTACTACTACTTGTCATATTATAATCATCATATCATAATCGCGTTTGTAGTTGTTTTAGCTCCGTGTATACAGTTTAATAATAATGAAAATTATTAGAAAAAGTCAACAAGACATTGACAGCGTCAGATTGTAAATTTATTTAAAATTACAATAAAATGGTTTAAATCAAATTTATGGTTGTTTTGGTGCAAAAAGTGAAAAAGAAAATGCAAAATTATCTGGAACATATGAAAAATTATCTGGAACATGAGTCGCCGTCAAAACCCGATTAGAAAATGTCGTGTTGGCTATTACGAACACGCACACCTAACACCTCCGCGGCCCGCAATAATCTGCGCTACATCGGGGGACGAGGCACCAGCGGTGGCTGGTGATGTGCCCCCGCCCCTACTGACATCTAGTGACGCAGCCAACGAAGGGTCGCCTTCGCCGTCCACCTCAGCAAGACCTACGGGGGGACGACGCCCACCACCGGCTCGCTTGGGGTCTGCGGGGATTAATCCCCCGTCGATGACTCCCGCAACCAGTGGTGTAGTGCGCCGCATGAGATGGAGCAGTTTAAATGAGAGTGTCATGCGGGCCTACTTCAGGGCGACAGAGGGGGGAACCAACCTCACGGCGTACCGTTCTAAAATGCTTGCCTTGTTTCAGACCCTTAACCCAACTGTGTCCGTGACTGCCCAACGTTTATCGGATCAGGTGCGAGTCATACAACGGAACCATCTGTTGGATGACTCTGTACTTGAGCAACTCCGTCACGAAGCGCGACTCCTTCACAATGATGTTGAAGTACGTAGTGTGGCACCTGTGGCCCCTGTGTCCGCAGACGTGCTAACGGAACAACCATGTGAAGAGGTATGTGCTAGTGATCAGGATATTGAGCGTTTGAGGAGCACTTTGGAAGATATGATTTTGAAGTATAGATCCTTATCAATCAGTGAACGTCCTCGCTTACCGCGATTGCCTGTTAACAAGCGGAATATTTGCATTGTAAATGCTATAGACCGCTTGTTATCACCATATGTGGATTCTAGTCTAGATTTATTAGATACCCATTCAATCCTGTACTGCGGGGCACTGACTGCATGTCGCGTGGCTGGAGTGGGGTTTTTAAATCCCAATCCTGGTCCTCGACGTGAAGTAACTAGCCCGGTCTGGCAGTGCAGGATTGAACGGCGCATAGATGTAGCTAGAAGACTCATAGCGAAACTTCTTTGTTTCCGAGCCGGGAATATCCGACCAAAGGTCATGCGTTTCGTGACTCAGGCGTTTGCTGGAACTAGTATTAGACCCTGTGAATTTATGTCGAGAGTCACGGAACGCATAGACTATTGGAAACAAAAAGTTTACGCATGGGCTAATCGCATAAGAAGGTACAGAGAAAGATCTGAGAGATTTCTTCAAAATCGTATGTTTCAAAGAGATCAGAGGTGTGTCTACCGTAGCTGGGAGCAACCACAAAGCCAGGTGATCGATTTGCACCGACCAGATTCTGCCGCCACTACTACGTTTTGGAGCAGTATTTGGTCGGTGCCAATTGAGCACAGTGAAGGTGAGTGGTTTAATGTTGTCAGATGCGCATGCGAATCGATCACTGAAATGGAACCTGTAATTATCACTGGCGCCGACATAAGTGGTGCAGTTCGTTCGGTCCCTAACTGGAAAAGCCCAGGACCGGACGGACTGCAGAACTTTTGGCTTAAATGGTTCCGCAGTTCGCATGAGCGGCTGGCAGCCCAATTCCAAACTGCAATTGAATTGGGTACGCTCCCAGATTTCATGACATCAGGTATCACACACCTGATCTATAAATCTGGATGTACTACGGATCCTAAGAATTATCGACCAATTACTTGCTTGCCTACCATCTACAAGCTCCTAACATCCATTCTGAGAAGCAAAATTGAAGCACATGTTTGTACAAATAACATTTTGGCAACAACTCAGAATGGATGTAAGGCTGGGTCCCGTGGTACTAAAGATTGTCTCCTCATTGATATGGCTATTTGCCAGCAGGTCAGACGAAGTAAAAAGAACATTTCTATGGCCTGGATTGATTACAAGAAAGCTTATGATTCGGTGCCCCATGGGTGGTTAAGGAGGGTGTTAGAGTTGTATAAAATACATCCTACTCTACGCACTTTTCTTGACACATGCATGGGGCAGTGGAACACAGGCTTTCCCAATCTAGGTCGGGGAAGCCTTTCTGCCTCCTCTGACCGAATTGGAATTCGGCGTGGCATCTTCCAAGGTGACAGCCTGAGCCCATTGTGGTTTTGCTTAGCTCTGAATCCTTTAAGCACATTGCTAAAGAGTTCAGAGCTAGGTTATCGTTTACGGAGAGGGGGCGAGGTCATATCGCACCTTTTGTACATGGATGATCTCAAATTGTACGCATCCAACAAGGCTAACTTAATGACTTTGCTTAAAATTACCGACGATTTTAGCAGAGCCATTGGGATGGCGTTTGGAGTTGACAAGTGTGCGGTCATCAATGTACAAAGGGGGAGGGTTGTAAATTCAGAGAATTTACAGCTTACTCAGGATGTGTCTCTCGTGTCTCTCTCCGAGAATGAAAACTACAAATATCTCGGTATGTCGGAAGCATTAGGCATTAATGACAAAAGCATGAAACAGCTGCTAAAAGAACGGTTCTTTGGTCGCCTGAAAAAAGTACTGAAAAGCCTTTTATCAGGCGGCAACAAATGCCGTGCTTTTAACAGCTGGGTCATGCCAGTCTTAACCTATTCTTTCGGCATACTGAGATGGTCTCAAACAGAGCTGGATGCCTTGGATAGACAAGTCCGTCGATTGCTGACAGCATACCGGATGCATCATCCACGTTCATCTGTAATGAGGTTGTACATCCCGCGGAAACATGGGGGCCGTGGCTACTTAAATGCCAAGACCCTCCATAACCGCGAGGTGTACAATCTTAGGGAATATTTCCTTAAGGTTAACGTGGAGATGTATCAGGATGTTGTAGCCATAGACAAAGGACTCACGCCGCTTTCCTTGGCTACCACGAACTGGCGGAGGTTGGAGGTTTTAAGTGTCTCAGACCGCATAAGTGTATGGAAGAGTAAGGAGCTACACGGTAGGTTCCATCGGGCCTTAACTGGTCCTGATGTGGACCAATTATCCTCCGTGGCTTGGCTACGCTTCAGTAACCTCTTTGGGGAGACTGAAGGTTTTGTCTTTGCAATCATGGACGAAGTCATCGTAACGAATAACTACCGGAAACATATCCTAAAGGATGGTACGACTGACATTTGTCGGGCATGTCGTCGGCCCGGTGAGTCTATTAGACATATCGTTTCCGGTTGTTCTCGCCTTGCGGACGGTGCATACTTGCATAGACATAACCAAGTGGCCAAGATTATCCATCAGCAACTTGCCCTTAAATATGCTCTTGTGGAATCTGAGGTACCATATTACCAATATCAGCCTTCACCAGTTCTGGAAAATAGCCGTATCACGCTCTACTGGGATCGATCTATTATTACGGACAGGACTATTGTTGCCAATAGACCTGATATAGTAATAATAGATCGGTCTGAGAGTTGTGTAATGTTAGTCGATATCACTATCCCACATGACGAGAATCTCGTGAAAGCCGAAAAAGAAAAATTATTAAAATATTTGGATCTGGCTCACGAGGTTACCGCCATGTGGCGTATGAAATCGACTACCATTATTCCGATGGTCGTTTCGAACTAACTAACTAACTAACTAACTAACTAACTAACTAACTAACTAACTAACTAACTAACTAACTAACTAACTAACTAACTAACTAACTAACTAACTAACTAACTAACTAACTAACTAACTAACTAACTAACTAACTAACTAACTAACTAACTAACTAACTAACTAACTAACTAACTAACTAACTAACTAACTAACTAACTAACTAACTAACTAACTAACTAACTAACTAACTAACTAACTAACTAACTAACTAACTAACTAACTAACTAACTAACTAACTAACTAACTAACTAACTAACTAACTAACTAACTAACTAACTAACTAACTAACTAACTAACTAACTAACTAACTAACTAACTAACTAACTAACTAACTAACTAACTAACTAACTAACTAACTAACTAACTAACTAACTAACTAACTAACTAACTAACTAACTAACTAACTAACTAACTAACTAACTAACTAACTAACTAACTAACTAACTAACTAACTAACTAACTAACTAACTAACTAACTAACTAACTAACTAACTAACTAACTAACTAACTAACTAACTAACTAACTAACTAACTAACTAACTAACTAACTAACTAACTAACTAACTAACTAACTAACTAACTAACTAACTAACTAACTAACTAACTAACTAACTAACTAACTAACTAACTAACTAACTAACTAACTAACTAACTAACTAACTAACTAACTAACTAACTAACTAACTAACTAACTAACTAACTAACTAACTAACTAACTAACTAACTAACTAACTAACTAACTAACTAACTAACTAACTAACTAACTAACTAACTAACTAACTAACTAACTAACTAACTAACTAACTAACTAACTAACTAACTAACTAACTAACTAACTAACTAACTAACTAACTAACTAACTAACTAACTAACTAACTAACTAACTAACTAACTAACTAACTAACTAACTAACTAACTAACTAACTAACTAACTAACTAACTAACTAACTAACTAACTAACTAACTAACTAACTAACTAACTAACTAACTAACTAACTAACTAACTAACTAACTAACTAACTAACTAACTAACTAACTAACTAACTAACTAACTAACTAACTAACTAACTAACTAACTAACTAACTAACTAACTAACTAACTAACTAACTAACTAACTAACTAACTAACTAACTAACTAACTAACTAACTAACTAACTAACTAACTAACTAACTAACTAACTAACTAACTAACTAACTAACTAACTAACTAACTAACTAACTAACTAACTAACTAACTAACTAACTAACTAACTAACTAACTAACTAACTAACTAACTAACTAACTAACTAACTAACTAACTAACTAACTAACTAACTAACTAACTAACTAACTAACTAACTAACTAACTAACTAACTAACTAACTAACTAACTAACTAACTAACTAACTAACTAACTAACTAACTAACTAACTAACTAACTAACTAACTAACTAACTAACTAACTAACTAACTAACTAACTAACTAACTAACTAACTAACTAACTAACTAACTAACTAACTAACTAACTAACTAACTAACTAACTAACTAACTAACTAACTAACTAACTAACTAACTAACTAACTAACTAACTAACTAACTAACTAACTAACTAACTAACTAACTAACTAACTAACTAACTAACTAACTAACTAACTAACTAACTAACTAACTAACTAACTAACTAACTAACTAACTAACTAACTAACTAACTAACTAACTAACTAACTAACTAACTAACTAACTAACTAACTAACTAACTAACTAACTAACTAACTAACTAACTAACTAACTAACTAACTAACTAACTAACTAACTAACTAACTAACTAACTAACTAACTAACTAACTAGGTATCTGACCGTGAAAGACATATTCGTCGCATCGTTATATTTCATAATAAGAAAGTACTTACCACATAATATGTTAGTTTAAAGAAAGAAAAAAAAAAACCCAAAACAGAACAAATCAAATAGCAATCAACAGAAACTAACATGTACAGAATAGGATGTGCATTTTTTTTTCTTTTTTCTATTAACTTATGATTATAATACATCACGACGCAATAAAACTTTTCTCTTTTCTCTACGTATACTGTATGTGTACTTATCAAGATATGTAAATAAAATTATTGAAACATTTATATAATACCATATGTATTTATGACGGGGACGATACACGTTCATGTCTCACACACATTAAAGAAACTTACTCAAACTTTATAGATTAATATGCGGCCCTGAAAAGGGCCTTTTGACAATGCCGAATTAATTATTATCCGTCCATTGTATAATAATGTAATATAAATGGGCAGAACGATAATATAAAGCTCGTCTCGTGCATGGCAGAGAGAGCAGCAGGCAGGTTTTTGTTTGCTTGCTTGCTTTTACCCGCCGAAACCGTACAGGGTACGTCCTTGACGTTTTAGGGCGTAAACGACGTCCATCGCTGTGACGGTCTTCCTCTTCGCGTGCTCGGTGTAGGTGACGGCGTCGCGGATCACGTTCTCGAGGAACACCTTCAACACGCCGCGAGTTTCCTCGTAAATCAGACCGGAGATACGCTTCACGCCGCCTCTTCGAGCGAGACGTCGGATGGCGGGCTTCATGATACCCTGGATGTTATCACGAAGTACTTTCCTGTGACGCTTCGCTCCGCCTTTTCCCAAGCCTTTACCTCCCTTGCCGCGACCGGTCATTTTCCTTGATTCACTTTCTTTCCCAATCTTAAAAACTTAACATGTCTTTTAACAAGCATAACACAAAATAATAATTATTCAAACACATCAATTTAAATTTGTTTGCTTTGTTCCCGTTGAAACAAGATGGCGTTCAGAAGTGTTTGCGTACTTTTCCAGCAATATAGGATAAAATAAGAGTAATGTAGCATTAGAATTATTGTTTTATTATTCATATGTAGATTTGTTTCTTGTTATACTCATACTAGAAAGTAAAGTCTGTGCTATCATACTAATATTTTATTTAGCGGTTTCTCGATGTACTCATTTTTATAACAGCGACATCTGGTCATAAAACAATAAATACAGAAAGTTCAAAGTTTTAACCAAAATAAAACTAGAATTTCGAATCCATTGATGACTTATTGATGAAAAACAATTTATTATCAATATTTTTATTAATTTCAATTATTAATATATATAACGTAATTCAATTTTAATGAAAAAAAAACAAAATCAACCTTTAATTTTTTACCTCGAAAATGTTAATTTCCGTGTAAATCCATTGAACAACTGTTTAATTTTTTTACATTACCTACATAAATTAATTTATGAAAAAAACAATTTAATTTTAAAAACATACTACATTTATTCTCATGTACGTATTTTCGTATGTATTTAGAATAAATGTAAAAAGCATTTAATTTTTCATACCGTATTGTTATTTTTTTACGATTTCCGGTTCGGTGAGTGTTGGATTTGACTGTGGGATAGGGATGGTCGTTAATATGTTATTTTAACCCTCCGTTTAAAAAATCGATGCGTAAACAATGCAGTGTTTTTCAAGATAGCGGAGTAAATAAGTACAGTTGACATTTTATACGTTCGTGTTAGCCATATAATCTGCTACACCTGTATTAACCAAATAGACTACTCATGTCGACGATTCAATGTTGCGACCAGATCGCGCGTTGCTCGAAAATCGCAACACGAAAACATTATCTCAGATTTACGTAGCTTTGGGTACAAAGGGCCTTACATTACGTTGAATCCAACTAGTTAAACGAAATATGGTTAAAGGTTATAACGTTGAAATGTGAACAACGGTTGATTCAACTAGTACGTTAAATCAACGTCCATCCCTAATCCCCATGCCCAATGCTCGCTTTTTTTTTCAGTCGCATTGGCGCGCGTGGAGCGGAGCAGACGTCGGTCGCGATCAGCCAGGCAGTCGAGAGAAGTTCAAGAAAGAATATACAAGTTTGTTATTTCCTCATAGCTGCTAAACTGTAAGTGCAAACATTATAATAATAACAATATTTGCCTAGCATTAAATTTAACTTCCATCTTTTTTAAGATGAATAATGATTTTATAATATTAATAACAGTTTGTTTCATTTACTTATCCATTCTCGCTTTTGTTTAAAGCACTTGAATTTAAATCAATTTCTATTTTATTATGCATAGAAATCATTAGTTTAACGTAGTGCGTTATGCATAGAAATTATATTTATCAGTTGCGTACCTTCCAAAGAAAATGGCGGCTGTACGAAAAAAAATTTGCCATAACTTTCAGAATTTGTGCATTTTTATGACATTATTTAATTTATACATCCAATCTAACATTAGCTAACTTTAATTTCGACCTGTAGTTCTAGAATATTACCGACTTTTAAGTATCTCAATCTCCCACGTGGGATTTTAGTAAAGTAATAAGCAAAAAGCAACATGGGTGCATCGTAATTACCTATATTCTGATCTAAATTTTGTAGTAAATTAATAGTAGCTTTCGACCGCGACTTCCGTGCGGATTTAGAAAAAAATATAATGTTTGTAAGATACGGGTTTCTTACAACGATTGGGTTGTTTTAGCTCCTGAAATTTCCGAAGATATGCGGTAGTGTAAAAAAAAACGAACATTATATTTGTAAAAACCACAACAGTTTCAAGTTATAGAGAAGAAAATAGCCTATTCTATTCCAGAAAGTTCTTTGTATTGAATATTGTATGGACAGGTTTCGTTTAGCTGTTTTGGAGTTAACTGTTACACACATTCACCGCCTAAACGTTCTGTATTATTATATAAATTTATTCATAATTCACACTTATTAACAATATCTTTTTACTGGAGTTAACAAAGTGATTTGTTTAACAAATGCTAGTGATTAGGGATTTTTATATCTTCGTTAGATGTATTGATGGATGGATGTTAGTTATCTCTAGAATCACAATAGATAAAAATTTTCACAAATGTAGAACAGTGGAAAAACACAAGGGCTACTTTCTAACATCCTTACAAATAAATGGAGTATAAAGATAAACTTAGGAATAACTGAGTACAAGCAATTATTAGTACAAATTTTGCTTATACTCATTTATTCCTAAATTTAACTTTGTAATGTGTTTATTTGTAAGGCTGTAGGATTTAAATTCTATGTGGACATAGTTGGCTGCCAAAGCTATTAAGTGTATTAAAAAATATTAACATTGACTCGCCCTTAGAAAGGGTTGGCATAGTATATGCTGCTCTTCCATACATTTCTATCAGCCGTTATATCTGAATCCACTCCCTTCTAAGCATATCCTCATTCATACAATCCATCAATACTTTCTTTGGTCTTCCTATACCTTTGTAGCCATCCTCATTCAATCTTAACAAAAAAAAGTATGAAACAATAACATATGCTGTTCAATTTCAGATTTGTTTTGCGGAAGATGCATCAGGCGGTCAGTGCAGTGTATGGAGGTGTCGCAGCAGAGTATCTCCAAGGTCATAAACATGAACAGCACCCAGCTTTAACGGTCATGACCAGACTTGTAGACTCTGATGGATGATGATGTGGATGATGGATTTCAATGAAGTATGTGTTAATCTGTTATAATTAGGGATTGGATTGTTTCTATCAGATTTACATGCACTTGCAATCATTTTAGCAATTTCATGTGGACGATTGTTTTATAATTTTTTACTATATAAATTAGGAATGTATTTTAAATCATTTGTATATTTTGACTACTGAAATTTATGATCTGATTAAAGCGATTCTTTTTTAGTTTGTTGTCATTAGGTCACTTATTTCAAAATTAATGACTATTTAGCAGTTTTTGAGTTTTTTTAAAGGTTTCTTTAACTTGCTCTCTCAAATCTCTGTTTAATTTGATTGATTGCAGTAATTAAAATCAGATCCTTTTATCTTTTTTATTTATTTATGTAATTTGATCTATAATTTGGTACTCACCTTTATGACTAGCCCACATTATGTAGTGAATTAGGCCAAGAAGCTCTCAAAATCTGGGCTAGACAATAACTGGGGTAATGTTACAATGTTGTCACCAGCCCATTGGTTGTTGCCTAATTTTAGTCCCTTTCCATCCTCTCAGATGGGAAGGACTAGTGGATTTGATGGTGGGAGAGATGCATATGAAGGGGAAATATCCTCTTTCTGCACTTTCCTCCCACAATTAAGGGTAGGCAATGCATTTGCAATTGCGGATGCTGTATCTGTACTATGTCAAGGCATAAAAACACACTACTTTGTGGCTTAGGATGTCAGCAATCACAGCATATTGTTGAATAATTCTGTATTTAATAAAAAGCCCTACACTTACGACACACTTTAGGCTATATGTTTTCACATTATTAAACTTGGAGGTTAATAAATTGGAAAAAACCCTCATGTGGGAAAGGCACCATAAACTTCAAGCTGCCAACATTAAGGAAGTGAGGTTATTATGGTAACGGTGATTTTGACATTTGCAATAAACAATGAAATAAATCTTTTGTAATTTCATGCGGATGAAGTTCCACGGGAAGAGCTAGTTTATTTGTAGTACAGTTATTTGGAGTGATTTTTATTATTAGATACAGACAATAAAATTAATAATCATTGAGGCAATATTAACTCTTTTATTTTGGTAGGATATATGCACAATGTTTATGATTAAAAAAGAAAATATTCAAATATATATAGTAATGTGAATGCAGTATTTTTCATCACCTTTGTAAGAAGAATCAAAATACAAAATATATGAACAGTTCGTAAAAAAGCTGCAGTAATATGTTTAAGAAATTTAAGTGAAGTGCCAACAAAATAAACATAGGATTTTATTGTACCTCAGCAGAGTGACAACAAAGAGGAATCTATTAAGATCTACTAAATATTAAGAAACTATGAAATGTTCAGCAGCCAGTCCTCACTTCACATCATGTACAGTAGCGTTTCTTCACATCGTGTACAATAGCGGGTCTTCATATCGTGTATAGCATCGGCTCTGCACATCGTGTACAGCAACGGGTCTGCACAACGTGTACAGCAGTGGCTCTGCACATCGTGTACACAACGGGGTCTGCACAGCGTGTACAGCAGTGGCTCTGCACATCGTGTACAGCAACGGGTCTGCACAACGTGTACAGCAGTGGCTCTGCACATCGTGTACAGCAACGGGTCTGCACAGCGTGTACAGCAGTGGCTCTGCACATCGTGTACAGCAACGGGTCTGCACATCGTGTACAGCAGTGGCTCTGCACATCGTGTACAGCAGCGGGTCTGCACATCGTGTACAGCAGTGGCTCTGCACATCGTGTACAGCAACGGGTCTGCACAACGTGTACAGCAGTGGCTCTGCACATCGTGTACAGCAACGGGTTTGCACATCGTGTCAGCAGTGGCTCTGCAACATCGTGTACAGCAACGGGTCTGCGCAACGTGTACAGCAGTGGCTCTGCACATCGTGTACAGCAACGGGTCTGCACAACGTGTACAGCAGTGGCTCTGCAATCGTGTACAGCACGGGTCTGCACAACGGTACAGCAGTGGCTCTGCACATCGTGTACAGCAACGGGTCTGCACATCGTGTACAGCAGTGGCTCTGCACATCGTGTACAGCAACGGGTCTGCACATCGTTGTACAGCAGTGGCTCTGCACATCGGTACAGCAACGGGTCTGCCACATCGTGTACAGGCAGTGGCTCTGCACATCGTTGTACAGCAACGGGTCTGCACATCGTGTACAGCAGTGGCTCTGCACATCGGTACAGCAACGGTCTGCACAACGTGTACAGCAGTGGCTCTGCACATCGTGTACAGCAACGGGTCTGCACATCGTGTACAGCAGTGGCTCTGCACATCGTGTACAGCAACGGGTTTGCACATCGTGTCCAGCAGTGGCTCTGCACATCGTGTACAGCATCGGGTCTGCACATCGTGTACAGCAACGGGTCTGCACAACGTGTACAGCAGTGGCTCTGCACATCGTGTACAGCAACGGGTCTGCACAACGTGTACAGCAGTGGCTCTGACATCGTGTACAGCATTGGCTCTGCACATCGTGTACAGCAACGGGTCTGCACAACGTGTACAGCAGTGGCTCTGCACATCGTGTACAGCAACGGGTCTGCACAACGTGTACAGCAGTGGCTCTGCACATCGTGTACAGCAGTGGCTCTGCACATCGTGTACAGCAACGGGTCTGCACAACGTGTACAGCAGTGGCTCTGCACATCGTGTACAGCAGGGCTCTGCACATCGTGTACAGCAACGGGTCTGCACAACGTGTACAGCAGTGGCTCTGCACATCGTGTACAGCAACGGGTCTGCACATCGTGTACAGCAGTGGCTCTGCACATCGTGTACAGCAGTGGCTCTGCACATCGTGTACAGCAGTGGCTCTGCACATCGTGTACAGCAGTGGCTCTGCACATCGTGTACAGCAACGGGTCTGCACATCGTGTACAGCAACAGGTCTGCACATCGTGTACAGCAGTGGCTCTGCACATCGTGTACAACCACGGGTCTGCACATCGTGTACAGCAGTGGCTCTGCACATCGTGTACAGCAACGGGTCTGCACATCGTGTACAGCAGTGGCTCGCACATCGTGCACAGCAGTGGCTCTGCACATCGTGTACAGCAACGGGTCTGCACATCGTGCACAGCAACGGGTCTTCGCATCGTGAGTATCAGCGGGTCTTCGCATCGTGAGTATCAGCGGGTCTTCGCATCGTGAGTAGCAGCGGGTTCTCACTTCACATCGTGCACAGCAGCGGGTCTACGCATCGTGTACAGCAGCGGGTCTTCGCATCGTGTACAGCAGCGGGTCTACACATCTTGTACAGCAGCGGGTCCTCACTTCACATCATGTACAGCAACGGGTCCTCACTTCACATCGTGTACAGCAACGGGTCTTCGCATCGTGTACAGCAGCGGGTCTTCGCATCGTGTACAGCAGTGGGTCTTCGCATCGTGTACACCAGCGGATCCTCGCTCTTTATTTGAATGGCTTTTCTCAGAACTACCTCCAGATTTTGTGGGACTTAGAAACGTCGAAAACATAAGTTCTATTCAGAACAATTTCTAGTTTCTCTGGGACTTCAATAACGCCATAACAAAGGTTTATTTCAGAATCAGAATAACAATAAAAAAGTTCTTTCGAGAACCGTCTCTTGTTCTTTGGTTAAGACAACAATAAAAAAAGTTCTTTTCAGAACTGACTCCTGTTTCTTTGGTTATGACAACAATTAAAAAAGTTCTTTTCAGAACTGACTCCTGTTTCTTTGGTTATGACAACAAAAAAAAGTTCTTTTCAGAACTGTCTCTTGTTTCTTTGGGTATGACAACAAAAAAAAGTTCTTTTCAGAACTGTCTCTTGTTTCTTTCGGTATGACAACAATAAAAAAGTTCTTTTCAGAACTGTCTCTTGTTTCTTTGGTTATGACAACAATAAAAAAGTTCTTTTCAGAACTGACTCTTGTTTCTTTGGTTATGACTACAATAAAAAAGTTCTTTTCAGAACTGACTCTTGTTTCTTTGGTTATGACAACAATAAAAAAGTTCTTTTCAGAACCGTCTCTTGTTTCTTTGGTTATGACGACAATAAAAAAGTTCTTTTCAGAACTGACTCCTGTTTCTTTGGTAATGACAATAATAAAAAGTTCTTTTCAGAACTGACTCCTGTTTCTTTGGTAATGACAACAATAAAAAGTTCTTTTCAGAACTGACTCCTGTTTCTTTGGGTATGACAACAAAAAAAAGTTCTTTTCAGAACTGTCTCTTGTTTCTTTGGATATGACAACAATAAAAAAGTTCTTTTCAGAACTGTCTCTTGTTTCTTTGGTTATGACAACAATAAAAAAGTTCTTTTCAGAACTGTCTCTTGTTTCTTTGGTTATGACAAAAATAAAAAAGTACTTTTCAGAACTATCTCCTGTCTCTGTGGTTATCAGAAGAACAATAAAAAAGTTCTTTTCAGAACTGACTCCTGTTTCTTTGGTAATGACAACAATAAAAAGTTCTTTTCAGAACTGACTCCTGTTTCTTTGGTAATGACATAATAAAAAAGTTCTTTTCAGAACTGACTCCTGTTTCTTTGGTAATGACAACAATAAAAAGTTCTTTTCAGAACTGACTCTTGTTTCTATGGTTATCAGAAGAACAATAAAAAAGTTCTTTTCAGAACTGACTCCTGTTTCTTTGGTTATGACAACAAAAAAAAAGTTCTTTTCAGAACTGACTCTTGTTTCTTTGGTTATGACAACAATAAAAAAGTTCTTATCAGAACTATAGCCTGTTTTACGGTTATCAGAAGATTCTTTGGCTCTAGACCTACTAGATGTATTAAATTTATATGTGTTGGTGTTTCAGGGAGCTGTTCTAGCTGTAGACGGAAAGTAGGTGCCAGGAGACGTGCCAAGAGTTGTGCCCTTTGGTTAGTGCCTGTGTAATGCAAACAATTGTAAGGTAAAGAAATAATAGCCAGGATTTTTATCATAGTGTTTTATTATGTTTGTAGAGTCTAATGTGAAAATTTTGTGGTCTAGCATATAGGGATAAAAATTGTTTGTATAAGTTTGATTTCGTTTGCATGAGATTTATTTCAGCTGGATTTACCTAAGATCATTGTATAAAATAAATAATCTTATTTTGTGTGTTCTAATTATAGTTAATTTCAGTTTCAGGCGAGGTGAACCAGCATCGCGGCTGCGTCACTGCGACGCCTCGGCTCGAGCGGCGGTCGTGCTGACTGCAGTTGACGGCGCTCAGCGCTGAGCATCGCGGCTGCGTCACTGCGACGCCTCGGCTCGAGCGGCGGTCGTGCTGACTGCAGTTGACGGCGCTCAGCGCTGAGCATCGCGGCTGCGTCACTGCGACGCCTCGGCTCGAGCGGCGGCCGTGCTGACTGCAGTTGACGGCGCTCAGCGCTGAGCATCGCGGCTGCGTCACTGCGACGCCTCGGCTCGAGCGGCGGTCGTGCTGACTGCAGTTGACGGCGCTCAGCGCTGAGCATCGCGGCTGCGTCACTGCGACGCCTCGGCTCGAGCGGCGGCCGTGCTGACTGCAGTTGACGGCGCTCAGCGCTGAGCATCGCGGCTGCGTCACTGCGGCACCACAGTCTGAAGTTCTGTCCTGTCCTCTAGGTGACTTTAATTTCAAGCTATAATACAATGCCGTAGTAACCCATGTAGTAATGATTCATCAGAGTGGTCAAAGTAAAAGTTACATTTTAACGTTCTTGCACCTTAAATCAGAATTAGAATTTTAATGACAGTTTACGAAATAAAATCCGTTAATTACATAATTTGTTTGTTACAAATTATGTAATTAACGGATTTTATTTCTTAAATTTAAATATTCTTTGCGTGATTTAAATCAAAGGAAAAATATTAAAAACTATAGAAACGATCAAAAGAGTATATCTTTGGATATTCTCTCTTCTTTATGAAAATTAACTAAAAAAAAAATATATAAATATTTAGGACATTCAAAGTTTTAATAGAAATGTCCACAATCATGCAAAGGATAACTTATTAGTATTTAAAATATACGTCTTATAGATCACCATTTATAGTTTGTCTAAAGAAGGTAGGTTGATTAGTTTGATTAATCATGCATATAGAAATTCGAATAAAATTTATATGAAATTAAATGTCATAGTGACGGAACATAAGCGCATAGCGAATAACAGTAAACTATCGATATTCGGTTTAATCGATAAAAACATCGAACTAACATTGTTATTAACCTATTAATTAAATTAAAGGACGGTTCTAGTAGTGAATATAGAGACAGCAATGACCGTATTAGTAATAAATATCTAATAACTCACATTCTTTGTAATTCTATATTTCTAATTATTGATTTGACTTTTTATAACCGAATGAAAAACACTGTTTTTTTTATTTTTAATCTATCATACTATTCATACTTCATACTAATATAAATGCGAAAGTTTAGATGGATGCATGGATGTTTGTTAAAGTTTGTAGCCAAAACGGCTGAACGGATTTCAATGAAATTTCGTATAGATGTAGAGGATAGTCTGGAAGAACACATAGACTCACTTTTGTATTTTTAATTCCACGCGGACGGAGTCGCGGGCGGAAGCTAGTAAGGTATAACTATGATCTATCGATTCTAACTTCTATGGTGTAATCGTCAAATGAATTGTCAAAATAATCATCCTTATTTAGACAAACTATACAATTTCTCTTTGAACTACAAGATGATTTGTGAATAATATGTGTTAAAATTGTGAATAAATAAATAAAAAACTGATTGTAGTAACATTTAAATATAATTTTATAAATGTAAATTAGATAACTTAAAGTAGTAAAGTAAGAATATTTTTTTTATAAAAGATTTATATTTTTAAATGTTATTTTTTATTTACCTTGTAACTATTTTCGTATGTATCAGCTTTTCGTCAAAATTGGTATAGCCTTTCCACAGATAGTGGGGAGGTCTACGAAAAGATAAATTGTAGTTAATTAAATAAAACCAAGATTCTAAAGGAAACTTACAATGCTGTGATATACTTACGGTATTTTCTATTTTCATTAATTTTGTAATTATGTAATTAAAAAAAAAAACAAATTTTTTGACAAAGATCTCGGGTCATTTTTATTGTCTTAGTTCTTGCCCTTGTAGATATTAATTGGCATAATTTTACACAGGAAGCATTATTTTTCTTTTATTTCTGATGCTCACTCTCTGGTTTTCTTTATTTATGTACAAAGAATAAAAAATGAAAAAGGGAAGTCTTTGATCACTATAACTATTATTTCATTCCATAATATAGTTCTTTAGATTAGTTTTATTATAATTACACCCAAATTTTTATGTTGTTTTTAAGTTTATTTTAAACTTATAATTGATGTAATGAAAGTTTCTTGCTAGACGTGGTTGTTGTGGTGTCTTCTCAGATCTGCTGAAACTCCATGTTCATTTATTTTCCTTTTTAGTACGTACTAGCTGTTCCCATGCGACTTCATTCGCATGAAATTATAAAAAAATCATTTTATTTACATTTGTCAAATTATCAATAGCAAATGTCAAAATGACATGACATGACTAACCTTAGCAATCTTTGTTTCTTGATGTTGGCAGCAACTTATGGTCTCTTTCCCACATAAGGGTTTTTATCCAAAATATTTACCCCCTAAGTTTAATGGCGTGAAAATATATAGCCTAAAGCGTGAGTGGCTTTTTATTAAAAAAAGAATTATTCAAAAATATGCTGTAATTGCTGACATCTTAGGCAACAAAGAAGTGTGTGTTTACGCTTTATTATATTAAGTATAGATAGTATAGATTACACGATCTGATGTTTGATGTATTTATCTCTTACACTGCACTTCTGTTTCTAAATGGAACGCTTGGTTACAATTTCTGGTGTTCCTAGTATTTGTATATTTATATAATACTTTGGGCATATATTGGTCATACACAACATAAAAGATCTTTGTAGATGAATTTGGTCGAGACTGCAATAAATATTAAAAATTTGTTAAACCTAAGTCAGAAATAAGTTTGCACCATACTTTGAACACCACTTAACATCAGTGGGATCATGGTCAAGCGCTAATTTATATGTTAATTAAAAAAAAAACTTTTGTAAAGTGGTCCAAAAAAAGAAAAGGTCAAGTTGAGTTATAGCAGCGTCTGTTGTGCTTGGTTGGTGAATTATTTTGGATTTGTCATATAATAGAATGTCTTTTTTCGAAATGAGTTTTGCATCAAACTACAAAATGTTTGACTGCGTGGATATCCACGTAATAATTTGACTTGGGCCAGGAAAATCTTGAACTAGGAGGATTACTATCAGTGGGATCTGCATTGTGTTCTGCATCCTTTTTCTTTTTCTCGTATTTTTCTTGCATTAGCGTTGAAGGTTTCTTCGTCTTCACTTTAATCTTCCATCAGAAATCCATCATGTAAAGCTGCCAGAAGTTGTTCTATGTCTCTATTTACCCCTTTATGGGACATTCTGGTAAAATAATTGTAAAACCCGTGAATAAATTGCACATCTTTAACAAGGGAAACATGAAACAAGATATACCCACAGTTAAACTGTTTTTGGCACGATTTTACATACTAATGTATTTCATCACAATTATAACGCTGATATTTATGATGTGGATTATTATAAAATATAATGTGTTCTGCTTACCTTTATACTCTCGTAAATCACTTTTAGCAGGCTTTTTACTATTTAGTATTCACCAAAATTCTAATATGTCCTTATTGGAGCTTAGGATCGTTTGCAACTTTTGTAATATGGGCAGCGGTCACTTCGTCATTTTAACGAAATATGGTGGTCGATTGCTCGTTTGCCGACTATAGAAAATAGTGTTTTTGGTTGTTATGGGCAAAGAAAAATATATTTGGTCGATTTGTGAAGTCTTTAAATAGTCTCGATTTTTTTTTTTTTTTTCTTGCATTAGCGTTAAAGGTTTCTTTATCTTCACTTTAATCTTCCATCAGAAATCCATCATATAAAGCTACCAGAAGTTGTTCTATGTCTCTATCTACACCTTTATGGGATATTCTGGTAAAATAATTGTAAAACCCGTGAATAAAGCACATCTTTAACAAGTGAAACATGAAACAAGATATACCCACAGTTAAACTGTTTTTGGCACGATTTTACATACTAATGTATTTCATCACAATTATAACGCTGATATTTATGATGTGGATTATTATAAAATATAATGATGTGTTCTGCTTACCTTTATACTCTCGTAAATCACTTTTAGCAGGCTTTTTACTATTTAGTATTCACCAAAATTCTAATATGTCCTTATTGGAGCTTAGGATCGTTTGCAACTTTTGTAATATGGGCAGCGGTCACTTCGTCATTTTAACGAAATATGGTGGTCGATTGCTCGTTTGCCACTCATGTTATAAAAAAAAAAAAAAAAAAAAAAAAAAAAAAAAAAAAAAAAAAAAAAAAAGTTTTGTAAAGTGGTCCAAAAAAAGAAAAGGTCAAGTTGAGTTATAGCAGCGTCTGTTGTGCTTGGTTGGTGAATTATTTTGGATTTGTCATATAATAGAATGTCTTTTCGAAATGAGTTTTGCATCAAACTACAAAATGTTTGACTGCGTGGATATCCACGTAATAATTTGACTTGGGCCAGGAAAATCTTGAACTAGGAGGATTACTATCAGTAGGATCTGCATTGTGTTCTGCATCCTTGTTCTTTTTCTCATATTGTTTTTCTTGCATTAGCGTTAAAGGTTTCTTTATCTTCACTTTAATCTTCCATCAGAAATCCATCATATAAAGCTACCAGAAGTTGTTCTATGTCTCTATCTACACCTTTATGGGATATTCTGGTAAAATAATTGTAAAACCCGTGAATAAAGCACATCTTTAACAAGTGAAACATGAAACAAGATATACCCACAGTTAAACTGTTTTTGGCACGATTTTACATACTAATGTATTTCATCACAATTATAACGCTGATATTTATGATGTGGATTATTATAAAATATAATGTGTTCTGCTTACCTTTATACTCTCGTAAATCACTTTTAGCAGGCTTTTTACTATTTAGTATTCACCAAAATTCTAATATGTCCTTATTGGAGCTTAGGATCGTTTGCAACTTTTGTAATATGGGCAGCGGTCGCTTCGCCATTTTGGCGGATTTAGGTGGCGGGTTGCTCGTTGCCAACTCATGTTATAAAAAAAAAAAAACTTATTACGGGTATAATTCAAATGAGCAAGAGAATTTTGTAAAAGGCTACTTGAATCATCTGCTTCAAGTATTTAACTATTGTAATGTATTCACGTTCAACTCTTCTGCCTCATCAGACTCATCAGTCTTCTGAACCATCGTCGGGAATGTCTAAAATCTGCTCCAATGTCTTTTCAATGTCATTTTCATTCATATAGCAGAACATTTTTCATGAGAATCTGAGAAAAGAAGGAACTAGTTCAACAAGTGTACCTAATACGCCACGTGCAGCGGGAATATTATTTCCACCAAGAAAAAAGTTCTCTCACAACTAAATAAGATAGTAACTTCTAAGGTATAGCAAACAACTCAAAGAATAAACATAAATACGTAATAAAAAAAACAGATTCTTACCTCTTTTCGAATAAAAAATATGAAGATTCACGGAGTAACAAAATTTGTTTCAAAATTAGCGCTATATTTTGACAGCTAATGTCGCCAAAAAAAAAATAATTACACAAACGTATTTTTGTTTAAATAATAAGCCTACTATCAGTAGGATCTGCGTTGTGTTCTGCATAAACACGATATACCCAGAGTAAAACTATTTTTGGTCCGTTTTAGCATACTGATGTATTTCATCACAATTAAGACGCTGATATTTACAAAA
This sequence comes from Papilio protenor, assembly GCA_029286645.1. Taxonomy (NCBI): domain Eukaryota; kingdom Metazoa; phylum Arthropoda; class Insecta; order Lepidoptera; family Papilionidae; genus Papilio; species Papilio protenor. The sequence continues at coordinate 2,501,462 of JAGSMZ010000046.1, read as the reverse complement.
AACTGTTGTGGATTTTTAATAACAAAATAATGATGTGTTCTGCTTACCTTTATACTCTTTAAATCACTTTTAGCAGGCTTTTTACTATTTAGTATTGTGCAGGATGCACATCTATCGCTGATGGCGTGTAAAATAAAAGACTTGCTGAGATCACTTGACTGTAGGAGGTAGGGCTTCTTCTGGTTCCACACTTCTGATACGATGAAATATTCCCTTTTTGAAAGCCAATATTTGTGACTGAATGGTCACTGTTTGCCTTGAAGAGGCATTTACAGATTCACCGGGCTTGAGGTGGCCGAGCGCAGATGGCGCTTAGCCTAAACCTCGTTTATGAGTAACTAAGCTCGAGGGCTCCCTCAGGAGCCTCGGCACGAGCCGTTACTTCGTTATTATTACCGGATTGGGAGGCCACCGAGCTCTTAGATCGCTTCGGTGGACGCTCCATGGAGTGACTAGGCACAAGGGCCCCCGAGAGGGGACCTCGGCTTGGGCTGTCACTCAATACGCGTTTAGCATTCCGATTCAAGGGTGCCCTAGAGGGCCGAACCTCGGCTTGATCGGCTGCTGCTATCTGATTACTATTATTATTATTAATACATCTAACATTACTACCACTTCGGAAATCGTTAGCGCTGGGAGAAGAAGTGGCGGAAGAAACTCCAGCAACGCTTCTATCATTGATAGGAGAAAACCTGCCTGCTATGAGGCCGTATCGCGGGAATGATTGCCGTAGTCGACAGCGACTACGGCGTTTTGTTTGTTTGCGTAGTTGTTTAATCCTAGCCTGAGCGATTGTTATTGCATCGTCTTAGAAGTCAAGAACGTGCGTAGGTCTGCGATGATCACGTCGAAATTTACCGAGCGCGATTGGGTTGTAGGTGGCGGCACCTACAACTAACGTATTAGGATGACCGACGGCAGAGTCAAAATAACGACGCGACGCCAACTTCAGGTGTTGGGCTATGGTGGGTAAGTCCAAGTCTATGTGAAGATCACTATTGCGCATGTACCACGGGGCCCCCGTGGCTCTGCGCAAGATTTGTAGGCGGTTTGGTGGGTTTGAGGAACCCTATGACTTCGGCGTCCTTCCACTCGTTGGGAAAGACGCCTTTGGTCATTGCCGTGTTATAAATAGCTACGAGAAGTTGTATAATAGCAGCTGGAAATAGTTTGGCCACCCTATTGGTGATACCATCTGAACCGGGTGCTTTGCGGGGGCGCAAGTTTTTAATTAATTCCTTAACTTCATCGCTAGTTACCGGAGTAATAGAATCGAGGAGGGGTACGTTTTTCCTCCGTTCGACCTCGCTGTCCACCTTTCGGAGAGGAGAGAGAGAGAGACACTCCATTAGTCTTGGCGGCGGCGTCGTGGACTATGCGGATCTTCCCCGGCTTCATTACGTTGATCACAGGAAAGTGAGGGAGATACCAAGTGTTGCTATTCTTTTCTTCGGGAGCAAGTTCGGCGTAGCCCTTTTCTATTAGAGAGTTCATTTGCGCTTCATATTTTTCGCGTAACTCCGGATTCTTATCTATTTTCCTCTCTGTTGACAATAACCGTTTGAAGGCGTTGTCGTAATTGTTTGGGAGTGTGACATCATTTTCTTTCCATAACAGCGCAGTTCGGTAGCGACCGGTATCGTTTAGTCTGGTGTGCTCTTTTAAGAGTGAGAGAGCACGCTCTTCTGGGTCGCTTCGTGGTCGCTTCGGTTCTATTGTAAGCGAATCTATTGCGAAGTGACGGCGCAGTTGTTCGTTGAGATCTTCGGAAGCCAAATGATGTACTCGATGTGTGCCTTTTCCCAAACTACGGGTTGTAGATCCATGCAGGACCCATCCAAACGGGGTGTGGGACGCGACCGGTTGATGTCGCTGTCCCTTTCTGACCTCCGTCGCTATCAGAAGGTGCCAGTTATCTTGGCCGATAAGTATTCTTGGTTGAGCATTTCTGTAGGTAACTTGCTCACTAATCTCTTTGAGATGGCTGCAGTTCGCTATTGTTCTGTTATTAATTTGCTGCGATGCTATCTTCAGGTTGGCGAACGTTCTTGCATTTATCTGTTGGCGAATTCCGTTCGTCCCTTTTAATGCGAGATTCACACGTTGAGATCGGTTAGCTGCTGTCTTATGGTCGCCGATCCCTTCAACTCGTAGCGGCTCGACGGGTCCCGATATGCCGGCTTTTCGCGCCAGTGTTTCGTCAATTAGCGTAACTGTTGATCCGTCGTCGAGGAGTGCGAACGTATCTATCTCTCCTTTTCTTCCTATTATTGTGACAGGAACTATCTTGAGATATGAACACGTGTTGCTGTGCTCCCAAGTTGAGGTGACGACTTCCTTTTCTTCTTGCTGTTTTGTAGATTTTTCGAAGTGCAGCAGTTTATGGTGGAATCTTCCGCAGTTGTTGATGTCGCATCGTTTGACGCGGCATGCGTGTTTTCTTGTCCGATGTTTGAGACAGCGGAAACATAGCGAATGTTTTTTCGCAATGTCCCATCTGTCGTTTACGTTGGCTTCGGCTATCTGTGGACATGCCGGTGGTATGTGGCCCTGTGTGGCGCACACGTTGCATTCCGTTGAAGCTTCCGTTACGGCGTAAGCCTTAGCGGCAGGCCGTCTGTTCGTTGCTGCGCTTGACCGTTCGGTGATGGCTTCCGGTTGGGCGTATGGGCTGCATCGGTCGGCTTCGCGTTGGAGGAAGCGCGACAGTTTTGTTAAGTCGGCTTCACCTTCCTTCTGTTCAGCTGCGAAGTCAAACCAGCGGTACCGAAGCGCCGGAGTCAATTTTTCTATAATCGCCTTTGTCACCTCAGGATTGTACATGTAGTGTTCTTTGCGCAATGCAGCGATTGTCGCTACGCTATTAGCGATTTTGTTCGCAAAGATGCAGAGCTCTCTTGGTGAATCAGATGGACGCGTTAGTGCGCGTAAGTGCTCTAGTTCTGTAAGTGCGATGGCATCAGGGCGGCCGAATCGGGTTTTCAATGACGCTATTATTTCGTCCGGTTTGGCGCACAAGATCAGCAGGTTGTCGACAGCTTCTCTTGCCCGTCCTCGTAGTGCGTGTCGCAATCTTGCCATGTTTTCTTGCTTCGAAAATGCTGTTGACGATTCTTTGTAGGCTGCACTGAACGCGAGCCATTGTGAGTGCGATCCATGGTAGATCGGTAGTTCGAAGTGATGGCGAGTTGCTGGCTGTGTTGTTTTCGCAGCGAGGGTGATTGCTGCGGCTAACTGTTGTATGTCTCCCGCCGGTGTAGATAACGCTTTCGAAGGTTTCTCTGTGTCTTCTATCCAATCGGTGACGCGGCGCTCCTTTTCCTTTTGGCGGGAAATGGCTTCTTCGATGTCGCTATCTTCCTCCTCATCACTGTCTTCCGCTTCTATGACAGCGATGCGAGCACTGGCGAGTTTGACTTGCAATCGAGCTAACTCTGCCCTGGCTTGGGCGAGGCGTGTAGCCTTTCGAGAAGCTTTGCTATGTGTGGACCGTGCCGGTTTTGAGGGTTGAACCGGTCGGCTATGCTCTGCCTCCTTTAGAGTGGTCGTCGATGGTGGCGTCGCATCCGTCGCGCTGTCGGTCCCGTAGAGCTTGTCCGAGTTTTATCTGTCCACTCGGTGTCGGAATCTGTAGCTTCTGCGGAGGACTGTGGCGCGTCTCGCAACGGATCCGCTCGAGGCAGGGGCTCCGATTGTGGTGAGGCCCTGCTGCGGTTATTCCGTTCGACGGAGCGAGTAATCGGCATCTTCTATTTAACACGGAGAAATCCGGCTCGAAGGACCAATATGTGCAGGATGCACATCTATCGCTGATGGCGTGTAAAATAAAAGACTTGCTGAGATCACTTGACTGTAGGAGGTAGGGCTTCTTCTGGTTCCACACTTCTGATACGATGAAATATTCCCCTTTTGAAAGCCGCCCGAGCGTTTGTTTATATTTGCTACGGGGGCGTAATAAACGTGTGGGGGGCTTAAGCCGCTCTACCCGCCTACTATTGCCTTTTATTTATTTTTAAACAAACTGTACATTGAATAAGCTATTTACATTAAACTATTTCTATTATTTACTATACAAATTAATTGCTATATAACTATTGTCTTGCACAAGTATTCACCAAAATTCTAACGCTATATGTCCTTATTGGAGCTTAGGATCGTATCTGCAACTTTTGTAATATGGGCAGCGCCTCTGCGTCTTCCGGCTCTGTCGATACGTGGGTGAGAGGGCGGTTGTTTACTGTAAATTTGATTTCTGCCAACAATGTCGCCAAACACCTCTTCTGTCGGGAAGCGTTCGTGTAAAACCGTGTCTAGCGATGGTTTTACACTTCTAACTAGGCGTTCCCCCAGGCGCCGCCCATGAATGGGGCGCTTGGGGGAATGAATCGCCACGCTATCATTTTCTTACTGGCTTCTTCCTGAGTTGCATCGTCCATGGCTGGACGTATTTCTTTGGCGGCTCCCTGTAAGTTAGTCCTGTTGTCAGACCAGATTTCGGTTGGGCAGCCCCGTCTAGCTATCATGCGCCGTAAAGCCATGAATGACTGCGGCGTTCGTGCTCAAGGAGCCCGCTATTTCTAAATGAATTGCCCTCGTGGTGAGCCAGGTGAAGAGTGTCACATATCTTTTTTATCTTGCCCTTCCGACGGTAACGTTCAATGGTCCAAAATAATGTACGTGAAGACTCGTGTGTGGTGTGCGAGTCTCGTATGTGGATGGTTGCCCGTCGGAGGTACTGGTGGCTTTTCCTTCCTAATACGGCATTGCAGACATCGGTGTACGACGCTTCGTACTCTTGTTCTCAGGCGCAGTAGCCAATATTTCCGGCGACACTCGTTGATCGAGGCCTCTACGCCGGCATGATGCAGTTGACGATGTATGTGCTCCACGTAGAGGCGTGCTTTTTGGTGGTCGTCATCGATCACGGGGGTCGCTTGAGGTCGTCGATCCCCGTAGCTGCATCGATGCGTGTCGATATAACTAACATGCCGTTGAGTGTGCGTCGCGAGGCGTCGTAGTCTGCTATTTTTCGATATTAGTGATTCAAGGGGATCGGTCCCTTTCACACTGTGTGTAGGTGGTTACAAATGCCGGCCTAGCGGGGGTCGGTTTGGTACCTGACGCGACGTGTAGGTTATTCGCGGGCGCGGCAGGGATGAGCTTTGCTCCCGCACGAGATGCGTACGAGGTAGAAGGACGCTCAGGATGAAGGGGTGGAAATGACGATAAGGTCGGTACCGGTCGAGGTCTTTGGGCGAGGTGCCTAACGGAGTTTGGCATGTAATTCCTACGCTTAGGTGCCTTAGGACACCCCTGGTAGTTAGCCGTGTGTGCACCCCGGCAGAGGACACATGCGGGTTTGTCGTAGGCTTCAAGGAGCACTTTGTCTTTTGGCCTAGGACAATCGATGGTAGCGTGATCGCTAGGCACTTGACGCACCTAGGACGGGCAAAGCAATTGCGGGCTGAGTGCCCATACATTTAACACTTGAGGCACTGGCCAGGGAGAGCGCTCTTACGAGGCGGCTCCACGACTAGGTCACATAAGGCCGCAAATCGACCTTATGTCGAAGATAGATTTAACCTCGGGAGATAGTTCCAATTGAACTTTCACCATATCTAGAGGTGATTTGGTGCGTCTCTTCTTCATCCTGTGCACTGCAAGCACAGGGATGTTCTGTGACTTAAGAGATTCAACGATATCTTCTATAGGGATTTGCTTCGGGATCTTCTTGACGAGCGCCTGAAGCATTCGCTCATCTGCGAGCGTGTACGTGTGATAATAAATCTCCTGCTCGCGGAGAAATTTAGTTACTTTGCGGAAGGCATCAGTGTGTGCTTAGTGTGTGTGGGTGTGTGCTTAGGTCTAACTAAAGCTACCCGTGGGCTCTAAAAGGCCAATCGTAGACCAACGTTGAAGGGCACTACCCAAGGCCAGTGGTGGAGTTCCCTCCGAATTATGCGGTTCCCTGAAGGGGAAACGCGGGCGAACGGGGCTGCCCGAATAGCTTCGTTGTCACCGTTAGGTATCCGCTAGTCTTGACCCATTACTTCCCAAGCATCGAAAACATTGGATTTTTTTATCAAAATTAGTAATTTGGGCTCTAAATATGTTAAGAAAGAAGAATTTATATAAATTTAAAAATAAAAATATACCTTGGTTGATGAATCAGCTCGTCCTATAAATAGGACACTGGGGATATATGCTCAGAAAAATGAAAGATATCAATTATAAGAAAATCAACTTTATTTGAATATACTACTATCGCATTCAATTTTAAATTATAGCATTAAAGTTTATTTTGTATGATAAGGCACAAAACAATCACTGCAAAGTGTTTTGTCGCATTTGCTACAAAAAGTCAGAGGTTTTTTCTTACAGGCTAGTCCTTGGCAACGCCTCTGTTTGTCCCTCTTCATCATGTAGTGACCAAAATTGTCAAACCTGACGGGTTGCAAAAGAACTTCGATAGAGCCTGAAGTCGGTTTGGTTGTCCTGACTAATGATTTTTTCATCCATGCAAAACAAACCCTTCGTCTAAAATCTAGCAGAGGGATGGTCTCATTTTTATTGGCCCTCGGCCTGGTGTCCCAAGGAGACTTGGTCTATGGATGATGCTAGGGCGTTTTTCCACACTGGGGCGTGTTGTTCCACGCCGGTTTTGTCGGTGGTGGAGCGGGGACATAAGCCTTTGGGCATCCGCGATAGTTCGCGGGATGTCCATTGTTGTGGCAGAGGACATATTGGGGAGGTTCTTTAGTGCCCTTATCTCGGGAGCAGTCTGCTGTTGCATGATCTCCGACGCATTTGACACATCTGGGATGTGCAAAACAGTTGCGGGCTGAGTGTACATAGTACTGGCACCGGTAACATTGCCCTATGATGCCTGTTTTTCTTGGAGCCTCCACAGAGATGCCGGCGAGGCCGCATAGGGTTTTTAAATTGTAAATGGCCTTACCCTCTGGGGTAAGATCTAAAGTGGCCATAATAAGGGACATTTTGTTTTTGTATTTGGGGTGAACCATCCTGGCAAAGGGATAGGATTTGGAAGCCCTGCTTTCTGAGTTCCTCGTCTACTAGATCTAGGTCCTCTTCAAGCGAGTAACTCCTCTTAATCTTTTTTCCTCATGGAGGGAAAAGGTATGGAAACCTATTTTTTGGGATTTTAAGTGTTTCGTGACAGTACGAAACTCGTCGACTTTGGTCAGGTGGAACTTTACGCCCTGTCCTGTTGACTGGGCTTTTAGGCTAATGATGTTTGAAGAGGCCATCCATTTAGAAACGGTGGTGTCGAATGCCTTTTTTTGTGACTGAATGGCCGCTGTTTGCCTTGAAGAGGCATTTACAGATTCACCGGGCTTGAGGTGGCCGAGCGCAGATGGCGCTAAGTGTGATGGCTTTACGTTACGAAGCGTTGTGTCCCACCGTTCGTTCCGGATGGCAGCTATCGTGTTTTTACTTCACGCTGTAATTTACGTAGCTGTTTCCGGTTCGATTCAGTTGAATACAAAGAGATGTACATTGATTAGGTTCACTTTCCTCAACATTGTCTACCGTACATGAAAACTCCACTTACAAAGCAACATCCGACACAGGTAAAACTCCCATATCGTCATCAAGACCTTCTTCTATATCTGTCATCCACTTCGTCTGGAGGCAATATGACAACATCAATATCATCCAAGTCTTCCTCACTCGAATCTTCGAGCTCTTGTAGATAATTCGCAATTTCGGACACCTTTAGGACTTGTTTGTATTTTTTTTTTTCACTGGGTCCACGATCTATAAAAACATATGTACGTACACGTTAATCGAATAGAAAAGGTCTTACTTTTACTATTTCATCAAAGTATAAAATCACAATAATTTTACTTACCTTTGTCAACCACTAATAAATACTGCTCACAAAATTAACTCTAATATAAAATAAAAATCACAATAATGTAACAAGATGTCGTGCACTCTGCATGAACTTGTCGAGTAATGAAAACAATAGACCAGCAAGACACAAAACAATCGACAGTTGACACAAAACACGTTCGAACTTGCTTTCGCGACAAATAGTAAAGAGTTTGCCCCAGTGTCATATTTATAGGACGGCTTATTTTGAAAGCATGTAACATGATTCCCAAATTTATTTTGTTGTTAGTTTATTTGTTACGTAATTGGATAAGATTATAGAATATTTTTATGCACTTTAGAGAAAGTAGATTTTTCTATGATGTATAACATTTAAAAAAGAATAGTCTTCTTTACCTTTCAAAATTGACCAGTTTTAAAAAATCATATTAAAACTTTAGTAATATTTTTCACAGACACAAAATAATATTATAATAGGAAAATAGGACATAAATATAAATTTCAACATAAAGAGTCAATATAAATGATCTGTTTTGGAAAAAAAATTACCATAGTGTCTTATAAATAGGACAGTGGTAAGAAATGGGTTAATTTCACGAACTCTTTCTTACTCAAATGTTTCCTGTAATTTTCTTCTAAAGACACCTTTTCGACGGAGTCAGCGTGCTGATATTGTGAACATAAAGTACACTGATCCTTTTTAGGTTTAAAAAAGGAAAAGTTGTAGTTAGTATTAAACACTCTTTTATACTGTCGTTTTGAAGCCATCTCAACAATATCTGGATAGTTCTGATTTGCAAACCATGACTTATAAAGTCGGTACATTTTTGAAATATTAAGTGATTCAGATAAATATTCTCGCATAACATGAAAAACCCCGTAATAGGTCATTACCGGATTATTTGTGGGGGGCGTCGATATCTTTTTTGTCTTGCTCTTCCGACGGTAACGTTCAATGGTCCAAAATAATCCACGCCGGTGTACGTGAAGACTCGTGTGTGGTGTGCGAGTCTCGTATGTGGATGGTTGCCCGTCAGAGGTACTGGTGGCTTCTTCTTCCTAATACGGCATTGCAGACATCGGTGTACCACGCTTCGTACTGTTGTTCTCAGGCGCAGTAGCCAATATTTCCGGCGCCACTCATTGATCGTGGCCTCTCCGCCGGCATGATGCAGTTGACGATGTATGTGCTCCACGTAGAGGCGTGCTTTTTGGTGGTTGACGTCGATCACGGGGGGTCGCTTGAGGTGTTCGTCGATCCCCGTATCTGCGTCGATGCGTGTGGATATAACCAACACGCCGTTGAGTGTGCGTCGCGAGGCGTCGTAGTCGGCTATTTTATGATATCGGTTTTCCGCTATTTATGTCACGCAACTCTGCGTCGAACGATTCTTCCTGTATAAGTCGTATAAGCAGTTCTTCCGAACGCCGCAGGCACTCTGTGTCTATAGATACATGCCGTGGAGGCTGTGCCGACTGCGTTTGCTGTTTAACTATAAGTACTTGCTGTACGACTATTCTGTTGCCACGAAGGGTCCTTTTCTGTATTCTTCCTATTTCTCTTGTAAATGACGGTTTCGCGTCGACGCTGTTTGCAGAGTTGTATGAATTGCAGGACACGTGCAGTTGTCCTATGTAAGCGTTCCAACTTTGAGAAACGTGTGTAGTCTGGTAGAGTAGGGTGGGGCAAAGATCCGCAATTTTAGGTTTTAACTTTTTTTCTCACCCAATAAGTAAAAGATCCCACATGTTTTGGCTTCACTGGAAAGCTTAATTTATGTGCTACAATGTACCATTTTATTAGTAGCGAAATACGCACCATTTAGAAAAAAAAAGTAAAGGTAGACAACCTTGCCTAAGCTCTTCTCCAGACCTAGAGACACGGAGTTCACGGGAAAGGGCAAGAATGTCGGGAATGTTAATATTTTTGAGATAACTGAGGAGTTGTGAAATTTCAGCGGCTACTGATAGCTGAGGTAGATCATTGCCCTTAGGGGGCGGAGGAGGTACAAGTTTGCTCTCGGCCTGGTGTACCGAGGAGACTTTGACTATGGGTGTTGTTGGGGCGTTATTCCATACTGGGGCGTTGTTCCACGCCGGTTTTGTCGGTAGTGGAGCGGGTACATAAGTTTCATGCGAGTAAGCCTGGGACCTCGGGGTCGGTAGGCGGGGTTGCGTGTAATTTGATCTGGATACAAACATCCTGCGCTGCGCCTTTGGGCATCCGTGATAGTTCGCGGGATGTCCATTGTTGTCGCAGAGGACACATTGGGGAGGTTCTTAACCGTAAATGGCCTTACCCTCTGGGGTAAGAGCTAAAGTGGCCATAATAAGGGACATTTTGTTTTTGTATTTGGGGTGAACCATCCTGGCAAGGGATAGGATTGGGAGGGCCTGCTTTCTGAGTTCCTCGTCTACCAGATCGAGGTCCTCTTCAAGCCAAGTACCCACGGATGACTACTCTTAGTCTCTTTTCTTCAGGGAGGGAAAAGGTATGGAAACCTATATTTTGAGATTTTAGATGTTTCGTGACAGTACGAAACTCTTCGACTTTGGCCAGGTGGTATTTTACGCCCTGTCCTGTTGACTGGGCTTTTAGGTTAATGATGTTTGAAGAGGCCATCCATTTAGAAACGGTGGTGTCGAATGCCTTTTTTTGTGACTGAATGGCCACTGTTTGCCTTGAAGAGGCATTTACAGATTCACCGGGCTTGAGGTGGCCGAGCGCAGATGGCGCTCAGTGTGATGGCTTTACGTTACGAAGCGTTGTGTCCCACCTTTTGTTCCGGATGGCAGCTATCGTGTTTTTACTTCACGCTGTAATTTACATACGTAGCTGTTTCCGGTTCGATTCAGTTGAATACAAATCGTGAGCTCGGGTAGCCGCGATCTTGCGTCTCAAAAAGTCTCTGGCATCTGGTGGTAGTGCCCAGCGTTGTTTGTCTGACTCAGGCATCTGCCTTGAGCAGTCGTCGATGGCGGTTTGGATATGACTTGTTAGAGAGCCGATCGCCGATAAGTAAGTGTAGACGGGTTCCGATATTTTCTGACGCTTTTTTGTATTCGTCAGCGAACGTTAAAACTTCCTCCATATTGAGGCTAGATAGGCTATTTAATGATTCAAAGGGGCAGGGGTCGGTCCCTGTCGCTTTGGGCGGTGACGGTTTCAAAATCGCGGTCGCGGTTGTTTGTATGTTCGCGGGCACGTTTGGTGGGTTGGTGTTACCCCAGGCGGTCTTTTTCCACGAGGGTTGGAGAGGCGGGAATTCGTTGGCTAAAGGCACCGGTGGCCGTTGCTGAGTGGATCGCTGGGGTTTCATCTGCATGCGCTTAGGCGCCTTCGGACACCCGAGATAGTTGGCGGTATGAGCGCCAAGGCAGAGAACGCAGGCGGGTTTGTCCTTCGGTCGAGAACAGTCTGATGTGCCGTGGTCGCCTAAACACTTAACGCACCTAGGGCGAGCAAAGCAGTTGCGGGCCGAGTGCCCGTACAACTGGCATTTGTGACACTGACCGGGAAGGCCATTTTTGCGCGGCGGTTCGACTACAAGCCCGCTGAGGCCACAGATCGACTTGACGTCAAAAATGGCCTTTCCCTCGGGTGTCAGGTCTAAGTGTACCTGTACTAAGTCTAACGGTGCTTTTGTTCGCATGCGCGTCATGCGAAATACGCTAATGACGGGGAATTTCTGGGCTTTGAGAGACTGCGTAATCTCTTCTACCGGAATCTCCTTGGGGATGCGTTTAATAACTACCCTGAGTATACGTTCCTCAGCAAGCGTATAAGTATGATAATATACCTCCTTTTCTTGGAGGAATCGGGTGACATACCTAAAGGCATCAGCAGTCTCGAGCTGCATCTTGATACCCTGAGCCGTCGCTTTAAATTTATTGGATAAGGCCGATTGGATCATCGGCCATTTGTCGCGCGCTTGGATGTAGATTGGGGGTGGGCGTTTGTCATGCGGCACGCGGGCGGCTTCCGAACGTTGGGATGCTGACGGGCGGAGCGATACATGTTCGGTGAATGGACACGTCCGTTCACCTCAACAGTCTGTAGTCGAGCGGAGAATTTTTCTTAAATTCTCTTAGACACAATAATATCTACATAATTCCTTGTCGGACTTTTGCTTGTAATTTATAATTTCGCCACACTTCGTTAACTAACTTTTGTACATTTTGTACTTTTGTATTTGTATGAGATTTCTTAAAACTTTCAACAATTTATGTAACTTGGATTTGTCTATTTGAAACGCCATCTTATTTACACATTGAACTTTAGCTAATGGAATCACCGTTGAAAAATATTAACTTGTTATGCTTACAATACGTCTACTCGATACTATACAAACGAAAAATACACTGACAGAATTTTGATAAGTGAATAGCGCGTGGTAATTCCCCTACTACCCCTTTGAAAAAATCAAATGTATCTTGTGAGATACATTGACAAAGAGCATTGATAAAATATATTACGCTATCAATGTACCTCTACAGATACATTGCCAAATTAATATAATGACAAAAATAGAACTTCAATGAAAAAATACAAAATCTGATTAAATTTGGACATTAATATTATGGAAATTGAAAAAATAGTTCCTATCTGGTAAAAGACACAGCCTCATACCACATTTGATGCACATAACAGTAGTTTGACCTTTGATGCATAGTTTGCATCGTCCTTTGGACCCAAATGTAGGGAAATGATTTTACCCATCATATTTCACGTCTGCAGTTGGTCTTACGGTACAGGCTGTTTTATATTTTTTTTGGCGCTCGTATTGTGTATTTCGGCATTAAGTTCAAATTTCTTGTTACTCCAACAGGATTTCAGTTGCTTTCTTAGGTGCAAGTCGCCTTATAGCTAGGCTTGGCTGGCTTTGTTGGCGATGGTGAGGCTGCTACTATTTCTGGCGATGGGACGTCCCCGGTTTCTGCGTTTAGACATAAGGCGGAAAGCGCCAAAATATGTCTGGATACTTTTTGTTTTTTTTTAATATCAACTTCTACAGACTCTTTTTTGGACAGTTTGTTTTACTTTATGTCGGGATACTTACTCCAGATAAAGTCCAAGACGGTCACTAAGCTAGGGTCTGCCATTTGGACCTATGGTAGACCTACCTAATTCGTTAGTCTCCCGGTGGGATGCCGGGGTGTGTTGGAGAAGAAGTGGCGGCAGAAACTCCAGCAACGCTACTGTCATTAATAGGCAAAAACCTGCCTGAAATCCTGTAGGATGGTGACTCGCGGCGCTGACAAGCTGGCTCTAGTGGTACACCGACTGGCCAAGACCGAGAAATCTACGCACGACATGGGGCCCGCCGTCTACAATCGCCTGTCGGACCATGTCACAGCAGGTACCAGCCTGGCTTCATTTAAAAATAAACTCTAGTCCTGGCTAATCCAGAAAGCCCTCTATAGTGTCGGGGATTTTTTCTGGTACAATGATTTGCTCTATGTATTCATTTCGTTCAGAATATCGGTATAATTTTAACATTATGAGTTATAATTTACTTAAATATACAAGGATTGAGAAGATAATTTATCAACAGATAATTATTAAAACAGTAGCTGTAACGAAGTTAACCTAGTTGGAAAAAGTTTATTTGCATCCGTGTACATGTACAAGTAACCGGAGAATATAAATATCGATAAAGTGGATAGATACATAATATGCCTACTGAGCCTGTAATGTATTAATGTAATATAATACACAAATGTATTACTGTGGTGAAAAATACAAAAAGAATTGTCTTTGTCAACCTTGGCTAAAGTAGCATTTGAAGTTTTGTCTGTACCAGCGACAAGCCAGCCTTTTAATCAATCATCTCAAGTGAGTTCTTCAGCATAATGGGCATACGCAATATTTTCATACGCAGAGAGCGTGTTGAAACAGTAATGCAATGATGGACCATCAAGGACCAAGGATCATCTTTTTGCACTTTAAATTCTGTTACTTTTTCATTCTAAATGCCGATGAAACCTTTTCGTAAGTCGATGTACCCGACGAGAATATACACTACTGCATTATGAGAGAACTTTTAACTAAGAGGTTAAGGGGCAGTACTACCAAATTCTTGTAAATTGCCTGATAGTAATCAAACAGATAAAATACGTGACGGAAATATAGGAATTTTTTGTTTTACAATTCAACATACTGATAAGTACGAACCTGGTAGATAGTAAAGCGGCAACGTCGCAAGGACGCTTAAAAGTTCCTATTCGGCAGTTTCGTAAAAAACTTCATTTTTCATTTTAAGATCTTTCCTATTTTATTATAATTTCTTTAAAAATATTGTATACAATATATGCTAAGTATTAAAAAAAATACTTATTTATTTTAATATATGGTTAAAAATGAAATATATAATATAATATATAAAACGAAATAAAAATGGTGTCATCATGTCCCGGTTATCAACTACAAACTAAGAAAACGTTGTCTAACACGCTGATTCTCAAAAAATATCTGGAAACATATCGACGCTTGAAAGCAAACATAACTAAGCGACAAAAATACGTAAAATGAGTTTTATATATCATTGGAAAAGTTTCAACGCTCTACAATAAATTTAATGTAGCTTAGATATTGTGTAATTACGTATAAACGCGATGCTTTTTCTTACTATCCGCCAAAAAAGAGCATTTTTAGAATAAAGCAGCAGTTAGGACATGTTAATAATTGCATATACATATGTATTAACTTAGTCACTTTTTCCTGAATTTGCACATTCAATTATATGCATTTACATAGTTTTACTTCTTTTGGAATTAATCTTTGGAACTAATCAATAAAAAATTAATTGTACTTTGTATAGTTATATATTTTGACTTGACAATATATTTTGTGACCATATCACTTAACCCTCTATTGCATACAAAGCCAATTTTGGCTGCTCAATTTTAGTAATTTATTTCTACCCTAATTTTAAACAAAATTTATAAATGTCAATGTAGTAATATTAAGGAATTCAAACTAAACCGAAACGTAATTTTTATTGTCTATGGCCAACGTCATGTGTCATTATAACCTCACTTTTCTCCGGTGCGTACGCGAAGTCGTTCTTAGTGAAATTATTGCAGCTTTGTTGATGGAAATTAAATAGAAAAGGTAAGAAAATTGGTGTTAAAAAATGTAAATAATGTTCTGCAAAACCTCTGTTTTTGACCCCTATCACAGTTTATTCAAAATATTTGCTCCTTATACTTCATTTTCAATATTTTCTACAGGAGCAATTTTGGCTTCGCATGCATTTACGATGAAGTATGTTTGCGCCTAAAAAGGCTTCGCATGCATTCAGAGTTTTTTTTTTTATCTTTCTAGAATGCTTCCTTCACGCTTTTATGGCACTGCTAACTGCATTAAACCTATTTCTGGTGATGGCTCTCTTAGTAACGATGATTCACTATCTGATTCCGATGACGATGTTCCGCTTTCGCGCTTGCGCAACCAAACACGTAAAAAACCTATAATTATTCCACCATCCGATTCCGATACTTCCGATGACGAAATAGTTGATCCTAGACCTAAAAAATTTGAAACAAAAGCGAGCAGTTAAGGAAAAAATTATCTGGACTGAAGGAAAAATGCCAGCGTATGATGAAAATAATTTCAATTTTAGTGGTAGCCTAGCCCTTAAATGGACAATGTTGTTTTTTAAACAACATACTAAACATCACAGATAAAATTATCTTTATTTTATTTTTTTGTTAATTTTGACAACTAGTTCTTATTTCTGAACGAATTTTGTACTTTTTTTAATGTTGGCACTATCCAATATTTTATGCATTAAAAATAAATGAATGTCAAATGTCACTTTGAAGAAAACTTTTCTAGTGGCGCGAAACTAAGTTTTGAAGCTGTGTTCGGACTTTGATAAAATATAATGTAAGTATATAACATATTTTTATTTGATTGATTATATCTTCAATTACATGTTCATGTTGTAAAACATTGAAAATTACTTGATGCTACTGTCGAATTACGCGAAATCTGGTATGTGTAGGAAAACTACAATGCGCATTGCCTGCTAAATAAATGCATGTTTGGTGAAGGGTTTTTATTTTGCTTTTCAGCATGCCGCGATTACTAGAAAGCGAAATTACAAAGTATTTAGAAACTCTTGAAGATTCAGAAGATGGCTTAGACGGCTCGGGACTCCGAAGTAGAGGATGAAGGTCACTATTATCAAACAGCTCGAGATGTTCTTCGGGACCTTGAAAATAGTGATGAAGGTGAGAATGCCCAGTCTGATAAAGTGGATGCTGATCCTCCTCTCGTAATTGACAACGATCAAAATATGCCAGACCCTCCTATTTTGGAAGCCGGAGAAGCAGTACCCCAGAGTAGATCACAAGGGATTTCTAAGCGACCTCTGGTTTGGCGAAAACGGAATCTTGTTACTGCTGAAGACAGCCTTATTTTTAGGGGAGAAACTCAGATAACGGAAGCATTGATGTCTTGTAACACGCCGTATGATTTTTTTTCATTTTATTTTACATCAGATCTAAAAAAGCAAATTGTAGAACAAAGTAACTTATACGCGGCCCAGAAACAAATATCCAATCCTGAAATTATAAATGAAAATATCCTAAATAATTCCTAGGCATTCTGATTTACACCTCAGTCATAAAATTTCCAAACACCAGGGCTTACTGGAGTGATAAATTTGGTTATGATCACATAAAAAATACGATGCCGTTAAAAAAATTTGAAAAAATAAGATCCACTCTCCATTTTGCCGACAATACGCTATGCTTACCCAAAGATCATCCAGACTATGACAGGCTATTCAAAATAAGACCTCTTGAGGAAATGCTCAACTGCCAGTTTGGAAAGGTTCCCTTAGACCAAAGGCTTTCCATAGACGAGCAGATGTGTGCAACCAAAATGAGCCATTACATAAAACAATACATGCCCAAAAAACCCCACAAGTGGGGGTTCAAATTATATCTCATCTGCAGTCTACAAGGATATGCTCATAGATTTGAGGTTTACAGTGGAGGCGGCTCCAAAAATAACATCTTACCTGGTGAGCCAGATTTGGGAGAGTCTGGAAATACAGTCGTCAGGTTAACTAGAATGGTACCACGCAATGTGAATCACATTATATACTTCGACAACTTCTATACTTCTGTGCCTCTCGTCACCTATTTAGCTAAGGAAGGAATTTTCTCACTGGGAACAGTAAGAGTAAACCGATTGAGAAACTGCAAATTGCCTGACAAAAACACTATAATGAAAAAGAACGTACCCAGAGGATTCTATGAGGAAAACGTGGCGACTGTGGATGATATTGACGTAAGTGCTGTTGTGTGGAAAGATAACAAGCCCGTTAACCTTCTTTCCACTTACGTAGGAGCAGAACCAGCAACCACAGTCACGCGCTTTGATAAATCGAAGAAAGAGAGAGTTGCTATTCCATGCCCCAAAGTCATCAAGGAGTACAATGCTCACATGGGGGGCGTGGACTTATTAGATTCATTTATAGGTCGTTATCACATCACAATAAAGAGCCGCAAGTGGACCATGCGCTTATTTTATCATTTCCTGGACCTCGCAGTTATAAATTCATGGGGTATGTTCAAGAAGGTAAATAATATAAAAGGAAATGATCAACTTCTCAATTTGGGTACATTTAGACTAGAACTTGCCGAAACCCTCTGCAAATTGGGTCTACCTGCAAATGGCGCTAAACGTGGTCGACCTAGTGGGAGCACAATACAAAGAGAACTTGTAATGAAGAAGTTCCGAGGACCAGCTCAAGCAATTCCTTTGAAAGACGTCAGATTGGATCAGACATGTCATTGGGCAGTTTGGCTGGATAAGCAGCAGAGGTGCAAATTCCCGAAATGTTCAGGATTTACGTTCAAAATGTGCTAAAAATGTCGTGTATCTTTATGTGATACGAAAAAAAGCAATTGTTTTTATAAATATCATAATTTAGAATAAATAAACACATTTCAAAAACAATATCCACTCTTATTTTACCCATACTTGCAAAATGTCATTGAATGCGCAATGTAGTTTATAAACAACACTCACATTATTGCAAAAAAAAATAGTAAATTCATGTCTAGATTTTTTTACTCATTTTTCCTAGACAGTAATACATGTCTATTACACAAATATATTTTTTTAAAACGTAAAAAAAAATCGTCCATTTAAGGGCTAGAAGAATTGCCAGAGTTTACTCAAGAATTAGAATCACCTGCCGAATTTTTCAAATTTTTTTTCACAGAAGATTTGATAACATTTATTACGGAACAGTCAAATCTGAAATCTACTCAGGTCAATGTTAACAAGCCAGCAAATATCACAAATACTGAGATTGAGCAATTTATAGGTATTGTCATCTTCACCTCATTAGTTCACCTGCCATCTATACGGATGTATTGGTCTAACAACATTGGTCAGCATCAAGTCAATTCAATAATGACATGTAATAAATTTGAAATGATAAAACGTCAGCTTCATTTCAATAATAAATAAACTGTTTAAAATTCGACCTCTCATAGATAAATTAAGAGAGCGGTTACTTTTGATACCCAAAGAAGAATATCTGGCCGTAGATGAGCAAATTATACCCACGAAAGCTCGCTACCAACTCAAACAGTACAATCCAGCCAAACCTCATAAGTGGGGGTACAAAAATCAAGTGTTGAGTGGCGTATCAGGGTTCTGTTACGACTTCGATATTTTTGCTGGCGATCAAAGCAACATTTTTCCAAGTGATGCACCAGATCTTGGTGTCAGCTCCAACGTTGTTACACGACTCACATCTACTGTGCCTCGAAATGTAAACCACAAAATATTTTTCGATAACTGGTTCAATAGTATAAAATTGCAAGTTTACCTGTATAAAAATGGATTGCTGCCATTGGGAACCATTAGGATGAACAGAGTACCTAACGCTGATATGCCTACAGAAAAGGATCTGAAGAAAATAGGTCGTGGTACTATGGTTGAGAAAATCGCCATCGTCGATGACGTAAAACTAAGCCTGGTATCATGGTATGACAATAAAGTGGTCAATTTACTGTCTGCGTTTGTTGGTAGTGAACCAACTTCTACTAAGACTAGATATTTCAGAAAAGATAAACAGTACAAGGACATAACATCGCCACCATGCTTTTTGTGTAATAACCACATGTCACTATTTGACTTCAAGCTAGCCATTTCTGAACATTATTGCAAGGCTGGCAAGAGCATCTCAAGAAAAAGAGGCCGTCCTAGTATCAGTAATCCCGGTACACCTACCTTGTCAAGAGGAAATACTCCTACGTCATCTAGAACGGGTACTCCTACCAGTAGAAATGAATCTTTCGCACCTCGAAAAAGGGCACGGAAAACCCCAGCAAAAGTGCAAGACCTACCTCTAAATTCAGTACGTACAGACAAAATTGACCATTTCCCGATACACCAAAAGGATCGTCAACTATGTCAGAATGATTGTTCTTTGCGTTCTCATATAAAATGTGAGAAATGTGACGTGTTTCTTTGCTTGAATGAGAAAAGAAACTGTTTTAGAGAATTTCACCTTGTGTAAGTTTTGGTATTTGTTGTGCATAGGAAGCCAAAAATGGCAGTCTCATACACAGACGTTATTGCATGGGAAGCCAATTTTGGCTTCTGTTTTTTTTTTAATTAAAACACATTAAAACATAGAAATATTTTTTTTCTTTTTAATTTAATAATTCATGCAATAGAGGGTTAAACATTTTCACCTGAAATAAAATTTAATAATATTGAAACTTAAATAGTATCGTGAAAAACGCTTCTTGGGGATGTGCTAAAGAAGATATGAGAGGGAAATGTGAACTGCCAAATAAAACTAAACAATCCACTATAGACTCAGTTAAGAGAATTATTAAAGGATTACCAGCTGTACCTTCGCACTACTGTCGTCAAGAATCAAGTAAAGTTTATCTTTCTCAAGAATTTAAGAATGTCTCAAACTTGTACAAACTTTACAAAAATGTGGATCAGGAAATGGATGTAGTGAGTGAGAGGATTTTTCGTAAAGTACTTCAAAATAACTTTAACATTGGATTCCATATACCCAAAAAGGACAAGTGTCTTAAGTGTCTTCAGTATGAAAAAAAATTATAATCCTGAAAAGCAGAGAGAAAAGCAAGAACATGAAATAGAAAAAGAAGAAAGTTATGTTCGTTTCAAAGTCCACAAAAATATTCATACAAATGATTCTTCAACTCTTTGTGCTAGTTTCGATCTCGAAAAGGTACTAAACACACCTTTTGCACAATCTATGTTTTTCTATTATAGCAGAAAACTAGCCGTGTATAATTTGTGTTTATGAAAATGGAACACGTAATGTTTTTTGTTATTACTGGGATGAGAGTAACGGTAAGCGTGGTGCTAACGAAATTGCAACTATATTGCATAAATATATTCAGTCAGTGGACGCCCGAAGAAACGTCACTCGATTACTTTTCTATTGCGACTGTTGTCCGGGCCAAAACCGACAAAGATAAGAAAATACTAAGTGTTGATGTAAATAACGAGCGGATCCATTTACCGTTAATGGAAACATGTTGGAGGAATGGTACCAAATTTAATTCGATTGAAAAAAGACACTCAAGAATTGGACGACGATAAATTGTCAAATTTTTACGGGAAATGTAAAGAATTTTACATTGAGGCATTATTCCAAATCAAACAAAGGTTTCCTTTCGATGATAAAAAACGTCTGGCACTGAAGTGTTTACAGATGTTGAACCCACAAGCGATTTTAGGTCTTGATTTGACCCAAAAACGTATAACTTCAATTTCTGAGATGTTGTTTTATTTCCCAGGTATTTGTCTAGAAAATATAACAGAATTAGATAGAGAATGGAGAAGTCTGCGTAATACCAATTTAAATTTTGATAAGACTCATATGCCTAATGTAGAGGAATTTTGGTGGAATGTTTCCAAATTAAAAAAAGGCGACGGTTCTGCAATGTTTCCACTATTATCGACTTTAACCAGAAAGCTACTATGTTTGCCGCACTGTACCGCTACGGTAGAACGTTTGTTTTCGAGCATTAATGTTATGAAAACCAAACTAAGAAATAAACTTTCTACGACCACAATAAAAGGTACCTTGCACACAAAGTCAGAAATTAATAATTGTTTCGAGTTCAATGTGACAAATGACCATTTTAAAAAATTCAATAAAAATATGTACGAATTCAATAAAAATAAAAATGAAACGGAAAATCAGGAAGACTTAGAAATTGAAAATAACATAGTAGCTAGTGATACTTGAAATGTTACAACATTTAATTTGATTAAAATTTTGATAATTATACGAGTTTTCTTATTTTTAATACCCTCCATATAATGTATTCCATTCATACAATTATGCAAAATGTAATATAAGATAAAACTGTAGATTTACTGTTTTTTAATTTTATATTCACAGTTTTCTAGTTTTTTTCAAGCAAATCTACAGTTTTACTCTATGCTGGGGTTGGCAACACTGCTCCGCACACTAAGTTCCACCCAGTGTTACCAACCCTACTGTTTTAACAGTAGATTTGCTGTTTTCACATTGATTTCAATGTTTTCTGTTTCATTCCTATTTTCTACTGTTTTCTTTGAATTGCGGCGTGTATTTAAAAATGAGTAGTGATTCATCGACTGACAAAAGTCCTCCTAGGAAGAAAAGAATAAAATATGAACAGAAATTCGTAAATTTGTGGTTAAAAGATGATAGGTTTAAAAGCTGGTTTAAGAAAAGCACTAAAGGTGAGACTTATTTCTTTTGTTCTGCGTGTAATGGCGACAGAAAATGTGGTGTTGCGGCCGTGACGTCAGCAGCCGCCCCACCTGTGCCGCTGTCACACGTCGGCGACCACCGGTGGCTCCCGCTGCGCTGCTGCAACCCGTCGTCGATGTACGATTGGTCTGTCGGTCGACGTCATACGCTAAATCACTAATTAAAATTAGACCGGCAGGCCAATCCTGGCATCGATGACGGGGTATATAAGACGATGACGCGTGTTCTTCTCCCTGTTACGTCTACCATAGGTCCAAATGGCGGAACTAAACTTAGCGATCGTCCTGGATTTTCTTCGAAATAAGCACCCAGAAGTATTTAGGGCACTTTCCGCGTCGTGCCCAAACGGGGCAACTGGGGCCCCCGCAGGGCCTTCCGATCTGAACAGCGATGGTTCGCTACCGACGAGCGACACGGAGGAGATGGAGTTGGACTCTCCTCTGTCTCCAGACAACCCTGAAGATGCTGGCGGCCTTTTTACGGTTGTCAGCAATAAGAAGAAGCGTAAGAAGCGCTCGTCCCCAGCCCCTTCTTCGGCATCATCCTCCCCGTCCCCGTCCCCTGTACCTCAGAAGGCACCGCGCCCACAGCCAACTGTCCAGTCCGAAACTCTCCAGCCAGTTCCCATCCCAGCCCTTTTGTCGGTCCCCGTTGAGGTGCCCATATTATCATCCTCGGTAGAACAACCGCCATCTGTCCGTTTAGCGCCTCCCGCAATCCGTGCGCTACAGGATAAAAAACCTCCCCCAATTTATATCCAAGCTCGAGAAAAGTGGCCGACGATCAAATCGGCACTTTCTAACAAAATTAAGTGCGTAGCAACGCCTACCCAACAGGGTATTAGACTACAATTAGATACCACTGATGCCTTCCGCAATGTGACTAAATTTCTCCGTGAGCAAGAGATTTACTATCACACGTACACGCTCGCAGATGAGCGAATACTTCAGGCGATCGTCAAGAAGATCCCGAAGGAAATCCCAATTGAAGATATCGTTGAATCCCTTAAGTCACAGAACATCCCTGTGCTTGCAGTGCACAGGATGTAAAACAGACGCACGAAATCACCTCTTGATATGGTGAAAGTTCAGTTGGAACTATCTCCCGAGGGCAAATCCATCTTCGACATAAGGTCAATTTGCGGCCTTAGTGGCCTAGTCGTAGAGCCGCCTCGTAAGAGCGCTCTCCCTGGCCAGTGCCACAAGTGTCAAATGTATGGGCACTCAGCCCGCAATTGCTTTGCTCGGCCTAGGTGCGTTAAGTGCCTAGATGATCACGCCACCATCGATTGTCCTAGACCAAAGGACAAAGTGCTCCTAGAAGCCTACGGCAAACCCGCTTGCGTTCTCTGTCGCGGCGCCCACACGGCTAACTACCAGGGGTGCCCTAAAGCACCCAAGCGTAGGGACTCTAGAACGAGGTTCTAGACTTCGCTCATGCGTTCAAAAACTCCACCGGTGATATAATCACGCGCGTCGACGTTTTACTAAAATACGAGCACATTATCCGTGCTCTACAATAATACTTTTGCTTTAGTATGGCTGTACAACCAAACGGAAATAATAGTACCCCCCCGTCTCTCGCACGTAATAACGGCAGAGTCAAACCGCGTGCGATCACCGTAGCTTTCTATAACGCGAACGGTATTAGGGAACAACGGGACGAAGTCTATAATTTCCTTCGCGATCATCAAGTCCACGTGTTACTCGTGCAGGAAACATTTCTGAAACCATCAATGAGGGACCCGAAGGTCTCCAACTATAACATCGTTAGAAATGATAGGACCGGCGCCCCAGGCGGCGGTACTGTCATTTACTACAAAAAATCCCTGCACTGCGTACCGATTGACACGCCCACGTTAACGCACCTAGAGGCCACAATCTGTAAGCTGGCCATGACAGGCCACGCTCCCATAACAAAGCTTCAGTTTACCTTCCTTGTAGAATAAGCGCAACAATTTTACGCTCGGACGATGGAACTCAACTAGAATCAGCAAAAGAGGCCGTGCTCTCGATTCACTATCTGACTTACTCGATTTTGAAATCATAGCGCCCATAGAGCCCACCCACTATCCCCATGTACTGGGACACACACCGGATGTGCTTGATATTGCAATCGTCAAAAACATTAACCTAAACCTATGCGATGTCAAGGTGATTCACGAGCTTCACTCGGATCACCGGCCAGTCCTCCTACAGCTAGGGCCATCTGCACCTACCGCTCCCCAAATTAAGACAGTAATCGATTGGCACAAGCTCAGAGCTAAACTTAAAATTGTAAATTCACCCGACTTGGATATCATCCCTGATCAATTAAATACTGAACAAGACATGGGTGTCGCGATCGGCTCTCTAACAAGTCATGTCCAAAACGTCATAGAGGACTGCTCAAGGCAGATCCCAGAGATTAATAACCATCGTTGGTCACTACCACCAGACATTAGAGACTTATTGAGGCGCAAGAACGCGGCTACCCGTGCCCACGATATGTATCCCACCGAATTGAACCGAAAACAGCTACGTAAACTACAGCGTGAGGTCAAAACACGCATAGCTGCATTCAGGAACGAAAGGTGGGATTCAGATCTCAGTAATTTAAAGCCATCGCATCTAGCTTTCTGGAAACTCCCTAAATCACTCAAAGGCGACACGTACCCTTCGATGCCGCCACTCTCACGTCCAAATATGATACCAGCTATGCTGGACGATGAGAAAGCCGAATGCCTGGCTGACAGTCTCGAGGCCCAATGCTCCCCTAGTAGCCTACCGGTCGACCCTGAACACCTCCGAAAGGTGGACAAAGAGGTCGAGCGGAGGAGTAACGTACCCCTTCTTGATTCCATTCCTCCGGTAACTAGCGATGAAGTTGAGGAATTAATTAAAAACTTACGCCCCCGCAAAACACCCGGTTCAGATGGCATCACTAATAGGGTGGCTGTAATATAAGTTAATTAGATATATGGCAACATAGTCTATGTTCAATATGTCATCTATGTCCATTGTGCTACGCTGATCTAAAAATGTGATTTTAATAAATAACAGTTTACCATTAACCTTAGTATTCTTTAATGTGCATATACATTTAAATATTACATGGCGCAGTCGAGATCGAACATAAAATAATGGATATGCTCAAGCCGCCTCCGCCATTGTGCATGCAAGGAGATGTTGGCGAAAGTTATAAAAAATGGAATTTTGTTCATAAAACTAGTAGCCCAACTCATGCCCAATCTAATGGTTTGGCAGAACGGTATATCCAGACTGTTAAAAATATATTTAGAAAAGCAGATTATGAAGGAAAAGATAAATATTTGGCGTTGTTAGAATATAGAAATACACCTATTTCTCAGGAATTTGACTATAAATGTCCATCAGAATTGTTAATGTGTAGAAAAATTCAAGGATTGTTACCAGATTTTAGTAAAAGTAGTTCAGAAAACAAAAATGTACAAAAAGCATTATATAAGAATGCAGAGAGACAAAAGATGTATTATGATAGAAATTGTAGAAAACTACCAGATGTTCAAAAAGGTCAGAAAGTTATATTATTGGATAGTAATAAAAAACCAAATTTGTATGCGGAGGTTCAATTTAGAGACAGTAGACCTAATTCATATAAGATTATAACAGAAAAGGGACAGGAATTGGAAAGAAATAGAAAATACCTTATCAATTGCAAAAATCAAGAGAAAATGCAACAAAAAAGAGAAAGTGAATGTGAAATGGAAGATAATGTTAATGTTTGTAATAATAATAAAACTGAGCAAGATACTAATGTTGTTTTGGAAAGGGAAGGAGAAGAGAGGGTTACTAGATATGGAAGAAAAATTATTAAGCCTAGTTATTTATCAGAATATGTAACTTAGTTTGTTTAAGTTAATTATTGTAACTTTTGTAAGATGCCTACCTTGTTAGAAAAAGGGGGATGTAATAAAAGTTAATTAGATATATGGCAACATAGTCTATGTTCAATATGTCATCTATGTCCATTGTGCTACGCTGATCTAAAGATGTGATTTTAATAAATAACAGTTTACCATTAACCTTAGTATTCTTTAATGTGCATATACATTTAAATATTACAGTGGCCAAACTATTTCCTGCTGCTATTATACAGCTTCTTGTAACCATATATAACGTAGCAATGACTCAAGGTGTCTTTCCCCGCGAATGGAAAGACGCTGAAGTCATAGGGTTCCTCAAACCATCCAAGCCGCCGACAAATCCCACATCATATCGTCCCATAAGTCTTCTCAAAACCTTTGGGAAGATTTATGAACGCCTAATACTAGCCCGCTTACGTTCTTTTATGGCCACGAAAGGTATGCCTATCGCCGAACAGTTTGGATTTCGCGCCAAACATTCATGCACTCATCAAGTGCACCGCATCACGGAACACATACTAGCTAAACGTCAACGCGGCCTTAACACCGGAGCTCTCTTTCTCGACGTAGCAAAAGCGTTCGACAAAGTATGGCACAACGGACTCATATACAAGCAATATGAGTATGGAGTACCCGATCGTCTCGTATGCATAATACGAGACTTCCTAAGTAGTCGCACGTTTCGCTACCGCGTCGAGGGAGTTTGCTCTAGATCACATCCCGTTCGAGCCGGGGTGCCCCAAGGGTCGGTGTTCGGGCCAGTCCTATTTACACTATATACCAACGATATTCCGCGCGTACGTGGTGTGGAACTAGCGTTATTTGCCGATGACACCTGCATTTTTACATCAGGCCGTAAGCCTGATGTTACACGAATTGTTACACGCAAAGAATAGTTTGAAATTACGAAAACAACAAAAACTGACATCAATGTTTACCTCAGCATCCAACTCACAAGATACAAAAATTATAGCTAAAGCGGGAGAAGTAAAAATGGCCTGCTTTATTACTGAACATAATCTGTCTTTTAACATAGCATCTCATTTAAATAAATTGATTTGCGCTGTATGTCCGATTGTTAATCATTTGAAGCCACAGAAAGGCACATGAAGAAATTTAACAAAAATATGTATGATTTTAAAAATAAACAAGAGTGTGAAAATATCGAAGATGAGGCAAATTGAAAATGGAACTAAAAAATAATTTTACTTTGATTTTTGTTGTTGTGATCATAAATATATCAATGTATGTCAGTTCTAGTAATTAAGAAAATTGTTTATTATTTAATTAAATGAGCAAAATTATGAAATCTGCCTTTTTTTCTTTACCTACTGCTTTCTACTGTTTTTTTTTGGGCGAGTTGTTGTTTTTTAGCTTTTTGGGGTTGGCAACACTGGTTCCACCATTCCCGCGGCTCGTTAGTCGCTTGCCGGTCCGCGGAGAGCTTTCACGTATTCACGGCAGCCATTTTTCGTTTTTGTCATCGTGCGATATAATTTTTTACCTAACTTCCTAAGGTCATAATTTCGGCTAATATTACTGTTTAGATAAGTGGGTAAAACTAGAGGAAAGGTGAGTTATATAATTATTCATAATAAGTTGACATATCCTATTGTTTTAATAATATTCTTAGCAACAATATAAACCTAGAAATGTATGTGTATTATAATATGGACCACCGGCATGTTTTGAATATGGACTAGTAGTCCATATCACAAACAGTCACTAATATTTTAATTTAATTGTTTTAGGACAAATTCTACAACCAAAGAAAAGACCAGACAAACATGGGATAAAGATGCAATGGCTAATGCAATTAAAGCTATACGAGATAAGCAAATGGGTTTTTTTTTTTAAAAGCGTCTAAAACATACGGAGTACCTAATACTACGCTTATACGCTTATCGAAATTGGAAAATCAATCACTTAGCGACGTTACAAAATAAACGATGTAACGGCACCAGTTGATAAAATACCTGATAACCAGATACCTGGGCAAAGGGCTGTTGTACCTGAACCCGATAACTGCTTACCTGAGACAAGGGCTGTTGCAATTCCGAAACCCCAATCTGTAAATGAACTTACCCCAGAGCATTGATGGACAACATGAAGCAAACGCACAACCAAGAATGTCGACACTAACTACGAATGACTCAATAGTTAGTCACTCTACATCATCTAAGTCATATTTTTCGCCAAAAGTGTTGCAGCCTATACCTCGTTTAAGGAAAACTGTCAGCCATAGAGGAAGAAAAACGAGCAAGCCTACACTTTTAACATCTTTTCCTCATAAACAAGATTTAGAAACGTCGATACAGAAGAACATAAAAAAAAATACGCCAAAGAAACCGCCAAAGAAGACGGAAAATAAAATGCCCAAAAAAAAACAGCACAAAAGAAAAGAAAGATCACAACAGATAGAAAATCATCGTCTGTAGTTCTGATAAAAGTGATTATTCAGTCAATGATAGTCCCGATGAAAGTCCTGATTGTCCCAAAATCAAAATGGTAAATGTTTGTATTGTAATGGAGAGAGATGGGTCCAATGTGCATCATGTAGGGAGTGGGCTCATGAAGAATGTGCTGGCATAGAAGATATGGTTGATTTTTTTGTATGTGAATTGTGTACCAGCAATTAGTTTAATGTTAATAATCGACTGATTGAACTAAACGTAGGCGTACCTACGCATGGAGAAAACGGGACTTGGCAAAAAATCCCGTGAATTGGCCAGATGTTCAAGGCGCTTGCCAAGATAAGCGCCCAATTGAGTGGTTTGAAAACTTCTTAGATGAAGATGTTATTTCGTTGTTGGTGTCAGAGAGCAATAAATATGCTGTCAAAAAGAATTTGCCTGGAGACATAACCACTGAAGATATGAAATGTTTCATCGGCATATTGTTGGTTAGTGGTTATTCATGGCCCCCCCGTAGAAGAATGTATTGGGAAAACACCCCTGATACAAAGAATGAATTGATCAGCTCGGCTATGACTAGGGATAGATTTGACTTTATTTTTCGCCACCTTCATGTCAATAATAATCTGGATTTGCAAGACAAATACACAAAAGTACGCCCCCTAGTTACACTTCTAAATAAAAAATTCTTAGAGTTTTCTCCTCTTGAAGAGCATTACAGTGTAGATGAGGCCATGATCCCCTACTATGGTTGACATGGCTGCAAACAGCACATTAAAGGTAAACCTATTAGGTACGGGTTCAAAGCTTGGGTTGGTGCTACACGGTTAGGGTATGTTTTATAGATGGAACCATACCAAGGTGCTACAACTATGTGCAATCCAATATATAAAGAATTGGGGCTGGGTGCAAGCGTTGTTCTCACTTTTTGCGATGTGCTGATTTCACGTGGCTTCGACCTTCCTTACCACGTAGTTTTTGATATTTTTTTTACTGGGACGCCCTTGCTGGAAGAGATAACAAAGAAAGGCCTTCGTTGCACTGGGACAGTTCGAGAAAACAGGACATCTAGTTGTCCTCTGATTACATCGAAGTTACTGAAAAAAAAAGGAACGTGGTGCTGTCGATTACAGAACGACACATGACAACACGTTCATTATTGCTAAATGGCATGACAATAATATATTCAGTATTGCTTCTAATGCTGTAGGAATAAATCCTAAACAATCTGCCAAACGCTTCTCACAAAGTGAAAAGAGAAACATTGTCATAGAAGAACCACATATGGTGTCCATCTATAACAAATATATGGGAGGAGTGGATCGGTCTGATGAAAATATTTCACATTACCGAATTGGTATACGAGGTAAGAAATGGTACATGCCGTTGCTCACACACATGATTGATCTTGCCGAATATAATGCATGGCAGTTATATAAAATAAATCATGGAAAACTGGATCATCTTGGCTTTCGGAGAAGGGTAGCAATTGCTTTGATTGAATCAAACAGAAAAAAATGCCAAAAGAGGGCCTAGCCGACCCTCCCATCATGAACATGCTGATAGTCGTAAAGACCAAATGAATCATCTGGTTATTCCTCAATCGAAGCAAACACACTGTCGTCAATGTCACAAAAAATGTTTGACACGTTGCAAGAAATGTGATGTTGGAGTGTGTGTCAAGTGTTTTGAAACATATCATTCATAAATAGTGTTAATCTAGTAAATTACATATAACAATGGGTAATATAATCAATAGTTATCTAATAAACTACACTTTTTGATTACATTCTGTTTTGTCATAAATGGTCTTTTATTTCCTCTTATTATCCTACTGTCCTACATATAGGACGGCTGTTTCCCTGAAAGCCTTACACTTAATTTTTTTTCATAATTTTTTTTATGTTGCATAAGATCTAATAAACTAAATAATGTAACTTTTTTCAAAATTTTCAGAAAGTTTTAGTTTCAGGCTTATCTGGGTTAAACTTTTGAAAAAGTAATATCTATCCTTTATTACATCAGAGTGTAGAGTGTGTGTGTGTGTGTACTTATGTTTAAATGTGTGTTTAGATTTTAAATAAAAATGAAACAATTTTGATGTTTAGTTATTTTATTAAAGAATCTTG
The DNA here is from genome assembly GCA_029286645.1 of Papilio protenor. NCBI lineage: Eukaryota > Metazoa > Arthropoda > Insecta > Lepidoptera > Papilionidae > Papilio > Papilio protenor. The sequence goes on along the minus strand of JAGSMZ010000046.1, from coordinate 2,471,389 downwards.
CAAATTAATTAAAGCACATGCTATGATCATTATGTCATCAAGTATTTTTACAAATTTAAAATGAATACATGCCTGTTGGTTGATTGGTTGGTTGTAAAAATTCCCTTAAGCGCCGAATAACTCTTTATGTATACTCAAGCTGGCTATCTGTTTGGTTAGCTTCGCTTCACTTTTGCTCATTTTCACTCCTGTTTCAACACTTGGAGGCCTTACTAGTGTAATATTAGACTTTTGAAGATGTTCTACATGCTTAAATCCCCTGTCTGCCATAACAACCATACCACTTTTTAATGTCCACAAAGTGACATGATTCAACCACGCATGTGTCAGTTGTTCTGCCTCCAAATCCGGGAGAAATATAGTTAACCAATCCATTTGTTGTACAGGATATTAATATTAACCTTTAAAGACAAGATTTTTTGTATTACTTTCCAAAAAATGTTTGTTATAAACTTGAATTTATGTCTGAACGTAACAGTAGGAAAAATCGGAATTTATGAAAAGGGCCTAGGTCTCGTATTTTGGAAATTACACAAAAATTGGTAGAAATTAAAAAAAAAATGTTAAATCAATATTTTGTATTGCCCCCTCTAGTCTTTATTACAACAAAAATAAATACAATACAACAAAATAACAGATTTTTGGGTTTAAATAGATATTAATTAAGATTTATTATTACCCAATTTTTCAAATCTAGTCAACTAGCCTATTGCTAATCATCTATTTATTGCCGTCGATGTACCCGACGACAACATATACTAGCATTATGAGAGAACTTTTAACCAAGAGGAGAAATCAATTACTAAGTAATCTTCAAATAATGAGAACCAGGGAGGAAAATTGTAGCTCATTTCACTAAAGAAAGTCATCGGAGCAGAGTGTTATTGGACACAGCTATGGTCAAGATTAAATCAACTACAGGTTATTCACAAATAGTTCGAGCTTTGATTGACCAAGGATCTGAAGCGTCATTTATAACCGAAGCCTCTGCACAATATCTGAAGCTGAAGCGAGCTTCAGTGAACGGTCTTATATGCGGAGTAGGAGAAGGTCAAACAAAAACTAACAGTATGTATGGCATCTTTTGAGATTGTGTCTTTAGATAACCCTGAGTTTTCTATCCAAGTCAATGCCTTTGTGTTGAAGAAATTAACTTCATTTGTCCCGGCCAGAGATATATCTATACCTGATTGGACAGATATTTCAAATCTACATTTGGCTGATCTTGTTTTACCCATTTCGCAATTCTTCAACTTTATAAAATCTTAATAATTTTGTAAAGCTAATGCATACTCTATTTGTAATACAATATTTTTCGTTGTTATATTTTCATAAAAAATAAATATTTTATATTTGAATTAATATTTAACTACTAATAACACAAGAATATAATATACAGGTACACAATAATACAAGAATATAAATTCGTTACTTATAGCTAGGCTGTCCCCAAGCCATAAATAACGTATTTATTTTAAAACGGTAAGATAAGATATGACATTATTGCGAACAATATTTACAACCTATTGTATAATGATGGTAAAAGGGTTTCAGTACTTGCTATTGTAATAATTGTATTGTCTTTAGAAGTGCACGTGCGTCGGCTTCACTTTGCATCCCTTCTCCAGATTTTTATTTGTTTAAAAATAATGTATTTTTATCTCAAATTTTAGTTGCATTTCACACTTTAACCGTTTCGAGCGCCTATTTTGTAAAAACCATGAGCAAGAAAAGTGCAATTTTCGATCGTTTTGTGATTAAGTCCGTGGATGAAAAAACTATTTACGAGTGTGTTTACTGCCATTTTGTGTATACGATTAAAAATGAGACTAAATTTGCCCGTCACATATCTAAATGCAAAAATAGCCCAACAGACATAAAAATAAAATTTCAAAAATATGCTCCCAGTGCAAAGGTTAACTCAAGTTTAATATCTACGTCCATAAATACAACAGGACCACCAGATAATCCTTCATTGCCACAGGACGAAACTGCTATTAGACATAGCCAAGTAAATACCTAACCATTTGTTATTGGATTTTTCATCCTAATATTTTTTTTATTTCTTTTAACCCTAGATAACTAAACATTCGTCTGCACGACTACGTACCTGCTGCCAGATGTTAAGATCGGACACTTGCCCGCGCGCCCCGACCCCGCTGCTTCTTCTACCTTCCTAATTGGTCAAAATAGTGCAACGCGTGACACGGTTGCAGTTACACGCTAATTAGGGCATGAGCTACGTCCATATCGTCGTCCGCTCGACGATAGTTTAGTTACGACGTTATTTTTATGCAACGGTAAGTAACAATTAAATTTATTACTGCTTATTGGTTTTTGTGTTATGTTATAATAATTAAAATTACGCGGTTATTCTTCGTGTAATATGTATATGCTACATTTTAAAACGTATTTTTATTTGAAATAGGGTAATTCCGGGGGAGATGACCAATCGAAAAAACTATAAGAAACAATTACTAGATGGCACTATTTACAATTTAGTTCGGTGTACGTGACCGCGGCCAACTAATGTCTGTGAATTTTTGTTCGAAAAAATAATTGAAAGGTGAGTAATTTGCATTTGTTTTTTAATGATACGTTCGATTTAAGGTAAGGGGTGCACATATTAAGTGCTCACAAAAAGGTTTTGAAAGATATGTCCGTTTTCGTGGTTTCCCAATGAAGTAAAAATATTATCGGTGTGCTAACCTCAAAATTACCTTTGAATTGTAGGAGTTGTGTTATTTACCTAAGCTGACCATCTCACCCCGAACATTGGGAGAGATGGCCTTAGTATGGACGGGAAAGATAGCCATAAAATTTAATGTCTAATTTCCAAATCCATTTATGTTTAATCTACATAATTTTCTACTGATGCCTAACCAATACGTACGGAAAGCAGCAGCTTGTCGAGGTCCCTGGAGTGAAGAGGATTTGAAAAACGCTATGGAAGAAGTACAAAATGGACGAATGACGATTTATAGAGCATATATCATGTATAATATTCCAAGAAAAACAAAATAACTGCACAAAGGGACCTATGGGACCGTCATCAACCTTTGGTACAAATAATGAAATAAGACTGAGCAAGCATATAAAAGACATTATAGGAGGTCATAAACAGCATATCGCTATCTCTGTGCGGAACGCGCAAGAATGTGTGACAGAGAAAATCACCTCTCACTCACTCTCATTACAATTAACTATTAATTAATGTCTCTTCCGGATTGGTCAATAAACTTAGTTTTTAATTGGTGTACATATTTTAGCCAATAAGCACGTAGCAAATAAATTGTATAAATAGTTAAGAAATTAGAAAATACAGACGACTCCGCTACAGACTGCTGAGGTGAACGGACGTGTCCACTCACCAAACATCTGTCGCCCCGCCCGACAATACGTCGAGCAACCCGCTGCGCAGGTGCGTGCCATAAAACGCGCCGCCGTCCATTGTTAGCGAGCCACCTGTGTCGGCGTAATTTTTATTACACCGGCCGTCTGGCAAGCGATAATCCTAGTTTCTGGTAATAACGTCTTAACGTCATTGTTCCTTTCAGGAACAATTTATTGCACTGCCACCTGGCAGGCTATTCTCTGGTTTCTTGGTATTGCGGACTAATCGTCTATTGTTTCCGACTTCGGAGACAGCGTGCAAAGTGTTGTAAAGTGCAGTTTTCACTGCGCGGAACAAGACTTTAGCAACGCATTGAAAGACTAGCGGATACCTAACGGTGACAACGAAGCTAGTCGGGCAGCCCGTTCGCCCGCGTTTCCCCTTCAGGGAACCGCGTAATTCGGAAGGGACCTCCACCACTGGCCTTGGGTAGTGCCCTAGCCAACGTTGGTCCACGATTGGCCGTTTAGAGCCCACGGGTAGCTTTAGTTAGACCTAAGCACACACCCGAGTGCACAATAAGATCGGCACTCGGACGCACTAGGGCTACACGTTGTAGGCACACATCCTCCCTGCTTAACCCAGCAGGGAGGGAGCTAGGGACTCACACCCCGGCGATCCCACCGGGACAGCCTAAAAATTAGTTTCTATAGTCTTTAATAAATCTTCAAAATGGCCGCACTCGGACTCAAGGCCGTTTTAGAAACTCTCCGTAGAGATTTCCCCGACGCTTTCAGGGCCGTCATAGCAACGGTTCATAACCCCTCGCGTCCCTCGTCTCAGGCATCAATGATGTCCACGTCGGGCTCCGAAGCCCATTCTTCTCTAGAAGATTCCGATATGGAATCTAACGCCGCGTCGCCCTCATCGTCTAACGACGGTTTCACAACCGTCGAAAATAAGAAAAAGCGCAAGAAGCGCTCTTCCCCCACGACCTCAACTTCCTCATCCCCTGTGCCCCAAAAGGCACACAAACCTATCTCCCCTATCCAAGCCGGGCCGTCCCAGCCCTCGTCGGTTCCCATCCCGGCCCTTATGGCCATACCAACAGCCCCATGTTCGGCTGCACCCGCCCCTCGGCCTAAGTCGGCCGCTCCCACACCCGCCCCCGCATCCCAACGTTCGGAAGCGGCCCGCGCGGCGCATGACAAACGCCCACCCCCAATATACATCCAAGCGCGCGACAAATGGCCGATGATCCAATCGGCCTTATCCAATAAATTTAAAGTCGTCGCTACAGCGACGGCTCGGGGCATCAAGATGCAGCTCGAAACTGCCGATGCTTTTAGATTTGTTACCCGATTCCTCCAAGAAAAGGAGGTATATTACCATACGTATACGCTTGCCGAAGAGCGCATTCTCAGGGTAGTCATTAAACGTATCCCCAAAGAAATCCCGGTCGAAGAGATCACGCAGTCTCTCAAGGCCCAAAATTTTCCAGTCCTTAGCGTATTTCGCATGACGCGCAGGCGTACCAAATCTCCCATCGACTTGGTGCAGGTACACTTAGACCTGACACCCGAGGGCAAGGCCATTTTTGACGTTAAGTCCATCTGCGGCCTCAGCGGGCTTATAGTGGAACCGCCACGCAAAAATGGCCTTCCCGGTCAGTGCCACAAATGCCAGTTGTACGGACACTCGGCCCGCAACTGCTTCGCTCGCCCTAGGTGCGTTAAGTGTTTAGGTGACCACGGCACATCAGACTGTTCTCGACCGAAGGACAAAGAGCTCTTAGAGGCCTTCGGAAAACCCGCCTGCGTTCTCTGCCTTGGCGCTCATACCGCCAACTATCTCGGGTGTCCGAAGGCGCCTAAGCGCATGCAGATCAAACCCCAGCGATCCACTCAGCAACGGCCACCGGTGCCTTTAGCCAACGAATTCCCGCCTCTCCAACCCTCGTGGAAAAAGACCGCCTGGGGTAACACCAACCCACCAAACGTGCCCGCGCACATACAAACAACCGCGACCGCGATTCTGAAACCGACACCGATCCAGCCGGCGAACAAACCGTCACCGCCCAAAGCGACAGGGACCGACCCCTGCCCCTTTGAATCATTAAATAGCCTATCTAGCCTCAATATGGAGGAAGTTTTAACGTTCGCTGACGAATACAAAAAAGCGTCAGGAAATATCGGAACCCGTCTACACTTACTTACGAAGTACAAGCACATCGTATGTGCTCTCGAAAAGAATTAGGCGTCTCGATGGCTGCAAACGATCTTAACAATAGCAGCTATCCGTCTCTCGCGCGTAATAATGGCAGAGTCAAACCGCGTTCGATCAGCGTAGCTTTTTATAACGCGAACGGTATTAGGGATCAACGGGACGAAATTCATACGTTCCTTCGCGATCATCAAGTCGACGTACTACTCGTGCAGGAAACATTTCTTAAACCAGCAATGAGGGACCCGAAGGTCTCTAACTATAACATCGTCAGGAATGATAGGACCGGCGCCCCGGGTGGTGGTACTGTCATTTACTACAAAAAATCCCTGCACTGTGTACCGATTGACACGGCCGCGTTAACGCACTTAGAGGCCTCGATCTGTCAGCTGGCAATGACTGGCCACGGCCCAATTACGATAGCTTCAGTTTACCTTCCGTGTAGACCAAGCGCAACCATCTTACGATCCGACTTAGAAGCCCTTCTATCTCTAGGAGGAGCCACCATCCTTGCAGGTGATTTCAATAGCAAGCACACTCGATGGAACTCCACCAGAATCAGTAAACGCGGCCGTGCGCTTGATGCACTGTCGGACTTACTCGATTTTGAAATCGTAGCGCCAATAGAGCCTACGCACTATCCCCACGTATTGGGACACACTCCGGATGTGCTTGATGTTGCAATCATCAAAAATATTAACCTTGCCATACGCAATATCGAGGTGATACATGAGCTTCACTCAGATCATCGACCAGTTCTGTTGCAGCTAGGGCCCTCTGCCCCAGCCGACCCCCAACTTAAAACAGTCGTTGACTGGCACAAGCTTAGTGCCAAGCTCAAAGACATTACATCGCCACACCTAAACGCTATCCCCGACTTAATTAATACAGATAACGATATGGGCGTCGCGATCGGCTCTCTAACAAGTCATATCCAAACCGCCATCGACGACTGCTCAAGGCAGATGCCTGAGTCGGACAAACAACGCTGGGCACTACCACCAGATGCCAGAGACTTGTTGAGACGCAAGAACGCGGCTACCCGAGCTCATGATTTGTATCCAACTGAATCGAACCGGAAACAGCTACGTAAATTACAGCGTGAAGTAAAAACACGCATAGCTGCCATCCGGAACGAACGGTGGGACACAACGCTTCGTAACGTAAAGCCATCACATTTAGCCTTCTGGAGCCTTCCTAAATCGCTCAAAGGTGACCCACATCGTACGATGCCGCCACTCTCGCGTCCAAATATGGCACCTGCCATGTTGGACGAGGAGAAAGCCGAATGCCTGGCTGACAGCCTCGAAACCCAGTGCTCCCCCAGTAGCCTACCGGTGGACCCTGACCATCTCCGAAAGGTGGACAGCGAGGTCGAACGGAGGAAAAACGTACCCCTCCTCGATTCTATTACTCCGGTAACTAGCGATGAAGTTAAGGAATTAATTAAAAACTTGCGCCCCCGCAAAGCACCCGGTTCAGATGGTATCACCAATAGGGTGGCCAAACTATTTCCAGCTGCTATTATACAACTTCTCGTAGCTATTTATAACACGGCAATGACCAAAGGCGCCTTTCCCAACGAGTGGAAGGACGCCGAAGTCATAGGGTTCCTCAAACCCACCAAACCGCCTACAAATCCCACGTCATATCGCCCCATAAGTCTTCTCAAAACGTTTGGGAAGATTTATGAACGGTTAATTTTAGTCCGCCTTCGCTCCTTTATGGATACAAAAGGCATGCCCATCCCCGAACAGTTTGGCTTCCGCGCCAAGCATTCATGCACTCATCAAGTGCACCGCATCACGGAGCATATACTTGCCAAACGGCAACGAGGCCTTAACACCGGAGCTCTCTTTCTCGACGTAGCAAAGGCGTTCGACAAAGTATGGCACAACGGACTCATATACAAGCTATATGAGTACGGAGTACCCGATCGTCTCGTATGCATAATACGAGACTTCTTAAGTTGCCGCACGTTCCGCTACCGCGTCGAGGGAGTGTGCTCTAGATCGCACCCCGTTCGAGCCGGGGTGCCCCAAGGGTCGGTGTTAGGGCCGGTCCTTTTTAGCCTTTATACCAATGATATACCGCGCGTACGCGGCGTGGAATTAGCGTTATTTGCCGATGACACCTGCATTTTTACATCAGGCCGTAAGCCTGATGCTATATGTCAACGTCTACAGACTGCAGCAAACACCCTTGGTGCCTGGTTTAGGAAATGGAGGATCGAGATCAATCCTACCAAAAGCGCGGCTCTCTACTTGCACGCCGCAAAGAACAACGTCTCCCATCCGTTAAACTCATGGACAGCCCAATACCTTGGGAAAACCAAGTTAAATACCTAGGTGTCATACTCGACTCTAAACTTAACTTCTCCGCTCATGTGACCCGAGTTAGAAACCGCGCGGCTTTTATATTAGGTCGTCTTTCCGCGTTATTCAATAAAAAGAGCAAAATGTCCCTTCGGAATAAGGTGACACTCTATAAATCAGTAGTGCGTCCCGTCATGACGTATGCTAGCCCGGTATTCGCGCACATCTCGCCGAAACAAATACATCGACTTCAGGTGATTCAGAATAGATTCTTGCGCAGAGCCACGGGGGCCCCGTGGTACATGCGCAATAGTGATCTTCACATAGACTTGGACTTACCCACCATAGCCCAACACCTGAAGTTGGCGTCGCGTCGTTATTTTGACTCTGCCGTCGGTCATCCTAATACGTTAGTTGTAGGTGCCGCCACCTACAACCCAATCGCGCTCGGTAAATTTCGACGTGATCATCGCAGACCTAGGCACGTTCTTGACTTCCAAGACGATGCAATAACAATTGCTCAGGCTAGGATTAAACAACTACGCAAACAAACAAAACGCCGTAGTCGCTGTCGACTACGGCAATCATTCCCGCGATACGGCCTCATAGCAGGCAGGTTTTCTCCTATCAATGATAGAAGCGTTGCTGGAGTTTCTTCCGCCACTTCTTCTCCCAGCGCTAACGCTTTCCGAAGTGGTAGTAATGTTAGATGTAATAATAATAATAATAGTAATCAGATAGCAGCAGCCGATCAAGCCGAGGTTCGGCCCCCTAGGGCACCCTTGAATCGGAATGCTAAACGCGTATTGAGTGACAGCCCAAGCCGAGGTCCCCTCTCGGGGGCCCTTGTGCCTAGTCACTCCATGGAGCGTCCACCGAAGCGATCTAAGAGCTCGGTGGCCTCCCAATCCGGTAATAATAACGAAGTAACGGCTCGTGCCGAGGCTCCTGAGGGAGCCCTCGAGCTTAGTTACTCATAAACGAGGTTTAGGCTAAGCGCCATCTGCGCCCGGCCACCTCAAGCCCGGTGAATCTGTAAATGCCTCTTCAAGGCAAACAGTGACCATTCAGTCACAAAAAAAAAAAAAAATGCTTGAGAGAACCCTTATTGAAAATGACTTAATAAGTAAACCTGACCATATTTACAACATGTACGAGTCCGGGTTGCAATTAAATAATCGACCAGGTCATGTTTTGGCTGAAAGAGGTTCCAAAGCTGTAGCTATGTCAACCTCTACAGAAAAAAGAGAAACGATAACAGTACTAGGTTGTTGTAATGCTGAAGGCAATTTTATACCTCCTGCGTGCATTATGAAAGGGCAAAGGAACCTGAATTAGAAGATGGAATGCCTCCAGGTTCAGTGGTTTATATGTCAAAAAAGTCCGCCTATATAAACTCGGACATTTTTCTTGAATGGATGAAATCGCATTTCTTGCCTCGAAAACCAGATGGTAAAGTGCTTCTTTTGCTGAACGGACATTCCACACATTGTAATTCAGTTAAGATGCTGGAGTTCGCTAATGATAATGACATTATTTTACTGTCAATGCCATCACATACATCCCATTATCTTCAGCCTATGGATGTTGCTGTTTTTAAGGCTCTCAAAACTTATTTCTATGAATCCTGCCGGTTTTATTCTATGAATCAGGAAAACCAGAGATTATCCATTTTTACAATAGTACGAAGGGTGCAGTCGATACTGTGGATAAAATGTGTTCTAACATGTGCATTAACCGAAAAACTAAAAGATGGCCGATTTGCGTATTCTATAACATGCTAAACCTATGCACAATCAACGCATATGCTATTTACATCTCTAATAACGTAAGAAATAAAAAAAAACACTATCTCGGCGCGATTTGGTCATGGAATTAGGTGACGAACTTATGGAGCCATAGCTACAGCAGCGGTTACAAACTGTGACTATGAGGCGTGAGCAGCGGTTACAAACTGGGACTATGAGGCGTGAGCAGCGGTTACAAACTGTGACTATGAGGCGTGAGCAGCGGTTACAAACTGGGACTATGAGGCGTGAGCAGCGGTTACAAACTGTGACTATGAGGCGTGAGCAGCGGTTACAAACTGGGACTATGAGGCGTGAGCAGCGGTACAAACTGGGACTATGAGCGTGAGCAGCGGTTACAAACTGTGACTATGAGGCGTGAGCAGCGGTTACAAACTGGGACTATGAGGCGTGAGCAGCGGTTACAAACTGGGACTATGAGGCGTGAGCAGCGGTTACAAACTGTGACTATGAGGCGTGAGCAGCGGTTACAAACTGGGACTATGAGGCGTGAGCAGCGGTTTTTGTTGTGTTTGCTTTTGTCAGGAGAAGGAATAAAATAAAAAAAAATAACAATGTTGCGCAGAGTAGAGTCGAGTTGGAACTAATTATTATATCTAAAGTTTTGTAACGTATTATCATGCATTTACACATATTAAGTTCCTTATTACGCTTTTAAACTAATTAAGGGCCAACCCACACAGACCACAACCACGCGACAACCACAACCACACCACGTGGTACGTGTGAATTAAACTATTCATTTTCAATACAAAATATGCGCCCGACCACGTGGTGTGGTTGTGGTCCGTGTGGGTTGGCCCTAATCCGCTTCACAAATACACATTTTTTTATTTTCAGAAGCCACTGCAAACAATGCACATCATCTCGAAAAGGCATCAAAGAAGAGGAGATGTGTAGGATGTTACGATAAACTCCGCGCCTTCTTGACAAGTCGTGAGGCTGACAAAAAAGTGAAGAAAATTCTCACAGAATGCACTAGTTGCCAAAAATATTATTGCTTGACGTGTTTTAATAAAAACCACCCATAACTTTGATAAATAAATACAATTAAATATAATCGATATTTATTTTCCCATCACTAAATAATATGAAAATCTGCTATTTTTGAGTGCGGTACGAGGTACATCAGACCCCAGATTTTATTATACCTATAGAATCTAAACTAAATAATCTCATCATAGGCGGCGGCAGATATAGGTAGGTTAATGAACTCATTGTTAATAATAATCGCGATAAAAGCTGTACAATTTGTCATATTTGGCACCAAAAAAAGGATTTTGGTCTCCTAAGGGCGGTGGGGTTTAATAAGCCTCGTGCCGCCACAATGTCTGGTTTAAGACAAGGTTTTAAACGCCTCGTAACGCAGTAATGGAAAGTACAGATCAATCTGTGCCGCTGGGAACGTGTTAATAATGACGTGAATTTATTTGTTAAAATAAATCTATAAAATACAACAATCAGCCATGATAGCTTAAACACCAATCAGAGCGATATATGTACGTCACGTCTCAGTAACGTCATCTTGTTTCGTTTGAGCTTACGCGCGATCACTGCAATTCTAACAAAAAAACTATTGTTTTCGCTTTACCTTTCGCTAAAATACATTTTATAGTCGTAGTTTACCTGTTTACCATTTCCACAACAGACATCAGCCATGGAACAAGGATTTAATAAGGCAAATTCTGCTAATTTGCCTAGAGTTGCCTAGAGACGGACCACAACCACACCACGTGGTCGGGCGCATATTTTGTATTGAAAATGAATAGTTTAATTGATTCATTGATGGTGGGAGAGTTCCTAGCTTCAAACAAAGACTCCTGTTCAGCAGAATTTAGAAGCATCAAAACTTGTATGTAAGTACATTAAATCTTCATAACATAACCACTATTTTTAGCGTTTAAAAATGGCTACCTACGTAGGTATATGTGCAGTATGTATGGGTGTTAGGTTTAGGTTATAAAATGTATTGTTTTTTATTATGTTATAAAAAATAGTTTTAAACAACTATACCATATTATATGATATTCCTTACATATAAATAAATTTATTTGTTTTAGATCCTCAAGGCCATCTTATGGCGATGACGCTGTAAGTTAGGTGCAGCTGAAACGCGAAGCTAATCTGTGCACCGTCAAGGCAAAACTTTGCCCTGAGCATAAGATCCATTTACCGTTAATATGTTGGAGGAATGGTACCAAATTTAATTCGATTGAAAAAAGACACTCAAGAATTGGACGACGATAAATTGTCAAATTTTTACGGGAAATGTAAAGAATTTTACATTGAGGCATTATTCCAAATCAAACAAAGGTTTCCTTTCGATGATAAAGAACGTCTGGCACTGAAGTGTTTACAGATGTTGAACCCACAAGCGATTTTAGGTCTTGATTTGACCCAAAAAACGTAAACTTCAATTTCTGAGATGTTGTATTATTTCCCAGGTATTTGTCCAGAAAATATAACAGAATTAGATAGCACGTTAAACACCGATAGAAAAAAATAAAAATCTTAAAAATACTTTTGGTCGTAATTTGTTTATTATGTTACGATACGTATAGAAAATAAGTTTTATTCAATTCTGTACATGGGTTACATAGTTACAGTCAAATACATAGCTGAGGTCACCGGTGCACCCCATGGCGCACAAATACAGAAAATATATTTTACGGTACCCGGCGCCGCGCCGGCCACCCCGCCGGCCACCCCGCCGGCCACCCCGCCGGCCACCCCGCCGGCCACCCCGCCGGCCACCCCGCCGGCCACCCGCTACTCCAGTAGTGCGCTCGCGCTTACGGTGATAGAACGTGTGTTACTAGATCAATTACGTTCCTACTATCTTAGCTGTCATCATTTTCTTATTGAATAGTTAAATAGCCTTTAGATAGGGATTTAGGTATGGAGGACTTCGAATTTACGCAGGATGAATGGAAGCAAATCAACGCGTTAGAAATTTGTTTTTCGATCGCTTCTATAAACAATGACGCTCTCGTAGAATCGGATAGTGAACCCATGCAATTACCGAAAAAGAAAAGACGTTTGGTTATCGCAAGTGATAGTGATAGTGACAGTGAGTCGGCTGAAAATTTTGTTGCCGCCAATATATCGCAAAATGACCGTATTTGCCTCAAAATGGTCGAGGCCAAAAAGACGACAGCCATCAGTGATTCCTTTCACCGAGTTCGAGGGTATGAAACCTCCATATTCTAATTTGCTGAAAGAAGCTGGCCCTGACCAGTATTATGATCTATTGGTGCCTGAAGAAATTCTTGAAATGATTGCTGAGCAGACAAATTTGTTCGCAAGTCAAAACATCACAGCCAGGCAAACAAAGCCTGGATCAAGGTCTCATTCATGGAAGCCAACAAACAAGACAGAAATAAAACAGTTTCTTGGGCTGGTCTTGTTTATGGGCGTAGTAAAGCTGCCGAAATTAGCTTATTATTGGAGCAAAGACAAGATACTTGGACAAACTTTTCCAGCCACCGTTATGAGTAGGAACCGCTTCGAGTTACTACTGCAATACCTACACTTTAGCGACAATTTATCTGTCGACAGAAACGATCGTATTGCCAAAATAAGACCTTTAATCGATGCTCTCAATGCTGCTTTCCAGAAATATTATTCGCCTAAAGATGTTTGTGTGGATGAAAGCCAAGTACCTTTCAGAGGTCGAATAATATTCAGGCAATACAATAAAAGTAAGCGACACAAGTATGGCATGAAGCTATTTAAGTTATGTACTGTTCCCGGATATACTTGCAAACTTAATTTGTATAGTGGGAAAAACATTGACGCAATAAATACTACGCCAACAAATGTGGTGATGGCACTATGTGAAAATATATTTGACAAAGGACACACGCTAGCAACTGATAATTGGTACACTAGCTTGCAACTGGCTTATCGGTTATTGGAGAAGCAAACCCATTTAATTGGCACATTGCGAAAAAACAGAAGAGGATTGCCTAAGGCTGTTGTTGATTCGAAACTGCAAAAAGGTGAAACAATGGCTATGGAGAATAAAGATGGAGTAACAGTGCTTAAATGGAAAGATAAGAGGGACGTGCTTATGCTGTCGACAAGGCATTCCGACAAAATTGCTGTGGTGGTGAAAAAAGGCAAAGAGATTCGTAAACCAAAAGTTATTTTGGATTATAATAAATCGAAAGGGTCTGTAGACATGAGTGACCAGATGGGTGCCTATTCTTCGCCATTGCGGAAAACCGTAAAATGGTATAGAAAATTGGCAATAGAACTACTTCTAAATACGGCAGTTGTAAATGCTTGAGTCATCGCACAATGAAAATAAGCAGAGCAAATCTTCAATTGTCGACTTTAGGAGGGCTCTCATAAATTATTTGACTCGGCCAGCAGATTCCCAAGAAATAATTATCAATGAAAGACCTAAAAGACTCAAGCATGTTTTAAAATTAAAGGAAGGAAAAGTAAGAGACACGCGTCGTTTTTGCGTGCAATGTTATAAAGATTCAGTACAGGAATTTGGTCGTAAAGTAGCTAAGAATAAAGCTAAGAAAGTGAGTACGTACTGTGTGCAATGTAAGGGGGAGCCTCACTTTTGTCTAAAATGTTTCAATTATGTCCATCGCTAATATGTCGATGCTATAAAAGGTTTTTTTTATTTTATTTTTCAGTAAAACTGATTTTTATGTTTGTATTTCATTAAAATAAAGACTGCTAATTTTCGTTTAAATAATAAAGACTAATTTGAATTATACGTTGAGGTCACCGGTGACCCCCATGGCGCTATGATAGAGGAAGGGTGAGGTCACCGGTGACCCCCATGGCGTTTAGCGTGTTAAGTTGCCGCACGTTCCGCTACCGCGTCGAGGGAGTGTGCTCTAGATCGCACCCCGTTCGAGCCGTGGTGCCCCAAGGGTCGGTGTTAGGGCCGGTCCTTTTTAGCCTTTATACCAATGATATTCCGCGCATAAGCGGCGTGGAATTAGCGTTATTTGCCGATAATACCTGCATTTTTACATCAGGCCGTAAGCCTGATGCTATCTGTCAAAGTCTACAGACTGCAGCAAACACCCTTGGTGCCTGGTTTAGGAAATGGAGGATCGAGATCAATCCTACCAAAAGCGCGGCTCTCTACTTTGCACGCCGCAAAGAACAACGACTCCCATCCGTTAAACTCATGGACAGCCCAATACCTTGGGAAAACCAAGTTAAATACCTAGGTGTCATACTCGACTCTAAACTTAACTTCTCCGCTCATGTGACCCGAGTTAGAAACCGCGCGGCTTTTATATTAGGTCGTCTTTCCGCGTTATTCAATAAAAAGAGCAAAATGTCCCTTCGGAATAAGGTGACACTCTATAAATCAGTAGTGCGTCCCGTCATGACGTATGCTAGCTCGGTATTCGCGCACATCTCGCCGAAACAAATACATCGACTTCAGGTGACTCAGAATAGATTCTTGCGCAGAGCCACGAGGGACCCGTGGTACATGCGCAATAGTGATCTTCACATAGACTTGGACTTACCCACCATAGCCCAACACCTGAAGTTGGCGTCGCGTCGTTATTTTGACTCTGCCGTCGGTCATCCTAATACGTTAGTTGTAGGTGCCGCCACCTACAACCCAATCGCGCTCGGTAAATTTCGACGTGATCATCGCAGACCTAGGCACGTTCTTGACTTTCAAGACGATGCAATAACAATCGCTCAGGCTAGGATTAAACAACTACGCAAACAAACAAAACGCCGTAGTCGCTGTCGACTACGGCAATCATTCCCGCTATAGGGCCTCACAGCAGGCAGGTTTTCTCCTATCAATGATAGAAGCGTTGCTGGAGTTTCTTCCGCCACTTCTCCCAGCGATAACGCTTTCCGAAGTGGTAGTAATGTTAGATGTATTAATAATAATAATAGTAATCAGATAGCAGCAGCCGATCAAGCCGCGGATCGGCCCTCTAGGGCACCCTTGAATCGGAATGCTAAACGTGTATTGAGTGACAGCTCAAGCCGAGGTTCCCTCTCGGGGGCCCTTGTGCCTAGTCACTCCATGAAGCGTCCACCGAAGCGATCTAAGAGCTCGGTGGCCTCCCAATCCGGTAATAATAACGAAGTAACGGCTCGTGCCGAGGTTCCTGAGGGAGCCCTCGAGCTTAGTTACTCATAAACGAGGTTTAGGCTAAGCGCCATCTGCGCTCGGCCACCTCAAGCCCGGTGAATCTGTAAATGCCTCTTCAAGGCAAACAGTGGCCATTCTGTCACAAAAAATAAAGCCGCAACAGAGCAGTACGTTAGCCATTAGCAGTAAGTTTATACCTTTGTATTTCCTATAATTAAAATTGAAGCCGCACACAATTGAAGACACATAAAGTTGCCCAATTGACATATTTAAATATTAACTTAGACCATAAAAGATTTTTGCGAAAATAGCTAAACAAACAAAATAACTGTACAATGTAAATAAAAGTGCAAAAACAAATGACAGTGAAACCGTCAAAAAAGTTTAAATAAACATGCAAATACAGTTTCAGCCATAGCACTTTACAGTTATGGTCATAGGCCGAGGTACAGTTTCAGTACACCCAAAATATGTACTGTTTCCTGTTTCTTAATTGAAAAAGTAATTTATTTTATGAAATTTTAGAACCAAAAATATCGACACAAATATTAATAGATAGTTTGTTAAACTTTCATTGTTTTGTTACTTAAAAAATGTAGTCTTTTGTTTGTAGACTAAAAGGAAGGAAAATAAAATGTCTACTTCATTATACGAGTATTTCCGTATTCGGAATACCCAAAACCATCCTAACTGATCAAGGCACTAATTTTACGCCAGAATTATTCAAAGAAACTTGCAAATTCCTATAGATAAAAACTATATGGTCTTCTTACCACCCACAAACTCAAAGTGCACTTGAAAGTAGTCACTCAACATTAAAAGAATACTTAAGGTCCTTCGTAAATCCAAATCAGCCAGATTAGCCACGATATACTCGTATATATATATCCCTTAAATGGACAATGTTGTTTTTAAACAACATACTAAACATCACAGATAAAATTATCTTTATTTTATTTTTTTGTTAATTTTGACAACTAGTTTTTATTTCTGAACGAATTTTGTACTTTTTTTAATGTTGGCACTATCCAATATTTTTATGCATTAAAATAAATGAATGTCAAATGTCAAATGTCAAATGTCTTTGAAGAAAACTTTTCTAGTGGCGCGAAACTAAGTTTTGAAGCTGTGTTCGGACTTTGATAAAATATAATGTAAGTATATAACATATTTTTATTTGCTTGATTATATCTTCAATTACATGTTCATGTTGTAAAACATTGAAAATTACTTGATGCTACTGTCGAATTACGCGAAATCTGGTATGTTGTAGGAAAACTACAATGCGCATTGCCTGCTAAATAAATGCATGTTTGGTGAAGGGTTTTTATTTTGCTTTTCAGCATGCCGCGATTACTAGAAAGCGAAATTACAAAGTATTTAGAAACTCTTGAAGATTCAGAAGATGGCTTAGACGGCTCGGACTCCGAAGTAGAGGATGAAGGTCACTATTATCAAACAGCTCGAGATGTTCTTCGGGACCTTGAAAATAGTGATGAAGGTGAGAATGCCCAGTCTGATAAAGTGGATGCTGATCCTCCTCTCGTAATTGACAACGATCAAAATATGCCAGACCCTCCTATTTTGGAAGCCGGAGAAGCAGTACCCCAGAGTAGATCACAAGGGATTTCTAAGCGACCTCTGGTTTGGCGAAAACGGAATCTTGTTACTGCTGAAGACAGCCTTATTTTTAGGGGAGAAACTCAGATAACGGAAGCATTGATGTCTTGTAACACGCCGTATGATTTTTTTTCATTTTATTTTACATCAGATCTAAAAAAGCAAATTGTAGAACAAAGTAACTTATACGCGGCCCAGAAACAAATATCCAATCCTGAAATTATAAATGAAAATATCCTAAATAAATTCCTAGGCATTCTGATTTACACCTCAGTCATAAAATTTCCAAACACCAGGGCTTACTGGAGTGATAAATTTGGTTATGATCACATAAAAAATACGATGCCGTTAAAAAAATTTGAAAAAATAAGATCCACTCTCCATTTTGCCGACAATACGCTATGCTTACCCAAAGATCATCCAGACTATGACAGGCTATTCAAAATAAGACCTCTTGAGGAAATGCTCAACTGCCAGTTTGGAAAGGTTCCCTTAGACCAAAGGCTTTCCATAGACGAGCAGATGTGTGCAAACCAAAATGAGCCATTACATAAAACAATACATGCCCAATAAACCCCACAAGTGGGGGTTCAAATTATATCTCATCTGCAGTCTACAAGGATATGCTCATAGATTTGAGGTTTACAGTGGAGGCGGCTCCAAAAATAACATCTTACCTGGTGAGCCAGATTTGGGAGAGTCTGGAAATACAGTCGTCAGGTTAACTAGAATGGTACCACGCAATGTGAATCACATTATATACTTCGACAACTTCTATACTTCTGTGCCTCTCGTCACCTATTTAGCTAAGGAAGGAATTTTCTCACTGGGAACAGTAAGAGTAAACCGATTGAGAAACTGCAAATTGCCTGACAAAAACACTATAATGAAAAAGAACGTACCCAGAGGATTCTATGAGGAAAACGTGGCGACTGTGGATGATATTGACGTAAATGCTGTTGTGTGGAAAGATAACAAGCCCGTTAACCTTCTTTCCACTTACGTAGGAGCAGAACCAGCAACCACAGTCACGCGCTTTGATAAATCGAAGAAAGAGAGAGTTGCTATTCCATGCCCCAAAGTCATCAAGGAGTACAATGCTCACATGGGGGGCGTGGACTTATTAGATTCATTTATAGGTCGTTATCACATCACAATAAAGAGCCGCAAGTGGACCATGCGCTTATTTTATCATTTCCTGGACCTCGCAGTTATAAATTCATGGGTTATGTTCAAGAAGGTAAATAATATAAAAGGAAATGATCAACTTCTCAATTTGGGTACATTTAGACTAGAACTTGCCGAAACCCTCTGCAAATTGGGTCTACCTGCAAATGGCGCTAAACGTGGTCGACCTAGTGGGAGCACAATACAAAGAGAACTTGTAATGAAGAAGTTCCGAGGACCAGCTCAAGCAATTCCTTTGAAAGACGTCAGATTGGATCAGACATGTCATTGGGCAGTTTGGCTGGATAAGCAGCAGAGGTGCAAATTCCCGAAATGTTCAGGATTTACGTTCAAAATGTGCTAAAAATGTCGTGTATCTTTATGTGATACGAAAAAAAAGCAATTGTTTTTATAAATATCATAATTTAAAATAAATAAACACATTTCAAAAACAATATCCACTCTTATTTTACCCATACTTGCAAAATGTCATTGAATGCGCAATGTAGTTTATAAACAACACTCACATTGCAAAAAAAAAATAGTAAATTCATGTCTAGATTTTTTTACTCATTTTTCCTAGACAGTAATACATGTCTATTACACAAATATATTTTTTTAAAACGTAAAAAAAAAAAAAAAAAAAAAAAAAAAAAAAAAAAAAATCGTCCATTTAAGGGATATATACACAGCAATGCTTACATACAATATATCTGTTCATTCTACAACCAATTATACACCTTATGAATTAATGTTTGGTCATAAAGTTGCTATTCCTAAGCCCATGAGATCAGTCTTAACCGAGCTATCAACAAATTAGATTACTGTGTGCTTGAATCACTTAAGGACTGCATCACCCTGAAATCATACATATACTACATCTGTAATATTAAAACAACATTCTCAACAAATGCCAACCCATGTTGTGAAAGTGTATTAATTACTAAAGCTATAAAATCGAAACCCGTGCAGTGTGACACAAACTTTATATATGGAAAACTAGATTTATGGAAACCAATAAATAACAACAAATGGTTTTTTGTAAGGTTTTTTCATTTTTCTAAGGTTGTCGTTTCTACGAAGCTGAATAAAGGCCAGTTTATAGCGAAGGAAAGTGAGGATGGGATAACTGTTTTACGATGGAAAGATAAACGAGATGTGTTAGTATTTTCCACAAAACATTTTTTTTTAGTATTTTAGTAAAGAAATACTTAAAAGTTTTATGTCAAAACCTTCAATACCCAGAGCACCTTCGGGCCAAACGACAAGAAGAAGAAATAAAACTCCTGAAGAGATAAGAACATCAGCGAATTACCCTCACATTATTGTAGAAAAGACATCACGAGACTTTATATTCCAACTTCAATAATATTAAAAAAAAAATCGTAAATATTTAATTACATTTCAAAGTTTTATAACTATTATTGATTATCAATTGATTATGTATGTTCACAATTCGGAAGCCAAAATTATTCCAGAGGTCAAAATCAGTTTAGAGGTCAAGGTCAGTTCATGGGTGAATCTTCAAACAACTTATCATCAGAGTCATGGACAGCTGAGCTATCCAATAATCCAGAGATAAATCATACATAAGGGTGTAGTCAAACAGGAGAATGTTAACAACGGTGAAGTTAATTGGATTTTAGATAGTGGGTGTACTGACCAAAAAATAAATGATGATACATATTTTTATAATTCTAAAGTTTTGAAAAGTCCTATAAATATAAAACTGCCAGATGGCAAAATGTTATAAGCCACCAAAGTAGGTGCTGTAAAAAATTATTTTAAGAACTATTATAATATTCCTTTTTTCAATTATTATCAACAGCTATCAAAGGATATATCCAGAATTTTCTATAGTTTCTACGTTTATTTCGGCGGTGGCGTAATAAAAGAAATAAAAGAACACGTTTGTATCTATACATTGCAAAGGCTGAACGGAGAAGCAGCTGCGTCGGCATGCATATTCTCTTGCGTTGCGTTGGCGGAGCGTCAACGCAACACAGGTGTGGCATACAATGCGTGGTTCCGTTGCGACGACTTTATGCAACGCACTAATGGGGCTTCGCCCAAGATCGGCACTCGGACGTACTGGGGCTACACGTAGGAGCCACACATCGTCCCTGCATAACCCAGCAGGGAGGGAGCAAGGGACACACACCCCGGCATTCCCACCGGGATTGTATGTAATATTTAGGAAATAAATTAAATATGGCGGATAACTTTGACGCCTTAGTCCGCTTCCTCCGGCTTAAGTATAGGAACATCTTCGATGAGTTCCAAGACTACGTCAATCCCGCATCGCGGCCCTCGTCTACGGCAAGCTCAGTGTCGTCGCGCTCAGACTCTGCGATGGACTTTGAGTCCCCTCTGTCTCCGGAGAACGAAGAGGACGCAGGTGGATCATTTACCACCGTCATAAACAAAAAGAAACGCAAGAAAATGCGTCCCCCGCTGCCTCTGCGTCAACATCTCCAGTGCCACCAAAGGCACAAAAACCATTATTAGAACCAACGCCTGGAACGTCCCGCTCCATCGCGGTCCCTACTACTTCCCAGCCCACGCTTAAGCCCACGGATGCCCCTCAGGCACATCCCGGTAAACCAAATCCCCCGATAGCCCGCGCGCTACAAGACAAACGGCCTCCACCAATTTATGTTCAAGCTAAGGACAAATGGCCAATGATAGAATCTGCTTTGTCAAACAAAATTAAGTGTATAGCTACTCCGACCAACCAAGGCATTAAAATGCAACTGGAAACAGTAGCAGATTATCGCGGAGTCACCAAGTTCCTCTGGGAACAAAACATTTATTATCATACAAATACGCTCGCCGAAGAGCGTATCAAAAGGAAATATTCATTGACGAGGTGACAAAGTCACTAAAACGAAAATATATCCCGTTATTGATGGTTCACGGGATGAAAAATAGACGAACGAAAATTCCCATGGACATGGTATAGGTTCAACTTCAGCTCTCTCCCAAGGGTAAGGCAATCTTCGACATAAAGTCGATTTGCGGCCTTGCGGCCGGTCTCAATAACGAACCCTGGATCGGGAGATCGCTTCAATCGGAGATATAAAACGACCTGCTGATTGATCCCTAATCGGTGTCTCAATAACACCGGATAGCAGACATCGACCGATTTTCACAATGGATCAGCGGATCGATGTACTTTGTGAAGTTCCCTCCTGGCGTTCCATTTCAAACAGATGTCATTATGACTGTGTTGTAAACCTATTGATGAATTTAAGAAAATATGCACACTTTTGGGTTTTAAAGTACTAGTTAGTTATTTATTTGTTACGTATTTTACAAATAAAACGTGTTTCAACATTTTCCAAGCAAATTGTCATTAACCCATACTCCCGATATCGGAGTTTTGGTAGCGCTACGTAATCGTAATCTGAGGAATGAAACGTCTGTAAATTTCAATTGACATCAGTTGTCAATGTCATTTATCATCAGCTATTAATTTGTAATTGATATAGCTTCTTTTCGTGTTTTTTGATAAAACAATTCACCATGGAAAGTGTAAGTGCAATGGTATGTATACTTTTATTGAGTATGTTAAATACATTCTATACTTTTATTCAACAAACTTCCCCCGTGAAGACGCTTCAATTCGCGCCTAATTTGTGTAAACCCTTTACATAGTAATTTCTTATTATTTCCAGACCTCAAGCAAGCCTCTTACGAAGGAGGAGACAAAAACACTGCTTTCGTTCATTGAAAGCAGTAAAATTATATGTAATGAAATGACTAATGCTACCACGAGTAAATTGAAAAATGAAGAGTGGAGACGGATAATCGAAAAAATCATTGTTTGTTGTTGTTTGTTTACTTTATTGTACTACTATTTTTGTAACAAATAAAAACTTCATTTTTGTAACAAATATAAAAACTGTATTTTAGTAACAAATAAAAACTTCATTTTTGTAACAAATAAAAACTTCATTTTTGTAACAAATATAAAAACTGTATTTTAGTAATAAATATAAAAGCTTGATTTTCGCAAAGTTTTTCTTCGTCCCAGTCTGAAAGTTACTCTAACTAGTTTGCTCACTATACGGCAACAAGCCAGCCATTTTTTAATCTTATAATAAATTAGCCGAATCTTCCGATTTCCATAGATTGTAGAATGAAGATTGAGAGATTTGTCAAAATTCAAAAAACATTTATTGAAACCCTACAACTGTCATTTTCAAACAGAGGGCGATCCGAAAAGTGTTAAAATCAGATTCTTCCCTCCAATTGATTAGTCATGTTTTTGGATCGAATTTCTATCGATCGATCGTTTATTGAGACGGTATTTCAAAAGATTAAGGTACGGATTGGGATTTTCGATTGATAAAATTGCATATTGAGACCGGCCGTAAGAATTTTAAAGGAAATAGTCGAAAAACGATAGACGAAAGTCGAAAGCGACCTTCGTGCGTGTCACTGTCTAAGATTTTAACGCGTGACGTCAGACGTCAGTGTCTCAACCAATCACAATCGAACGATAATCGCTTTCGTTTCGTTTATGTTTTTTACTGCCTAACCCCGCTGTCCCTTTTTTCAGTTCGACGGGTGTTCGAACGTTTTCAGCAGACTGGTGGTTATGTCACTCGGCTACAGACTACTGAGGTGAACGGACGTGTCCACTCACCAAACATCTGTCGCCCCGCCCGACAATACGTCGAGCAACCCGCTGCGCAGGTGCGTGCCATAAAAGGCGCCGCCGTCCATTGTTTGCGAGCCACCTGTGTCGGCGTAATTTTTATTACACCGGCCGTCTGGCAAGCGATAATCCTAGTTTCTGGTAATAACGTCTTAACGTCATTGTTCCCTTCAGGAACAATTTATTGCACTGCCACCTGGCAGGCTATTCTCTGGTTTCTTGGTATTGCGAACTAATCGTCTATTGTTTCCGACTTCGGAGACAGCGTGCAAAGTGTTGTGAAGTGCAGTTTTCACTGCGCGAAACAAGACTTTAGCAACGCATTGAAAGACTAGCGGATACCTAACGGTGACAACGAAGCTAGTCGGGCAGCCCCGTTCGCCCGCGTTTACCCTTCAGGGAAACGCGTAATTCGGAAGGCACCTCCACCACTGGCCTTGGGTACTGCCCTAGCCAACGTTGGTCCACGATTGGCTGTTTAGAGCCCACGGGTAGCTTTAGTTAGACCTAAGCACACACCCGAGTGCACAACAAGATCGGCACTCGGACGCACTAGGGCTACACGTGGTAGGCACACATCCTCCCTGCTTAACCCAGCAGGGAGGGAGCTAGGGACTCACACCCCGGCGATCCCACCGGGACAGTCTAAAAATTAGTTTCTATAGTCGATAATAAATCGTCGAAATGGCCGAACTCGGACTCAAGGCCGTGTTAGAAACTCTCCGTAGAGATTTCCGCGACGCTTTCAGGGCCGTCATAGCAACGGTTCAAAACCCCTCGCGCCCCTCGTCTCAGGCATCAATGATGTCCACGTCGGGCTCCGAAGCCCATTCGTCTCTATAAGATTCCGATATGGAATCTAACGCCGCGTCGCCCTCATCGTCTAACGACGATTTCACAACCGTCGAAAATAAGAAAAAGCGCAAGTAGCGCTCTTCCCCCACGACCTCAACTTCCTCATCCCCTTTGCCCCAAAAGGCACACAAACCTATCCCCCCTATCCAAGCCGGGCCCCATCCCAGTCCTCGTCGGTTCCCATCCCGGCCCTTATGGCCATACCAACAGCCCCATGCTCGGCTGCTCCCGCCCCTCGGCCTAAGTCGGCCGCTCCCACACCCGTCCCAGCATCCCAACGTGCGGAAGCGGCCCGCGCGCCGCATGACAAACGCCCACCCCCAATCTACATCCAAGCGCGCGACAAATGGCCGATGATCCAATCGGCCTTATCCAATAAATTTAAAGTCGTCGCTACAGCGACGGCTCAGGGCATCAAGATGCAGCTCGAGACTGCTGATGCCTTTAGGTATGTCACCCGATTCCTCCAAGAAAAGGAGGTATATTATCATACATATACGCTTGCTGAGGAACGTATACTCAGGGTAGTTATTAAACGCATCCCCAAGGAGATTCCGGTAGAAGAGATCACGCAGTCTCTCAAAGCCCATAAATTCCCCGTCATTAGCGTATTTCGCATGACGCGCATGCGAACAAAAGCACCGCTAGACTTAGTACAGGTACACTTAGACCTGACACCCGAGGGAAAGGCCATTTTTGACGTCAAGTCGATCTGTGGCCTCAGCGGGCTTGTAGTCGAACCGCCGCGCAAAAATGGCCTTCCCGGTCAGTGTCACAAATGCCAGTTGTACGGCACTCGGCCCGCAACTGCTTCGCTCGCCCTAGGTGCGTTAAGTGTTTAGGTGACCACGGCACATCAGACTGTTCTCGACCGAAGGACAAAGAGCTCTTAGAGGCCTTCGGAAAACCCGCCTGCGTTCTCTGCCTTGGCGCTCATACCGCCAACTATCTCGGGTGTCCGAAGGCGCCTAAGCGCATGCAGATGAAACCCCAGCGATCCACTCAGCAACGGCCACCGGTGCCTTTAGCCAACGAATTCCCGCCTCTCCAACCCTCGTGGAAAAAGACCGCCTGGGGTAACACCAACCCACCAAACGTGCCCGCAAACATACAAACAACCGCGACCGCGATTTTGAAACCGACACCGATCCAGCCGGCGAACATACCGTCACCGCCCAAAGCGTCAGGGACCGACTCCTGCCCCTTTGAATCATTAAATAGCCTATCTAGCCTCAACATGGAGGAAGTTTTAACGTTCGCTGACGAATACAAAAGAGCGTCAGGAAATATCGGAACCCGTCTACACTTACTTACGAAGTACAAGCACATCGTATGTGCTCTCGAAAAGAATTAGGCGTCTCGATGTACTGCAATGGAAGACGAATTTAAATCGCTACAGTTGCGAAAAACATGGATATTGGTCGATAGACCAGATAAGAAAATTGTACCTTGTAAATGGGTTTACAAAATAAAGAAGGATGCCCACGGTAATATTACAAAGTATAAAGCACGTCTCGTAGCAAAAGGTTACGCACAACAAGCGGGAATTGACTATAATGAAACGTTTGCTCCAGTGGTTCGTAATTCGTCATTGCGCACCCTTTTGGCGTTAGCGGCGAAGAAGGAACTGAACATGGAACACCTAGACGTGGATACCGCATTCTTGTATAGAGACCTCGAAGAGGATGTGTTCATGGAACAACCTGAAGGTTTCATACGAAACGGTAATCGTAATAAAGTATGCCTACTACAGAAGTCGCTGTATGGTATCAAGCAAGCGCCGAGAGCTTGGAACACTAAATTGAAAGAAACTTTATTTTTAATGAACTTTATTCAAACTCCTTCAGAACCTTGTGTTTTCACAAAGAAGTTTGAGAGTGACATTGTCACACTGGCAGTTTACGTAGATGACATAATTGTTTTTTACAAAGATAGACGTCATTATGACATTGTTAAAACTGATTTGGATAAATATTTTTCTCTGAAAAGTCTGGGCGTTTTGATATTAAACAGTTTATCCTAGTGTTCGGTCATACTGGTCAAACATTACAAAGTTTGAACCCATAGTACAAACAATGAATCGCAACAGATTTGATAAAATTAGAGAAATTTTTCACATGAATGACGACTCTAAACATTTGCCCATTGATCACCCCCAGCACGACCGACTGCATAAAGTAAGACCAGTGATAGACTATTTGAACAAGAAATTTATTACTTTACCATTTGAGCATCGTCTATCACTAGACGAGCAGATGTGTTCCACAAAAATGAAACATTTTATGAAACAATATTTACCCAACAAGCCCCATAAGTGGGGATTCAAATTATACGTGTTATGCTCTCTGTCTGGTTATGCCTACAGTTTTGAGATTTACTCGGGAGCTAAGGACATGGACCGTTTACCTGGCCAACCAGACCTCGGAGCTGTGTCGAATACAGTTATTCGATTGCTACGACCAGTACCAAGGCATGTCAATCATATAATTTATTTTGACAATTTTTATACGAATATTCCTCTGGTACATTACTTGACCAACGAAGGTATTTATTGTCTTGGAACAGTACAGAGAAACAGGCTTGGAAAGTCGTGCAAGTTGCCGGAGAAACGGGAGATTATGAAATCCAACGTACCCAGAGGAACATATCACGAAAATGTGGCCTCTCACGAAGGCCTAGAATTGTCGGCCACAAGTTGGAAAGACAACAAACAGGTATTATTACTATCCACGTATGTTGGCGCTGAACCAGCGGATACTATAACCCGCTACGAAAAAAAACTAAAGGCCAATATTCAAATATCATGTCCTCGGGTTGTAAAAGAATATAATGCACACATGGGCGGCGTTGATTTGATGGATAGCTTCATTGGTCGATATCGCATCCGCATAAAGTCGAGAAAGTGGACAACGAGGCTCTTCTACCACTTGTTAGACATGACTGTCATCAATGCTTGGGTACTGTACAAAAAGGTAAACACAAGGAAAGGAAAACTTCAGAAGAATATTATGAAGTTAGCAGATTTTAGAACTGAGCTTGCCGATACTTTATGTAGATATCAAAGTCACTCAAAAAATAAAAGCGGCAGACCCAGTATCAACAGTCAACAAGACAATACAGTACCCTCTAAAAAACCCCGGACAGGTGCACAAGTACTACCCCCAACTAACGTGCGTTCCGATTGTATTGGCCATGAAAAAATATTTATGGAGTCTAGGAATAAATGTAAATTTAGTAATTGTAGGAAACTTACCTCCTGGTTCTGTAAAAAATGCAAAGTATCGTTATGCGATAATAAAAACAATCGATGTTTCGCATTATTTCATGCATAGGTCATTTAAGATTTCTTTATGGCCATAATGCCTGAAGTATCAAAATTGATACCTGTTTTTTTTTTAAAATAAATATGTAAAATAAATATTGTGATTTATTTAGCTATTTTTCCCTTCATCTAGACCCTCAAGCAAATACAGTAATATTTAAAAAAGAAGACTCGCGTAAATCAGGCTACTAAGGGTTAATGAGATCGCAGTGTTTAAAATGTAAAATATTAAGTAACTAATTTAGTAAATAATAACATATATAAAATAATAACATATTTAATAAATAATAAACTACCAAAGCTACCAACAATGGTAGAAAATATAAAAACTACCATTGTGTGACGCCTGTGGCAACCCCAGCTTCCGGGCGAGACTCGCTCAACGACCGACATCAAAGGAAGAAGCAAAAACTGCGGACGACCGTCCGCCGTTAAATACAAAGCGTATTTGTACGTATTCGAATGAATGAACAAACAGTGCATCAATACAAGCAAATACGCGCAGCGCAGAACAATCAGGTAATGCTAGCGAGGTAATAACCTCACATATGCCCGTTAAAATAAAAAAAATTACCGATGAAGATTTCACTTGTACTTCTGTAACTGATCACTGCTTACCGGTACGAGATAATGATCCTTCATAACAATCTATTTCAGATCAACATGGTATGGAAAATCCATTTATTTTAATGAAATATTAAAAAAACTCTTAGAGGAAAAAAAATTGAAAAATAGTGTAACAGTTGGAAAATAAACAAAAACCAACATTGGTCTTGTAGATCCCACGGGTAGCTTTAGTTAGGCCTAAGCACACAGAGAATCAATGCTTTTGCCGGGTCTTTATTTTGCACACTGAATACAAAACAACAGCTAAAAGCCATTGGAATTGAAAGAAATTAAATTAAGAAATGTTAAAGGACTGTTACTTCTGTAACATAGCAGTTTTTAATTTTTTCTTTGACCATTTTCCATATAACGTACTATTATATTCTATTAAGAAACTAGATCCTGTAGATAAACAATGTAAATCATTATATATGACAACAACAATAACAAAAATGTTGCTGTCTAATAAATAAAATAACTTTTTATTGTGTAAAGTGACAAACATGCAAGCGGTTACCAAAATTCTCTAAACTAGCAAAGCAACCTCTGCCTATAAACATTCATATTTTGATGTATTGCCTGCCACAATCAACAGAGGGTACAATGCACAGATAGAGCATATTTCCCCTACATATGCATCCCATTATTTATAAAATAATTATTCACAAAGTCTTGTAAAACATACATTTCAAAGACCTTATTTAACTACAAAAACTTCTTATAAATCTTTTTTATATTGAGTAAAATACACACTTTTATTTCACCAAATCTATTAAATAACAAACTCATACCACTTAAGTTATATAGCTTGTTGCATATAAATAGCAGAACCAAAACCAACTTTTCTATGTACAAAACTTTCAAGTAATAACTTTATTGTAGATAATTTGTTTTCAAATATATAAATAAATTTGATTCAAAAACTACAAAAAATATTGTATATAGACTACAAAACTGGCTGCCGCTGAAACATTTGTCATATTTACTCATAGGCATCAAAATGCAAGCTCAGTTCGACTTAACCCATGTTGGTGCGGTTGACAGCACACATATTATTGAAGATTTTCACCTTAAGAATGTCCAATAAATGTACAAAAAAGCACTTTACAAACAAAATAGAGACAGAGCCATGACAAAAACAGCTCATATCTCATTAAATATTATATAATAAGAGGTTTTGTTTTAATAGATGTAGAACTTTTATGTAAAACCTTTAGCGGAAGATATTATATGCAACTGCATTGATGATAACCATTTCTAACACAACACAACCCAAACAACCAGATTGGTAGGCTCGGAGGCTTACCCAAATTAGGGGAGTTAGCTATAGTAAACAATGGCCTATTGCGAATTGGGAGACTTCAGCCGTATCTTTTAATTTTCTTTGCCGACATGAGTTTGTTTTCGTAAGAACGTCGGGTGCATGTGATGTTCGAAAATCGATAAACAATGGCAGGGATGGAAACCTGGATATGGATTATTGTTCCATCCGGCTAAGCACATCACAACTGCACCGACTTTTATAAAATACTCTATGCAATTTAAATGTCTCGTAACCACAATTGCCCAGAAAACTTTCAAGTAACTTTCATATTAAATGCAGCGACCAAATAAATCCGAATCATTTCACAACAAAACGAAAGATAATTTATCAATATCATCAAAATCTGACAACTATTAAGGATTAGTCATTCTTCAATCGGCCTTTGTAAAACTTTACAAAACTTTTTTCGACACGTGACAGACATATTTTGGGGAAAAAATCCAAAAACAGGCAAGACAAAGACTTCACCATTACCTAAGTCAGCAATATCAGAAAAATGCCACATGGATAAATGAAGAAACCAAAAAATAGCTTTTTTCACCAAAAAGTAACCGCTTTCAAAAAACTTTTAAATCCAACAATGGATGATACAACTGATTAAGTACGAAATAATCGTTAATAACTACGTGACCCAATCAATTGAATACAGATCGAGCAAAAATTAAGCACTTTAATTTGTTCGAATTGATGAGTTGCAAAATGCACCATTTAAAATGGATGGGCCAATTTAAATTTAACGTAAATTCGAAACGGAGTACCAGCCACTATGAGCGGTAGAAAGTGAAATGAATTGAAGTTTGTGGAAGTTTGTACGAACAAAGATCAAACGAAAAATTTGCTGGAAATGAACTGTCATAGAGTAAAAAAGTTAAAAATGTACAAACTTAGACATATTCTGAAATCGGCACTTTGTTTAAGTGATAATGTCGGAAAAATATTAGCCAAAGATCCAAATGTGAACATTAGAACAATATAAAGGAAAAAATTGGGACTCAAATCTGTCTTTTTAGTAAACTTTTATTACAGTAAATGCTCTTATGCTTGTCATATTTGTATCACACCGGAGTACGATGAAAACATAGGAGTAATTTCACTTGGCTTGTACAATGTACATGGTTTGTGTTTATCTTTGCGAAACCTATTGTCTTTAGGGACAGTTAATTTTATCTATGTTAAATTTTACTTTTTACTTATATTATAAATGCGAAAGTTTAGATGGATGGATGGATGTTTCTTAGAGTTTGTAGCCTAAACGGATCTCGACGAAATTTGCAAAGATATAGAGGATAGACTGGAAGCACACATAGGCTACTTACTTTTATTTTTTTTAATACAACGCAGACGAGGTCGCGGGCGAAAGCTATATAGGAGTAACATTATAGTGTGTCTAAATAAGATAGATTAGTTTGATAAATGATGTATATGAAGTATCGAATTCAATTTGTATGAAGTGAAATGCCGTACTTAATAAACAGGTATCGTAGGGACGAAACAAACAGACATAGCGAACAATTATGAACTATCGATATTCGGTTTAAATTAAATTTATCGAACTTAAATAAAATTATTATTTTCTTATTAACTAATTTAGAGGACAATTCTAGTATTAATTATGGTGTAGAGAATTTAGCGATGACAATAATAATAGCGAAATCCAATTCGGTTACGTACGGCTGTAGTAGTAATAAATATTTTTACACTCTCATTCTTTGTACTGGTTCTGCAGATCATTATTAATTTGACTAAACAGTGTTTTTTTTTTTTAATTCATAAGTTATAACTTCTGATTAATGAATCTATCGATTCCAACTTCCATAAGAATAAAAATCGAAAATCGAAAAGATTCATGCTTGATTTTACACAACATCCCTACTAAATTGTCACATGAATTCTGTCGACTTCGTTTTGGCCATGCTTGTACTCCTGTTTTTTTGGCAAAAAATCGTGTGAAAGATAGCTCATTGTGTGAATGCGGACTGGATGAAGGATCCGTGGATCACATCTTTTTTACTTGCCCCAAAAGAACTACATCCCTTATGGATATGCTTCCAAATTCCATCCCCCGTCCTATTAACTTTAAAACTCTTTTGACCTATGTAAATACCCCTTTTGTATATATCCTATGTGACTATCTTAACACAAATAATATTAGATTATAAGTTGTACGTCCAATAACCTACTAACAATATATAAATGTTTTGTGTCCGTCCTTTTTTTTTTAGGTAGATCAACAGATTTATATAACTCAAGATTTTAAAATCTTTAGATCGCTTGTACACCCACGAACATCTCCATAAGCAGAGTTTTGTTGCTAGTTTCTCCCAAATTAGAATAAAACCACAAACACTTGACACTGGCCCAATCCGATGAGGGAGAGCCATAAACAATAAATAGATAGATAGATAGACACACTATAGGCAACATTCTCATTAATCAATTGACGTCAATGCTCAAAGTCAAATTGACAGTTTTTAAACTTTTAGTAGTTGGCAGTTGGTTGTTTTTTTACATATATTGGATTTTGCATATAATATTTACCTCGGCTTGTTCTTGTCGAACGGGATTGTATTGTGATTCGTGATTTCTACTTATACCAGTAGAAGCAACTTCACTTCATTATTGTTAACTTTTACTTGTTATGAGTTCTCAAGATTCTCCAACATTCATGTGGTTATTTGCGTCGTTGTCTGGCAGTTTGAAATCAACTTTTATTTCCTCATACTTATATAATATATAGTTAAAGATTTTAGAGCGTCTCTTTACGTTTTAAAAGAAAATACAAACTTGAATATATACTTAACCGATTTTGAGGTCTGGACGTAACCTGAGAACAGGTGTAATGTGTTGGGTGGAGTCGTGGTCAAGCGCTAGTTTATTTATGTTAAAAAAAAATGTATCAACAAAGCACTGATCTGGTGCAAAACTAGATTATGAAACATTGCTATTGTTATTGGTTTTACTGATACTCAGAAATAACTTAACATTCTAAAGCAAAAAGAAATGTAACATTTTCGAATATACAGAAGTTGCATAGGCAATGTATGTACCACATAACATGATATTGTAGTCTTTAGTCGACATCCTAGTCATGTTTTTAATATGTGTCTATTTTAATCGTTTTTAGTTGCTTTTGGCTTGTCTCTTATCTGTTTTGTTATTGTTCATTGCTCACCTTTTTGGTATTTATAAAGCAAAACACGCAATATTTTATTGTATTGGTTTACTAATTGGTATGCATGATGTTTTATGAAAATAATCAAATTTAGTTCTTCTGCCCATTCTTTACCGAATGCAAGAGTGATTTTATAGAGTTTGAAGACTAATCAGAAGAGGGTATATCTTTCTGTGTGTTTCATCATGCAGGGTACCCAAGTTTGGACACCAGCCCCCTGCCCATTGTTGAAATCAATAAAGTTCTTTGTCAATTAGCCAATACCCTAATGGTTTGGGGTATGGACTGCCGATATTGCGGTCGAGGGTTCAAATCGCCATTTGACTATTGTCGTTAACCATATCCTAGCACAAGCCTAGAGCCTAGTTGGAATGGTAAAAGGAAATATTAGTAGAATAACAAAAATCTACTAATATTTTTAATAAAAAAAAAAGAGGAATTAAATTAAAGGCAGGCTATGCTCCTGCAATTGCAGACATCTAAAGGCAATCACCTCACTATTTGAGTAAATTCAGGTGGTTGTGTCATATGCATATGCCACATTTATAAAAAAATATGCAAGGTACAATAGTCATGTGTTTTATGTTATTGAATTACAAAGTAAGTTTTTCTTTGGCTAATATTTACCTTGGTATGTAAAAATATAGATTTGAGCTAGAAAAACTATTTATCTTAAGTTAAAGATTTACTTTTGAAATTTGGCTTTTTTTTTTCTTTTGGCTTTCACACCTTAGTGTATTTAGCCACTGACAACAGGCTAGCGAAATAATATGCTCTTTGACTAACAAGTTTAAAAACTCGGGAACCAAGTTGCGAAACAAAAAAAGATAAAAACAGTAGGAAAAATAGATCGGAAATTTTTGGAGAAGGGATACATAGGATACATGTTAATACAAATTACAAGTTAATACAAATTATAATTAATCTTACTTAAACTAAACAAAAATATTACTTCTAATAAATTTCATATAGATACATATTTACAAAATAAACATATACTCGTACGTGCATTACATATCTTAAATTTTAATGTTATTTTCTTTTATAAATTTTGATAACAATTTATAAACATTTACGCTGCAATCATATAGTAGGCATGTAACGGATGTGGGTAATGGTTTTTCAATTTCCGCTCTTATTGCGTTTTGTACTTTGGTGTAAACTTCTGGTATGACAACCTCGCCCATGTATTTTCTGCTAGGAATTTGGTATTTGGGTTTTAAGATATTCATTAATCTTTGGAACCCATTATTTTCCAACATAGATATCGGTTGGTTATCTAAGACTATCATCTCCGCTACAACTTTGTGAATTTCTTTACCGCGCGAGTCAGTCGTATCCCATTTTGTAGTACTAGTAAGACATGAAAAGGGTTTGCTGTATTTTCATTGTATTCGATTGCGACGACGAAGTTGATGCTACTGGCTCACGATTTGGAGATAACTCCCGCAAGGTTTCTTTTTCCAAATCTTTAAACTATAATGTGTGTTTTATTTTAACGTGGTTTAACATTGTCTTCGTAGAAGCATTTCGTCCAACACCACTACGTGAAATTAGACAATTACATAAAGTAAATTTCACTTTTCCTTTATATTCTACAATCTCGTAAAACGCCCAAATTCGGGATCTTTTACGTGAAGTCATTATGTCAACAATCACTGATCAGGTCAATCGTTAATTAACAAACTTTTTCAATTTTTTATCTACTATGACGCACAACGTGCCGTGTTTGTTTGCAAACAATCAAGTGACTAGAATTTGTTTGAAAGGGGTGTATCAACGAGCCGACGTCTAGACCGGCGCAAACATGTTTGTACTTATTTACGCGAGAGAAATGCGAATTTGATTGAACCGAGTTACTCGGCCGAGTATTGGGTTGAAAAAAAATTGAGCCGAGTAAAACTCGGTACTCGTTACTCGGCAATAGTATTACTCGGCGCATCTCTAATATAAACTGTGCATACAAAATATAATTTTACTTTAAAAAGCCAATGTTTTGCTGACTGATGAGTTTTGTTGGGTTTTGGGTTAAAATTATGCTCTTATGTGGAGTATTCAATAATCAATTTAATCTCTTATTAGAAAGGGTAATAACAGTATAGCTCTAAGTGGATTGGAAGGCAGTTGGTATATTTGGTAATTAAATATGTTATCTTGAAAATGTCATATTTACGCCAATGAGGGAACGGCGACTTTCGAATTTCATAAATGCTGGACACTTAAAACCGTGTACATAACTACATCTTCCACAAGGCTTACTTCTCTCTTTTGCTGTTCTGTATTACTATTTTTGTATACTTTCTTCACTACTCCCACTGTCTCTTCCTGGGCGAGGTTAAATTTTTCTATTTGTTTTTCTATCAATTTCTCAGCCTTACAAATCCTAATACATTTTTTCAGGTCTAAATCTGTTTCTTTTAAGTCTTTCTACCACGTTTTTCTTCCTTATTCCTCTTATTATCTGATCCTTTATTAGACTATCTCTTAATCAGAGATGTACAAAATGATTTTGAAAAAGCATTCAAATACAAAATGCAAAATACTTTTCAGATTTACTATTGTAAATGCAAAATACCAAATTGTTTTGCTTTTTGTATTTCAAATGCTAAATGCAACAACAAAAAATAAATAAAAACGAGAGTGTTTTTGATTCTTGTTACTTTGGATTAATTGGTAGAAGGGGGACGAATATGTACTAAGACGCTTTGGATTTAACGGCGGACGGCCGGCCGCAGTTTTTGCTTCTTTCTTTGATGTCGGTCGTTGAGTGAGTGTCGCCCGGAAGCTGGGGTTGCCACAGGCGTTACACAATGGTACTTTTTCTATTTTCTACTATTGTTGGTAGCTTTGGTAGTTTATTTATTGATTATTATTTACTCAATTAATTATCTACGAGGGTGAATCAAAAAATTCTTGGAATCAATATTAAAAAATGCAAAGATTTAAATAATAATATTTTATTTTTCTACATAATCTCCCTCCAATGCAATGCATTTAGAATAACGCGTTTCTAACTTCCTTATTCCTTGTGAAAAAAAATTATTTTCTTGACTCTCGAAAAAGTCCTCTACGGCAGCAATAACCGCGTCATTATCGTGAAATTTTGTTCCACGAATTTCCTCTTTTAATTTGTAAAAATGCAAAGATTTAAATAATAATATTTTATTTTTCTACATAATCTCCCTCCAATGCAATGCATTTAGAATAACGCGTTTCTAACTTCCTTATTCCTTGTGAAAAAAAATTATTTTCTTGACTCTCGAAAAAGTCCTCTACGGCAGCAATAACCGCGTCATTATCGTGAAATTTTGTTCCACGAATTTCCTCTTTTAATTTTGGAAATAAGTGAAAATCACTTGGGGCTAAGTCCGGAGAATATGGTGGGTGGTCAAGGAGATTGAAGCCAGCACAGCGGATTGCGTTGAGCGCAACTTCCGATCGATGAGCAGGAGCGTTATCTTGAAGGAACAACTAATTTTCTAATTATTACACTAGTCTCTATTTTATTTAATTTAATATTAAAAAACCATGGCCTATGACCTATATTTTTAACCAAAACCGAATATAGTTTTCCTTTTGACTTTTGGGTTTCTAACCATTGCTTATTCCACTCCTCATATAGGCTTTTTTTAGGTATATTCGCTAAGTCATGACAAAAGTTTGTAAAGGGCACGATGTCGCCACACTCCACAGCCTCCTTGGCAATAGAATCAGCTTTTTCGTTTCCTTTGATCCCAGAATGGCTGGGTATCCAGGCAAAAATGACGGAGTAATTCATTGTAGAGCATTTAAATAACAAATTTCGTAATTGAATGATGACAGGGTATGGTTTTTTCATATTGTACGGACATTTTTCTATTAATTGCAATGCGCTAAAAGAATCAGAGAATATAACAGATTTCTTTAATTTCATTTATAAGATGTATTCTACTGCTTTCAAAATACCAAATAATTCTCCTGTAAACACAGAGGTTTCCGGGGGGAGTTTAATTTTCTGAATTATATTATATCGAACATGGTACACGCCTATCCCAACGCATCCTGATGGAGATGTTTTAGATGCATCAGTAAAAAGATGGTTCCAATTTTTCCAATTGTTATCGGTCGTAAATTTAAATAACGACTTTGCATTTGGGTGATTTTTCGTGATATTAAGATGTTTGACTATTTCTGGAGTTTGCATTAAAGCGTTGAAGTTACTATCGAAAAGTGGAAATATTCTGGACCTATATGTTGGGGCATTGATTACAAGATACCTTTTAAAACTTAGTACTAAATATGGATTGGGTTTGTGTAACCAATATTTAGAATATAGAATCTGATCATCGAGTAACTGAATTTTATTTATGAGAGGATGTTGCAAAAATTGGAGACATCGGAAGAAAAATTTATCTGAAAGATATTGAAGTCTAAGATTTAATGGTGGATCTGAACATTCAATTTGTAAGGCATTTATAGGGCTAGATTTCATTGCACCAGTAACAATTCTGAGTGCTTTTGACTGCAAGCATTCCAACTTTTTAAGACCAGATTTGAGAATAGGGAACAGTAGAAATGTAGCATACTCTATCGTACTTCTGATAATGGCGTTATATTTATAATAATTTTAAATTATAAGGATGGGAAGCCCACCATACACCTGTCAAACACCTTAAGACATTTAATTGTTTTTCACATTTCGTTACTAAATAATCACAATGTGGTAAACCTGTTAATTTATCGTCCAAAATAACTCCCAAAAGTTTTGTTTGCTTTTTTATGGGTATAGGTAAATCACTTAATTTAACACAGATGTTAGGAGGACTTCTCATGCGGGAAAATACAAGTACAGAGCTTTTTGGCTCAGATATTTCAAATCCATTATCATCTAACCAATATTTTAGCGCCACCAGCGCAATATTTAATTGGGTTGCTGCTTCTGCAGGTGTATTATTTGTAGTATAAAGTAACAGATCATACAGACGTCAGTTCAGTTAATTGTTGTAGATCGGCTGTACTTGGGTTGTCCGTGATGTAGAGAGATATTGCCCCTTTTTGCTCTATCAATCCGATTATCATGTAAAAAGTACTGACTGTATCCATCTTGTGGTAACATTTTGCACGAGTTTTTGCTCTGGCAGTTTTAGTTCTTTTTGTATCTGGGTCAGTTTATCTTGTGCCGCTGCAGAATGGTTAAGTGGACTACAATTTTTCTAGCAGAGGCAATAACGTTGATAACATTTGGTTTTACCAACCTTCAACGAAGGTTTTACAGCTAATTTCAGCGTATGTATATAGCATCCTTTGCCAACATATCTATCATTTATGGCTTTCACCACATCGGGTCCATTGTCTCTCAAAACAAGATGAATGCGAGTATCAATATCCCAGTTCACGGATAAATCTGAAAGCACTGATCGAATATTGTCCGCCGTGTGGGGTGCTCTAAAATGTGACATCTGCAGTACTCTGTGCTGAAGCCCAAACTCCTCGTCTACCCAGTGAGCGATGTAGCTTAAGAATCCGAGTAAATTATACGTGCAGGTCCGCATATCAATAATAATAATAATAATAATAATAATAATAATAATAATAAGATTATTGTATAAAAAACCAAAGTATCGAAACCATATAAATTACAGAGAAAAAAATAAAATTACTGTTAATTAGTAATTATAAATTAAAATTAAAGGAATATGAATTACTTGTTAACCGTCTCTCATGTGTGCTGGTTAGTTATTGATATAGCTTTAGCTTTTTCAATTTCCGCTCTTATTGCGTTTTGTACTTTGGTGTAAACTTCTGGTATGACAACCTCGCCCATGTATTTTCTGCTAGGAATTTGGTATTTGGGTTTTAAGATATTTATTAATCTTTGGAACCCATTATTTTCCAACATAGATATCGGTTGGTTATCTAAGACTATCATCTCCGCTACAACTTTGTGAATTTCTTTACCGCGCGAGTCAGTCGTATCCCATTTTGTAGTACTAGTAAGACATGAAAAGGGTTTGCTGTATTTTCATTGCATTCGATTGCGACGACGAAGTTGATGCTACTGGCTCACAATTTTGAGATAACTCCCGCAAGGTTTCTTTTTCCAAATCTTTAAACTATAATGTGTGTTTTATTTTAACGTTGTTTAACATTGTCGTCGTAGAAGCATTTCGTCCAACACCACTACGTGAAATTAGAGAATTACGTAAAGTACATTTCACTTTTCCTTTATATTCTACAATCTCGTAAAACGCCCAAATTCGGGATCTTACGTGAAGTCCATTATGTCAACAATCACTGATCAGGTCAATCGTTAATTAACAAACTTTTTCAATTATTTATCTACTATGACGCACAACGTGCCGTGTTTGTTTGCAAACAATCAAGTGACTAGTATTTGTTTGAAAGGGGTGTATCAACGAGCCGACGTCTAGACCGGCGCAAACCTGTTTGTACTTATTTACGCGAGAGAAATGCGAATTTGATTGAACCGAGTTACTCGGCCGAGTATTGGGTTGAAAAAAAATTGAGCCGAGTAAAACTCGGTACTCGATACTCGGCAATAGCATCTCTAATATAAACTGTGCATACAAAATACAATTTTACTTTAAAAAGCCAATGTTTTGCTGACTGATGAGTTTTGTTGGGTTTTGGGTTAAAATTATGCTCTTATGTGGAGTATTCAATAATCAATTTAATCTCTTATTGGAAAGGGTAATAACAGTAATAGCTCTAAGTGGATTGGAAGGCAGTTGGTATATTTGGTAATTAAATATGTTATCTAGAAAATGTCATATTTACGCCAATGAGGGAGCGGCGACTTTCGAATTTCATAAATGCTGGACACTTAAAACCGTGTACATAACTACATCTTCCACAAGGCTTACTTCTCTCTTTTGCTGTTCTGTATTACTATTTTTGTATACTTTCTTCACTACTCCCACTGTGTCTTCCTGGGCGAGGTTAAATTTTTCTATTTGTTTTTCTATCAATTCCTCAGCCTTACAAATCCTAATACATTTTTTCAGGTCTAAATCTGTTTCTTTTAAGTCTTTCTACCACGTTTTTCTTCCTTATTCCTCTTACTGTCTGATCCTTTATTAGACTATCTCTTAATCAGAGATGTACAAAATGGTTTTGAAAAAGCATTTAAATGCAAAATACTTTTCAGATTTACTATTGTAAATGCAAAATACCAAATTGTTTTGCGTTTTGTATTTCAAATGCTAAATGCAACAACAAAAAATAAATAAAAACGAGAGTGTTTTTTGATTCTTGTTACTTTGGATTAATTGGTAGAAGGGGGACGAATATGTACTAAGACGCTTTGGATTTAACGGCGGACGGCCGGCCGCAGTTTTTGCTTCTTTATTTGATGTCGGTCGTTGAGTGAGTGTCGCCCGGAAGCTGGGGTTGCCACAGGCGTTACACAATGGTACTTTTTTTATTTTCTACTATTGTTGGTAGCTTTGGTAGTTTATTTATTGATTATTATTTACTCAATTAATTATCTACGAGGGTGAATCAAAAAATTCTTGGAATCAATATTAAAAAATGCAAAGATTTAAATAATAATATTTTATTTTTCTACATAATCTCCCTCCAATGCAATGCATTTAGAATAACGCGTTTCTAACTTCCTTATTCCTTGTGAAAAAAAAATATTTTCTTGACTCTCGAAAAAGTCCTCTACGGCAGCAATAACCGCGTCATTATCGTGAAATTTTGTTCCACGAATTTCCTCTTTTAATTTTGGAAATAAGTGAAAATCACTTGGGGCTAAGTCCGGAGAATATGGTGGGTGGTCAAGGAGATTGAAGCCAGCACAGCGG
The DNA here is from genome assembly GCA_029286645.1 of Papilio protenor. Classification (NCBI taxonomy): domain Eukaryota; kingdom Metazoa; phylum Arthropoda; class Insecta; order Lepidoptera; family Papilionidae; genus Papilio; species Papilio protenor. The sequence goes on along the minus strand of JAGSMZ010000046.1, from coordinate 2,431,072 downwards.
ATTGCGTTGAGCGCAACTTCCGATCGATGAGCAGGAGCGTTATCTTGAAGGAACAACTAATTTTCTAATTATTACACTAGTCTCTATTTTATTTAATTTAATATTAAAAAAACCATGGTCTATGACCTATATTTTTTAACCAAAACCGAATATAGTTTTCCTTTTGACTTTTGGGTTTCTAACCATTGCTTATTCCACTCCTCATATACGCTTTTTTTTAGGTATATTCGCTAAGTCATGACAAAAGTTTGTAAAGGGCACGATGTCGCCACACTCCACAGCCTCCTTGGCAATAGAATCAGCTTTGTGTATATACATAATAGTTATGTTTACACGTGCGTTTCTGTAAAACGTGAAGGATTCAATTAACGACATATACATGTCTCATTTTTTTTAAAGAGAGTGTAATTCGTTTTTGAAAATGTGAGGGATATTAATGTTTTATACAAGCATATCGACAGTGGAAACTCCCCATTACATTGAGAAACAAAAAATATCGATGATAAAATAATTTACAATGACAACTGTAAACTAGATATATCACTAGCACAAATTTTTCAAATTTTAAATTTATACAACTAATTAATAAATGATTACCGGTTCTCATCCAATGGGAATTGCGCCATAAAATCTCTTTTTTGTCCTATTTTATTAAAGGACCGTACACTACAAATTTCACATTTTATAAATTGTTTCCTGATCGACATTGTATATAAAATTTAAAAAACTTAACAGTTAAACGAACTATTCACAAATTCAACTAAAAATTATACATAATTAGTATTATATAATTAGTTTATCCGCATGATAGATTTTGACGGACTTTGACAAAGACCTTCCACTCAAATGACACTTGTGGTAGAAAAGGAACTCTTGACGATAGAGTGAGAAAGCATGCTCATAATGACAACGACCAAATTTAATGTCATGACATTATATAATATTATTATTCCCTATTTTTTACTTTTCTTTGGATCGGAGTTTTCACCCATTCTTTTAAATTCTGGTTCAAGGGTAATATCTCCGTATCCTCCCGATATTCGTTTTGGCTCGATTCATTCACTTAAACCCACATCACATCAAAAACAACAAAATTACACCATTCAATAACAATTATAATTTATTTTAGTAATACCTATGATGTACAACAAATGAGAAATACATCGTATGCGCCTGATGTGTACATTTGTGTACAAATATAAAACCAACAACATGTACAATGTAAAATATGACGACAACAATATAACACATCGACCTATTAATATTTCATTACATATACTTTGATAATTTCTACTTTTTAGAAATAAAATATTACTTTCATGATCAGAAGAAAAAAATTATATCCATCGATGTATTTGACATTTTTCAATCGTTTGTGATTGTTATAATTGAAAAATAAGTATTTTTAATTACTGCACAGGTTTTATCCAAAATTTGTGATGAATTCTTCACGGATGTTTTTTCTAATACCTTTTTTTTTAACTTCGCCAGTCGTGGATGGGTTATTGGTACCATTTTTTTAATGGCTGCTTTTTTTCGTTTCGATTTATCTATCTATTTCAATTCTTGTGGTTCCTTTGGTACCAACAAATAAGAAAAAACTGCATTCACCGTGGATATTAATTTTGTGACTAAAAGTGGCACTTTTTTCTTTGGAGACTTCATTAACAATGAAGAAACAATCCAACTGTTCTTGGAAAACTGTCCACTTCTCCCCTTCAAAGGGTTTTTAATTAGATATAAGTGACATGCTGGCAGCTAACTGTTCATTATCTTTGTTACTTTCTTTTGAGTTATAGTGATCACTCGTTAATTTTCATAGTTGTTCCAGTGTCGTCTCCGGTTTATAGGTTACGTTTTCACTCTGAAGGATACTTTGTAACTGTTGCTTGTTAAACTTGTAAATAAATGTGCGTTTACCTTGTTTCGCGCTGTATTACGTAACGCTGTATTACTCCAACAGGAGTTTCGGAAACATAACTGCTTGCCACAGTAACGACTTTGTTGTCATGCCATTTTACAATACACACTTTGTTTTTATTGCATACTACTCGTGAATAAGATCCGCGACCTTTTTTTTTTTTAGGGCTTTATCAGCTAGAAGCTTTTGTTCTGCACCACGTAGTCTATTTGACCTTATTGTGCCTAAGGAGAATATACCCATATTATATCGAAGGACGTGAATAAGCTCTAGACTGGTGAAAAAGTTATCAAAGTACACAACTGAACATGCTGGATCTGGAATAGTTTTACATAGTGATAAAACGACTTTTGCCCCAAAGCCCAAACTCATTTCTTCTGGTGAAAATATGTGGTATCTGAAAGTGTCTTCACCTCCATATATGAGAAAATCATAAATAAAGCCCGAAACGCCAGCTCTAACAAATATTTTGTACCCCCATTTTCGAGGCTTGCTCTTTATGTATTGTTTTCGATTACCGGCTTTTTTGCCCTTATATGGCACCATCATCTTGTCAATGCTAAACCTGGTTTCATGGGGAACTCTCAAAAAGTTGGCACGTACTTTTTCTATGAGTGGCCTAACTTTAAAATATCGATCACCGTCATCAAGCAAATTGTCATTGAAATGGATGTACCGTCGTATCTGCTGGAATTTTTTGAGTGTCATTACATCTGCTATTTGTGAAAATCTGAATTCCTGACTCCAATAGTCAGTATAGGCCGGCATATTCACAATTCCCATTATCAAATTTATTGCAATAAAATCTTTGATGTCCTGAGTTGAAAAATTAAGAGAGCGACCAATTGTTTGAGTTGAGTATAAATTACTATGTTAAGGATGCCATCATCAAAGAAATATTGAAAATATTCTAGTGGTGTTTTTATGGTATCTGAAGGTAACTGTTTATCGTGTATTTCGGCATTATGTTCGAATTTCTTGTTATTCCAAGGAATTTGAGTTGTTTTCTTTGTATGAGTGCAAGGCGCCTTACAGCTAGCTTTGGCTGTTTTGAGCGTGTATTTATATTTGATGGCGATGGTGAGGCTACTAATATTGCTGGCGATGACTCTGGTGTTTCAGGCACTATTCGGTTAAATCTAGGCTTTTTATTTTGAGTAACATTTACAATGGCGGTAGGTGAAGGAGGTATAACCGAATGAAGAGAATCTTGAGTTGAAGAATCCAAGGAAATACCTTCAGAAGCTAGTTTCATTGATACTGTAGGGTAGGAAGTGGGGTTGTTTTCGTCGTCAGAAAGTAAGTGAAGATTTTCAAGAGAAGAAGGAAACGAAGGACCAGATGAAGATTCAGTTCTATCACGTTTTTGAAAATGAAAATTCTCGACTTCAATACTAGAATTCGAGCTTTCTTCATCATTTGATGATTGACTGTGTTTTGGCACCAATGTGAGTATTTTGCTAGCTCTTGAAAGCATATGGACCTAAAACCTATATGAAATAAGCTTAACATGCAAAGGCATATGAACAGTTAATCAGCTTGGCAGTGTGCACCTACAGATACATGACGATTCTGTAAAAGTTGTTAGTAAAGCTGGCAGTGTGTACAATGAGATACATATCAAATACATACAAAATTGTAAGTTTCTTGGCAATGTGCATGAGGAGATACATTCATTGAAAAAGTCAAATGAAGCATCAACCAGATAATTATTGAATGTCTAAAGTAATTATTTTAGTGCTAAATATATTTATAAATAATAATTTTACACATCCACTCATTCAATATATAAAAACAAGAATATTTTCATAACTTTTATTACCTTCTTGCGCGGCAACATGTCGGAACTTGAACTAAAGTGAAGTTTGACAGCTCATCAGTCTTACCAACACAAAAAACTAAAGTTGCGTTCCGAAACTAAGAATTGACCTAAGCATTCTTAAAAAAATATCAAGGATTCACTAAACAATAAAAGCACTAGATTTTTTTGTTTAGTGAATCTACAGATACACTAACAAGAAAAGGGTTAATGAATAGCAGATTTTTTTTTTAATAAGCAATCAATTCTGCAGAGGTATAATAATTATCGAAAAATAATTTGTAATTTTCATTCTTCGGTATGCACTTAGCTAAGCGTACTACTCGTACATTTGAACTTGCTCCTAAATCTGTCTCACTGGAGTATATTGTTAGATGCAAAATCAACTACGTTACTGACATGCGAAGTCTCAAATAGAGCGGAAAGTTCCCTTTCAGCTCCTACAAAAACGTTTGAAGGCCAAAAGGTAATCCTGAGTAGATAAGCTACTCACGAGCTCAAGAAGCATAGCACGGGTGGTAAAACAATAAAAAAATAAATGAATAGACAAATGTAACCTTTGACAAGTTTCGAACCCCTCCTTTGCGGTTCAGCACGTACACAGGATAGTAGACCGTGGTTTCAGAGATTCCATAAGCTTACTGACTTCTTTAGGTTACAATGTATTTAGCGGTTTTAGAGGGCGTAGTTTCACCGAGGGTGAAATAAACCACTATATAATAATAATACAGTTTATTGTTACACGTACACGAATACAATAAAAAACGCACACGTAAACAATATGAATAAAGAACACACAAAGACAAAATGGCAGGCGAGAGAGCGAACGAACGAGGTGTCAGCACAGTGTAGCAGCGCGAGGCGACTGGTTGGCCGGCCGGCGCGGCGCGGCGCATCTCGGACGATTTGCGTCCGCGCCGCGGGCGGCGCTCTGTAGCGCGTTGTAATTATCTATATAAAATGTGGAGTGTGCGTGTCTGTTTGTATGTGTAATGTTATGTCATATAAAATATATAAATGAAAATGTGATTGTGTGAATGTGTATGTGTGAATGCGAGAATGTAGTATAATAAATAAATGATAAATAAATAAATGTAGTGTAATATATAAATAGATAGATACGTAAATAAATAGATAGGTACACTACATCACTCCCCCCCAGAGACCGTCACTAAGGGCGAAAGTAGTCAGGGAAGCGTACCGTGCGACCTGAACGAGTCTTTCTACTGTCAGCCTGAGAAGGCTCGTTAGGCGCAGGAGGAACGGGAGGTGGTGGGGAACTAGGACTAGGTGTATGAAGAAAAGTAGGAGTAGGAGTGAGATTAGGAGTAGGGCAATTGGAAGGGTCGGATAGTGTGTAGGCCGGTTTAAGTCGGTCTATCGACACCGTGACAGATTTGCCTTTAATTAAAATTTTAAAAGTTTTATGGCCCCGCTCGAGTACCTCGAAGGGTCCTGTATAAGGGGGCTGTAATGAAGCACGCACAGAATCGTCTCTAAGAAAGACGTGGCTGGAAGATGTCAGATCTTTATGGACGAAGATTTTAGTTTTGCGGTGGTGAGTTGCTGGAGAAGGTTCCAGTTTTGAGACAAAATGATGCAGACGAGTCATGAAGTCTGAGATGTCGGAGGATTGGGGAACCGTTGCATGGAAAAATTCTCCAGGCAAACGTAACGGTTCCCCGGTTAGGGCGGCTAACGTCGGGCCCGACGAAGATTTTAGGTCAGGCTTGTATGAAGACCTGATACCTAAGAGGATGAGGGGTAATGTGTCTACCCAGTTAGAGTCGGCGTGACACATTATAGAAGTTTTTGAGATCAGGCTTATACGAAGACCTGATGCCAAGTAAAACTAAAGGTAATGTGTCAACCCAATTGGAATCTGCGTGACACATTACTGCTGCCTTGAGCTGGCGGTGGAAACGTTCCACGAGGCCATTACAAGCAGGGTGGTATGCGGTTGTCCTGCGGTGTTTGAATCCGATCAGTTTGCCTAAATATTGGAAAAGGGAAGACTCAAACTGTCGGCCGCGGTCGGTGACGATATCTGTAGGACAACCGAACCTGGAAATCCACGACAATAATGCCTTACCGACGGTTTCGGCAGTAATATCTACCATTGGAATGACTTCAGGCCAACGTGTGAAGCGGTCAACAATGGTAAGGCAATAGCGATATCCCTGGGAAACTGGGAGAGGACCAACGATGTCTACGTGGATGAAAGCAAACCGAGAACGAGGAAGATCGAATGTGCCTAACGGCGATGACACATGGCGATGAACCTTTGAACGTTGGCAAGACAAGCAATGGCGGGACCATTCTCGACAATCTTTGCGTACCCCAGGCCAAACGAAACGGTCAGCAATTAACTTAGCTGTGGCGTTGGCGCCTGGGTGGCTAAGTCCATGGAGATTGTCGAAAATTTGTTTCCTAAACGGCTTCGTAACGAAGGGTCTAGGGGAAGAAGTACTGATGTCGCAATAAAGTTCTACTGGAGAGTTGGGTATGCTCAACTTTTTGAAACGGAGAGAAGAATTCCCTTCTAGAAGTTGAGTGAGCTCTCGATCGGATGCTTGAGATGATGCCAGTGTTGCCAAGTCGATTGGGATCTGCAGTTCCTCGACGCGGGACAAAGGATCGGCAACAACGTTGTCCTTTCCAGCAATGTGCCTAATGTCGGTTGTAAACTGCGAGATGTAATCGAGGTGGCGAAATTGACGAGGCGAGCAGTTAACTTTACGCTCGCTGAAAGAAAAACTGAGTGGCTTGTGGTCTGTGTATACCACGAAGTGTCTGGCCTCAAGCATGTGTCGAAAGTATTTGATACTTTCGTAAATGGCTAGGAGTTCGCGATCATATGGCGAATACTTTTGTTGCGAGGGACTGAGTTTCCTCGAGAAGAATGCAAGTGGCTGCCAAACGCCATCTTTGAGTTGCTGCAGAACTGCACCCATTGCCAGATCTGAAGCATCTGTGACCAGAGCTAAATCAGCCTGACAATCTGGGTGTGCGAGTAGTGCAGCATTAGCAAGACTTTCCTTGCATTTGTTGAAAGCTATTAAGGCCTCGCCGGTTACGTCGACGGGCTGAGAGCCTTTAGAGATGCCTGTAAGTAAGGCGTTAAGTGGGGCTTGAATAGAGGCGGAGTGAGGAAGAAATCGCCTGTAAAAATTGAGCATTCCCAGAAATCTTTTAAGTTGCTTGACTGTTTTGGGAATGGGGAAATCGTTAATCGCCTGAACTTTGGAGTCTAGAGGTTGAGTACCAGCTGCTGAAATTCGATAACCTAGGAAAGTTACCTCTTCTGCTCCGAAGACACACTTTGAAGTGTTGACCAGGACGCCGTAGTCTTCATACGAGCGAACAATTGATGAAGATGGACTTCGTGCTCGGCTTTATCCTTCGAGAAGACCAAAAAATCGTCAAGATAAGCGTAGCAGAAGTCCAGGCCTCTTGTTAATTCGTCGACGAATCTCTGGAACGTTTGCGCTGCGTTTCTTAAACCGAAACACATGAAAGGAAATTCGTATAGGCCGAAAGGTGTGGTGATAGCCGTCTTCTGAATATCGGGTTCTGCGACGGGGATCTGGTTGTACGCCTTGGTCAAATCTATAGTAGAAAAAATTGTACAACCAACAAGAGAATGAGCAAAGTCGTGTATATGCCTTACTGGGTAGCGGTCGGGTATCGTGCGTGCATTCACCATGCGGTAGTCTCCGCATGGGCGCCAACTGTTGTCCTTCTTGGGCGCAAGGTGAAGGGGCGAAGACCACGAGCTTTCTGAGGGACGTGCTGTGCCGTTGCTCAACATGAGCTCGAACTGCTGCTTGGCGATCTTGAGCTTGTCCGGTGCTAACCTACGGGGAGTACAGGAAATAGGTGGTCCTGGAGTGGTCCTGATGTGGTGTACCGTGTTGTGTCTTGGTGTGTAGTGTGTGCCTGATGGTCGTGTAATCTCAGGATACATATCTAAAATAGCATGGAAACAAGAGGAACCAGTTAATATTTTAACAGAACACACATCATTATTGGCGGAAGAAGCTATACATGACAAAGTAGTTGTATTATCGATTAAGCGATGATTATGGCAGTCGACAATTAAATTATAATGGCTTAAGAAGTCTACGCCAATAATTGGCTTAGTAACATTGGCTACAGTAAAACGCCACTTATAATTTCGTCTTAAATCTAAGTCTAGGCACAGGTCAATAAAGCCGTAGGTATCTATGTCACTTCCGTTAGCCGCACTGAGCACAAAATTAGTTTTCTGACGACGCTCCCGAAGCGCCGCGCGTGGGTAGACGCAGACGTCGCTTCCGGTGTCCACCAGGAAGCGGGTGTTGCTGCGGCGGTCGGTCACGAAGAGGCGGCCGGTAGGTGGGCAACCGTCTGTTGCCATCGTCGTGGTGTTGGCGGGCTTGTAAGTGCAGGGTTGAATACACTTCACTGCTTTCTCCTCATATTTAAGGTGGTACCAGCAGATAGCTGGCTCGGCTGGTGCTGGAGCAAGTTGTGGTTGGCGCTTTTGTATCTTAGCGCGATGCTGCTGACGTCGGTGCTGCGATGCCACGTGTCCCCGGCTATGTTGTCGATGTCGGCAGGTGGAGTCGGCAGAGAGAGAGGGCAGAGCATTGTATATCGATCTGTTGCGTTAACAATGCAATCATTTGCCTTAATTCGGCGATCTCGTTGTCATGCTCCGATGGTATACGCGCGTGTTGCGCGTCCTCCATTTTGTAAGTTATATACAAAATTAACTTACGTGTTCTTCCACGGGGTCACCAATTTAGCGGTTTTAGAGGGCGTAGTATCACCGAGGGTGAAATAAACCACTATATAATAATAATACTGTTTATTGTTACACTTACACGGATACAATAAAAAACGCACACGTAAACAATATGAATAAAGAACACACAAAGACAAAATGGCAGGCGAGAGAGCGAACGAACGAGGTGTCAGCACAGTGTAGCAGCGCGAGGCGACTGGTTGGCCGGCCGGCGCGGCGCGGCGCATCTCGGACGATTTGCGTGCGCGCCGCGGGCGGCGCTCTGCAGCGCGTTGAAATTATATATATAAAATGTGGAGTGTGCGTGTCTGTTTGTATGTGTAATGTTATGTTATATAAAATATATAAATGAAAATGTGATTGTGTGAATGTGTATGTGTCAATGTGAGAATGTAGTATAATAAATAAATGTAGTGTAATATATAAATAGATAGATACGTAAATAAATAGATAGGTACACTACATGTATATTTCCCTTATAGCCTAGAGCAAGGTGAGAATCAGCTTTCAACAATAAACGCAAATCTTTCCAGATCAGTGACTGTGCAGATGGGTAGTTGAAGTTGTAAATGGTCGGTTTTGTTTTTTTTTTAAGCTTACTTAGATCACAAAAGGTGTGGAGTGTATCTCTGATCCTTTTTTTTTGACGACATTCCGCTATTTAATACGGAATGTCGTCAATTTGTGTAGTGTGTGTGTTTACGCTGTGAGGTTGTGCAGTGTGCTTAAACTAGTCTTAATTCTATTCTAGAGAACCAGAGAGCAAATTCTGACTGTTAAGGTAGACGAAGGGGAAGGGCCCTCCCCTTCCGTGATGCCGAGCCAGTGCCATTTACTATCTTTATTCGGTCCACAATGTGGCAGGCAAATTCCGAAAACGATTGGATTAGTGATTCTATTTTGGTTAATTCAGGAATGTTGTAAGCGGAGGCATCCAGCAGCCTGCATAACTCCTCATGTCAATGTCTCCTGACAGCGAACACGGGGCAGTAAATGGTTGGTTTAAACGGGATTATAAGATATTCAGAAACGAATATTTTAATATATCTTGCAAGACGATGATGGATGATTTTAGAATTACCTTTGCAATTATAAATTATTTTCGTCCGTGCTTGTTCAGTGCAAAATACAACCTCTTTGGCTGACAAGAAGTGTGAATACAACCAAAGAGGTTGCATACTGGCCACCAAGACATTTACTTGGTTTGATAAAATGTGAAGGAAAAGAAGCATACAAGATACAAGATGTGATCGGGATAGTTTTCTTAAATTATTTTGTAAATAAGTTTAAATAAAAGTAATTACGATTGCTACAGCCGTAGGATCGAAAAAAAAAATTAACTTATAATTATTAAGGGTGAGTTGCACCATATCGCCGGTTATAGTTAAAGTTAAAATTATTTGTAATAACCTTAAAATTTACTGAGGGTGTGTTACATTAACTAACTATAAACCTTAACCAGAGCATTCCCGATGGTTACGTCTACGCATGTTCATGATATTCGCTGTACCAGTTTTAAGCTGGTCAAAATGACGTCATATTTGACGCTAATCATAACCGCCCGATTTTGGGCGGTTATAATTATGGCAGAGAGAGAAGGATATATAATTTTATCTTTAAATATACGTATAGTTATTCCTGAATTGTTGAAAAGGTAGAGTAACATGTTATAAATTTTAACAAAATTATGAGTATCAAATGGGTTTCGAAATTCTGTTATAGCTATATCTGTTATAACATTGTTGTCAAGATTTACGACTAATTCATTTCGGAGAAATTTTAGACTATTATAAAGGTCTACATAGGAGCACTTGTCGAAATGATGAACTTTAAAGAATAATAGATAAAAGGTGGTATCTCCGCGTTTAAATGATATAAAAGAATTTAGAGTCCTTTCTTTATTTATTATTTCCGTCTTATCGGGCATGCTATCGAGGATATCTTGTACGTAGGGATTGGACTCATCTAGATCAATTGAGGTAGGTAATATTATTATTTTGGAATGAGATTTAGTTATTTCTTCGTTATGTTCTAAGATTTTAGTATTAAGAATTCTGTCTGATTTAGACATTGTTTTTAAGAATGTAGGATAATCGTCATCATTTGAAATTGAGTTGGGTGATCCATTCATGGAAGAGTTAGGAGTTGGAATTGAAGGAATAGGAGATTGCACTGATTCGGGTACTTGTACACTTGTTGAATCAGTGATAGATGGATTGTCTGTTGGCAATATGTTTTCATTTTCAATGGGATTTGAAGGTGGTGAATCATTTCTAGGGAATATATTAATATCATTATCATGTTCGAAATTGATTGGGGAGTTATTCATTATTTCATCAGGATTAAAAGAAGGTGGTGATATTAGCAAATCCATTAGGTCTGCGTCTAACTCTGGTGCTGGTACATCGTTTATGTTTGAATTAGTATTAGAAGAGGGTTCAGGTTGAATAGGGTTTACTGGGTATCGAGATAGAGCGTCGGCGTTTGTATTCATTTTGCCCTTTTTATATTTGATATCGTATTCGAATTCTTCTAATTTTAGACGCCAACGGATGAGACGTCGTGAACCCGGATCTTTGCAATTGAAAAGCCATTCTAATGGTTTATGATCTGTTATAACTGTGAAACGATGACCATATAAATAAGGTCTAAAAGTTTTTGTACCGAATATTACTGCCAAACATTCCTTTTCGGTTACGCTATAATTACATTCGGCGCGATTAAGAGTACGTGATGCAAATGCAATGGGGCGATCATGACCTATATCCCCTTGTGATAAGATTGCGGATATAGCATAGTTTGAAGCATCACATGTTAACACGAAAGGTTTAGTAAAATCTGGATAAATTAAAACTGGAGCAGAGATTAAGGCAAGTCTTAATTGTTCAAATGCTAAATTTTGTTCATTCTCCCAGCGAAATGGTATATCTTTTTTTAAGAGATTAGTAAGTGGTTTAGCAATACTTGAGAAATTAGGAATGAATCTTCGATAATATGATACGAGTCCAAGGAATGATTTAATGTCTTTAGGATTCTTTGGAATTGGGAATTGTTCGACAGCTTTTAGCTGTCTTCACCTTCCTTCTGTTCAGCTGCGAAGTCAAACCAGCGGTACCGTAGCGCCGGAGTCAATTTTTCTATAATCGCCTTTGTCACCTCAGGATTGTACATGTAGTGTTCTTTGCGCAATGCAGCGATTGTCGCTACGCTATTAGCGATTTTGTTCGCAAAGATGCAGAGCTCTCTCGGTGAATCAGATGGACGCGTTAGTGCGCGTAAGTGCTCTAGTTCTGTAAGTGCGATGGCATCAGGGCGGCCGAATCGGGTTTTCAATGACGCTATTATTTCGTCCGGTTCGGCGCACAAGATCAGCAGGTTGTCGACAGCTTCTCTTGCCCGTCCTCGTAGTGCGTGTCGCAATCTTGCCATGTTTTCTTGCTTCGAAAATGCTGTTGACGATTCTTTGTAGGCTGCACTGAACGCGAGCCATTGTGAGTGCGATCCATGGTAGATCGGTAGTTCGAAGTGATGGCGAGTTGCTGGCTGTGCTGTTTTCGCAGCGAGGGTGATTGCTGCGGCTAACTGTTGTATGTCTCCCGCCGGTGTAGATAACGCTTTCGAAGGTTTCTCTGTGTCTTCTATCCAATCAGTGACACGGCGCTCCTTTTCCTTTTGGCGGGAAATGGCTTCTTCGATGTCGCTATCTTCCTCCTCATCACTGTCTTCCGCTTCTATGACAGCGATGCGAGCACTGGCGAGTTTGACTTGCAATCGAGCTAACTCTGCCCTGGCTTGGGCGAGGCGTGTAGCCTTTCGAGAAGCTTTGCTATGTGTGGACCGTGCCGGTTTTGAGGGTTGAACCGGTCGGCTATGCTCTGCCTCCTTTAGAGTGGTCGTCGATGGTGGCGTCGCATCCGTCGCGCTGTCGGTCCCCGTAGAGCTTGTCCGAGTTTTATCTGTCCACTCGGTGTCGGAATCTGTAGCTTCTGCGGAGGACTGTGGCGCGTCTCGCAACGGATCCGCTCGAGGCAGGGGCTCCGATTGTGGTGAGGCCCTGCTGCGGTTATTCCGTTCGACGGAGCGAGTAATCGGCATCTTCTTCTATTTAACACGGAGAAATCCGGCTCGAAGGACCAATATGTGCAGGATGCACATCTATCGCTGATGGCGTGTAAAATAAAAGACTTGCTGAGATCACTTGACTGTAGGAGGTAGGGCTTCTTCTGATACGATGAAATATTCCCCTGTTGAAAGCCGCCCGAGCGTCTGTTTATATTTGCTACGGGGGCGTAATAAACGTGTGGGGGGCTTAAGCCGCTCTACCTGCCTACTATTGCCTTTTATTTATTTTTAAACAAACTGTACATTGGATAAGCTATTTACATTAAACTATTTCTATTATTTACTATACAAATTAATCGCTATATAACTATTGTCTTGCACATCTATGTACACATGATTTTTTTCACTTGTTGCTATATATGGATGGAAAGGGATTAGGGCTTGGTTGTGTTTGTTAGGTACGATTGATAATCGATATAGGTTATATATGTCTAGGGAAACTATAGGAAACCTAAAAACTATAACTATTCTATCTTCAGTATAATATGATACAGTTTTAATTACATCATAGTATTCTCTAAGCTCTAATCCTAGGATTTGTTCTTTATTATATATTTTCCTTAATTTATGTAGCATGGATCTTGAAAAAGTTATATCTAACATTGAATGATGTGCGCTCAATGCGCGTATAAAAGCTAATGTATTTTCTATTCTAAGTAATTCCGTTAATAAGTCGTCTATATTTTCTCCTATAATTTCCAATAATTGCGCGAATTTAGCGTACTTTATCAGACTAGAGTCTCTGTATGCATTTTGGTCTAGAATAATTTGCAAGGTGTCATTAATTTTGCGTTGATTATTTGCCAATTCTATTAATATCAAATTGTGTCGAGACATCCATTCTTTACTAATACTTATATGGTCATTGAAATCATTGACTACTTTAGTTTGACTATCCTGTAAAGTTTTAATAGCGTGATCATATTTTAGGGCATCAGAATAATCTAGATTTCCAGTTATGCTTTTTATAATAGAGCCAAACCCGTTTACAAGGCCTCTTTTAACACGAGTAGGTTCTAATGATTTTAATTGGTCTGTTACCTTATCAAGCTTATTGGTGAGATAACTAATTTGGGTTTCATACAGTAAGTTTCATTATCAAGTTGAGTCTGGAAGGCACTCAGTTGGGTCTTTATTGTGTCAGTTTCATCTTCTATGTCACTTAACTTAATATACTGTAAAAATGTATGATAACTAGTCGTCAGTCGTGTCGGTCCGGGCTTTCAATTTTTATCTCCTGAGGTTGTATCATTTTTATCGTCAGCAGTAGAAGTATCAAAATCTGCATCCCTGGATCTTTTTCGCGAATCGATGCTCAGATTCTCCTTCGGCCTGCAGCTGGTTCGTACTTGGATACTCGTTGACGGGACTAGAAAGTCGCCCGGGCGATTCTTGAACGCGCACTCCTATTTTTGAAGCCCGAAATGCTCGCGAACCGGCCCGCGACTATCCTACCGACTGCGCCAATTACGATTGCTACAGTCGTAGGATCGAAAAAAAACCAATTAACTTATAATTATTTATTATAATAGAAATTACAATTTAAATCTTAATTGCTAACTAATCTAACTATCCAATTCGAAGTATGAATTTGGAATAATGTTTTATTGTTTATATCACATAACATTGCCTCGGGTCACGTTATGCAGCATCAGCGGTTAGCGCCTCGTGCCATTGCGCCTCGTGTCTTCAAATTTAGGTCGCATCGATGTCAAAGTTGTAATGATAAAAGTTTGTTTTGTATTTTTGGCTGCCGCGCTGTCGGTAACAAGTTAAACACATAGTTGACCGTCTTGATGCCCAATCCCTTTTGAATCGTGCCATGGAAAGTTTGAGATTACATAATTATTTAGCGGATTTCGTAACAAACAATTTAAATAGACGTCGAACCAATTTTGTGAGCATCAGCAGTGACATTCCAGAACTGGATATGTTCCCCGTAATGACGATGTCTGATTTGATTCTATTTGGCCTTCGAACATATATAAAACAAGCGAGATCGTATTACGGGGAGCATGTCCGTGCAAAGGGCTCCTTTATAATTGAAACAAGTAATCATCTTATATTTGCGAATGTCTCGGACCACCACAGGAGGCAGTACTGCTCAGGATGAGAATCCGATCGCGACACCACAATAATAGAATTTATTATACTTATATATTAATAACTATAAAAACTTTAAAGATATCAATATGTTTATTAAGCGAAATTTATTCGATTCCTGCGCCTAGAGGTAATGACATATGGTTGCCAGACATGGGCTACAACATAGGCTCAAAATAGAAAATTAGCAACGTGTCAAAATGCCATGTATAGGAGTATGAAGGGGGTAAGATTGTCGGACAAAATAAGAATTCCAAACATCAAAAAGCATACCAGAACCAAAGACGCAATCGCCGTAGAAAAAAATGAAATGGAAATGGGCGGGTCACACAATCAGGGGCAAGGAAAAATGGTCGAAATTGATAATAAACTGGTACACAAAACACAAGAAAAAAGAAAGAGGCAGGGCATATACTCGATGGGTCGATGAGATCAAAGCAGCAGCGGGCAGCGTATGGTCCAGAACAGCGAAGAATATGGGCAGCGGTCGCTTTCCATTTCGGTGGATTCAGGTGGCCGCTTGCTCGTTTGCCAACTTATATTATAAAAAAAAAAAATGAAACCTATGGTCCAAAATGGAGGAGGCCTTTGTCAAAATGGCACACAGACAATAATTGTTTATAATTTATAATACATTATATTAGAATTGTTCAATTCTGTTCAATGTTGAACAGATGAACAAAGAGGGTAACCCAATGGACTGGATCCGCGATCAGGAAAGAGCCCGAGGAAGACCCAAAGAGATGGACAGACGGACATTAAAAAATAGCGGGAAAAACCTGGACGGAATTGGCGAAAGATAGGGACAAATGGAGAAAAATGGAGGAGGCCTATACCTAACAGGGGTCATCACTGTTTTTGTAATATATATTTAAATTATTGTAATATTCCAAATGTATTTGTCACGACAATAAAGCAGTGATTCTCAACTTTTTTAAAGTTAATAAATAAATAAAATATCAAAAATTGTTATTTATTGCCTTAATTTATAAAGGCTTATATTATTATTATATAATTTATGATGTATTATAATATTATCATGTTTAACTTGTTACCGACAGCGCGGCAGCCAAAAATACAAAACACTTTTTCCTCAAACTCACATCTTTATTTTTACTTAAATTCAGCTTTACAACATACACAATTCTTTACCCTCCTTTTTCTATATATCTTCTTTTATCCCACGATAAATGTCTTGGTGGCCAGTATGCAACCTCTTTGGCTGTATACATACTGCTTGTCAGCCAAAGAGGTTGTATTTTGCACTCAACATACCGCCCACCAAGAACATTGTTAATGTTCTTCACAAAACTGTCCCGCCCACCATGCGATGTGGGGGAGAACTTAAAACGATGGTGACAAATACAAAAACAACATAGCCTCATAACTTCTTGAACAGTGGACTGTATAATCTAATCTAACTTGAAAAACATATCTTTTATAGGTAACTATCAATAAACTTTAAATATCAAAAGACAACTCAAATACAAAACATCAGTACTTAAATATTTGCTTATTTGCTAATAGCCACTCACAACATTTGACCTAAATTGCTAAAATTATTTAATTTCACAAAACACAAATACAAGTATCCTACAACATCTTAATATCAGTAAGATTTAGTCCTAACCATTACGGTTTCCAGCAAGTTCACACAATAAACCACAAAAGAGAGTTTCCTCCCTCATAACTACAGTTCCCTGACGTTTGGCTATATGTTGTTACATGTGGTGCGACTTGCTTTTGCTAAAAATCTAAATCTACTTGTTACCTGCCTCTCTCATCCTGATTATGATTATTATAACTTATTATATATATTAATAACACAAGCCGGTGATAACACGGGTCAACATGAAATTTGACTTTGATTGCAAAGCATTAAATTTCGGTAGTTTAGGTCGTAATAAGACGGAAAAAAATATATGACATGAAAAACTTTGCTTTTGTGCTTAGAAGACTGATTGAACGAAATTTTAAAAAATCTCGGATTTTAATTTTTGATTGAAAATAAAACTATTGAAAATAAAAATGTTTATTATTTTTATTAAGTTTTACTATCAAATTAGCTTACAGAAAAGTGGAAAATAACTTAAAAGTGCACACTTTTACTTTTTCTTTTATGTTCATAGCTACTTTCTCTCAATAAACCCCAAATATAGTCGCCCATCATGTTTTCATTGTATTGGCCTTTATAGCGTTGTTCAAAATTCATGATGTCCTGATGGAAACGTTCTCCTTGCTCTTCGGAATAGGCTCCCATATTGTTTTTAAATTTATCCAAATGAGCATGCAGCATATGTACTTTTAATGACAACCTGCAGCCCATGGCCTTAAAATTTGTAAGCATATCCTCAACCAACTTTTCGTAGTTTTCAGCTTTATTATTTCCTAAAAATCCAGAAACTACTGCTTTAAAACTGTTCCAACTTGCTTTTTGAGTACGATTCAGCAACGTTGGAAATTTTTCATCGGCGAAAATCTGTCTTATTTGCGGACCAACTAAAACCCCAGCTTTAACCTTTGCTTCCGATAACTTCGGATAAATTTTAAGTTATTCTGGGCTTGTAAATAACACCTGATGGTTGTTTATCACTCGGGTGTAATCTAGCGGCACAGTGTAAACGTTAATACCCCACTCTCACCGCGCGGTCTTTTTAAAAATATTAAAATCAATTAAAATATATGAAAAAACTGAAAAATGAGTATTATTATTATAACTATCACAAAAGCAAACTTTATACCGAAAAAAGGTATTTTCTTTTCGTTTTTGTGCATAACTAACTGGAAAATAATAATATAAACTTTAGGACAAAGAACGAAATTTTTTTTGTAGAGTCGTGTAATTGGCAAGATAGATATTACTGCAGTCGCATTCTGGTCGGCGTCCTGTGCCAAGTTGCGCTCTCATAATGCTGATGGTCTGGTATTTTAAGACGGGGGCGTCATCAAGACAACATATCAAAACCTGCACAATTTTTGGACAGCGTCATTGTTAGAGAAGATATCGAAAATAAAGATGAACAAGGTCATTCTTTTCATTAGCGAATTGGGTCCGAGAAGTCCGTACAATTAGCGTTAATTGCTGCGTTAATAATTCTTGTTTTGAGTTCTTCCACTGATGACAGGCGATTCATTAACAAGGTTTTTCATATGACCCCAGACATAAAAGTCAATCGGTGTTAACCGGACTTAAGTTCGGACTCCTCGCGGGCCACAGAATGGGTCCGCCACGTTCTATCCAACGATTAGGAAAGTGGCTATCGAGATTTCTTCTAATGTTGACACCATAATGTGCAGGACATCAGTCTTGATGGTATCATTTCGCACACACGCACACACACATAAACACACACTCGCAAACAAATGCTACAAAGAAATACACTAAAAAAAAATCTTAAAAACGTTTAACTATTGGATATAAGCAACACGTAATGTATGCTATGGAAGAACGGGACATTCTGACACAAGTAATTATTTTACTTACAAGAATGTCTTAGCAACGGATATTTTCTTGTAAAAAAATGTATAATTAAAAAAAATAAACATTTATATTATTATCATGTTTTGTCTTGTAGCCAAAGGCACTTATCCCCATCCACACGTTGACAGAAAAACGTTTGTTTGTCCATTTTGGTTGCTTTTTATCGGGGTTTGTGTGGACTTTTTCGGTCCAAAAATGTTTATTATTGTCGTTAATTATGTCAGCTTGATTGAAATTGATTTTTTTATAAAAAAACAGTGTTTTATCGTTTTTACAAATCAAGACTATAAAGTCAATTATTTTTTTTTATCAAATTAAAAATAATAACTGAACGATAAGCTTACGTCGTTTCTGAATATTTGTTAATACATTTTCAAGCCGAAAAGGCGACAGTTATGGTTCTAAAGAATACATTTTATGAAACATATGTGGTAAGAAATAATAATTTTGCCCAGTTTCCATACGCTAGTAGGTCTTAAGACCATAGTCAACCACACCGGCCCAGTGCGGAATTTTTTTGGTCGACATAATGGCACCCTCTTGTTCCTCTAACACATTTTTTGGCCAGGGACTCGATCGGATGTTTCTTTATTTCCTTATTTACAAGTTCAAAATTTTTACATTAAAATCTTGTACTAAATCACAGTACATGTCACAATTTCTTAGCCTAATTAAAAAAAAATTAAAACTTAAAAATACAATTGAATAAAATTCAATTAAAATACAATGGCCCAGTGCGGATTACAAATATGGTATTATAAATATTTTGTTTTTGTGTGTTATGTTACATTTCAGTTGCTGGCGTTAATGTCGCCAGTGTTAGCGGGGAACGGTGATGTGTCCTCATTCCAGCTAGTAAGTACACTGGTTTATATTATCTGTACCACGTTAATGTTATGCGACGAGGCGATGGGGACATAAACCAGAAAGTGTTAAGAATGAATGTGGATGGCTACAAAGGAAGAGGAAGACCGAAGAAAGTATGGATGGATTGTGTGAAAGAGGATATGCCTAAGAAAGGAGTGGATTCAGATATGACGTCTGATAGAGATGTATGGAAGAGCAGCACATACTGTGCCGACCCTCCATAAGGGATAAGGGCAAGTTGATGATGATTATCTGTACCACAATTCCATAATAACAAGACAGCCACGGTATTGGTGTTTTTTTTTACACGTCCACCCCTGACTTTCTGATCGTCAGTGACTTTTTCTTTCCGTTATTTATTTTTTTACAATATTTTAAAATCACAATATAACTTATGTTTAATTCTCTTGTTTAATAGGTGATACTGATCTAGGTTGCGGACGGTATTGGTGTTAGGACGCAGTTGTAACCGCCCTGGGCGATGGACACTTCTGCAAATTAGGTCACGTATTGTTAACCCTCCCTCCCAAAGGCGTAAAAGGGGGTGCCGTAGAAATCACGCCCAGGGCGCTGTAAGATAGTAAAGGTCCGCATGTTGATCCTTGTATACATCCTTTGTTGGTGTTCAACTCCACTGAGTGGCCCGCATAGCGTACCTCTACTTTTCTGTGGGAAAGGTAGCTGTTGACTAGCCGTAATATGGTTGTGTCGGTGCATCTTTTTATCAGCTCTGAGAGAATTGCAGGCCACCAAGCGTTATCAAAAGCTCCTTCGATATCAAGGGACACGACCGCGATTATCTTTCGGTTATTGAGTCCTTCTTTAATTCGCGAGGTTGCATCGTAAAGAGCGTCTTCTGTGCTTTTTTGAGGGTGAATTAGAAGTTTATGGAAGATATTTTCTTTGTATCTTATGGTTCCAAACGAGCTAGCTACCACCTGAATCCGCCAAATTGGCGTAAAGACCGCTGCCTGCAGACGCACAAAAAGAGGATATTCCCCCTTCTTGTGCGTCACCTCCACCGAGAAATCCACATTTCCTTCCCATCCTTTTGTTTAAATTTGGGTGGAAAGTGAAAGTGACTAAAATTTGACCTCCAAAACGCACATATCAGACAAAATACTGAATTGCTTCCACTTCACGGCTGTCTTGCGTGAGGCGAGCCAGCCCATTCGTGCGATTGTGTTAAAGCGGGCTTTGGCCATTGTTAACTTTTAAATAAAGTAGAAATAGAAAATCTTGGTGACAAAACGATATAAAGAACGCATATTGGCCACGTATTACCAGCCAGTAATGCAAGATCAGATTTACAGATGGATCTTTCCCTTCATTCTAACATTTATGTTAAAGAAATCTTTACTTTTCAGCTTGCTCGACTTTCATTCCCAACAGTTGAAACGGTAAGTTGACACTAATTATATTTACAAGTATTAGAAATATTTATATCTATGATAACTGTATATTCACCAGAAACCATACAATTTGCCGAGTGTGAAAGAGATCGATCCGCGGCACAGCTATGCTGATGAGAAGTTCGAGAGGCTGCAGGAGTACTATAGCTATATGAACAGCCGCATCAAGGAGCCGCACAACCCGGTAAGAAGCATTGCAATATTTTTGCTGACGTTGACATGATTCTAAAATACCTCAAGATAAAATGTGAAAAGCACCTCTGCGCCTATTTACTCTATGAATGTAACTAAGACCACTCTTTCCCCTACATACTCTGTGTGACATTTAAAACCATTTTCTACTAAAAAATCGAACATTTTGTCCTCATAATAAGGAGTTTGTTAACAGATAGAGCGACGTGAGATTCTGGAGACGGCACAGAAGAGACTATTCACTTTCATAGACACGCACATAAAAGATTTAAAACGACTGCTCTTCGAAACCGATATGGCATTAATGTCTATGGTACTACTCAAACTCAATAAGAAAATGGACACTTCCGAAGCGAAAATAAAATCAACACAGGCTAAAATACCTTTCGGGTTATACGCCAGTCCTGGTAAGTAAACAAGTCAGTATAATTTGCTAAAATAGCGAACTTGCCCATAATTCACAAGACACCCTTTAAATACCTTGCGACTTCATCCGCATGGAATTATAAAAATTTCATTTTATTGTTTACATTTGTCAAATTATCAATAGCAAATATCAAAATGACATGACATGATAAACCTTGGCAATTTTACTTTCTTGATGTTGGCTGCAACTTATGGTCTCTTTCCCACATTAGGGTTTTTATCCAAAATATTTACCCCCTAAGTTTAATGGCGTGAAAATATATAGCCTAAAGCATGACGTAAGTGTAAGGCTTTTTATTAAAAAAAAGAATTATTCAAAAATATGCTGTAATTGCTGACATCTTAGCCAACAAAGTGTGTGTTTACGCTTCATTATAATAGTATAGATAGATATAGATGTATAGATATCGTTTTGATTTAATCTAAAAAATCAGGCTTTTATGGGTTAAATCTTCCATCTAGTATTTATTTAAAAAAATAGTATACGATAATGCTAATGAAGTCTATTTGCAGAGTTCAAATGTCTAGGGACATCTTATTACGTAGCTTCAGCCCATAACCAAGAGGACGCCCAAATGATTTTGTCAAGCGAAAGGAAACCTCATTGCTATACATTTAGAGGTAAATTTTCTTTGTAATAAGAGACATCTGGGCAAATAAGGCGATGCTATCGTTACTTTTGTCAGAATAACAGAAAATTAAAACCACAAAGATATTGATAGACAGAAAGCGGACATTTCTGTGTCCTTTCTGCCAGATCCTCCCTTATAAGAAACTAGCTGTTCCCGTGCGGCTTCATACGCATGAAATTATACAAACTTAAAACAAATACGGAATATGCATGTATGTTTTTTTAAACGTCTTCTACTTGTTATAAGATAACCAGAAAAAAAAATTGATTCGAAAAAATCCAACAATTCGAAAAAATTCAACCATCAAATATCAAAATTCAAATGACTACGAAGGCTATTGATATCGGATAAAAAACCGTTATAAGCTAGCTTTCGCCCGCGACTCCGTCCGCGTGGAATTAAAAAAAAAACAAAAGTAATTAGCCTATGTGTTCTTCCAGAATATCCTCTACATCTACACCAAATTTCATCGAAATCCGTTCAGCGGTTTAGGCTACAAACTCTAATAATCCATCCATCTATCTAAACTTTCCCGTTTATAATATTAGTATGAAGTATGATTATGGCAACCTTGCTTTCTTGATGTTGGCAGCTTGTAGTTTTGGCCCCTTTCCCACATGAGGGTTTTTTCCAATTTATTTACCTCCTAAGCTTAATAGCGTGAATATATAAGCGTTTTGTAAGTGTAGTGTCTAAATTATGGTGTGATTGCTGACATCCCTCGTCACAAAGTAGTGTGTGTTTACGCGTTATATTTTCAGTATAGATATATAATAGATATAGATGTGATCTTTTTATATAAAAATTATATATTTTTAGGTGCATTCGCTTTCTCTGGTTTCTATCATCGACATTCAGAGACGACATACGTTGGTCCGCACGCGGAACAGTTCCAGGCTAAGGACCCCAGCCAGGGTCTGTACTGCCACTCTGATGATAACTGGAGTGACGCACAATGCATCTATAAGTATGGATATTACTAACTAGCTGTCGCTCGCGACTTCGCCTTCGAATATTAAGATAAAAAAGCCTAAAATATGCCCGTCTATGTCAGCTACCCTTCAGTGAAAGTCCGGTCGAAATCGGCCCAGCCGTTTCGGAGAATACCCGGAACAAACGCGGCTTGCCGACAGACAGACAGACAAAAAAAATTAATGTGTTTTTCGTTATTAGCAATGCAAATACCCTTCCCGAAATCTGGAGATTTTCTTTTGATATTACAAACAGACCTATTTTATTATATGTACAGATAGCTAATATATACAGGAGTGATTTAGGCTAGTTTCTTTTTAAATTCTGTATTCATTCTTTAGAATAAACCCTCGCGAAGAGTTTCCGGAGTCAGTGGAATACGAGCCTAAGGTATCGTACTGGTGTGGGCCGTATCGATACTTCTTACCCGCGACCACCGATGTTAGATGCATTTTCTCTATATTCTCTATGAATTTTATACTGCGCTTCGGATATGACGGAGTTAATTATAAAAGCTCGGATCTATCATTTGTGAGTATTATCTAATTGTATATTTTAAAAACGGTCCAGTAGTTTTTGAGTTATTTCAATACAAAAATACAAATCTTTCCTCTTTATAATATTAGTATAGACTAGTGAATGCTCGCGACTTCGTCCGCGTAAAGTAAAAATATAGCTTATGTTACTCACTGATAACATAGCTTTTTAATGGTGCTAGTATTAAAAAAGTAGTTTTTGAGTTTTTTCGAATAACTCAAAAACTACTGGACGTGGACGAATTCGGGAACAACAGCCAGTGTTATAATAGATAAGTTAACAATCTTAAATGTAGTTACTGACTATTGCTCGCGATTTTGTCCACGTGGAATTAACATACAAAAATACAAATCTTTCCTCTTTATAATATTAGTATAGATATGTTTCCTATTTTTTGTTCTTTCATTGGAATTAACTACTTTCATTACTTATATCTACTAAAATTATAAAGAGGAAAGATTTGTATTTTTCTATTGAAATAACTCAAAAACTACTGGGCCGATTTTAAAAATTCCTTCACCGTTAGAAAGGTAATTTATCCGTGAGTAACATAGGCTATATTTTTTAATATCACGCGGACTAAGTTGCGTGCAATCATACTATCATACTAATATTATAATATTAGTATATTAGTATGATTATAAATGGCAAACTTTGGATGGATGTATGGATGGTTGGATGTTTGAGTTTGTAGCCTAAACGGCTGAACGGATTTCAATGAAATTTGGTATGGGTACAGAAGATAGTCTAGAAGAACACATAGGCTACTCACTTTTGTTTTTTTTAATTCCACGCGAACGGAGTCGCGGGCGAAAGCTAGTTGTTAATATTTGTAATTATTATATTCCAGATGTATCAGAACGGGCAGGTGTTCTACACGGACGAGCCCTGGGCGGGCATGTCCTGCTGGAACTGGGCCTGCAAGTGGCGGCATAACCAAAACCAGCGCTCTAACGAATTCTTTATCAATTAAATATATAAAAAAAAACTTTGTATGTTTTATTATACCCTACATGTTCCGACAATTTATAATACAAGCTTAGACTACGACCGTGTGGATTTAAAAAAAATAGCTTATCAGCCGTACAAATAAACGCGGTATAAAGTTAAACTTAGGAATAAACTAATTTTAGTCCCTTTCCCTTTCCACCCTTTTCTTAAGAGGAAAGGATGGGAAGCAAAAGTGGATTTGACGGTGGAGGAGACGCATAGGAAGGGGAAATGTCCTCTTTATGTGCGTCTCCTCCGTCAATGAAGGGTAGGCAACGCATCTACAATTGCGGATGTTTGTGGGCAGCGGTCGCTTTCCATTTCGGTGGATTCAGGTGGCCGCTTGCTCGTTTGCCACCTTATGATATAAAAAAAAACTGATTATAAGCAAATATTAGTACAAATTTTGCTTATACTTGTACTTAAAATTTGTACTAAATTTAACTTTTACCTCGTTTATTTGTAAGGCTGTATGTGTTCCAGACTATCCTCTATGACCATCGAAATCCGTTCAACAGTTTAGGCTACAAACAAATATCTAAACTTTCCCGTTTATATTAGTAAGTACATTAAATTAATTGCAAAATAACTTCACTATTTATAGCGAAAGATGGTATTTCCAATCAGCACCCTGACAAAGTATCATTGGATTATCGCTCGCGCGAAAAGTCAAAAATGTATGGAACTAACATTTGATAAGTTACGTGCTTATCTCGTATTCGTTTTCACACATTTTGTTGACTAAGCGATATCGCTAATCGAAAGTCACTTTGACTACAGGCTGATACACTTATCTATATCTATATCAATATAATAAAGCGTAAACACACACTACTTTGGGGCGTAGGATGTCAGCAATCACAGCATATTTCTGAATAATTCTTTCTTTAAAAAAAAGCCCTACACTTACGACACGCTTTAGGCTATATTTTTTACGCTATTAAACTTGGGGTATAAATAAATTGGAAAAAACCTACATGTGGGAAAGGGACCATAAACTACACGCTGCCAACATTAAGGAAGCAAGGTTGCTATGGTTCATCATGTCATGTCATTTTGACATTTGCAATTGATAATTTGACACATGTTAACAATAAAATGAAATTTTCATAATTTTATGCGGATGAAGTCGCACGGGAACAGCTAGTACTAAATACATGTTTTTACATATGATAAACAATAATATACTAGTTTCCGCCCGCGACTCCTTCCGCTTGGAATTAAAAAACAAAAATATGTTCTTCCAGATTAAATTCTACATATGTAACAAACTAGCTGTTGCTGGAGACTTCGCCCGAGTAAAGAAATAATAAAAAAAACATAGCCATGTTACTGAATGATAACGTAGCTTTTTAATGGTGAAAGATTTTTTGAAAGTCTTATTAGTTTTTGAGTTATTTTGATACATATAAAAAATACAAATCTTTCTTCTTTATAATATTAGTATAGATTTAATGAAAATCCGTTCAGTAGTTTAAACTAACAAACATCCAATTATTTCGCATTTATAACATTAGTAAGAGATATTTTTTTTTTAATTTCGTGCGCACGAGTCAAAAAAATTATCAAGTAAAACACGAATAACCTCAAAAATCGATTTAATAACAATCATAATATAACATTTATTTACATCTACTTTGTACATTGGGGGTAGTCAGGAAAATGAACCAAAACGTTAAACGAATTCACGTTTTAAATTGAGGAAACTTAATTATTGCGAATTCATTATTAATTATAGAAAAAAAACAGCAGTTTTCAATGGAAATAAGAAATAACAAATCCATTCCAAACAATTTTACCTTTATAAGTCTATATAGACTTACTAAAAAATAGACATGTGTATAAAATTTCATAGTTTTTTCTAGAATTAACAAATCTTGTTAGTTTCGACTAGACTACTATTATAGGCACTAAAACACCTAATTTTAGGAAATAATTGATTTCCTGTTGAATTAAGCATCTACTAAAATGGACATAAATGCTTGTAAATAGCAATATTATTGTTCTAATTTATTCAATGACAAGTTTACTTCGTCAGTTTATAAAATGACGCGCTGAATTTCATTTATCAATTAAGGGTCCGTTCACACAGACGTAGTGTAAGAGATGATTTTCATCTATCTATACATATAATAAAATTGGATTGTCTGTTTGTAATATCAAAAGAAAAATTCCAGATTTAGGGAAGATGATGCATTTGCGTTGCTGATAACGAAAATCGGATTTAAAAAGTTTCTGTCTGTCTGTCCTCAAGCCGCGTTTGTTCCGGGTAATCTCCGATAGCTGGGCCGATTTCGACCTGACTTTCACTGAAGGGTAGCTGACATAGACCCGCATATAATAGGTTATTTTTTTTTTCTTAATATTGCGTGGACGAAGTCGCGGGCAACAGCTAGTCGTAAATAAAATTAAGCGTTATATAATTTAAATA
This sequence comes from Papilio protenor, assembly GCA_029286645.1. Lineage (NCBI taxonomy): Eukaryota > Metazoa > Arthropoda > Insecta > Lepidoptera > Papilionidae > Papilio > Papilio protenor. The sequence continues at coordinate 2,404,378 of JAGSMZ010000046.1, read as the reverse complement.
AGATATAATTTGGCACTTTTATACACAGACTTTGCAAAACATACGATTTTTTTTTATCATTATAAACAACGCAAATACGCCATGTTCATGAAATACATTTTTTTCTCAATATTACACATAAATAATTCAATTTTTTTATTATACAGATCTGCTGTTACGCTTTCTGTGTGAACGGGCCCTAACGTAAATTCTCAATATTTTTCCATATCCCATGCAAACTTACCCGACATATGTCAGCCAAAAGCTATCACTAAAAAGCCTTAATATCGAAATCTCAAAACTTCATACTAATTTTATCTCAAACACTTTCATTTAAAACCCATATTTCGACATCTACATAATGAACACATTGTACGAAAAAAGATTCTCACTTAAAAAAAACTGTCACTTATATTAAAAACTATAGTGCGACAGATTTATTTGACCCGGTGGGCATAAATTAAATCAGCTGACAATGTCAGTCAGAATCCTTGTAAATCATGATTTCTATTTTTGTATGTATTGAAATAACTCGAAAACTACTGGGGCGATTTCAAAAATTCTTTCACAATTAAAAAGCTACGTTATTGCTGAGTAACATAGGCTATATTTTTACATTTCTTATGGACAAAGTCGCGAGCAACAGCTGGTTTTCTATATCTACGTAGATTTTACGTATTTTCTAAAAAAAACAGCGATTTCAGCCAGATAGACACACTATAATATCTATTTTTACATAAAATATATGACAAATTTACAGTTCGATTATCTAATATTAAAATAATTATTTTCTTAGTAAGCTATAAATTAGTTTAACTCACCACCGGGTCAAATAACTTAGTCGGTCTATAAATTTATAACAATTCTATAACGAATATTATTTTCTATACGAAATAATAAAAAGGATAGAGATATCTCCACCAACTGCCATTCTCTTCTTCAATCTCTATTGTCTCCTGAAAAAAATATTAAACATTACTATAGTAATATTATAAAGAGGAAAGATTTGTATTTTTGTATAATTGTAATAACTCAAAAACTACTAGGACAATTTGAAAAATACTTTCACCATTAAAAATCTACATTATCAGCGAGTACTATGTTTTTTTTTGTAATTTCCCGCGGACGAAGTCGTGAGCAACAGCTTTACTCAATACTAATATTATAAAGAGGAAAGATGTATTTTTGTATAATTGTAATAACTCAAAACCTACTCGGACAATTTCAAAAATACTTTCACCATCACAAAGCTAAATTATTGGCGAGTAACATAAGCTATATGTTTTATTTAATTTTACACAGACAAAGTCATGAGCAACAGCTATACTCGATAAAAATATACTCAAGGAAGTACTCAATTTTACTTTCAAACTTTTAAAGCAGTACTTAACCAATACAAAATACAAAATTTTATATTCAAATACCAACTACTACAATAACTTAAGTATAATTTTTAAATATATACTTTAAAATACTCAATTTTAAATAAATACTTTATTATTAAATAAAATATATATTTATAAAAGAGACGGATGAAAGGAGAATACATGTGGCGGAAATGCGAATGTTAAGATGGATGTGTGGTAACACGAATGGATAAGATACGAAATCAGTATATTAGAGGAAGTTTGAGAGTAGCCCCAGTGGTTGAGAAAATAAGGAGTAAAAGGTTAGCGTGGTATGGGCATGTTATGAGGAGGGATGAATCGCATGTTACAAGGAGAACGTTAGTTATGAGTGTGGAGGTACACCGGTAGAGGTAGACATAGAAAGAGATGGATGGATTGCGTGAAAGGTGACATGATGAAGACGGGAGTGATGACTGAGATGACGGATGATAGAGTTATTTGTAGGACGAAAACCTGGTGCGTCGACCCTACGGGAGTAGGATAAGGCAGGGGAGATGATGATGATATATTTACGAGTATATATAATTCTACTGTCATTTATTAAAGAAAATTTACGTTTACTTATTTTTATATTCCTTCGTTCGCTGATACGACAGTTTTCTATTGAAAAAATGCTTTAAATTAGTTTAGTATTTATAAATATGAAAAACAAAGAGAAATCTTATTTCAATTAATTGCAGTATAAGGTGACAAAATACAAACGGCCAATGAAATTCGCCAAAATAGCGAAACGACTACTATTTAGATACATTTGCATTCATGTTGCCTTTTATCGACAGAGGAGGGGACGCACATAGATTACATCGTCCCATCCCCTTCCCATCCCTTTGTACTCAAAAGGATGGAAAGAGAAGGAAAATCAGTTTTTTGATACATTAATATTTGTAATAGGCGTATATTATTATTTATTAAATAGATTTGATATTTCGGTCACTATAACCTATATTAAGCTATCTATACTATTATAATAAAGCGTAAACACACACTTCTTTGTTGCCTAAGATCTCAGCAATTACAGCATATTTTTTAATAATTCTTTACTTAATAAAAAGCCCTACACTTACGTTATGCTTCAGGCTATATATTTTCACGCCATTATACTTAGGGGGTAATATTTTGGATAAAAACCCTAATGTGGGAAAGAGACCATAAGTTGCTGCCAACATCAAGAAAGAAAGATTGCTAAGGTTTGTCATGTCATGTCATTTTGACATTTGTTATTGATAATTTGACAAATGTAAACATTAAAATGAAGTTTTTATAATTTTATGCGGATGAAGTCGCATGGGAACAGCTAGTTTTAACTATATAATGCATTTACCTTTGTCGTATCTTTTTTTCCAAGCGTTTCTTTCCCCTCGTTACTTTTTTCTGTATCTTTTTCTTCGTTTATTTTTTTACTAGTAACATCTGTACATTTTTCCTTTATTATTTCCTTTATTTCATATCCGCTATTTATTTCCTCTGTCTGCGTGCTTTGGTCTCTCGTGTTCTCGTTATTTTCCATTTCTGGGCCTTCTTTGGACGACTGTAAATATATAATATGCTTAAAACACTAATTTTGTTTTAATTATTTATGTATTTTTAAGTTTATTTACTACTAGCGTTCGCCCGCGACTTCGTCCGCGTGGAATTAAAAAAACAAAAGGGAGTAGCCTATTATAAATGCGAAAGTTTAGATGGATGGATGTTTGTTAGAGTTTGTAGCCTAAACGACTGAACGGATCTCGATGAAATTTGGCATAGATATAGAGGATAGTCTGGAAGAACACATAGGCTACTCACTTTTGTTTTTTTTTTAATACCACGCGGACGGAGTCGCGGGCGAAAGCTAGTATACTAATATTATAAAGAGGAAAGATTTGAATTTTTGGGTTTTTGTATGTATTGAAATAACTCAAAAACTACTGGGCCGATTTCAAAAATTCTTTCACCATTAAAAAGCTACGTTATGAGAAACATAGGCTATTTTTAATTTGACATTTTAATTTAAAAATTAATATTCACCTCCATATCTTGTTCGCTGATCTGCGTGCTAGCGTTCTTCTGCTGTTCATCCACCAGCTCAGGGTCGAAGGGGGTGAAGTCTGGCATCTCCTGGAATTTATAATAAAATTATTTAAAATCGCATGTTACAAGACATTTGCAATTGAGAATTGCCAATGTCATGAAACTGTGCATGTGTAAGGGATAAGGGTAAGTTGAAGACCATTAAAAGGCTATATTTTTTATTATTTTTTTAAATTGGGAGTCATCAACTAGGATTATTCCCAACCGTCACCCCGCTCTGTCCCCACGTGGGGACAGATTTGAATAAAATGTTTCACACTTGAGAATAAAATGTTTCGTTAGTCCCACGTTTTGGGACGAGGCGTCCCCTCGGTTGCAACTAATTTTATTTCATAACAGTTCCATCTGTCACCTTATTGGTGATTTATATACCTATAACGGTTTAGGCAGCGTAAGCCGAGAAAAGTTAGTTTAGTGAATTTTTAAATCCGGCGATACACGCTGTTTATTAATAGTTCCTAAACATTAGTAATAATAAAATATAGCCTATGTTACTCACAGATAAATTACCTTTCTGGTGGTGAAAGAATTTTTAAAATCGGCCAGTAGTTTTTGAGTTATTTCAATACATACAAAAATACAAATCTTTCCTCTTTATTATATTAGTATATATTGTGGGGACTAAAAGGTGGCAAACGAGCCAGCGGCCACCTGAATCCACCGAAATGGAAAGCGACCGTTGCCCATAAACATCCGCAATTGCAGATGCGTTGCCTATCCTTCATTGCGGAGGAGACGCACATAAGAGGACATTTCCCCTTCCTATGCGTCTCCTCCACCGTCAAATCCACTTTTCCTTCTCATCCTTTCGTCTTAAGAAAAGGGTGGAAAGGGAAAGGGACTAAAATTAGGCCTCCGGCACCACACTCCTCAGACGAAACGCGGAATTGCTTCCACTTCACGCCTGTATTGTGTGGTCGTGGTATTCCAACGGGCGAGCCGGCCCATTCGTGGGAAGATGGCAAAGAGGGTTCTACTGTCAAACTTTTGTGCCATGGGGACAGAGCGGGGTGACGGTGAATGGCTGGAAAGGTTTGTACAGTGGTAGAGCCCGCTTTAACATCTTCGCATGAATGGGCCGGCTCGCCCCCAGCAATACCACGACCACACAGAAAACAGGCGTGAAGTGGAAGCAATTTCGCGTTTCGTCTGAGGAGTGTGGTGCCGGAGGCCTAATTTTAGTCCCTTTCCCTTTTCACCTTTTCTTAAGAGGAAAGGATGGGAAGGAAAAGTGGATTTGACGGTGGAGGAGAGGCATAGGAAGGGGAAATGTCCTCTTTATGTGCGTCTCCTTCGTCAATGAAGGGTAGGCAACGCATCGCAATTGCGGATGTCTATGGGCAGCTGTCGCTTTCCATTTCGGTGGATTTAGGTGGCCGCTTGCTCGTTTGCCACCTTGTACTATAATATACTAGCTGTTCCCATGCGGCTTCATCCGCATAAAATTATAAAAATTTCATTTTATTGTTCACATTTGTCAAATATCAAAATGGCAACAACTTATGGTCTCTTTCCCACATTAGGGATTTTATCCAAAATATTTACCCCCTAAGTTTAATGTCGTGAAAATATATAGCCTAAAGCGTGACGTAAGTGTAGGGCTTTTTATTAAAAAAGAATGATTCAAAAATATGCTGTGATTGCTGACATCTTAGGCAACAAAGAAGTGTGTGTTTACGCTTTATTATAATAGTATAGATAAAAATAAATGTTGACCTGTCGCTGGTGCGGCGTGGCGGCGGCCCAGGCGCGGTATGCGAGCGCGGCGCGGCGCATGCGCGCGAGGTAGCCCGGCGCCGCGCGGCCCGTGGCCCACGCCGCCACGCCCGCCGGCATGCCGCCGCGCGCCGGCTCGTCGTAGTACGTCAGCACGAACTCCATACCGGCCTAGGAGTATACCTGCTGTACCTTCCCCAGAATCCCACAATCTGCTCTAGCTGGTTATTTGCATACTAGCTTTCGCAAACGCATTCGCGTGGAATTAAAAAAAGTGAGTAGCCTATGATCTTCCAGACTATCCTTTACATCTATACCAAATTTCATCGAGATCTGTTCAGCAGTTTAGGCTACAAACTAACAAACATCCAAAGTTTAGATGGATGGATGGATTGTTAGAGTTTGTAGCCTAAACGGCTGAACCGATTTTGAAATTTGGTACAGATGTAGAGAATAGTCTGAAAGATCACATAGGGTATTCACTTTTATTTTTTTAATTCCACGCGAACGGAGTCGCGAACTAAAGCTAGTATTCTATATATGCCTTCCCCAATACCATAAGTGCGGTCTTTATTTCCATGCGTTTATAAAATAAGTATTATAAATACTAGCTTTCACTCGCGACTCCGTCCGTGGGATTTAAAAAATGAAAAGAAAGTAGCCAATGTGTTCTTTCAGACTATGTTCTTAACTAACTTCGTCCACGCAATATTAAGATAAAAAAGTATCCTATAATATGCCCATCTATATCAGCTACCCTTCAGTGAAAGTTCGGTCGAAATAGGACCAGCCGTTTCGGAGATTACCCGGAACAAACGCGGCTTGAGGACAGACAGACAGACAGACAGACAGACAGACAAAAATATTTTAATGCGATTTTCGTTATCAGCAACGCAAATACATCATCTTCCCAAAATCTGGAATTTTTCTTTTGATATTACAAACAGACATTCCAATTTTATTATATGTATAAAAGATGCGGTTAAATATAAGATGTTACTTTCTTAGTAATATTATAAATACGAAAGTTTTGGTCGATGGATGTTTGTTAGATTCTCTTAACGAAATCTGAAATTGTTCTTTTGATATTACAAACAGACACTCCAATTTTATTATATGTATAGACGAAGGTTAAGCGCCAATCGCCTAATGGTTTGGGGTACGGACTACGGATCGTGAGGTCGAGGGTTCGAATCCCGCCATTCGACTATTGAACCATATCCTAGCACAAGCCCAGAGCTTAGTTGGAATGGTTAAAGGAAATATTACTAAATTAACAAAAATCTACTAATTAAAAAAAAATAGTATGAAGCATGATTAAAAAGTAAAAAAAGAGTTACCTTTTCCACACCTTCTATGGTTTTGACCACCATATGGCTCCAATATTCCATTACTCTGATAGCGTGTTTCGTTTCCGGGACATCGGGATGTTCGCAAGATTTAGACACGATCACGTAAACTTTATTATCAACTCTCTCTCTCTCACTCATTAGTTGTCTCTTTTCCTCTTGTGTCTCCACGAACGAATCAAATTCCTTATGTCGTCGTATATACACGTAATCTCTATTCGCGAATAATCTCTGAAAATGAATATTACGGTCTCTGAAGTTGTTTATTTTGTTTTTAACTTGTTTTTTGGTATCAGGGGGTAAATCTTCGAAAGATATCCTGTCTTTTTTATAAAAGACATTTTTACAAAAGATTAGTATTAGGTTGTGTCAATGGAAAACATAGTTACGAAGTACGGAAACGGGAATGAATGGTTAAATATAGCTGGGAAACCGGTCATAATAGTTATTTCCTCACTTAAGGGCGCTTACTCTAAGTTAATTAACTTCATAGTCAAAGGCCCACTGCAAGATTTCATACATATCTTTGAATTTCTTCACAGATATGTGTTAAGTTTACCTTCAACGTAAAAACATCTTTTTAAACCAAACATTTAATAAATAGACGAGGCATAGCAAACAAAAAATTTTTACCGTTACTTTCTAAGGTCACAAGGTGGCACTTAACTTGACAAAATTAAGTATGCCACGTCTATATATTATTTAAAAGTCTATGAAAACATTTATAAGGCTGACCCCATCAGCTAGATCCCATACCTAGCCGTGTGCATTTTCCCTGCATAAAAACCTGTCATTGTCTTTACTATCACATAATCTATACTTCTATACTATTATAATAAAGCGTAAACACACACTTCTTTGTTGCCTAAGATGTCAGCAATTACAGCATATTTTTGAATAATCATTATTTAAAAAAAAAGCCCTACACTTAAGTCATGCTTTAGGCTATATATTTTCACGCCATTAAACTTAGGGGGTAAATATTTGAAAGAGACCATAAGTTGCTGCTAACATCAAGAAAGAAAGATTGCTAAGGTTTGTCATATCATGTCATGTCATTTTGACATTTGCTATTGATAATTTAACAAATGTGAACAACAAAATAAAATTTTCATAATTTCATGCGGATGAAGCCGCATGGGAACAACTAGTACTAGATATAATATGTTTTATATGTGTATGCTGTTGGTTTTTTAAATAAATAAAAACCCAAAAGAGGTCACTCACCGGCCACAACACCTCCCAATGCAGTACAGCCTGTCCCGGGACACCGAGCGCGTGTCGCTGCACCACCGCCAGTGCGGCCACCGCGGCGTCCCACGCGCGTCGGTACGCACCGTCCAGTTGCACCGCGGCAAAGTCGCGTGCGCTCACCTCGGGGTAACGCCCGTATACTGGGACAACAGTCAAAAGACGAGTAGAAGACAGTGAAAAAACGAGTAGAACGCAGTGAAAAGACGAGTAGAAGACAGTGAAAAGACGAGTAGAAGACAGTGAAAAGACGAGTAGAAGACAGTGAAAAGACGAGTAGAAGACAGTGAAAAGAGGAGTAGAAGACAGTGAAAAGACGGGTAGAATACAGTGAAAAGACGAGTTTCTACTCGTTACTATCTTCTGATAGTGAAAAATAGAAGTGAAATTTGGGGTACAATATAGAGAAGAAACTGGTAAAAGGCAATGAAAGGAAGGGTAAAAAACAGTTAAGACTGGCAGAAGTCAGGGAAAATAATGTTAGATGACAGTGCAAAGACGGGTAGAAAACAGTGAATAAACTGAAGGAGGACATGATATAAAAAGTGGAAAATTATATATGTTGATAAGCATTCCATTTGGTATTAAAAAAAGAATAAAAACGCTAGAATGTATATTTTAAATGCAAATCCTGTCATTTATTGTCTAAATTTAGACTATACATAGTCTGGATCTAGACAACCTTGTCATTGTTAGTCTATACTTCTATACTAATATTATAAATCTATACACTAATATTATAAATCTATACTAATATTATAAATCTATACTAATATTATAAATCTATACTAATATTATAAATCTATACTAATATTATAAATCTATACACTAATATTATAAATCTATACTAATATTATAAATCTATACTAATATTATAAATCTATACTAATATTATAAATCTATACTAATATTATAAATCTATACTAATATTATAAATCTATACTAATATTATAAATCTATACTAATATTATAAATCTATACTAATATTATAAATCTATACTAATATTATAAATCTATACTAATATTATAAATCTATACTAATATTATAAATCTATACTAATATTATAAATAGGAAAGATTTGTATTTTTGTATGTAAGGAAAAAACTCAAAAACTACTAAGGCAATTTAAAAAATCTTTCACTATTAAAAAAAGAATAAAAACGCTAGAATGTATATTTTAAATGCAAATCCTGTCATTTATTGTCTAAATTTAGACTATACATAGTCTGGATCTAGACAACCTTGTCATTGTTAGTATACATCAATCACTATGACATAATTCAGCAATAGCATAGCAAAGGCAAGGTCAATTGGTATGATTAAAGTTAAATCAAGGTCATGCTATGGAAACTTTATAGTATCTAATTATGTATTCTAATAGCAATAAGGAAGAAGCCATCATTGTTGACAACTGGCTTTGCTTGCTTTGTCCGCGAAGAATTAAATAAATCTATACACTAATATTATAAACAGGAAAGATTTGTATTTTTGTATGTATCTGTATTCAATTAGAATAACTCAAAAACTACTAAGGCAATTAAAAAAATCTTTCACTATTAAAAAGCTACATTATCGCTGAGTAGCATAGGCTATGTTTTAATTTTTTTATTAATTTCACGCAGACGAAATCGCGAGCAACAGCTAGTAAATAATAAATGGTGAAAGAATTTTTAAAATCTATCAAGTAATTTTTGAGTTTTTTCATTACATACAAAAATAGAAATCTTTCCTCTTTATAATATTAAGCATAGATTATAAATATTTGTTTTAATTATCTAATATTATAAATCTATACTAATATTATAAATCTATACTAATATTATAAATCTATACTAATATTATAAATCTATACACTAATATTATAAATCTATACTAATATTATAAATCTATACTAATATTATAAATCTATACTAATATTATAAATAGGAAAGATTTGTATTTTTGTATTTTTGTATTTTTGTATTTTTGTATGTATCTGTATAATTGAATAACTCAAAAACTACTAAGGCAATTTAAAAAATCTTTCACTATTAAAAAGCTACATTATCGCTGAGTAACATAGGCTATGTTTTAATTTTTTTATTAATTTCACGCAGACGAATCGCGAGCAACGGCTCGTATATAATATTATACAAACATCAATCACTATGACATAATTCAGCAATAGCATAGCAAAGGCAAGGTCAATTGGTATGATTAAAGTTAAATCAAGGTCATGCTATGGAAACTTTATAGTATCTAATTATGTATTCTAATAGCAATAAGGAAGAAGCCATCATTGTTGACAACTGGCTTTGCTTGCTTTGTCCGCGAAGAATTAAATAAATCTATACACTAATATTATAAACAGGAAAGATTTGTATTTTTGTATGTATCTGTATTCAATTAGAATAACTCAAAAACTACTAAGGCAATTAAAAAAATCTTTCACTATTAAAAAGCTACATTATCGCTGAGTAGCATAGGCTATGTTTTAATTTTTTTATTAATTTCACGCAGACGAAATCGCGAGCAACAGCTAGTAAATAATAAATGGTGAAAGAATTTTTAAAATCTATCAAGTAATTTTTGAGTTTTTTCATTACATACAAAAATAGAAATCTTTCCTCTTTATAATATTAAGCATAGATTATAAATATTTGTTTTAATTATCTAATATTATAAATAGGAAAGATTTGTATATTTGTATTTTTGTATGTAATGAAAAAACTCAAAAACTACTGGGCCGATTTTTCAAAAATAAGGACGTAACAACCCTACATACAGTAGTATGGACTGAGATAATTGCATAACACCATCCTACAGATAAAAATTACCTTTATAAGCATAGCAACCCTGTCCAGTTTTGTACTCCTTGCGCCAGATAATAACATCCTCCGCCTCCATGAACGGTACCCAGCCGTCTGATGAATCCTCCGCTGGATGGCCATCTTCACAGCTGTAAATAGCATAAACATATTTTAATATCTGTTAATACATGTTATAAATGCGAAAATTACGATGGATGGATGGATGTTTGTTAACGTTTGTAGCCTAAACGGCTAAACGGATCTCCATGAAATTTGGCACAGGTTTAGAGCATAGTCTGGAAGAACACATAGGCTACTTTTTATCCCGGGAATAGTTACGGTTCCCGTGGGATTCATTAATTTAGTTTTTTAATGTTTACTCAATCATTCTGCAACGGTTCAACACATCTTATTGAAATTTGGCACAGATATAAAACAAAGTCTGGAGTACAGATGGGATAAGGTTCAACCCCGAGTAATGTCTGGTTCCCGCGGGATACGTAGCTTCTTGTTATTTATATAGTTCGTATGTTTTCTAATATCACGCGGAAGAAGTCGCGGGCAACAGCTAGTACTAAAATAAATGTTAAATACTACGACGTATTTACTCACGAAGCAACGGCTTACCAAATTGTTTTTTTTTTTTTTTTTTTTTTTTTTTTTTTTTTTTTTTTTTTTTTTTTTTTTTTTTTTTTTTTTTTTTTTTTTTTTTTTTTTTTTTTTTTTTTTTTTTTTTTTTTTTTTTTTTTTTTTTTTTTTTTTTTTTTTTTTTTTTTTTTTTTTTTTTTTTTTTTTTTTTTTTTTTTTTTTTTTTTTTTTTTTTTTTTTTTTTCGGCTCCCATCTAGCAAATTTATCTAACCAGTTAGGTAGCAAGAAATTTTTTTCGCTGTTTCCTAACTAATTAGCAAAGAATATTTTTTTCCGTTTTCGTAACCGGTAGGGTGAGTATACTTTTTTATTTTCCGGGCCATCTATTACTATGAAGCGTAGCATAGTCTGGTTGGCATTGACAAATGCGCGTTAACCTTAAAGCTATGCTGACCAATGTGCAACTAGCATAGTGTAAACATGACATACGTACTCACAGTACTGCACGCCTGTTTGCTTCTTATCTATAACAACTCGTTTACAGCAACTCTTGCATTGCACAGTCACCTTGATCAGCTCCTTAACTGATTCCACGTCGCTTAGTAAAACCTGTGCAACACACAATGTTATTTATCTGAAATGTTTGATGTAAAATTTTTGACTTTGTTGTACATTAGTATTATAAAGAGGAAAGATTTGAATTTTTGGATTTTTGTATGTATTGATATAACTCAAAAAGTACTGAGACGATTTAAAAAATTCTTGCACCATTAAAAAGCTATGTATGATATCACTGAGTAACATAGGCTACATTTTGACATTTTTTATTTTCACAAGGACAAAATCGCAAGCATTAGCTAGTCTTAAATAGCAACAAAAAGTGCCTTTAATTGAAGGAATATTTGCATTCTTGCAAGATGTTAAAGCGGGCTCTACCACTGTTAAAAATCACATTCACAGTCAAATATCTTGCTGTGAATATGGGAATTAGTCACAATTTTTGTACCTGCAAAGTGTGAAACCATGGCAATGGAATCAGAAGTAAGATTGTATTGTACAAATGTATAATCTTGTATTACCTTAAGATATATAGTTCTTTAAATTGTGTGCATTCATACATGCAAACAAATGCAGCTTTTAAATATTTGTACTAAAAAAGGTAACTCGGCACATGTCTAATAGTTTTTTCTCTCTAATTTTACACACTGCCACCTAATTGGTTATTTGTAGGAGGTAGAGTTAGTCTAGTTGTAAAGAAAAAGTCATTTTTGCTGAGAGGGAACACTGCAAATTTCCCTGACTGTATACATAAAGATTAGGAATTTAGATGCTTCTGCTAAGTAAGTTTAGACAAGCTCTAGAACCTCAGGGGTATATGAGCATTTAGCCTTGTTCATTTTTTTTTAACGTAAATAAACCAGCGCTTGACCTCGACTCCACCTAAGTTAAGTGAAGACGCTGCCGAAGGATAGAGCGCGCTAGCTCAATAAGTGCCGATATATAATACTCATTTATAATTTGTTAGTGCTAGCTACTTCCTATACTATGTGTGATAAGTGAAAGAGTGAACAAACACATGTACTTAGTACTTAGCACTTGTCAATCTTTGACATAAATGACCTTGACAAATGGAATTCTCCATACCTCCAGTTCGTCATCGGAAATTCCAACGTTACAGTCGGTTGTCTCTTCGCTTCTACTGTTGTACGCCGCTGTCACAGACATCAGGAGTGTCCTGCGTGGTTTGAAAAATGTCTGCCTAAAATACTGAAACACTTCCCGCACTGTGCGCTCCCTTCGACAGCGCCGCACCATATAACTGAATCTATAACCACGAGTCCATGCATTCCAAAGCCTTTTAACACCAATATCTTTGAATAGAATCGATCTAAACGAAGACATCCCGGTTGGTTATCTTCCGGTTTATAATTCGTTTAATGGGTTTATACGCGTTGGTTATCTCAAGTCCTATATATGTCCATTTTACATTATGATTGTTTATTTTATTAGTAGAAAATTACAGCAAACCCGAGATTCTGTGTAGTTGCGAAATTATAACCTCTTTTTCTTAAACTGATAAGAAAACTTCTCAATGTATATTTGACAGTACGATACAATGTTGTCATGCCAAATTATGTAATCGCTAATTATTATCTGTTTCGATTAAGATAACACGAAAATAATAAGTTACATAACATTCCCAGGCATGCTTCTATTTTATTCATACCGTATTTATCACTTTATTATCGTTATAATGAAATTAAACATTGAGATAGATGTAATTAACAGGGACAAAAGCTTATTTATAAAATACAAATGAGACTTAAGTATTATATAAGTAAAAAAATATCCACTTGCTTTTGATGAATTCACAAAGTTATAAGTTTTAGGGTTGTGTGATATTTAATTTTTGCTTAAACTGTAGTGTAGCTGTAAGCACTGCCGACAAATATTTAGTGTAGTAACACTTGGTTTAATTTTTTTCTTTCATTTCCCCGATCGGCGACGAGTGGAGGCGTCCGTTCGATCGCTTGATTCCGTTCACGTCATCTTTTATCCACAAATGTCTGATTTTTGTATCCCACATGCTTAGGGTTAACCGAATAAAGAAAAAATCCAAGAATCCCCGCACCAGAAGAAAAGTTCGAGTAACGAAAGGCGTAAATGTAAACTAGAAAGTGTGAGCGAAGTTGCGAGGTGTCTCGTCCGTCCGGTTCGATCTGGATTTGAGCAGTTTGAACCGCGAGTTGAAGTCCCTTTCCCTCGAATTCCTTTATTATTAAAGTTTAGTGGTGTATTTTACAGACTTTTACGTTTATTTATCCGTTATTCGGAGTGTTTTATTGGTGTATTAGTTAATTTAACCCGATCCAAAATGTCCGAAGAATCGTCAGCGGATCGTAATGTCGAGATTTGGAAGATCAAGAAACTCATCAAGAGTTTGGAGATGGCAAGAGGGTGAGTTATGAATGTAGTAATACATTCTTGGTTATAGATTGACGCTATGCAGTAACAACGTGGTCATTGTACTATGCTATGTTTGTGGCTATTTCATTGGATAAAATTGCCAACACGGCTGCGTCACTTGCACGAGTAGACGATACCATGCGCGTTTTGCATGCGCAGATATAACCTTTTGGACACGCAAAGGGTGCTGGAATGCGCATAAATGGCTCATAATACCACGATCGACCAAATTATGGACCAAAAGTATGTTAGTTACGAAATTAGCCAAGAGCGCAATCGTCTGTTTGAACTGAGAAAAAAATGCAAATTTCTCTCCAGCTGATTTGGACGATTTTGGAATTACGCGCCCTTTCATAGTAGCTTTTGAAAGTCGGATACATTCGCGTAATGCGGCGCTTTCAGGACACTTCACATTACCTCGAAGTTTCTTTTTTCAAATCATAGTTTTATTAGTGACAAATAGTTAAAATTGTATAGTAGTTGGCATGAGTCAGTAATATTTATATGTATGGATATAATATTCCTTAAAACAAACACTTTATTCAAGTGTCTTTGTTTCCAATTAGCACACAAAACAAACATGACTTGGCTGAAAATATAACAAGCCTTTGTCTTGTTTTGACATGAAAAAAAAAACTAGGAAAAAAAATACTGTATACAGTTTACCTGGAAGTGAGAGTCCAAGGACCACATTATTGTTCTTTTTAAATGTTTCTAATCTGAGATACTTGCTTATAAAGGTTGTTCTATTGGACTACACAATGACTCTTGCTTATAGAGATTTTTGACTTATTATAGTTCAACTTTACCTGCTTTAGTTATGCTTTAAATTTTTCTCTATAAGATTTATATAATCTGCTTACTTCTGTTATTATGCATTTTATGCTCCCACATAGTCTTGAGTGTGATTGACATGCCCCATCTAGTATAAATGCAGTTATGTACAGCATATGTAGCTTATAAACTGGTAGAGCTTGTAATGATATATGTTCCATGAATGGTTCTGCTCACTACAGCAGTTCTATGCTTTGTCTGATGAGCAAATGCACCATAGGCTTAATAAATTATAGAAATAAATCTAATTATAAGGAAGGTTCTCAATTTCTGATATGTCTACAAAAATAACCTTTTGAAAAAATTGTGTTGCATTAGACATTTCACTTGGATTTTAGACCTATGTTAATTGTTTGGATTCAATGAATTGAAGGTTTTACTCAAATTTTATTAATTTTAACACATTCCATGTTAATATTTTAATTTTCATGTGAAAATTATTTCGCAGTGGTTGAAATTCAGTTATGATTCTTAAAAAAAAGGGTCCAAAGTTTTCAATTAATTAATGTAGTAATTTTTAATTTCAGCAATGGTACATCCATGATATCCCTGATCATACCACCCAAAGATCAAATCTCTCGAGTATCCAAGATGTTGGCTGATGAATTTGGAACGGCCTCTAATATCAAGTCACGAGTGAACAGGCTATCGGTGCTGGGAGCAATCACATCTGTACAGCATCGACTCAAACTGTATACTAAAGGTGAGTAACTATACAAAATTCCAAACAGAATAGACAAACTATAAGCTAAAGTATAGAAATTCCAATTTTTCTATTCATCGTCATCACCAGCTCACTATGTGTCCCCACTGAGGGGCTCGGAGCTTATGGTGACTAGGCCATAGTTAACCATGCTGGCCAAGTGAGGGTTGCTTGACTTCACACATATCTTTGAACTTCTTCGCCATATGCGCAGGTTGCATCACGATGTTTTCCTTCACCTTAAGAATGCCATGTAAATAATGTACATGTGAAAATTCTAAAAATCGAAATTCACATTGGTACATGGCAGAATTCGAACCCAAGACCTGTAGATTACAAGTCAAGTGCTTAAACCACTGAGCCACGGATGCTCTTTCATTTCTTTATTAGTTACCTTCATATTAAAAAATCAAGGGAAGGGAAAGTGGATTAGAGGTGACGATTCATAGGAAGGGAAAATGTCTTTTCTCTCTGTCCCCTCTGTTAATAAGAAGTATGCAACATCTATAAATGTGGATACTTCGCTATTTTAGTGAATCCCATTGGCTGTTTGCTCATTTGCCACCATTTAAAAAAACACATCACAACTGTTTGATACCATCTATCTGTTCACTAAAAGGTCTGTAGTGGTAATTGTTTTTATAAGTGAACTAGCTTTTGCTCGTGACCTACGTAAAATTAAAAAATACAACCTGTGTTACTCAGCGATACCATAGCTTTTTAAATCGGCTCGGTACCTTTTTGAGTTATTTCAATACATACAAAATGCAAGTAAAACCTTTTATTTTCAGTGCCACCAAATGGTTTAGTTATCTATTGTGGTACTATTGTTACTGAAGAGGGTAAAGAAAAGAAGGTCAACATTGATTTTGAGCCATTCAAGCCTATTAACACTTCCTTATACTTGTGTGACAATAAATTCCATACCGAAGCTCTTACCGCATTACTGGCTGATGATAACAAGTTTGGCTTCATCGTGATGGATGGTAACGGTGCATTGTTTGGAACATTGCAAGGAAATACTAGAGAGGTTAGTTAATAATAGAAAGTCATTAATATTATTAACCCAATGGTCATAAGAAGTTTCTATGGTGGGAAATCCCTCTACCGGTCTGCTTCTATTCTCTATTGCATGCTCTTCACGCGTCCGAACTATTCTATTACTGTAATTAATTACAATAATTTATTTTTGGTAGTAATAATAATAATAAATAAGTAAATTTTTTAATTTTTATAAATATAAAAAATCTGCAAAATAATATAAACTTCCAATGTTTTTAATATTTTTGCATTTATTACAAAAATGGTAGTACAAAAAAGTATTTTTTACAACAAAAATGTAATATTATTTCTTTATGAAAATCACTGAAAAAAAAAAGAAAAAACATGCTTATGAAAATATCGCCTTTAACTTATAAAGGGTTAAAACTGTATCTATCGTTGATTAAATAGAAAAAAGTATTTTTTCAAAATTTTCGGAAAATCAGATTACTCTAAAGAGCCTACTGTTAAAGATATTCAACAATGTTATTTTTCAACATAATTATTAAAAAATAACCTTGTTAAAAATGAAGCTAAATTACAATACGAAATGTTGAACTGTTGCAGAATTGTTGAGTAAACAGAAAACAACAAAAATATTTTCAATGGGAACCATATTTCCGGGTTCAAAAGTAGCCTATGTTCCTCCAGATTTTCCTCTACATTTATAATAAATTTCATAGATATACTGCAAACATACATCCAAACTTTCGCATTTATTAATAAGATTTGGATTTCCAGGTTCTCCATAAGTTTACTGTGGATTTGCCAAAGAAGCACGGCCGCGGTGGTCAGTCCGCGTTGCGTTTCGCACGTCTTCGTATGGAGAAACGTCACAATTATGTCCGCAAGGTGGCTGAAGTCGATGATGATGATGATGATGATGATGATGATGATGATGATGATGATGATGATGATGATGATGATGATGATGATGATGATGATGATGATGATGATGATGATGATGATGATGATGATGATGATGATGATGATGATGATGATGATGATGATGATGATGATGATGATGATGATGATGATGATGATGATGATGATGATGATGATGATGATGATGATGATGATGATGATGATGATGATGATGATGATGATGATGATGATGATGATGATGATGATGATGATGATGATGATGATGATGATGATGATGATGATGATGATGATGATGATGATGATGATGATGATGATGATGATGATGATGATGATGATGATGATGATGATGATGATGATGATGATGATGATGATGATGATGATGATGATGATGATGATGATGATGATGATGATGATGATGATGATGATGATGATGATGATGATGATGATGATGATGATGATGATGATGATGATGATGATGATGATGATGATGATGATGATGATGATGATGATGATGATGATGATGATGATGATGATGATGATGATGATGATGATGATGATGATGATGATGATGATGATGATGATGATGATGATGATGATGATGATGATGATGATGATGATGATGATGATGATGATGATGATGATGATGATGATGATGATGATGATGATGATGATGATGATGATGATGATGATGATGATGATGATGATGATGATGATGATGATGATGATGATGATGATGATGATGATGATGATGATGATGATGATGATGATGATGATGATGATGATGATGATGATGATGATGATGATGATGATGATGATGATGATGATGATGATGATGATGATGATGATGATGATGATGATGATGATGATGATGATGATGATGATGATGATGATGATGATGATGATGATGATGATGATGATGATGATGATGATGATGATGATGATGATGATGATGATGATGATGATGATGATGATGATGATGATGATGATGATGATGATGATGATGATGATGATGATGATGATGATGATGATGATGATGATGATGATGATGATGATGATGATGATGATGATGATGATGATGATGATGATGATGATGATGATGATGATGATGATGATGATGATGATGATGATGATGATGATGATGATGATGATGATGATGATGATGATGATGATGATGATGATGATGATGATGATGATGATGATGATGATGATGATGATGATGATGATGATGATGATGATGATGATGATGATGATGATGATGATGATGATGATGATGATGATGATGATGATGATGATGATGATGATGATGATGATGATGATGATGATGATGATGATGATGATGATGATGATGATGATGATGATGATGATGATGATGATGATGATGATGATGATGATGATGATGATGATGATGATGATGATGATGATGATGATGATGATGATGATGATGATGATGATGATGATGATGATGATGATGATGATGATGATGATGATGATGATGATGATGATGATGATGATGATGATGATGATGATGATGATGATGATGATGATGATGATGATGATGATGATGATGATGATGATGATGATGATGATGATGATGATGATGATGATGATGATGATGATGATGATGATGATGATGATGATGATGATGATGATGATGATGATGATGATGATTGAATTTTTTTTGTATTAAAAAAAATCATTTTTCACTTGAAATTGCCTATTTTACTTAATAAATCTATACTAAGGGTCTCTTTAAAGATCGGTTTTTAGTTTGTTTTTTGTTTTAGAAGTTTTTGTTAATATTTATTAGTTAATATTGTAACTTTGTAATGAAAATGAAAAAATATTTATTGAACAAAATAAAGATTAAATTAAAAACAATTAACTATTTACAATAACTTAAAATGTAACATTAAACTTGTGAAATTCATAATTATGCATAACAGAAAATAACGGCAATTTTTAAAGCTGTTTTTGAGTTGTAAAATATACAAATTTAAATCTTTCCCCTTTATAAGTATGGACTTTTTTAAACCCGCTGTATTTATCGATTTATTTCAAATTTCCAGCGTCTCCAATCTAAAATTATCAAACTAGTGGATGTATCTTACGGCGGTGAGAATGGATTCAACCAAGCTATAGAGTTAGCGGCGGAGTCTCTACAGAATGTGAAGTTTATTCAGGAAAAGAAGCTGATTGGAAGATATTTCGATGAGATTTCACAGGTGATTCTTTTAAAATTAAACTAGCTTACAACCGCGACTGTCCGCTGGGAATTAAAAGAAAACAAAAGTAGCCTATGTGGTATTCCAGACTATCCTTTACATTTATGCCAAATTTCAAGATCCATTCAGCAGTTTAGGCTACAAACTCTTACGAACATCCATCCATCTAAACTTTCGCATTTTTTATATTAGTAGGATTTGATTTATTTTTTCAAAATGATATTTTTATTTCATTTTCAAAACACATACTCGATATGATAAAAAAAAAAAACCATACAGACGAATTGAGTACCTCCTTTTGGGAAGTCGGTCAAAAACACTACATTAATGACACGCTATTTAGGTGTGAATAAATTGGAAACAAATGTGTGAGAAAGGAACGAAATATACAAGCCAATAGCAAAGAATTAAGGTTGCTATGGTTATTTTTCAACCCATAGCAAAGGTCTTTTGTTCTCATTTTAGCAGAATTATGAATTTTATAAACGAAAATTTTACGTAATGTAAACTTCATACTAATATTAAATGCAAAAGTTTAGTGAACATTTGAACTAATCTGGACAATCATATCATATAAACATTGTAAATGCGAAAGTTACGATGGATGGATGAATGTTTGTTAGCGTTTGTAGCCTAAACAGCTGAACGGATCTCCATGAAATTTGGCACAGGTTTAGAGCATAGTCTGGAAGAACACATAGGCTACTTTTCATCCCGGGAATAGTTACAGTTCCCGTAGGATTAATTTAGTTTTTTAATGTTTACTCGATCACTCTGCAACGGTTCAACATATCTTATTGAAATTTGGCACAGATATAAAACAAAGTCTGGAGTACACATGGGATAAGGTTCATCCCCGAGAAATATCCGGTTCCCGAGGGATACGTAGCTTTTTGTTATTTATATAGTTCGTATGTTTTCTAATACCACGCGGACGAAGTCGCGGGCAACAGCTAGTTTGTCATAGATGTAGAGGATAATCTCGAACACGGGGCTTACTTTTGTTTTTTTTTTCCAAAGCTAGTAATAATTTTTTTTTTTAAATAATGCTAGTAAAATATAAAGATAAAGATAGCTTTATTTCCCTTACGATAAAATACATTTTTATTACATATTTACACACATTTACATACTAGAAAACTAACAAAATATACTAAAAACTAAAAAATAATTATCTGACAAGAAAAAAAACGTAGAAATAAAAATGTATATAGTTGTTAGTATGGTTAGTGTTTTTAAACAATTTCATGCAAAAAATATTAGTATTGTTAGTCTGTTAATTGATATTGATATCTAGTATTGATAATAAATTATTTGTATAGGATACTGGAAAATATTGTTTTGGTGTGGATGACACTTTGCGAGCGCTGGAACTTGGTGCTGTGGAGACTCTCATCTGTTGGGAAAACCTTGATATACAAAGGTGAGTTTGTTTAATATTTAAGCCTTAAAAGCTTCGTTTCTTAAATCGAATTACAAAATGAGCTGCTCAGCGCAAGTGGCCCAACCTTATAAAAGTCATCTATACTAATATAATTTTAGTCCATTTTCCTTCCCACCCTTTTTCTCATAAGAATAGGATGGAAAGGGAACGTGGATTTGACGGTGGAGGAGACGCATAGGAAGAGGAAATATCTTCTTTATGTGCGTCTCCTCCTCCGTCGATTAAGGGTAGGTAACGCATCCGCTATTGATGTCTATGGGCAGGTCGCTTCGCCATTTTGGCGGTTTTAGGTGGCCGCTTGCTCGTTTGCCACCTTATAACATAAAAAAAAAAAGTAATAAAGCGTAAACACACGCTTCTTTGTTGCCTAAGATGTCAGCAATTACAGCATATTTTTGAATAATTATTTTTTTAATAAAAAGCCCTACACTTACGTCACGCTTTAGGCTATATATTTTCACGCCATTATACTTAGGGGGTAATATTTTGGATAAAAACCCTATTGTGGGAAAGAGACCATAAGTTGCTGCCAACATCAAGGAAGCAAGGTTGCCATGGTTTGTCATCATGTCATGTCATTTTGACATTTGCAATTGATAATTTGAAAAATGTAAACAATAAAACCATTTTTTTATAATCTTATGCGGATGAAGTCGCATGGGAACAGCTAGTATTGAAATATAGGGTATAAAAAAAGACCCAACTTTTGTTTTATTTTTAATAAAATTTTGGTACAAGTAACGTTTTAAAGGATTACAATTACGTAATTATGAAGGTAAATGGTCTCTTATATTATATTCAAATGCCAATACAAAAAGTAGTTAACTAATTTATAGTGATTTTGTGGGTTTGGCCGTTATTGCGCTGAGCAGCTCAAATGTATGTAACCCTTTACTGTTTTTTACTAAAGGGGAAAAAATGAAAATAAAATTATATAGGCAATTTTTTTTAATTTCATGCGGACTAAATCACGAGCAATAGCAAGTTGTTCATATCTGTATATATTTTTAAATTTGTAGATACGTGTTGAAGTCTCACGCCACCAATCAGGAGACCATTCTCCATCTCACACCTGAACAAGAGAAAGACAAGTCACATTTCACTGATAAAGAGGTAAGTTTCTATTTAAAGTGGAATTAAATAAGCGGAGAAACTCACATGGCGGCCATTTAATATTTTTGATAGACAAGCTGTTCCGTGGCTTCATGCACATCTATACTTCTATACTATAATAATAAAGCGTAAACACACACTTCTTTGTTGCCTAAGATGTCAGCATTTACAGCATATTTTTGAATAATTCTTTTTTTAATAAAAAGCCCTACACTTGCGTCACGCTTTAGGCTATATATTTTAACGCCATTAAACTTAGGGGTAAATATTTTGGATAAAAATCCTAATGTGGGAAAGAGATCATAAGTTGCTGCCAACATCAAGGAAACAAGGTTGTCTTCATGTCATGTCATTTTGACATTTGCAATTGGGGATTTGACAAATGTAAACAATAAAATAAAGTTTTTATAATTTCACGCGGATGAAACCGCACGCGAACAGCTAGTGGAATTATAAAAACTTAATTTTATTGCTTACATTTGTGAAATTCTTAATTGCAAATGTCAAAATTCAAATGCACAAATCACAACGAAGGCCTTTGACAGTGGATAACAATTACCGTTACCATGGCAACCTTGCTTCCTTGATTTTGGCAGCTCGTAGTTTATGGTCCTTCTCCCACATGAAGGTTTTTTTCCAATTTACTTACCCCCTAAATTTAATGGCGTTAAAATATGTAGCCTAAAGCGTGTCGTAAGTGTAGGGCTTTTTATTAAAGAAAGAATCATTCAAAGATATGCTGTGATTGCTGACATCCTACGCCACAAAGTGGTGTGTGTTTACGCTTTATTATATTAGTACTAGCTTTCGCCCACGACTCCGGCCGCGTGGATTAAAGAAACAAAAGTGAGTAGGCTATGTGTTCTTCCAGACTATCCTCTAGGTCTGTGCCGAATTTCATTGAGATCCGTTCAGCCGTTTAGGCTACAAACTCCTAACAAACATCCATTCATCCATCTAAACTTTCGCATTTATAATATTAGTAAGATAGTATAGATTATAATGGTGGCTTAATGGTTTAAGCACTTGACTTGTAAACAGATATTTGAAAAATATATAGAGGAGGTATAGTTGAGACTTCACTGGATTTTTCACATAATCTCACTAATGCTGTCTTTTGATAGATCCTCAAATCTACATGTTAATGTAATCTTACTAATATTATAAATGCGAAAGTTTAGATGGATGGATGGATGTTTGTTAGCCTAAACGGCTGAACGGATCTCGATGAAATTTGGTATAGATGTAGAGGATAGTTTGGAAGAACACAGGCTACGAGTCGAGTCCGAGTCGCGGGCGCAAGCTAGTTAATTATATTGAAATTAATTGCCAATAGGTGACACTACATCATATTTAAAAAAAATATTTAGTGATATTGTTTAGTTTATTAAGAAAAGATGGAGCTTATTATTATTTTTGTGTTTAACATGTCAATACAAGGACATGTGGTGGCATTTAACTTGGCATAGTACCTTTCAAAGAAGCTACCGGTGAAAAAATGTTCATTATATTTACGCTATATATTTCTTAAATGTCTTTGTTTGGATAATAACTGAAAATCATCATTTTCCTTATCCTACTCCTGTAGAGCGCAATAGTTTTTTGTCCTCCACATAACTATCATACGTCATCTCAGTCACTTCTTGATCATGTCACCTTTCAGACATCTCTTTCTGTCTACCTCTACCAGTAATATCTGAAAATATAATTTCAGAGCGGAGTAGAACTGGAGCTGGTGGAATGCCAGCCGCTGCTGGAGTGGCTTGCTAACAACTACAAGTCGTTTGGTGCCACACTGGAGATCATCACGGACAAGAGCCAGGAGGGAAGCCAGTTTGTACGCGGCTTCGGTGGTATTGGAGGTCAGTATATGTACTATGTGGACAATGTAATCTTACTAATATTATAAATGCGAAAGTTTAGATGGATGGATGTTTGTTAGTTTGTAGCCTAAACGGCTGGACGGATCTCGATGTAATTTGGCATAGATCTAAAAGATAGTCTGAGACAACATATAGGCTACTCGCTTTTGTTTTTTTTAATTCTACCCGGATGGAGTCGCGGGCGAAAGCTAGTTAAATTACATTAAATGCGAAAGTTTAGATGGATGGATGTTTGTTGGGTTTTGTAGAAGAAAATAAAATTGAACAGATCTTGATGAAATTTAGCATAGATATAGAGCATATTCTAATACACAGAATTTTACTCTTTTTTTTTAATTCGGATGGATATGCGGGCAAAAGCTAGTGCTTTATAATTAACTATACTAACAATTTATTTATTTAATGCTGCTTGGATGGACAAATGTCAGGTATACTGCGGTACAAGGTGGACTTTCAGTCGCTGCAGTTGGATGAACCGCTGGACGATGTCGACCTCGATGACTATTAAATTGGGTGGACAGGAAAACGAAAAAAAAAAAATTTTTTTTGTAAAAATACCGACTTCAAAAAAATATACAAAAGTAGAGTTACGACTTTTTGCTGGTATTTAAATCGATTTTTAGGAATGTTAAAGTAAAAAAATTAAGGAAGTATATTTTTTTGAAGTCGGTAATAACGAAAACACCAGTCACATACATATAGTTGTAAGTTTGTATAATTGTTTTATAACGGCTTGGATACGCCACTATCGGTTTTATTATTTTAAAGTGGATTTTCATACCTGAAACCAACGCATGAATATATTCATCACCAGCTCACTATACGTCCCCACCGAGGGGCTCGGAACCTAGCCTAAGGGTGACTAGGCCATAGTCAACCACGCTGCACTGCGGGTTGGTTGACTTCACACATATCTTTGAATTTCTTCGCCGATATGTGCAGGCACCACGATGTTTTCCTTCACCGTAAGAACGTCGGGTAAATTATGTACATATGAAAAATGGAAAATCACATTGGTACGGCGGGATTCGAACCCAAGACCTGTAGATTACAAGTCAAGTGCTTAAACCACTGAGCCACCGACGATCATGAATATATTACGTGAAGCAAACTTCGTACCACTTTTTAAGGGAATATCGAGAACTGATAAATACAGTTAGTTAATATGCTTCATAAAGATATTTTAAATTAAAAAAACTAAAAAAAAATATTACGATTTACGATCAATCGAGGACTGCTATTAAGATAGTTTTTTTAAACGAGTGTTTTGGCGTGTAATTTGATTGCTATATATGTTTAAAAAATGCGAAGATATTGAATCAAGACATCTTATTTTCTTTAAAAAAAATAATTCGCGATAACTTTTTTTCAACCAGAAAAAATAGCAAAAAAACAAGAAAAACCAACCCAAAACCAGAAACTATTCGCCCTTGGCATATTTTTTGTTGAATTAATTTCGTTTGTTCGTGTTTGGATGACATTGGATATCTAGTGCTCATGTCAAACTAAGCAGCTCAATAAAGCTCCCCTGTCAATCCTAAAAGATTCTTGCCATACAAAAATTACCAGATTCAAAATAAAAGTAGAATTCAGAACAATATTTATCTACCCCGCTTAATGTAAGATCATATTCACATCTAATACATATCATTATTTTGATGTTGTGAAATTTAAAACTACCCTACAAAATACATATAGACTGAAAACAACGAATTGTACAAACCGACAGTTGCGATCCAAACCGTACTGTTTTTATACAGTGAAAACCGTTTAGAATGACATCAAATGGACACTAACAATTACAGTAAACAAAAACTCCAATAAGTAAATATTGTTTAGTTAAACACGCGTTTTAAATCTGACAGACCTGGATTGATATTAACAACGTGGTTAATTTTACTGGATGGATGGATGTTTGTTAGAGTTTGTAGCCTAAACTGTTGGATGGATCTCGATGAAATTTGGCACAGATGTAGAGGATAGTTTGGAAGAACACATAGGCTACTTACTTTTTTTTAATTTCACGCAGACGGAGTCGCGGTCGAAAGCTAGTTCACCAGTATTTTATTATTTATTATTCAAGATCGCATTTTGCGTAATAATGTTAAAATGACCATGGTTTGTGATAATCCTCGCTGGGCCTAGAGTGACTAAATAAAAGTGTTCACTTACGTTTAAGCTAAAATGTGATTGAAACACTCAAATTTTTTTTGTGTTAAAGAGTCTAATGGTGGTACAAACTCGCTAACAAAATCGTTAGTAATTTTACCTAATTTTTTCTGAATATCTTCAATAAAAAAGGTCGTATAAGGGTATATCGTAAGCGATAGAATGTTGTAAAAGCAATTTGGTATGTCATAGTAATCGGTTTTAACTGTACCACACTTTCCTCTATAAATGACTTAATTTTGTCAAATATTTTTTCCTCTTCTATCTTGCTTGATATGTAAATATGTATAATAAGATGCAAACTTTATGGTAGCTCGAAGTTTAAACTCGTGTTGGAGGTGGAGTAGAGCAAAAGGAGTAGTATCCTTTTACTATATTTAAAAGATTTTCATATACTTACGTTTCGATCTCGTATAGAAAATAAATAAACCGGACAGTGACAAATTCCATACTTGGCGGCCATTATAATATTCCACTTTGGAATTTATGTGATATTGTGTGCAAAAAATTATTGGAACAAGGTCGGTGCTGGTTATAGCGCCCTGGGAGAGATTTCTAGTGTGCCCTCTTTTTTACCATGACTTAGGGGGTGGGGTGTAGTGTTATGTAAGAATAATTCGCACATCTGTGGCGCCCTCTAACCGCTGGCACTAAACAAAGTATATTTCGTTATAGCGAGCTGCTGTAAAGTTTGTATGTTACTATACAAGCTTTCTTTTTGAACCAAAAATGCCTTGAGCAATAGTGTCGCCTTAAGAAATAGTATTTACTACTTAGAACTCCATTCAAGTCGATATGAGTCTTTAGTAACGCTAGATAAACCTATCCATAGATATATAGGTGCTATCCTAACTTAAAAGTGAGAAAATAGATAGTCTTGTCAGAATTAATATGTGCAACCATTATTCACACGGGCGTTTTTATAACGCGCGTTGAAATAATGGTGAACAAATGCTTTTCCATGCATCTGTTCACAAGGTAGCGGTTTTTAAACGCGACGATTTTACCGCCCTGTGTTGATTTTTGTGCGTTTAATGATCGTAACAAGAGTGATTTTGAAGAGTTTTAGTGAGAGTGTTAAAAAAACGCCCGTGAGAATGATACCTTAGTGTAACGATCCGAGAAATTTGTTTTTACATATCTCCAAAACTGTTATACGGGTCTTGTTGAAATTAGGTACAGGTGTAGAATATAGTCTGGAAGAAAGTTTAGGCTTACTAGATTTTTTTAATTACGTGCGGACGAAGTCGTGGGCCAAAGCTAGTATACATTTTTTTAATCAAATGAGTAAACAATTTTTATGATGACACTGTTATAAATAATATGTAACACCCTGAAAAGTTCCTGAAATCTATTTAAAAAAAATCACATAATAATTTGTTATGAAATTGAAATTAAAAACATAAAGTGGAATGCAAAATTAGTGACGCTAGCTACAATATTGATACATAAATATGTTAGTTTAAATATAAAAGTATATACAGATAAATAATCTGTGTGTCTGTAGTTAATATTAATAATTTTCATATAACAAAAAACGATTTTCTGTCTGTCCGCAAGGCCGCGTTTGTTCCCGGTAATCTTAGAAACGGCTGGACCGTTTGACGGGACTTTTACTGTAAGGTTGCTAATATACGTGGAATTAACATAGCCTTTTATATATTTCTACACTGATGATGTTGCGGGCAACAGCTAGTTTTATTCTATTGATCTGACATGTTTTATAACTTGTGACTAATGACGTCACAATATAGTGCCGGTTCAAAGAAACGTGTAGTTACAAACAAGTGGCTTTTGATAAACCAAAAATAAGTTGTATTACTAGAAATATGAAACATTGCAATATTAGAGTTCCCATGTAAAGGTCCAAGTTAGTAATAGCTTAGAATAATTAAAATATGTACTTAAATTCGTAATGATGTCGCCTCCCGAAACTTCTCCGAATCGACTTGAGTGGAGGCAGTTTTTTAATAGATATGGTGCATACAATTAGATGCTATATAATATAAATATATGCCTAGAAATATGTGTGAAGACGACGAAAATAATATAATGACTAAATATTTTTAACCAATGCAATCTATACATATAATAAAATTGGAGTGTCTGTGACATCAAAAGATAAAATCCATATTTCGGGAAGATGATGTATTTGCGTTGCTAATAACGAAAATCGCATTTAAATTTTGACTGTCTGTCTGTCTGCAAGCTGCGTTTGTTCTCGGTAATCTCCGAAACGGCTGTGCGGTTTCGACCGAACTTTCACTGAAGGGTAGCTGACATAGACCCGCATATTAGGCTACTTTTTTGTCTTAATTTTGCGTGGACGAAGTCGCGGGCAACAGCTAGTACTAATATAAAAGGAAAGATTTGATTGTATTGAATACGCTCTGAAACTACTGATTTCATTTGAAAAATTCTTTGACTGTTGAGAAGTTACACTTTCAATGCGAACGAAGTCTCAAGCAAAAGATAGTTTCATCTTTTCACATATATTTCTAGGCATAGTATCCATTATGATTCATATCCAATAGGTTAGTGTAATTGAGAAGCATACATTGCTGTGGTGTGTTACCGGCTTTATTGAAAATAGTTGCCAGTTATTACCAAAGAATTTTACTATATTAGATTTTGATGTGTTTATTTCGTGTGCCATTTTTCTTATTTCACTGTAAAGATATAATTTTCTAGATGATTAGTGAAGGAAATAGTAATATAGTTTTAAGTTTGAAACGAATAACCAAAAATAAGTTGTATTACTAGAAATATGAAACATTGCAATATTAGAGTTCCCATGTAAAGGTCCAAGTTAGTAATAACTTAGAATAAATAAGATATGTACTTAAATTCGTAATGATATCGCCTCCCGAAACTTCTCCGAATCGACTTGAGTGGAGGCAGTTTTTTAATAGATATGGTGCATACAATTAGATGCTATATAATATAAATATATGCCTAGAAATATGTGTGAAAACGACGAAAATAATATAATGACTAAATATTTTTAACCAATGCAATCTATACATATAATAAAATTGGAGTGTCTGTGACATCAAAAGATAAAATCCATATTTCGGGAAGATGATGTATTTGCGTTGCTAATAACCAAAATCGCATTTAAATTTTGACTGTTGAGAAGTTACACTTTCAAAGCGAACGAAGTCTCAAGCAAAAGATAGTTTCATGTTTTCACATATATTTCTAGGCATAGTATCCATTATGATTCATATCCAATAGGTTAGTGTAATTGAGAAGCATACATTGCTGTGGTGTGTTACCGGCTTTATTGAAAATAGTTGCCAGTTATTACCAAAGAATTTTACTATATTAGATTTTGATGTGTTTATTTCGTCACTACGATACCTGTCTATTAAGTACGGCATTTGCCTTCATACAAATTGAATTCGATACTTCATATGCGTCACTTATCAAACTAATCTATCTTATTTAGACAAACTATAGTTATGGTTAGTCTTGTAAAAAAGATAGAAATTACTATTAACATGGCGAATCATAAGATTTTCATCAAATACACAGTGATCTATACTAATATAATAAAGCGTAAACACACACTACTTTGTGGCGTAAGATGTCAGCAATCACAGCTTCTTTCTTTAATAAAAAGCCGTACACTTACGACACGCTTTAGGCTATATATTTTCACGCTATTAAACTTAAGTAAATTTATTGACAAAAAATACTGCGTGTGGGAAAGGGGACCATTAACCACAAGCTGCCAACATTAAGGAAGCAAGGTTATTGTAACGGTTTGAAAAATGTAAACAATAAAATAAAGTTTTTATAATTTCATACGGATGAAGCCGCACGGGAACAGCTAGTTGTTGGTTGATACATGGGCTATTCGTTATTTTTTAATTTTTCAAATTATCAATACTAGTTGGCAAGTTTTAGATTTTACCAGTAATCCTTGCGATTGACCGAAATTCGTGCTTTTACGGTAACATGTACATGAAAAAAAATATAAAAAAAATGTTTGTTGGTTATTCCCGACTCCATATAATTATACCATATAAAAGGAACTTATATTAAAATGTGTATGATTTATATAATCCTTAGGGTCCCCAACCAAATTGTAAATTGTCTGATAACAATCCAACGTGTAAAATATGATGGAAATATCGGATTTTGTTACCTTATCTGACAGTGACGTCATTTTTAAGTTATTCCAGGGGTGGTCAAACTACTTGATAAATCGAGCCATTTTTTTAATTCAACAAATTTTCTAAGTCCAATTATTGTAAATACGTATTTAAAAGATGAGTAAAAACTTTAAACTGAAACTTAAACATTTAATTATGTAACAGTCTTAAATGAGGTCATGCTAAAACTTCAAATCCCATAAAATTTTCGACGTCAGATTGTAAGCGACGATAACGGAGCAAATTGTTTAAAGATTTTTGATATTTCCTCAAAGGCCGGCAACGCATCTGTAGTTCATCTGGTGTTGCGGATGTCCATGGGCGTCGTTAACCACCTCGATGTACTCGCCGCTCGTTTGCCCCCTTCTCTTATAAAAAAAATATTTATTTCAATATTCAGTTATTCGTATCATATTTGTTGCAATTTAAGACATTTTAAAACGCATACTGAACAATAATATAATAAAATAGTAACGTATAATTAAAAAGGCAACTCGAGTATATTTTTCGAGAGCCACACATAACCCTTGAAGAGATGTGGTTCGCGAGCCGCAATTTGACCACTCCTGTCTTTTATAATACTTAGTCATATTCAATAATGAATCGGTCATTCATTTCCATTAAAAAATAAAAATATAATTAAATCAAGAATAACGTTTAAATTGTTGGTAAGTTGATTAATAATTTGTATTTTGTGTTACTTTATGTGTTTTTTGTAATACTAAATGTCTATCATTTCATTACACGCTGAGTTTGGACTGAGGTAAAAATTGTTGGTTTAAATTGTTATACTCTTGTTATAGTATTCCAGTAGATCGAATCCAGCGCTGGAATACAACTGGAATTGTCTGAATCCCACTGTGAATTCTAGTCGGTGTTGTTTCTAATTGTAATCCAGCGCTGAGCTCAGTCATTGGAATGGAATCGTGAAAACGAGACATTTACTTTGGTTTTGTAGTTATAGTTAGTCTAAATAATTTAGATTAGTTTGACGATTCATGTCAATTCATGTGACAATTCAGTAGGGATGGGTTGTGTAAAATCAAGAATGAATCTTTTCGATTTTTATTCTTATGGAAGTTGGAATTGATAGATTAATAGTTATAACTTATGAATTAAAAAAAACCCTGTGTAGTCAAATTAATAATGACCTGCAGAACCATTACAAATAATGTGAGTGAATAAATATTCATTACTACTACAGCCGTACGTAATCGAATTTGATTTCGCTATTTTTGTCATCGCTAAATTCTCTACACCATAATTAATACTAGAATTGTCCTTTAAATTAGTTAATAAGAAAATAATAATTTTATTTCAGTTCGATAAATTTTATTTAAACCGAATATCGATAGTTCATAATTATTCGCTATATGTAGGTGTTTGTTTCGTCGCTACGATACCTGTCTATTAAGTACGGCATTTGCCTTCACACAAATTGAATTCGATACTTCATATACATCATTTATCAAACTAATCTATCTTATTTAGACACACTATAGTATTTTTTTCTGTGGATATAAGACATTTTATTTAGAGAATATTTCTATATTCAGATTTCATGATTATATTTCTGTGTTTATGATACGATTTTGTTTGATGACTTGCATGAAATTTAGTCGAAATAAGTGTTTTAATTTATAAAATTTGCAGTAGTCCAGTGAAGCGATTGAAATCGTCGCTAAGTTACAACTGGAATAATGTAAACAGGACCATTATGTTTGATTCATCA
Source organism: Papilio protenor (assembly GCA_029286645.1). NCBI lineage: Eukaryota > Metazoa > Arthropoda > Insecta > Lepidoptera > Papilionidae > Papilio > Papilio protenor. The sequence continues at coordinate 2,372,072 of JAGSMZ010000046.1, read as the reverse complement.
ATTGTTTTCTTATATTATGCATGATGTGTTTTTTTTTATGTTTTCGTTCAAATATAATTAAACAAATACATAAGGAAAATAGTTAGAAATGTATTGAATGGTTTTATTTTTTTAACAATAACGTCATTAGAGTTTAATTGTAATAAAATCGAAATGTATAATAGTTTTAATTTTTAACATACGACGATTGTCATACAAATTTGAACTATATCACCCTTAAAATAATGTCTATATTTATTCACAGGTCTCCTTCGTTACAAAGTGGACTTCCAATCTATGCAACTTGATGATGAAGAGATCGACAACCTTTACGACGTCGATGACTACTAGACAAGCGAGCGAGCGAACATGTATGTGCCTTAATACAACGTAATAGCGACCAGATTTGTTTGAATTGAAAATTGTAATACATATAATACATTGCAATTTGTGATGAATCAATGATACATTGCAATTTGTGATGAATCAATGATACATTGTAATTTGTGATGCATCAATGATACATTGCAATTTGTGATGAATCAATGATACATTGCAATTTGTGATGAATCAATGATACATTGCAATTTGTGATGAATCAATGATAAATTGTAATTTGTGATGCATCAATGATACATTGCAATTTGTGATGAATCAATGGTACATTGCAATTTGTGATGCATCAGTGATAAATTGTCAATTGTGATGTATCAATGATACATTGCAATTTGATACTCAGTCACTCTGATACATTATAATTTACAACATTGAATCAATGTTAAATTACACTTTGTGGTATTACTGTGGGGCAAATAGGTCACAATAACAAGAGTATTTGATTCATGTAATGTTTGAATTCCGTATCGATTCCTTTTAAGCGGTATTTTTTAACATACCACACTCTCAAGATGCAGATATATGTCAAATGTGGCCTATTATTTTGCTCTCTTTCATTGTCTTAGAGAAACAGAGATGGCATTTGGAATTCAAGGTTAATCACACGTCTAAATTGTGTTTAAAAATTGTGACTAAATTGCGTTGGATACATCCTGTATATGTAAATTGGATTAACAAATCTTGATACTTGTATTTAAATTAAGTAATAGAATGGCTCAAATAAATAATGTCGCTGTTACGTTGTTATTGATCGGGGTTATGTCATATATCGTGTTTTATTTATGGTTAAAATGTTAGATAATTTTACATACAATTAAAAACACAAAAAGTATCAATATCATTTTATTAAGCACTGGAAAGTTTAAATATTTTATGATTATAAAGGTTTATTTTTGGTGTCCAAATGTTAAACACTAATTTATTGTACAAACAAATGATACAGAATAACAAAGAGACTCCAGAGCAAAAATGAACTGATTTTTTATAAAAAGGAAATTTGGAAAAAAAAAGAAAAATCGTATACCGAAATTAGTATTATAAATTAAAAAATATATTATATATGATGCTATTAATGATGTGGAGTATATTTGCAATATTTTAAACATCACAATGTTTTTTGTAGAAAATTATTTTTTAATAATATAACCCTAAAATAAGGAAGATTAGTGCTTTTTAACGTGCTTTTAAAAATTGTCACAAGATCCTTGTCGAAATCTGATCTTTATAGATAGATCGGTAGACTACCGTCAGCGCTAACTTGACGTAAATCAAACACAAAATATCAGTTTATAGCCTGTCTATGTATACAGATCAGTGTTTTCAGACTGCAACTATCATAGTCATGTATTTTCTATGCCTAAGTTTGACACATTTTCTCAAAACTAACCTCTATAGCGCGTCACGGGGCCAAATAAGTTTATCGCACTATAATTAACTGAATAAAACATGGTATATGACATTAAAGTCTTAGACCTCCTATAGTATTCCCTGGATAGGTTGTTTTGTTCAGACTTGTGCTTGTTGATGTTACCCTCTTAGTACTCAGTATATTACCTTTATCGATTTGAGTTTCTAACATCAACTATAAGCGCCAAAATAGCGAAAACATAGGCACAAAATACCACGGCTTGAGCCTGTCCAGTGGAATGTAGAGGTTTTGCAAGCATTTGAAAGTCTTCAAGCAATATCGAACTTTGTGCAAATAATTATATTGCATGTAGTTTTTTTGCAAAAGACAATGTTATATCAATGTATCTAGCAAATATGTTTCGGAAATGGAAGCATTTTTATTTCTCCCTGTAATATAGAAAATAAATGGTCGGTTACTGAATACTGTTTTATTTTTTGTACTCAAGACCACACAGAAGACGGGCGTCAAGTGGGAGCAACTCGTTTTGTCTGATACTGTAGGCTTAATTATGGTCTTTTTCCCTTTCCATACTACGTACAAAGTGAGGTTGGACAAAGAAGAGGAATTGGCTGGGGATGGAACGAAAAGGGATGAGACATATCAGACTTAAAGTAGGCATCTGCAAATGCGGATGTCTAAGTAGCGGTCGCTTCGCTATTATGGCGAATTCCGGAGGCCACTCGCTCGTTTGTTACCATATACTTGAAAAGTCGCACAACTGGTAGGTACGAAAACAATGTTAAATAGTATCTTGCGATCAAAACGACGAATTTAGAACGAAGAAACGCTGTTTCAAAGATAATCCTTCTTTAAAGAGATGATTTCTATGGTCACATCCTATCAACAGTGTTGCCAATGCTACAGCAATTGCCGTGTTCTACGGATTTTAGGCCAAATAACAAATCCATTTTAAATGAATAATAAAAATAATCAATTTAAATAAATTATTCACGCTGAAAATATCTTATGATTTTTATATAACAAAGAGGGACAATTTCAATACAATTCACTGATAATAAAAATGTTAAAATAGCGACATCTAGCTAATGTTTTGTTCCGATTATTAAGTGGAGCTACGTTTCACCATTGATCTTTTTACATATACAAATACGGCTTTTTGCACAATGTAGAGGTCCCCCGGCCGGGTAAAAATTCTCATTGGCAACACTGATCATAATTAACGTCAATATGAAATTTCTATTTTGTCTGTGTTTCTGTGACCCTGACCGTATTTGTTGATTTTCATGCATTTATACCGAAAATAAAATAAATAGAACGAACTTAATCATGTATAGAATCATAGGATAATTTAAAAACAGATAAAATGAGTGTTAAAAAAGGTAAGGGTCCCATTTACGACCCAGGCTTGTGTCGATGTTGTGGCATCATGAAGAAATGCCGCGTCTTGAATGTGGAATATGACTTCATGGGTGTTAAAGAAATATATTCCGACATAATGGTTGATTGCTTTGGTCTTTTGGTGAGATATTTTTCAATAGTTCTTATTTCAAATATAATGGGTTTAATTAGAGCAACAGTTGATTTGCACAAGCAAGCATAAAATACGAGAGGGATTTTAGTTTCTTTTTCATCCCCAGCTATCGCACTTAGAGGGCAAACCAACAGAGCGTTTAGTATGTGCGACGTGTGTGATGAGGTTACGTGATGCTCACAGCTTCAGGCAGCAAGTAATACGTTGTGAAGAGGCATTTCTACAAGTACGGATGTCTGATGATCCTCAAAGTATGTTCATATTTTGTACATTTAGTGCCCTTCGTGGTGTTCCACTTGCAGAAAAATTGCTTTATTCCTTGCAATAAGACAAACTCTTACTAATAACCTATTAGTTAACAGGGAGTTGAGCAAAACAAGATAACAATACAAAGCAATCAGCCTTTTTTTTATAATATAAGGTGGCAAACGAGCAAGCGGCTACCTGAATCCACCGAAATGGAAAAGCGCTGCCCAGAAACATCCACAATTGCAAATGCGTTGTCCTACCCTTAATTGACAGAGGAGATGATGCACATAAAGAGGACACATAAGGAGAAAAAAACACTTTTCTACTTACTACTACAGCCGTACGTAATCGAGTTGGATTTCGCTATTATTTCTGTCATCGCTAAATTCTCTACACTATAATCAATAATAGAATTGTCCTCTAAATTAGTTAATAAGAAAATTATAATTTTAGTTGAGTTCGATAAATATTTAAACCGAATATCGATAGTTCATAATTGTTCGCTGCGTGTTTATTTCGTCACTATGATACCTGTCTATTAAGTACGGCATTTGCCTTCATACAAATTGAATTCGATACTTCATATGCGTCACTTATCAAACTAATCTATCTTATTTAGACAAACTATAGTTATGGTAAGTCTTGTAAAAAAGATAGAAATTACTATTAACATGGCGAATCAAAAGATTTTCATCAAATACACAGTAATCTATACTAATATAATAAAGCGTAAACACACACTACTTTGTGGCGTAAGATGTCAGCAATCACAGCTTCTTTCTTTAATAAAAAGCTGTACACTTACGACACGCTTTAGGCTATATATTTTCACGCTATTAAACTTAAGTAAATATATTGAAAAAAAATACTGCGTGTGGGAAAGGGGACCATTAACCACAAGCTGCCAACATTAAGGAAGCAAGGTTATTGTAACGGTTTGAAAAATGTAAACAATAAAATAAAGTTTTTATAATTTCATACGGATGAAGCCGCAAGGGAACAGCTAGTTGTTGATACATAGGCTGTTCGTGATTTTTCGAAATATCAATACTAGTTGGCAAGTTTTAGATTTTCAGTAATCCTTGCGATTGACCGAAATTCGTGCTTTTACGGTAACATGTACATGAAAAAAAATATAAAAAAAAATGTTTGTTGGTTATTCCCGACTCCATATAATTATACCATATAAAAGGAACTTATATTAAAATGTGTATGATTTATATAATCCTTAGGGTCCCCAACCAAATTGTAAATTGTCTGATACAATCCAACGTGTAAAATATGTGATGGAAATATCGGATTTTGTTCCCTGAACTGACAGTGACGTCATTTTTAAGCTATATAAGGCCCTTAATATTCCAGGGGTGGCCAAACTGCTTGATAAATCGAGCCATTTTTTTAATTCAACAAATTTTCTAAGTCCAATTATTGTAAATACGTATTTAAAAGATGAGTAAAAACTTTAAACTGAAACTTAAACATTTAATTATGTAACAGTCTTAAATGAGGTCATGCTAAAACTTCAAATCCCATAAAATTTTCGACGTCAGATTGTAAGCGAAGATAACGAAGCAAATTGTTTAAAGATTTTTGATATTTCCTCAAAGGCCGGCAACGCATCTGTAGTTCCTCTGGTGTTGCGGATGTCCATGGGCGTCGTTGACCACCTCGGTGTTCTCGCCGCTCGTTTGCCCCCTTCTCTTATAAAAAAAAAGATTTATTTCAATATTTAGTTACTCGTATCATATTTGTTGCAATTTAAGAAATTTTAAAACGCATATTGAACAATAATATAATAAAATAGTAACGTATAATTAAAAAGGCAACTCCAATAAAATTTTTGAGAGCCACACATAACCCTTGAAGAGATGTGGTTCGCGAGCCGCAATTTGACCACCCCTGTCTTTTATAATAGTTAGTCATATTCAATGAGGAATCGGTCATACATTTCCATTAAAAAATAAAAATATAATTAAACAAATACATAAGGAAAATAGTTAGAAATGTAATGAATGGTTTTATTTTTTTAACAATAACGTCATTAGAGTTTAATTGTAATCCAGCGCTGAGCTCGGTCATTGGACTGGAATCGTGAAAACTAGACGTTTACTTTGGTTTTGTAGTTAGTATTTTTTTCTGTGGATATAAGAATTTGCAGTACATTTAATGGCGACACATTTAGATTTTATTTAGAGAATATTTCTATATTCAGATTTCGTGGTTATATTTCTGTGTTTATGGTACGATTTTGTTTGATGACTTGCATGAAATTTAGTCGAAATAAGTTTTTTAATTTATAAAATTTGCAGTAGTCCAGTTAAGCGATTGAAATCGTCGCTAGGTTACAACTGGAATAATGTAAACAGGACCATTATGTTTGATTCATCAATTGTTTTCTTATATTATGCATGATGTGTTTTTTTTTATGTTTTCGTTCAAATATAATTAAACAAATACATAAGGAAAATAGTTAGAAATGTAATGAATGGTTTTATTTTTTTAACAATAACGTCATTAGAGTTTAATTGTAATCCAGCGCTGAGCTCGGTCATTGGACTGGAATCGTGAAAACTAGACGTTTACTTTGGTTTTGTAGTTAGTATTTTTTTCTGTGGATATAAGAATTTGCAGTACATTTAATGGCGACACATTTAGATTTTATTTAGAGAATATTTCTATATTCAGATTTCATGATTATATTTCTGTGTTTATGGTACGATTTTGTTTGATGACTTGCATGAAATTTAGTCGAAATAAGTGTTTTAATTTATAAAATTTTGCAGTAGTCCAGTGAAGCGATTGAAATCGTCGCTGGGTTACAACTGGAATAATGTAAACAGGACCATTATGTTTGATTCATCAATTGTTTTCTTATATTATGCATGATGTGTTTTTTTTTATGTTTTCGTTCAAATATAATTAAACAAATACATAAGGAAAATAGTTAGAAATGTAATGAATGGTTTTATTTTTTTAACAATAACGTCATTAGAGTTTAATTGTAATAAAATCGAAATTTAGTTTTAATTTTTAACATACGATGATTGTCATACAAATTTGAACTATATCACCCTTATAATAATGTCTATATTTATTCACAGGTCTCCTTCGTTACAAAGTGGACTTCCAATCTATGCAACTTGATGATGAAGAGATCGACAACCTTTACGACGTCGATGACTACTAGACAAGCGAGCGAGCGAACATGTATGTGCCTTAATACAACGTAATAGCGACCAGATTTGTTTGAATTGAAAATTGTAATACATATAATACATTGCAATTTGTGATGCAACAATGATACATTGCAATTTGTGATGAATCAATGAAACATTGCAATTTGTGATGAATCAATGATACATTGCAATTTGTGATGAATCAATGAAACATTGCAATTTGTGATGAATCAATGATACATGCAATTTGTGATTGAATCAATGATACATTGCAATTTGTGAGAATCAATGATACATTGCAATTTGTGATGCATCAATGATACATTGCAATTTGTGATGAATCAATGATACACTGCAATTTGTGATGAATCAATGATACATTGTAATTTGTGATGAATCAATGATACACTGCAATTTGTGATGAATCAATGATACACTGCAATTTGTGATGAATCATGATACACTGCAATTGTGATGAATCAATGATACATTGCCATTTGTGATGAATCAACGATACATTGCAATTGTGATGAATCAATGATACACTGCAATTTGTGTGAATCAATGATACATTGCAATTTTGATGAATCAATGATAAATTGCAATTTGTGATGAATCAACGATACATTGCAATTTGTGATGAATCAATGATTACACTGCAATTTGTGAATGAATCAATGATACATTGCAATTTGTGATGAATCAATGATACACTGCAATTGTGATGAATCAATGATACATTGCATTTGTGATGAATCAATGATACACTGCAATTTGTGATGAATCAATGATACATTGTAATTTGTGATGAATCAATGATACACTGCAATTTGTGATGAATCAATGATACACTGCAATTTGTGATGAATCAATGATACATTGTAATTTGTGATGAATCAATGATACACTGCAATTTGTGATGAATCAATGATACACTGCAATTTGTGATGAATCAATGATACATTGTAATTTGTGATGAATCAATGATACACTGCAATTGTGATGAATCAATGATACACTGCAATTTGTGATGAATCAATGATACATTGTAATTTGTGATGAATCAATGATACACTGCAATTTGTGATGAATCAATGATACCACTGCAATTTGTGAGGAATCAATGATATATTGCAATTTGTGGATGAATCAATGATACATTGCAATTTGTGAGAATCAATGATACACTGCATTTGTGATGAATCAATGGTACATTACGATTTGTGATGCATCAATGATACATTGCAATTTGTGATGAATCAAAGGTACATTGCAATTTGTGATGAATCAATGGTACATTGCAATTTGTGATGCATCAATGATACATTGCAATTTGTGATGAATCAAAGGTACATTGCAATTTGTGATGAATCAATGGTACATTGCAATTTGGTGATGTATCAATGATACATTGCAATTTGATACTCAGTCACTCTGATACATTATAATTTACAACATTGAATCAATGTTAAATTACACTTTGTGGTATTACTGTGGGGCAAATAGGTCACAATAACAAGAGTATTTGATTCATGTAATGTTTGAATTCCGTATCGATTCCTTTTAAGCGGTATTTTTTAACATACCACACTCTCAAGATGCAGATATATGTCAAATGTGGCCTATTATTTTGCTCTCTTTCATTGTCTTAGAGAAACAGAGATGGCATTTGGAATTCAAGGTTAATCACACGTCTAAATTGTGTTTAAAAATTGTGACTAAATTGCGTTGGATACATCCTGTATATGTAAATTGGATTAACAAATCTTGATACTTGTATTTAAATTAAGTAATAGAATGGCTCAAATAAATAATGTCGCTGTTACGTTGTTATTGATCGGGGTTATGTCATATATCGTGTTTTATTTATGGTTAAAATGTTAGATAATTTTACATACAATTAAAAACTCAAAAAGTATCAATATAATTTTATTAAGCACTGGAAGGTTTAAATATTTTATGATTATAAAGTTTTATTTTTGGTGTCCAAATGTTAAACACTGATTTATTGTAAAGATAGATGATACAGAATAACAAAGAGACTCCAGAGCAAAAATGAACTGATTTTTTATAAAATGGAAATTTGGAAAAAAAAAAGAAAAATCGTATACCGAAATTAGTATTATAAATTAAAAAATATATTATATATGATGCTATTAATGAAGTGGAGTATATTTGCAATATTTTAAACATCACAATGTTTTTTGTAGAAAATTATTTTTTAATAAGATAACCCTAAAATAAGGAAGATTTGTGCTTTTTAACGTGCTTTTAAAAATTGTCACAAGATCCTTGTCGAAATCTGATCTTTATAGATAGATCGGTAGACTACAGTCAGCGCTAACTTGACGAAAATCAAACACAAAAACAGTTTTTAGCCTGTCTATATATACAGATCAGTGTTTTCAGACTGCAACTATCATAGTCATGTATTTTCTATGCCTAAGTTTGACACATTTTCTCAAAACTAACCTCTATAGCGCGTCACGGGGCCAAATAAGTTTATCGCACTATAATTAACTGAATAAAACATGGTATATGACATTAAAGTCTTGGACCTCTATAGTATTCCCTGGATAGGTTGTTTTGTTCAGACTTGTGCTTGTTGATGTTACCCTCTTAGTACTCAGTATATTACCTTTATCGATTTGAGTTTCTAACATCAACTATAAGCGCCAAAATAGCGAAAACATAGGCACAAAATACCACGGCTTGAGCCTGTCCAGTGGAATGTAGAGGTTTTGCAAGCATTTGAAAGTCTTCAAGCAATATCGAACTTTGTGCAAATAATTATATTGCATGTAGTTTTTTTGCAAAAGACAATGTTATATCAATGTATCTAGCAAATATGTTTCGAAAATGGAAGCATTTTTATTTCTCCCTGTAATATAGAAAATAAATGGTCGGTTACTGAATACTGTTTTATTTTTTGTACTCAAGACCACACAGAAGACGGGCGTCAAGTGGGAGCAACTCGTTTCGTCTGATACTGTAGGCTTAATTATGGTCTTTTTCCCTTTCCACACTACGTACAAAGTAAGGTTGGACAAAGAAGAGGAATTGGCCAGCCAATTCCATTCCAGGGTTCCATCCCCAGGGATGGAACGAAAAGGGATGAGATATGTCTCATTTGTCAGACTTAAGGTAGGCATCTGCAAATGCGGATGTATAAGCAGCGGTCGCTTCGCTATTATGGCGAATTCCGGTGACCACTCGCTCGTTTGTCACCATATACTTGAAAAGTAGCACAACTGGTAGGTACGAAAACAATGTTAAATACTATCTATTGCGATCAAAAACGACGAATTTAGAACGAAGAAACGCTGTTTCAAATATAATCCTATATAGAGATGATATCTATGGTCACATCCTATCCTATCCTAACAGTGTTGCCAATGCTACAGCAATTGCCGTGTTCTACGGATTTTAGGCCAAATAACAAATCCATTTTAAATGAATAATAAAAATAATCAATTTAAATAAATTATTCACGCTGAAAATATCTTATGATTTTTATATAACAAAGAGGGACAATTTCAATACAATTCACTGATAATAAAAATGTTAAAATAGCGACATCTAGCTAATGTTTTGTTCCGATTATTAAGTGGAGCTACGTTCCACCATTGATCTTTTTCCATAGAAATACGGCCTTTTGCACAATGTATTCGTCCCCCGGTCGGGTAAAAATTCTCATTGGCAACACTGATCATAATTAACGTCAATATGAAATTTCTGTTTTGTCTGTGTTTCTGTGACCCCGACCGTATTTGTTATTTTTAATGCATTTATACCGAAAATAAAATAAACAGAACGAACTTAATCATGTATAGAATCATAGGATAATTTAAAAATAGATAAAATGAGTGTTAAAAAAGGTAAGGGTCCTATTTACGACCCAGGCTTGTGTCGATGTTGTGGCATCATGAAGAAATGCCGCGTCTTGAATGTGGAATATGACTTCATGGGTGTTAAAGAAATATATTCCGACATAATGGTTGATTGCTTTGGTCTTTTGGTGAGATATTTTTCAATAGTTCTTATTTCAAATATAATGGGTTTAATTAGAGCAACAGTTGATTTGCACAAGCAAGCATAAAATACGAGAGGGATTTTAGTTTCTTTTTCATCCCCAGCTATCGCACTTAGAGGGCAAACCAACAGAGCGTTTAGTATGTGCGACGTGTGTGATGAGGTTACGTGATGCTCACAGCTTCAGGCAGCAAGTAATACGTTGTGAAGAGGCATTTCTACAAGTACGGATGTCTGATGATCCTCAAAGTATGTTCATATTTTGTACATTTAGTGCCCTTCGTGGTGTTCCACTTGGATTGAAATTGCTTTATTCCTTGCAATAAGACAAACTCTTACTAATAACCTATTAGTTAACAGGGAGTGGAGCAAAACAAGATAACAATACAAAGCAATTAGCCATTTTTTTTTATAATATGAGGTAGCAAACGAACAAGTGGCCACCTGAATCCACCGAAATGGAAAGTGAAAGCTGCCCATAAACATCCGCAATTGCAGATGCATTGCCTACCCTTAATTGACAGAGGAGATGATGCACATAAAGAGGAAATTTCTCCTTCCTATGCGACTACCATGTACCACCAACCAATCTTATTATATAGACACATTTAATAAGTTTGTCTTTAGTTGCTCATTGTCTCAATATGAATGATATATTGATATCACAGTAGCATATTTGGTGGAGGAGACACATGGGAAGGGTAATATCCTTTTTCTGTGTCTTATCTGTCAATTAAAGGTAGGTAATGCATGATGCACATGTCTATGGCTAGATGGTGCTATTTAAGCAAATTCCAACCACTGCCTGGTTTATTCTTCAATAGTACACCAAATAAAAGATGGCAATAAACTGAACTTTTATTATTTCATGTGGATGAAGTTTTAGGTATTTTTAACATATCTTTTACAGAGAGTGAATCATATTCCGGGATTAAAGTAACAGTGGTGAAAGAAGAGGTTTGTGAGACCCAACCTTGCTCACCAACATCCCCAACTGGTGATACACCTGATGGTAAGTAATTTTTGGTAAAACTGGTATATTTCTTAACAATTATGTTACTTCAAAGTCACTACACTGCCCTCACTGTCCACCTTCACTTCATCATCACTAGCTCACTATACATCCCTGCCGAGGGATGGATCCTACCCTAAGTTATGGTGACTAGGCCTTAATCAACCACGCGGACCCACTGCGGGTTGGTTCTTCCCGCATATCTTTCAATTTCTTTGCTGATATGTGCAGGCATCACGATGTTTTCCTTCACCGTAAGGACGTCGGGTAAATTATGTACATATGAAATTCGACAACCGAAAATCACTTTGGTACATCCTCTCAAAACACTGAGTCTAGCCTACTGTGTCATACATCTGGGTCAATAAAAAAATTACTATACCTTTTACTCACTACAGTGATATTACATAGATATAATATTGTTGTATATTTAATCTATGTGTTAAACTAAGTTCTTTCCTAAGGGAATATCTAAAAAAATAACATAATTACAGATAATCTCTTAAATTATGAATCATCAGATGATGATAGACCACTATTATTGAAAAGGAAATCCGAGGATATTATTAGTAAAGCAGAAATAAACAATCAACCAATTGACAATATAAAGAACGTGAAATTAGATCAAAAGAATGTACCAACTGTAAAGATGATCAACCAAAGTATGTATATATACCATATTTTTATTTATTTTTTTATACTATGAGGTGGCAAACGAGCAAGCGACCACCTGAATGCGCCGAAATGGCGAAGCGACCGCTGCCCATAAACATCCACAATTGCAGATGTGTGGCCTACCCTTAATAGAGGATACGCACATAAACAGGATAATGCCTCTTATGTGTCTCCTCCACCATCAAAACCACTTTCCGTCCTATCTTATTCTCTTAAGAAAAAGGTGGAAGGGAAAGGGACTAAAATTAGGCCTCTGGTACCCCATTTATCAGACTGTACGCTGAATTGCTTCCACTTCATGCCTGTTTTCTGTGTGGTTGTGGTATTGCTGGGGGCGAGCCGACCCTGCAGTGCGAAGATGTTAAAGCGGGCTCTACCACTGTTAAATTCAAAGAGTGTTTTCATCATCATCACCAGCTCACTATACATCCCCACTGAAGGGGAGCCTACCCTAATAAGGGGTGACTAGGCCATAGTAAACCACACTGCACTGCGGGTTGACTTCACACAATTTTTTTTAATTTCTTCACCGATACGTGCAGCTATCAAGGTGTTTTCCTTCACCGTACACATCGGGTACATATGTACATATGAAATTAGAAAAAATTGAAAATCACATTGGTACAGCGGGATTCGAACCCAAGACCTGTAGATTACAAATCAAGTGCTCAAAACCAGCCACCAACGCTCTTAAAGAGTGTTTATTGGCTAATTCCAAAATTATATTAACCCTTAATTCAATAGTGTTCATTACAAACAACTAATTAAAAAAAAATCTAAATCTAAATAAATTAGTAGTGTGTGTTTTATATTTCCAGCTTTCGCCCTCGACTCTATCCGCATGAAATTTATAAAGAAAAAAAAGTAGCATGTGTTCTTTCCGACTATGTTTTATCTGTGACAAATATCATCAAGATCTGTTGAGCCATATAGGAGATAGCTTCTAACATCCACCTAAAATTTTCTAAAATATCTTACTAATATTACAAATGCGAAAGTTTAGATGGATGTTTGTTAGAGTTTGTAGCCTAAACTGCTTAACAAATCTCAATGAAATTTGACATAAAAGTAGAGGATAATCTGGAAGAACACATAGGCTACTCACTTTTATTCAATTTTTAATTCCTCTCAAACGAAGTCGTGTGCGAAAGCTAGTATAAACGTAAATGTTGTTAATTTAAAAATTCTTTTCCAGGACTACCAATGTCTAAAGTCCAGCAATTAATGCGTGAAAGAGACCCATCATATAAAATAGAGACAAATATATTAACAATAGTTGAGAATTCATATGTTTGTCCGTTCAGATGTAGACATAATAATTTACTGTGTTATTACTGCGGTGAATTCTTTCTTGATCCACAACTTTTAAGGCAACATACAGGGGAAATTCACCATCCGAGGAAATTCAAAGTTTGCAACCACAGAAATATAATGGTCAAATTAGATATGACAAGAATAGATTGTAGGTTATGTGATGTGAAAATCAATAGTTTAGATGATTTTAAACTGCATATAACAGATGTACATAATAAAATATTCTATTTAGATATCAAAGATGTTGTGTTGCCGTTCCGTTTGTCTAAAGATGAATTGAAATGCGCTAAATGTGATATGGTTTTTCCATATTTTCATGCTTTGAATAAACATATGAATCAGCATTATAATAATTTTGTTTGTGAGACTTGTGGGTTAGGTTTTGTTGATAAAGGTAGGTTAGGGATGCACCAACTGCGTCATGAAATTGGTGATTTTCCATGTGAGATTTGTGGGAAAGTTTTCAAATCGGATCAGAATAAGGAATTACATATAGACAGGGTACATAGGAAGCGTGCTAGAGTTTTCTGCCCCAAATGTGATGTGAGATTGATGACCCATCAACAGAAGTTGAAGCATTTAGTTGAAGTTCATGGTGAGGAGCCGTTGAGCTTTCCGTGTAATTTGTGTGAGAAAATTTTCGATGCGAGACGTACACTTACAACCCATCGGAGGAAAGAACATCTGAGGGACTTCAGGTGAGTGCTAAATTATAATTATAACTAGCTTTCGCCCGCGACTCCGCGTGAAATTAAAAAAACAGAAGTAAGTAGCCGATGTGTGTTTCCAGACTATCCCCTACATACATATAAGACAAATTTCATCGAGATTCGTTCAGCAGTTTAGTCTACAAACTCTAACATCAATTTAAACTTTCGCATTTATATAAGTAAGACTAGTTGTTGCCCGCGACTTCGTCCACGCAATATGAAGATAAAAAAAGTAGCCTATAATATGCGGGTCTATGTCAGCTACCCTTCAGTGAAAGTCAGGTCGAAATCGGCCCAGCTATCGGAGATTACCCGGAACAAACGCGGCTTGCGGACAGACAGACAGACAAAAAAAAATTAAAAGCAAATTTTGTTATCAGTAACGTCATCTTCCCGAAATCTGGAATTTTTCTTTTGATATCACAAACAGACACTCCAATTTTATTATATGTATTACTATTTCGACCAATTGGCGACCGTTATTATAATTATATTTATAGATATGAATGTAGTTACTGCGGACACAAGTTCTTCACGAAGTTTGCTCTCAACAATCATTTGCCAACTCACACCGGGGAGAGAAACTTCAAGTGTAAAGTTAGTATGTTTTGTATTCTGTTCTAGCTTTCGCCCGCGGCTCCGTCCGCGAGGAACAAAAAAAAACAAAAGTGAGTGGCCTATGTGTTATTCCAGACTATCTTCTGCATCTATGCCAAATTTCATAGAGATCCGTTCAGCCGTTTAGGCTACAAACTATAACAAACATCCATCCATCCATCTAAACTTTTGCATTTATAATATTAGTATGATAGTATGATTAATACTGAAAGAGACGTGAAGTGGAAGTAATTTCAGTTTCTTAACCCCCTTTTATTATAAGAAAGAGTTAGTTTTTTTAGCTTTGTAGTTTTGGTTGTAGCTTGTAAAGGATGGGAAGGGAAAGGATGATGAGAGATATGAGGATGATGAGAGATGAGATGAGATGAGATGAGATGAGATGAGATGAGATGAGATGAGAAATGGATTTGACGGTTAAGGAGACAGGAAGGGGAAATAACTATATGTGCATCTGTGTCAATTAAGGATAGGCAACGCATGCGAATTTAGACCACTCGTATGGGAAGGGAAAGTGGATGTGACGGAAGAGGGGACACATAGGCAGGGGAAACATGTCTTACTTTGTTTAAAGTTGACAACGCATTTGGAAATGTCTATAGGCTGGTTGTTTCGCTGTTTTGGCGAATTTAAGTAACTGTTTTCACATGTTAAAGGGTTTTACTACTGTTAAATCCTTATAAATTGTGTTATTTCTATTCCTAGGTGTGTGAAAAATCTTATCCTCGTTTGAAAACTTTAAAAGACCATATGCGGATACATACAAATGATAGAAGATATCGCTGTCACGTTTGTGGTCTAGCTTTCATACAGAATTGTAGCCTTAAAGGGCATATGAAAAGTCAGCATCCAGAATATGGATAAATAGAGTGGATGTGGAATAAGACTATCTCAGATAGTGTCACTCCGGACAATAAGTTTGTTGGAATTCCAAAGAGATTGGAAATATATAGAGGAGGCTAAGTTGACACTTGAGATATATACATAATCCAATAACGCTATCTATTGATAGCCTCAAAACTAGGGTTGTAACGGGAACATTTTAACGGAAGCGGAAACGGAGGTCAATAATAAAATATTTATTGCTATTTATTAAAGAACTAAAAACTACGTTAAACCAAAATACTGATTGGTAGATAATTACAAGATATAGTTTATTTTGCAATAATGTATAACAATTATCGTTAGTTGACGTAGCCCATTCCCGTTATATGCGTAAATTAACCTCCTAAGAAACAACCTAAGAAACCTAACCTAAGAAATAACGGAAGCGGATGCGGAGTTTCATTTCTTGCGGAAGTTCCGCACTTGCGGATGCGGAAGCGGAGGTCCGTTACAACCCTACTCAAAACATGTCAATATAATTAATTTGAATTGAAATTAATTGCCAATAGTTGACACTAAATAATATTTTATTTTGTGACACTGTTTAGTTTATTTTTATAACAAGAAATGGAGCTTATAATTTTGTTAAATGTTTTATTACATGTCAATATAGTGACAACTAACATAGTACCTGTCATAGAAAGTACCGGTGAATATTTTGGTCACTGCCTTGTCTATATATCTTAAATGTCTTTGTAATAATCAAATTTATGTTATTGTTAAGAGTTTTTTTTACTAAAATTCAATTCCTACTATTAGCTTGATCATCGACTCGTATTTTGTAAACTTTGACCCACTCCCTGTTGTAAGATTTTTATGAAATTTAGTAAACTGTACTGAAGAAAATGCATTTTTTGTTCTGTGTTTGTAAATCCAAGATGGCGGCTGTGACAAGATGGTGGATGACATTTTTGTTTAATGACAGGGTTTGTCAAACCGTATAACTAGCTGTTGCTAGCGACTTCGTACACGTGAAATTTAAAAATATAGCCTGTCTTACTCAGCGATAACATAGCTTTTTAATGGTGACAGAATTTTTGAAATCGGCCCAGTAGTTTTGAGTTATTTAAATATTAACAAAAATACAAATTTTTCCTCTTTATAATATTAGTATGGATGAAAAATCCAAGATGGCCGTCATAAAAAAAGGGATGACAGATATATTTTTGTTAATTATTGGTATTAAATGAAACTTAAAACTTGACTTGCTAAAAGTAGGAATCGATTTTTTTTATATAAATAGTTTTTTTTGTATAATTTTAATCTTTAATTAAAACAGTTAACATGTCCCTTGTAAGTTTATCTCAAAATATATGGCAATAATTTTTTATAAAGAATCAGTACTGATTATATTTGTATAATGTAAATAAAAATATATTTTGTTATTGAAAATTTGTTTTATTTGTACTGATTTTCCTTATAATTAAATAAAGAATTTCTAATTAAATAAAATGAGGACAAGCTTAATACATTAGTTTAAAAAAGAATGCGTTATTTTATTTGCATTTTTAATTTTTTTATTAAACCACTGATCTGTATAAATAGATAGGGAATTGTGTGGAAGAGCTGGTTCGTTCGACTTAAACGCGCATTTTGATGATAATAACAGTTAAATCTATCACTATTATTAAATCGAAAACTCTCAAATATCAGCTTTAAAATGGCAAAAATCTAATAGACACAACAGCATGTCTGTAGAGGTCAGTGAATTAAACTATGTTTTTGATGCGTGATTACAGATGTAAAAACAATAGTTGACATTTGACAGATTAAATTGTCAATTTTTAAATTCCCTAATGTATTGATTTTTTAACAAATATTTTAATAATTAAAAATGACCACAAAACAGAAAGACGAGGATGAAATGGAATGTAAAAGGGCGGTAAGAACTAAACCGGATATGACAGTCACTGAAGGTTAGAAATTAAAAACAAAGTTTAGGGTCCTATATTTATTTTCAGTGTTACCTATTTTATTTTTATTCTAAATAAGTTTCATAGTTGATTGTTAACGAAAACTGTAACCTGCAAGTATTTTTAGCAAAACTTAGTAAGTCGCCTGTGTTCTTCCAGACTATCGTACTATGAAAAATTTCATCGAAATCCGTTAAGCCGTTCTGGAGATAGGTAGAAAAATCCATCCAAACTTTCACATTTATAATATTACTAGCTTTCGCCCGGACTCCGTCCGCGTGGAATTAGAAAAATACAAAAGTAGCCTATATCTTCTTCCAGACTATCCTCTACATTTATACCAAATTTCAACGAGATCTGTTCAGCTGTTTAGGCTACAAACTCTAATAAAAATCTATCTTTTCGCATTTATAATATTAAAGTATGATGTTATGTACAGAGATCGCAAGAGCCATCGGCAGTAACTATAGAACTGTCCCAGCATTTGAGAAGGGTTTATTCGACTATGTTCTGACCAAACATTACTCATTGCAAAGGAACCAGTATCTGCAATGTCGCTGGTTGGAATACAAAAGAGGCTATGAGAAAAGAGTCTTTGCTCCCTTCCAGTTTCCCAGCCACAGGTTAATCTAATTTTTAGCGTAACCAGGAATATAAAATCTTGCTGTACGGAAAAAGAAATTAATTCATTTGCCTACTTTGAGTGATGTAATAAAAGTGATTTAAGCTCCATCTGGTGAAGATTTTTTGCGAATTCTAAAAGTTACCAATTGTTTTATTTACTTTTAAAATGCAATCAATAGATGGCGCTATTTCAGATTTAAGGCTTGTCTGAGTTTTGGTTTTCAAATTTTGTTAGTTTTTTTTGGTTTGTTAGGTTATTAAATTACTATTTTCTCAAGGGATCTACATTTCCACAACGGGGCGGTGCGGTTTCGTCCCGCGGAATCAATACATCGTCGTACAGATCACCGCATGCAGTTGCAGCCCGGGCCTGGCGTCGACAGATATGGTCAGATGCCTATTCCGTACGAACTGTTCATGAAGAGAGGGGAAGATAAAAAGGAGAAAAAAGAGAGGAAGAAAATACATAAGACGGGGGAGAAAAAGACAGAGAAAAAGAAATAAAACGTTACGCATATTTTTTTATTTTATTTAACAATAAATATAACTATAACTTGAAAAAAATACACGACTCCTTAAATAGTCGAATTTAATAGGAATGTGAAATGATATTAGCGCATGTCAATGACATGGGCGTCACCAGCCGTTCAGCATTTTAGGCTACAAACTCTAACAAACATCCATACACTTTCTTATTTATAAATAGTAAGATATTTTACATTTTTCGATTCTAAAGGGGGAGGGGACAGCTGTATGTGTCAGTACAAGGCATGAAATAAAAAAGCAATATTTTTTAATTATTTTATTGGCACATTTGCATGTATTCTCTTTACATGTTTACGTAATGAATCCTTTGTCGCAAACAGCGCGTCGCACGCCTCACATGACACTTTCTTCTCCTTAGTGTGCGTCACTTTATGCCTCGTGACGTCAGACTTGGCATAGAATAAACGATGGCAGACATCACATTCGACATTCTTTTCCTTTTGGTGTACATTTTTGACATGATTATTTCTTAAACTCCTCGTAATAAAAACTTTCAAGCAAAGTTGACATTTATGCTCAGGTTTTGGTAAGCCGTGAGCGTCAACTAAATGTTGAATACGATTATTTTCTTGGGAGAAACGTTGTTGACAATATTTACAAGGGAATCTCAATTTTTTTGCTATTTCTTTCTTATGGATAGATATATCGTGGCGTTGTTTTTCAGCGTTCGTAGGGAATGTTATATCACAGTTTGTACAACGCCATATTCGATGCGATCTACTTTTATGTAGGGTTAGAAGGACAGAGTTTGAGTATGTCGACCCACATATAGAACAGACATGTTTCTTATAATGTTTGTTCATATGAATGTTAAGGGGACGAAATGAATCGAATATTTCATTACACAATTGACATTGAAGGTTCCGGTTGATTTTAAACGGCATTAGTAAATCATCGTTCAAATTAAATTGTATATTATGATTTTTTAGATGGTGACGTAATTTAATCAAATCGTGCAATTGTTTCTCACATAATTTGCAGAATAGTTGAGTTATATCAACTTTGACCATACGATTCTGTTGGCGTATGATTTTTTCATCTAACTCCTTGAGTGTGTGAATTTCAGTATGCAGTCTTAGTTCGTCTATGTTGATAAAACTTTCTTTGCAAAGATAACATCTGTACCAACTTCTGTTCCATTGAAACACGCAGACGGTGGAGTTGGAGATTAAATTAAGGGTGTCTTTCCTCATCAACGTCGCGTAACTACGGGCGCTTAATATTTTCTTTTCTACCTTCGGCTTTACTGAAAACAATTGGGAAGTTATCTTTCATAGTTTAATTAACCAATTGTGTGGTTTTTACTTTTTAATTTATCATGGTAGTCTCATTACTAGGGTTAAAAAGATATTTGGAAGCTTTTTTATTAGTAACATTAGAATCACCTAAATGATGGCGGTTAAATATGACAAAAATTGAAATTTAAACATACCACAATTTTTGGTGTTATTTCTTTCCATTTCTTCTTCATCATTAATTTCCACTTGTTCCACTTTAATAAATGAGTCCTCTATATCTTCATTACAAGGGTTATAATTTCCTGTAACAATAAACAAGGAGTGTACATTCTGGTTTTGGACGAAATCTGGCCTCATAAACAATGTACAATTAAACAAGCTTATCTGATCCGGAGATGATGGAGGGTAGAAGTAAAACTTACTTGGACATAGAAAAAGAAAATAGACAATACATGGGCGTCGCCAGGGAGAGATAACTACAAGGATTTAGTTTGATCGGCCCTACCGGGTCAGACATCCTTGTCGGTTAATACTTAATAGGCCTAATTTAAGTCCCTTTCTCTTTAAAACCCTTTCTTATAAGGAGAGGATGGGAAGGGGAAGTGGATTTGACGGTGGAGGAGATGCATAGGAAGGGGAAGTGTCCTCTTTATGTGTGTCTCCTCCGTCGGATAAGGGTAGGCAATGCATCTGCAATTGCGGATGTCTATGGGCAGCGGTCGCTTCGCCATTTTCGCGGATTCAGGTGGCCGGTTGCTTGTTTGCCACCTTATGTTATAAAAAAAAAATACATACCTGTGACAAAATATAACCTCAAAAACCTGTCACGTCAAAACATAACAGAGTATAATGATTATTACAAGCAATTTGTTCTCTATTAAAGAAATTTATTTACATAGGTATATGTTGTTTCTAGTGTAGTAATATTTGAATCTATATATATATCTATACTATTATAATAAAGCGTAAACACACACTTCTTTGTTGCCTAAGATGTCAGCAATTACAGCATATTTTTTAATAATTCTTTTTTTAATAAAAAGCCTTACACTTACATCACGCTTTACGCTATACATTTTCATGACATTAAACATAGGGGTAAATATTTTGGATAAAAACCCTAATGTGGGAAAGAGACCATAAGTTGCTGCCAACATCAAGGAAGCAAGATTGCCAAGTTTTGTCATATCATGTCATTTTGACATTTGCAATTGACAATTTGACACATGTAAACAATGAAATAATTTTATGCTGATGAAATCGCACGGGAATGTTTTCTAGCGATATGTTTGTCTAGAAACAACTGACTACTGTATGATCTCGAACAAATTGAGCATGTGAAACCCAATACAGAATTTCTCATATGTCGATGGACCCTTGTTATATGATTGTACTTTCCAGACCGAGACTTAAATGATTTCCCACACAAATTGCACAAAAAACTATCACCATCATTTACAAAATTATGAACTACTAATTGATGCTTCTTCCTCATCTCCCATGATGAGAAACGTGGCTTATCTTCGCAGTATATACATGCGTACCGTTTAGAAGTATGTTTTGTTTTTAAATGATCATTTCTATCCAATAAACTTGTGAAAGTAGCTGAACATCTAGAACAAGAATACTTGTTCTCATGCGGTATTTTATTGTGAGCTATCAAATCAAATTCCGTCAAAAATCCTTCACCACAAGTATCACAAACATAGTTATGGAAGTGACTTTGAGTGTGTTTCCTCAAAACCTCGAAATTTATAGAGTAATTGTTACAGATTGCACATTTCCATGACGATCCGTCGTCCAGTTTAAACGGGAGTAGACCGTTCTCAGCATCCGAATTAATAGGTTGTTCATGTTCATTCTTTAAATGATCCACCAGAATTTGTAATTTATCAAAAGCTTTTGAGCACAGTTTACATTTGAGATCAGTTATATCCACATTCAGAAAGCCTCTTTTTAATTTCTTATAAAAAGCATCTTTGACATCGTAAGTCTTATGCTCTGTCGCCATGTGATTCCGAAAGAAGACAGGATTTCGTGTCTTGATTCGACAGAAGATGCAATACAAATTGCTCACCCAAGTCCTGAAGGGATAAGCTGTAGAACATTGCAATATTATTTCTGCGTTATTTCTCGGTTGCATAACTCGTCCGTTCCGAGCAATGTAAGCAGATTTAAAACATTTCACCTGTCTCTGATGATCTCTCAACGCTTGATAAGATATGAAGGTAGTTCCACATTTCTCGCAATTGTAATCCATGAAGTGGGTAGTTATGTGATGTTTGATCTCGATGAATTCAGAAAAAGTTTTACCGCACGTAACGCATACCCAATGATCGTCCACATACTTGTAGGGTAGGACGCCAAAGTTGGCTTTCAAATTAACTGGTAAATTGTGTTTTTGTGCGAAATGGATCATTAGATCATTTACATTTTCAAATCTTTGTGTACAAAGCTTGCATTTTAGATTACTGATATCTATTTTTATCAAATTATGTCTCAGGCCGTAGAATACATTCTTTTTATCAGCATTAATATGATATTTATCAATATGTTTTTTCAATTCAAAGAGATTTTGAAACTCCTTATGACAATAGGCGCATAGTACTTGATTGTATCTTGTTTTGAATGGATACGCGGTGGAATGGTCCAAAATAAGTTCTGCATTGTTTCGTTGCGGTATGGAGTAGACAAAAATTACTTTCTTTTTTCCTGAACCCTCGTGCCTGCGTGTTGATCTCGCCCCTAAAAACAGAAACGTCAACGTGATAATTATCTAAGTAGACGTAATCATTCAAGTGCTAAAATTCTTCTAGTTCTAAAAAACTAAAAAAAACTGAAATAAATCAAAACTTTCCTACAAATTTGGCTCCTACGGCTCCTACGTAGACTATCGTAAGTCGCAATTTTGCGATTTACACATTGTTTTGTTTTTAAACGAACTTGATTTTCTGTTGTACCTAGAAAGAAAGGTTAGAAAGAACTGTCTTTTTGATATTCCATCGTATGTTCATAATTGTAATTACTCGTATTCATCTTTAAAGTTTACCCATTCAAAATTTGCCTTTTAAACATACTTTCATTTACGTAGGAGCTATGCTAGGATTTAGAATAAAATAACATTTTTCGAATACTCATCTTTATTTCAGTATATTTTATTATGTAATTATACATTTAAACAGTAATTACGAGCATTATAATTAAATAAAGCTAAGTACAATAAATTAGAAATGAGATCATTTACATTAATTTGGTAGCTAACCAGTCACACTTTTACAAAGTTTCATTTCTTCTCGTTTGTTAATTTTTACTTAAGTTCCCTTCTCATTGTTACATAATCTTTGGTACGGAATAGTAAAAACTATGGAGTCGTTTCATATGTTTTATTAGAGACGCTTTTAACATGTACCCATTATTGCAATATGCACATACAAATTCCTTGCTGCCGCTATGCACACGCTTGTGATATTTCAATTTGGACGCTATTTCAAAGCACTTAGAGCATATTTCACATTTATACTTCTCTGTGTGATATTTAGTCTTGTGTTCAGTTAAGGCTCGTCGTGTGTCAAAGTTAGCGTTACAGATACTACAACGAAATGATCTTACGATTCCATGAACAATTTTTAAATGCAACATCTTAGTATGGTGTTCTTTAAATTCATCAGAACAATGCTCGCATGTCCTTCTTTTACCCCCTCCTTTGTGGACTACTGCCATATGGTACTTCAACTGACCATATTTAGAAAAAACTTTGTTGCACGATTTACACGATAGGTTTTTATCTATATGATTTACCATATGTCTTGATAAATAATACCGGTTTATAAAACTAACGCCACAAGATTCGCAAACTACCCTCCCTGTGTGGGAGTTCATATGACTTTTTAGTTGGACAAACTCGTGGTAGGTATTCATACAAATATGACAGGATAAAAGTCCATTTTTTATTGACAAGTTGTATTCTGTCAAACCATTCTCACCAACAAGAAACGTCTCATTATGATCGTTTTCTAAATGTTGTTTTATAGTATTAATATCTGGATATTGCTTCAAACAAAGTCGACATTTTAATATCGATATATCTACCAAAACCAAACGCTTTCCGTTCATAATATATTTATTTAAGATCATATCTTTGTCTTCTACTGAATGTGTTAAGGTGTGTTCGAGTAAATCTGATAATTCAGAATAATATTTCTTGCAATAGAAACATTTTAAAGTTGCTCCCATGTGTGTGAATGGCCTTGCAGTTGTTAGATGAAGGAAGGACGCTGCGTTCTTTCTTTCAGCGACCGTCATATGCCATATCCCAATTGACAAAGCGCGGCCAGCGCCTGCGGAAAAATAATATCTTTTAAAGGTTGGCATCATTGAAATCTTGGACATAAACCTCTATATACTAATGCCTTCATTTTACATAGTAAACTTTTCTTACGTTTTTCTAGCGGTTTTAAAACTACCTTCACCACCTCTAATCGATTAGATCACGAGTTAAACACTGCTTAGTTAATGAATATTCACTTTTAACGGTTTACGACTAGATTAGAATAAAAAAAAATAATTTTACAAATAAAACGACACTCTGTTCTATTCTTTCACCTGTCGTATTCACTTTCACGCAAAAAGTAGACACATGGAACTATTTAACCAACATTATAGTCTATCAGGCATGGACGATGCCAATCTTTCATATGTTTGTTGAAATCGTTTCTATTAGAAAAGCAGCTACTGCAATCGGAACAGACAAACTTATCTCGTGTATGAACTTGTGAGTGTTGTTTGAGACTCTTCTGGTGTCGATAGGATTTATTACAGATTTCACATACAAAGTTCCTTTCACCTGTATGTGATACCATATGCTTCTTCAGCGTGGTTACACAGCTGAAACTCTTTTTGCAGACTTCGCATTGCGTTTTTAACGTATGATATTTATTAGTATGCATAGTCAACGATCTACGAGTCGAAAATACTAGCTTGCATATATCACATTCGAATGAAAACGTTATCCCGTGAACTTCTTTTAGATGTTTCAACTTTCTAAAGTGTTCCGTGAATCTTTCCGAGCAATGTGTACATCGTAGCATACGCAATTTAGTTCCACCTTGATGATTCTTCTCGATATGGTATTTCAAATTAGAAGTAGTTGTGTAGACTTTTTCGCATTTAGTACAAGGATATCCACCTGGGGAATGGATCTCTATGTGCTGCAAAAGGCGTTGATGTGTTAAAAACCCTGCACCGCAAGTTTCGCAGACCGCGTTACAGAAATGAACATTCAAATGTCGATTTAAAAGGATGAAAGTATGAAAGATTTTATCGCAGACGTGACACGAGAATTGTCCATTCTTGAGCGTCAAATTGTAAGCTACAACTCCGTTACCGGAAGGCGTGAAAGCAACATTATGTTCTGATAGATGTGCCCGTATTTGATTAACATCTGTGAAAATTCCTTCGCATATTTTGCATTTGAGGTTAGCGATATCAACTTTGACTGTACGTTTCCCTTTGGGAATTAATTCTTTTAATATCGTGGCTTTATCGGGTGTTTCGTGAGTTACAGTGTGTTCTAGAAGGTTGTTGATATCAGAATATTGCTTCTGACAGAAGAAACATTTAAAATAATATCGGCAGTAGACGAAAGGTGTGATTGTCGTGTTTTCCAAGAGCGTGGCTGCATTTTGACGCTCTGATATGGTCAATTCCCAGATGCCGGTAATCTCACCTTTCCTGCCGCCCGTTTGGATTCCTGAGGAGGAGACATTTTCAATTTTATCTTTTTACTTTTAATTCCACGGTAATAACGTTTATAGTTATTTCTATTTTAGTCAATAAATTGATTCAAGATAGATATTTTGTGAAAAACGGTGATCAATACAAAAACGTTCTCTTCAAATAGAACACGCATTTGCTAATTTTGATAACCAATGTAAAAGAGAAGATTATAAAAAAAGTACAACGCGATTTCTGAGAAATGTTTCGAAAACAGTAACGAGGTGGGTAGAATTTTTATTTTCAGTTATTCAAATAGTGTTTACAATAAAGATGTTACACCAAAGTTAGATCGTGTACTAATTTACAATTGATGTAACATTCTTTACGATATTCAGTTGATATTGTGGATGCCAGTGCTTCATATGTTTATTATAATCGTTGCGATTGTGGAAGCCACTCCCGCACTCTGGACATGAGAACTTCCATACAGGACCGTGGACTCGCATATGCTGTCTAAGTGTTCTCTCATGCATGTACGCCTTCTGACAAATAGTACAGAAGAAGTTCCTTTCTCCCGTATGCCCGCGTGCATGCATCTTCAGCAAAGATCGTGTCCCGAAACATTTGCCGCAAACTTTACATTGTATTTCCTGTGTATGCAGCTTCGTTGTGTGTTCTGTTAATGCACGACGCATCGGAAATACCGCTTTGCATATCTGACATTCAAATTTAAAACTGATACCGTGGACGTCCTTTAAATGTGTCATCTTTCGATAGTGTTCCGAGAATCTTTCCAAACAGTGTGGACACTTTAGTGGCTTCATCTTCTTTGCGTTTGATACTTCATGCTTTTTGAATATATGGTAACGTAGTTTCAATTTTGTCGGGAATACGTCTTGACAGTTGTCGCATTTGTGGACACCGTTTTGGTGTACAATGCGATGGTTGAATAAACGTTGGTGCGACATGAAGCCGAGACCACAAGTTTCACAGACCACAGTCATGTGCACATTCATATGCCGATTCAAGAGGAAAAATGAATTGAAAGTCTTGTTGCATTTGTGACAAGATAGAAGTCCGTTAATAATACTCAAGTTGTAAGCCATTAGTCCATTGCCCGCTGAATTGAAATCCTTTTTATGTGCAACTGTAAGATGCGTTCTAATTTCGTCCAAATCTGAATACTTCTGTTCGCAAATCTTACATTTCAATTCCGATATATCAGCTTTTATAACCCTTTTTCCTTTTCGCAGGTATTGTTTCAGTAAATTATTTCTATCGGGCGTTACGTGAAACTTTGTGTGTTGCAACACTGAGTTTATCTCTGGGAATACTTCATTGCAATAGAAACATTTGAAGTTAGCTTGCTGATAAAAGAACGGTTTCACAGTAGTGAACTCAAGGAATGTTGCCGCATTTTTTCTTTCCGATATTGTCATTTGCCATATACTCGTCTTCGGTCCTTGCTGCTTTGCCATTATCCCTGGGAAAGATAAAAGTTTGTCTCGTAAAGTATCTGCTGTTTAAATTATGATTAACTCGTCTAACTAAACAGGCCTTTCTGTACATGCCTAAATAGGTGATTAATTGCATATTTTTTTTATAAGAGAAGGGACAAACGAGCAGAACATCGAGACGTTCATCGACGCCCATGGACATCCACAATACCAGAGGTGCCGGCCTTTGAGGTGATATGCGCGCTTCTTGAAGCACCCTAAGTCGTAGTGGAAATACCGTCGAAGACAGACCATTCCACAACACAGTTGTGCGAGGAAGAAAGTTCCGCGAAACCGCGCAGTTGAGGATTACCAGCCATCAAGATGGTGTGGTACCTGGCGGTCTGTCGAGTTGTTCGATGACGGAACTCGGCGGCAGGAATTCCAAACAATTCTTCAAAGCACTCCCCGAGGTATATTCGGTAGAAGATATAAGAATAATTCAAATAAGGTATGTTTTTTTAATGAATATCTCTTTTACAATTACTAACATTTAGACATTATGATTTGAACTCATATGTTGCATTAAGCTGGGCTGATCATTAAACATAAGACTGCATACGGAACAAGTAGGCGGAAGTATATGTGATCTCGCGTGTTCTAGAAGATTCTTTTTCCTAGTATAAGCTTGTCCACAAATATCGCATTTGAAATTTTTCTCACTACTGTGTGTAACCATATGCCGCGTCAGAATGGACTTTGAGAAGAATCTGAAGTGGCATATATCGCATTCCACATTCCGTTCCTGCATATGAACGGATCTCTTGTGCAGATCCAATTGGTACTTCAAATAGAAATGTCTCCCACATATATCGCATTTGTGTCTCGTTGCTTGATCGTGGAAGATTCTCAAATGTTTATTACGTGAATAATTTGAGTTAAATCTTTCTGGGCAGAAGGGACAAGTCCTTACGTATTGTTTTAAATGCACCGATTTAATATGATTCATTCTTTTCGCTGAATTGGCGAATACTTTGTTGCATTTATCGCAAGGAAAGCTACCTCCTTTATGTACTTGTAAATGTCTTTGTAGGAGTATTTTAGAAACGAACACATTTCCGCATATTTCACAACTGTAGTTGTTGAAATGTTTACTCATGTGGATAATCAGTAGACGAAATAAATGGTAACTTTCTCCGCAAATTTGACAATCGTACGTATCACCGCCCAATTTAAATGGTATTATATTATCTTGAAAAGATGGATCTATATCTTTTCCATGCTCTTTAAGGTGAACCTTCAAGGTATCTAGACTAAAGTGGGTAGTATCACAAAGTTTACATTGTAGTTGTTTGACGTCTACTTTTAAAGTATTGTCTGGAAATTTCTTGTTCAATTCCAGCTTCAATTCTTCAATACTATGGTTGTATAGAGAATGTTCTCTTAGTATTTTTGAATCTAAAAACTCTTCAGAGCATGTATAACATTTAAATTTATTATATGCGTATATAAACGGATAGACATATGAAAACTCAAATAATGTTAATGCGTTTTGTATTCTCATATGAGATTCTATATTTTTTTTCTTTCGTATTGTACTTGTCTTACTCTTTAACTTTCGGTTTTGCAATGATATTCGAGTTCCATTCCCGATATTATTGATAGAGATTGGCTCCTTTAGGAATATTAATGTTGAAGATTTTTGTTCAGAAATTTGCTGTTCGTCTTTTTCAGGCGTTTTAGTTTTAATATTATTATCAAGTTCATCGATTGGTATATCCATTTCTTCGTTTTCAATAATAAGATTATCAATAGATATGGGTACCTTAAGGATTGCTAATTTAATATCCGATCCATCGTCATCTTTCAGTACCATTGATGAGTTTGTAACATGGATGACTCCTAGAAAAGAACGAACAGATATTTTTATATGTAATTCCAAATTGATTTCCTTAACTGTAGAAATAAAAATAGCTAAATGCTTCAAATTCAGTTTATTTCACATTAAAATATCATATAAAATATTACATCTAAATTATAATATACCAGAGATCTCTTTGCATTTCCAAAACCTTATTTCTAAATTGTGTTAAAATTGTACTTAAAATAGTAATGAAAGGTTAATCAGTTCAAACTAAAAAAATCAATATTTGAGTTTCTATTTTATAGAGGAATGCGTGAGGTCAGAACTTTTCTAACAAACACGCAATTATTTAAATTCAATTATTTGCCGTAATTATGAGATTTTTTTTTAATATAATAAGATGACAAACGAGCCATGAGCTACCAGAATTTGCCAAAAGAGCAAAGCGACCGCTGCCTAGACATTTGCAGATGCATTGCCTATCTTAAACAAAGGGGACGTACGAAAGAGGATATTTCCCCTACCTATCCATCCCATTCCCCGCTATACCCTCCTCATTCTATCCCTGTACAAATTGGTTGGAAATGGGAAGTAGTGATATTGAGAACAGAGGCCTTCGAAACTAAGACTGTCAATAAATCCGCACGGCTGACATTTGCCATCCATCGAATAATAGTTAAAACATTTTTAAAGCTTTCAGAGAAGCCTAGTCTGTAAAGAATTCCATCATCCTCCTTATCCTACTCCCGTAGCACAACAGGTTTTTGTCCTCCAAATAACTCTATCATACGTCATCTCAGTCATCACTCCCTTTTTCATCATGTCACCTTTTACGCAATCCATCTCTTTCTAGGTCTACCTCTACCGGTGTACCTCCACACTCATAACGTTCTCAATATAATTGTACTTCATATTTTTTATCGAAAACATACAAATTAGTTTAAAGGACTTCATGTACACGTAAATGATCTCTTAAATTTTTCCTGCGCAGAAAGGCTTCACCGCACATTTCACATTTATAATTCTTTTCTCCTGTATGTATCACCATGTGTCGCTTTAACGTCTCTTTGTTGCAGAACCTCTGCAGGCAGATCTTACACTGGTGATTCCTCTCTTGTAGATGCACTGATCTCGTGTGACAAACTAAATGATATTTGAGGTTAAACCCACGACCACAAGTCTCGCATTTATGTACCCGAGTCGATTGATTGTGGACGTCCTGCAAATGTTTCGTACGTCTGTAGTTCGAGTTAAATCTTTCCGGGCACATTGGACATCTCCGTGGATACTGCTTAAGGTGAACCCCTCTTATATGCAGCGACAGTTTGTAAGATGTGTTAAAAACTTTGCTGCAACGGTCGCAATGGAAACTACCACTCTCGTGCACCTCTAAATGTTTCTTTAACAAACGCAACGTCATGAACGCTGAACCACAAATTTCGCAACTGTAGTTATTAAAATGTACACTCATATGAATCACTAAAGTCCGTACTTTAATGAACTTCGATTCGCACATCACACATTTATATCCTTCTTCATCACCTTCTAGCACGAATGGGATAATATTATCCTTTAAATCCGGTTCGATTAACTTGTGATGTTCAACTTTTAAATGTACTTTAAGCTCCTGTAAGTTCTTAGCTTTTAGTGGACATAGTTTGCAATTCATTTCGCTGACGTCCACTTTAATGACGTTCTCCCTACGATTGTTTACCAAACGTTTTATTGGAGCATATGTGTGCGTGTCGTTCATATGGCGTCGTAGTAGTGCTGTTTCTAGAAACGGTTGCGAGCAAATGAAACATTTAAATTTATTATTGCC
Organism: Papilio protenor; assembly: GCA_029286645.1. Classification (NCBI taxonomy): domain Eukaryota; kingdom Metazoa; phylum Arthropoda; class Insecta; order Lepidoptera; family Papilionidae; genus Papilio; species Papilio protenor. The sequence goes on along the minus strand of JAGSMZ010000046.1, from coordinate 2,340,968 downwards.
ATAGACGAAAGGATATACGGTTGTGAATTCGAATAGAGTGAGTGCGTTCTGTCGGTTATCAACATTTTGTTGAGGTATTTGAACTTGTAGGTTTGGAATATCTATTCTGTAACGCTGGATTTCTGGTGTAGATGTTCCTTCCATGTATATAGGTGAAGGGCTCCGGGACGCGAGGTCATTGCAGCTCAGCTGGGCCATTTCAAGTAATTTCTTAAAGTTTGTAACTGTGCCCAGCGGCTTACAGAGGCTACGGTCGTAATCCACTTGGAACAACGGCACGATCCTTTTTGTAGCCTGTATACTGTCCGATCCTAAAAACAAACAAATCGTATGAAGATGTCTCCTTTTACGTTCGAGCGTGTGCATAAATTCTACGTCTATAAAATTGGATTCATACAATCCTGGTTACTGTTCTTGTAACTTCGTATCCCAAAAACGTGATAAATACATAAAATAAAACGATTTCCTATGAATTCAAATTTATTGACCCATTGAAAAAGGTACATCATTATTAGAATAAAGACTGTTTTCATATCCAATAAAATCATTAGAATAAAATCCTACTAAATTTAATTTATTCTCTGACCGACCACCATTAGTATACCGATGTATGGAAAGATTAAAGTCGTAAGTTATTGATTAAAGGAGGTAACAATAGTTGATAGACAAATTAATTGAATAAGTCATCCTAAATAAAAGGTAAAGTTTCCGACTGTCTACTTCCATTTAATTGGTTACCAAGAACTTTAATGCGATAAAATTTCAAATTCATTTATAACTACAAGAAGAGACGTGATCTTTGTCCGTCATTTCATCTTGAAATGAAGGATCCATTTTCACAATCGCCGTCGGATGATGAACTTTTATATGATGTTTTAAGCTGCAATTCTGAACAAAAGATCTCCCGCATTCAGCACATGCGTAACGTCTATCGTTGTCATGTATCCGCATATGCTCTGTCAAAGTATATTTCCTTGCATATGCTTTCTTGCATACATTGCATTGGTACTTTCTCTCACCACCATGCTTGATCATGTGGAACTTCAACTCAGACTTGGAGTAGAATTTCCAATCGCACACTTCACACGTATATCTCTTCATCTTCAAATGGACTGTTCTGAAATGTACCCTGAGCTTTCCACTCAAATTAAACACTCTAGGACACAAGTCGCATTTGAATTCTTTCAAAGTCATCCCGTGGACTGTCGAGATGTGTTTGTTCCTCTGAAAGTAATTACGAAAACCCTCGTGGCATTCTGGACATCTATGTCTTTTACATTTCTTATGTATGTTAGCGAAATGCTCGGTTCTGGCTGTGTTCGAGCGGAATACTTTATGACACTCCTCGCATGGGAATGAACCGTTAACGTGGATAACTGAATGAGCACGTAATCTATCCGGTGTGATAAAGCCGGAGCCGCACTGTTCGCAGATATAGTTCTGAAAGTGGACGTTCATATGATGGTTCAAAGTTTTAAAAGTTTCGAACTTTGTACTACACAATATGCAAACGAAGTTATCCTTCGATATCTTAAAGGGCAAGATACCGTCGTTAGAATTAACGTAAACATCGTGTCGATCCATTAAGTGGTACTTCAGAGTTGGAATATCGTTCAAAACTTGATTGCAAATTTTACAACTGACATTTGTCAATTCAACTTTGACGAATTCGTGTTTCTTTTGTTTGGACATCTCGTGTTCAATCTGCGATAAAGGTGGCGTCGAATGTTCGAGATTGTTATGTTCCCTCAAGGAGTCCGGATCTAAAAATTGTTGATCACAATAGAAACAGATAAATAAATTTTTCATCCATCTAAACGGACACAATTTCGCTGATTCCAATATTAAAGTTGAGTTTTTCTTCCTCTCCTTTAGTATTTCCGGGTTAAGTATAACATTGCGTCTCTTTTTCTTTTGGAGTCCCGTATTATCCTGGTCCTGTAGTTCCTCACACGGAGATTCACTACCTATAAATGAGAAAACATTCGTGTGAACTTCAACCTCAATATATTAACACAAATCTAGATTAATGTTTTATCTGTTAACTCAGTTGAACTAGAAAATCCCTTATTGTCGCGTTTTGTATATTGTTGAAACTGTAGCTTTCAAAACGTAAACACTAAACAGTTTTATAGCTTAGTATCAGCGGTTATCGAACATCCGACTTCAATACTAGAAAGGTTATATTTTAAATATCATAACTGTCGCTACAGTAGATTACAAAATATTTCATTAAGTAGTAAAGGTAGAAAGACCTCTCCAGTTTAATGTACAATGGCCAATCGCAAATGATTAGAAATGTAGCTTAAAATGTTTCAAAATGTATTGCATATATGATTATTAGTTTAAAAATAATAAAACATACATCATAAAATCGATTGATACATTTATTTCATTCTATTAAAATAGGAAATAGATTAAAGTTTAAATAAGATATAGCCTCCGTTTAATCCTTATTGAATTGACTAGAGCAAACAAATAATTTAAAATACATCAGGTTTAGTTTGATTAGGATGGTGTACTCTGATGTGCTGTTTTAAACTACAATTCTGTATGAACGCTTGCCCACACACGGGACAAACAAAACGCCTATCATTATTATGTATTCGCATATGTTCTCGTAACGTCTTCAAGCGGGCGTAAGATTTCTTGCACACATCACACTGGTATATCCTCTCTCCGCCGTGCTTGATCGAATGCTCCTGCAGTTCGTATTTAGTGAAGAACTTCATAAAACACAACGGACACGAGTGATTTCGCTCTTGGAGATGTTGGAAACGTATATGAGCTGTCCGTCTGCTGCAAAGATCGAAAACCCGTGGACAGGACGGACAGGGGAATATCGCTGTTTTCTCTCCGTGTATTTCATTGAGATGCTTCAAACGATGCTTGTAGGAGGCGAATTTTTCATCGCAAATCGGACACTTGTATCTCTTATTTGATCTATGAATCTTAGCTACGTGCGCGTAAAGAGACGCGTAAGAAGGGAATGTATCTTGACAACGCTTGCATGGGAAGTCACCTCGCTCGTGGGTTCTGGCGTGATTGACCATCCGCTGTGATGTCGCAAACCGTTTCCCGCACGTCTCGCATATAAAGTGCTCGTAATGTTCGTTCATATGTTTATGGAGACTTAGGAACATCTCGTATCGTTTACCGCATATTTGACAGCGATGGTCGTTATTAGTCAAATTGTACGGCAGTATACTGTCACCGTAGGAGCAGTCTAGATGTATACCGTGGTCTCGTAAATGAGATTTGAGCATTTCGTAATTAGCAATTGAGAGGCCGCATAATTTGCATGTAGTGAACGCAAAGTCCATTTTCAAAGGTTCGTACTTGCGCGGCTTGAGCAGTTGTTTGACGTCGGAGTGTTGTTGTCGAGTGTGGTCGCGCAGACGTTCCGGTTCCAAGAAGGAGGTCTTGCAGAAGAAACACAGATAAGTGCCCTTTCTGTACTTGAACGGGCAAGCGGTGCACGACTCTATGATTAGTTTAATGTTATTTCGGAATGCGGCACGACGTTCGTTTCCCGCGTCCCGGCCTGTCACTATGACAGCCGCTCCTATATTTTCCATGTCAGATTCCATTTCGTTCTTTATCTGTATATCTTCAGATTTTCTTCCTAAAAATAAGAAAACATCCGATATAAGCTCTTCCTTGCAATGTTCTTTCTTTTACTTAAAATTATAATTTCTCATACCTGTATCATAGTAAGCAACGTTAAAAGTTATTTGGGTATTTCAAATAAATTATAACAGAAGATTGATTTTTAATTTATTTTAAACATGTTGAACGTCTTTAGTTTGAGATACGGCCGTCGGATGGTGTGTTCTCATGTGGCCCTTCAAGCTGCACTTCTGCACGAACGTGCTGGTGCAAAACTCGCAGGAGAAGCGCCTATCGTTAATGTGAATACGCATGTGTTCACGTAGCGTCTTGATTCTGGCATAAGACCTACTGCATACATCGCACTGAAACTTCCTTGTACCATCGTGTTTCACAGCGTGGTTTCTCATCAACGCCGCCGTCGAAGATCTATACGGGCACACCGGGCATTGAAACGGTTTCACTTTCAAATGAACATACTGTATATGTCTTGTGCGCTGATTGTATGAATTAAACACCGACGGACATAGGTGACATGCATGCTCACGTTTCTTATTGTGGAATTTCAAGAGATGTTTTTGTCTGTCATTGTATTCTTTAAATTTTTCTTTGCAGTAGATGCACCTATACCTTAATTTGCGCTTGTGAACTGAAGACATGTGGTTCGCCCTCAGCCTGAGGTTCTCGAAAGTTTCGCCGCATTTCGTACACTTGCACCCTTCCCCTATCAACTCGTGTGTGACCAGGTGCGACTTGAGTCTAATCGCGCCAGAGAAAGTCTTACCGCACTTATAGCATATATGATCTGTAGAATGACTATTCATATGAGAGTTTAGTTTGGTAAACAGATCGAATTGTTCACCGCATTTAGTGCAGATGTACTCATCACCGTTGAGGTAAAACGGTGTGATACCTACGCCGTATTCTTTAACTATGGGCTTATTATGAACATCAATCAAATGCTCAACAAGTTGATCTAGATCTTCAGATTTCTCTGAACATAATTCACACTGAAGGTCAGTGACCTCTGCTTTTGTGGAGTTGACGGGAGGCGACAATGTCACCGCCTCTTCCTTTTTGGAATGTTTCGCTACATGTTCTCTGAAACCTTTAAAGTCTCCAAATGATGTAGGACAGTAAGCACAAATAAATTGTCCCCATCTCCACCTAAAGGGGCATACGTTGGAACACTCTATAATAATAGCAGCATTATCTCTGACATCGTTGAGCTTGCGCCCCGTTTTCAATTTAACATTGCTATCCTTGGCTCCTAAAAACAAAAGAAAATTCTCTATTAAACCGTCGGACCGCGTACTGAAAATCTTATTACCTATTCGGAGCAATATATAAAATTAGTCGTGCCCAATTTTAGTTTGCCAACTATTGTCATGCAATGATTTGATTAGCTCATGACCAGAATCAAATGACAGATGATTACACCAATCTTACATACGAATAGTGACGACATTCCTTGATTTTTCATGATGTTTACAACGGCGAGGTAATGTAGTTCGATATGAATATGCAAAAGGAGTTAAGTATAATATAAAAATTACGTTTTCTTGTGTATAAATTTATTTATATAATAAAAATTAATATCTAAACGTCACTCTGCAATGAGTACAATCTTTATATCTATAATTAATACTATGATATTCGCTTAGTCAAATAATTTAAAATACAGAATACTTGTGACCACAACAACTGTCTATTTTTTATTTCACATTTGTTTTATTCGGGAACATGTTAGAAGATCCAACACTAAGTCTTCATTCTATGCACGATCTTCATATGGGAATACCTTAACCCAGCACAGCGAAATACGCACGAGCACAAATTACATTTATACTCTGCCTTTTGTCCATGCGTCTTATCCAAGTGTTTCAAGCGAGAATAATACGACGAGAATTGTTCATTACAGATGGGACATCTGTACCTTTCCTTTGAACCGTGAACTTTAGAGACATGTTGATCTCTCGCCACTCGACTTGCTAACACCGTTTCGCATTTAGGACATCGAAATTCACCGGATTCATGATATTTCTGGTGTGATTGCAATTTATGCTTGCTCGAATATCCTTTGCCACAAGTATAGCAAACGTAGTCAGAGTAATGTTCATTCATATGCGAAAATAATGCCATCAGAGTCTCAAAGTGTTTCTCACAAGCCACACATGAATACTTCTCATTAGTCAGCACAAAAGGCACCAAACTGATACTATTTGAATTAAAAGTTTTCTTGTGTACATCCGATAGATGAGTCTTTAACGCTTCTAAATTTGCAGCCTTCTCATTACAAATAATACAACAAAGATCTGTTATATCCACTCGTAGTGGATACTTGTTGCGTACTTCTGGATTATAGAAGAAAACATCAAGCTTGTTTTTATGGTCCTCCGAGTGAAGACGAATTTCTCTGACACTTGTGTAGGTACATGGGCAGTAGGCACACATGAATTTTCCACGATTCCATCTAAACACTACTGTATTCGAATTTTCTAGAATAATAGCTGCATTAACATTCTCTTCGGCCAGCTTCCGTTTTCTGCTCCATTTAACACTATCGGTCGATGTACTTTGTGAGGCACTATTTTCTTCATCTCCTAAAAATAAAAATACTGTAAGTTGTATAGTTTCAACAATTCTTCGTGCAATATTGTGCTTGTCCGACGACATCATGGGCTCGTAAGTGGCGCCGGAGTTTCGATTGACTAACAAAGTGCCAAGGGCAGTACAAGCATTCGAAACGCTTCTCTACAGGTTTGTGGGAGAGACGGAAATGGGCCGCGCGTTTGCAACTCGTTTCAAAAGCTTTACCGCATGTCGTGCATTCATATATTCTCCTTTGCTGTGCGTGGCTGTCGACCAAATGTTTTGCTCTAGCATAGTAGGTAGTAAAGACCTCGGGACAGCGCGGACAAGCGTACCGAACGCCACTCTTATGGACTTTCATTCTATGACACATTCTAGCCGCTCTAGTTGGAAGAACTTCGTCACAATCCCCGCAAGGAAAATTGCCAATTTCATGCGACTGCACGTGGGTTCTGAACCTGGATTTGGAGACGAAAGCCTTACCGCAAGCGTCGCAAACATAATTTTGGTAATGAGAATTCATGTGCTCGTTTATTTTAGTGAAACTTGAGAAGAACTCAAAACATATTTGACAGTTAAACCCTGCCTGATCTAGTTTGAAAGGAAGAACACCATCGCTATAACTCTTATTAAACATCTTTTTATGTGCAATTGTAAGATGATTCTTGAGTACATCTACGGTGGAACAAACACAGTTACAAAGCCTACAGTTTAAACTCGTTATGTCTATTTTGAGCATGTTATTTTCAGTCAGTTTTGCAAATACCCTCACTGTTGGGGGTTCATTTAAATGGGAAGTGATTACATGTTCACGCAGAGGCAGAGTATCGACAAATTTCTCATCGCAATAAGAACAATAGAAGGAACTATGGAACCATCTAAAGGCCCAAGCGGTGGAACATTCTAAAATCGTGATCGCGTTCCTTCGCATCATAGTTTTCACGATCCGCCTGTCGGACTCTTCGGGCAGTTGATTGTTGGCGCGCCGACGCCTGCGCATCTGTCGTGCGCTTACGTTCTCTTTTAACTTCCTAATAGGCTTAACTACCTCGTTTGCCGTCTCGTCCGCAATAGCGGAACCTAAAAACAAAACGATTTCAAATTACTAACTCGAACATGCAACAAGATCCCATCCCTATGTTACACTTATAACCTCTATTTATACCTTCGTTTGTTTTTAAATATTACAAGGTGGCAAACGAGCAAACAGACGAACCGTGGAATTATTTCCCTTTTACGTCTATCTTCTGTGTCATGTTATAGCACTAAGCGAGACGGCCAATTCGTTCAATACGTTATTGTTGCGGGCATCTACCACAGTCGTCTTACAAAATCTTTAGACCTAACCACAAAAATTTAGAGAGTGTTTCAAATATTTTTAGCTTAAACCTAACCGGCGCAGATTTTTTAACAAATCAAGGTTATTGAAACATTAGGCTTAAGAAATGCGATCTTGAGAAATAATACCGAAAGCAATGTTTAGAACATATTTATGAAAAAACATAACCACATTGATGTTCATTATATCAATCAGCGGCGATCAAAATTAAACACGTATTTAACTGAAATGCCTAACTATATTGTGTATTACAGTATACGTACTCGTATATGAATGTCGTTATTATATACTAAATACACAGAAAACGTCATTATGTTATAGACGAAGATGTATTCGTAAAAATCAAAGCAACATTGATTCTCTACCAACACAGTACCAACTCAGATAAAACATATTTTTTTAAGAAAACTGTGTACGAAAGTTGTCGCGCGACAAAGTACACAACGCTTTTAAAAGACACCCGTAGCTACGTGTCCAATAAAAAAAAAAGTTGAAAGCAAATATACAAACGTTTATGGTAGTATATTAGTAGAAATTCAGGTAATCTTATTAGATGTGAGTGCATTCAGTTCGTTTAGACCCGGTTGATGGATACGCGCGTGCTCCAACAGTTGCGAACGCTGCTTGAATAGAGACCCGCACAGCTTGCACGTCAGGTCCTCGTGGCTTCTAAGGTGCATTTGCAACGTCTTACTCCTCGGATAGCTTTTGCCACAGACCATGCAAGAGTAATTCCTTTCACCGGTATGCTTCACCATGTGTTTCTTCAAGTCGGATCTAGTTTTGAAGAGCCAGTCGCAGTTGGGACATGGAAAAGTCCGCTGTTGAGGCAGGTGTACCAATCGGACATGCGCTCCACGTTTGCCACTTGTGCTGAACGATAACTCACAAACGCTACATTTGTACGAAACCAACTTTTCCTTGTGGACCTCGTTTAAGTGGTTCATCCTGTGATAATAGGTTTTGAAACGGATATTACAATGGGGACAGCCGTAGCGTGGTCCTTTAGAGTGGACCTGTGCTTTGTGGTGGTCTCTGGCTGCCCGCATCATAAAGACTCGAGAGCATTTGTCGCAGGGAAAGGATCCGGTAACGTGGACTTCGGAGTGTTTCCTGAGGCGCATCGCCGTCATATACCCCTTGCCGCAGGTGGAGCAGATGTAGTGCTGGTAATGAACGTTCATGTGTTCATACAGTTTGAGGAAGTTGTTGAAGGACTCACTACATATGACGCACCGCCAGTCCTCCTTATCCAATCTGAACGGTAACACGCCATCTGGCTGGGCATTATCCAACTTGTAACCGTGTTGGATAGCGTGCTGACGCATATGGAGGACGGTGGAGTAAGGACATCTGCACACGCGACATGTGGCATCAGTCACATCTACATTGATAAGGGACATTTCTTTATAGTTGCTGTAAATATCTTTAAGGCTATGTTTGGGTGCGCATTGGGCGACGTGTGCTCTGAGTTCGGCGCACTGTAGGAAGGCTTCCTCGCAGTAGGCGCATTTGAATCGACTCCAATGCCACGTAAAGGGGCAAAGGGACCAACATTCTAATAGGGCATTGGCGTTTCCCTTTGTAGCAATCCTAGCTTCCGCTCTAGCACTTCTGGCGTACCGTTTTTCATTGGATTTTATTTTATCGATACTTGTTCTTCTGACTAGTTCTTCACTGCCTAAAAATAGAAAAGTTTCATTTGAACTCGTCTGATTCCTTGTTGTTTGTGTTCTTTATTCTTTTGATAACAAACAGAAATTAATTACGATAAGATGTGCAAACAGGTCATCTGTTCAAGTACTTGAAGATAAAATATAGGAAACTTCTTGTAAATAAGCGTGTTCGAGATTTTTTATTTATATGAATATTCTTGCAACAATAATAAGACTTTCTTGGAAATTCAACCGATTCAAACTTACGTACGTATTTAAGTTATCAGATAAGACATTATAAGATTTTAGAATTTACCATTTCAGTAATCTTTTTCGTCAAGTTAAGTGTGTCCATGTGTACATAAAATAAATCAAACAAATTCATACAAAATTATTTATTTTCTTAACCTTATCTTTACTTACATAATAAATAATACTTTTCGAGATATTCAATTAGTCAAGTTTTAAAATAAATGCATTTCTGTACCCTTTCGCGTTTACAACTTGTGTACTTCAAATGAAATTATATTTTATGAAAATATGACGATGAGATTCATCTATCCTCGAATTAAGAATACGCACATTTTAAATTCACCGACATTTCAATTACTACAATCAGTATGACAAAGATTGAAAACAATCAATTCCAATTACAGAGAAAACATCATCTTGTAATAAAAAACTCCGTTTATTTAGATTTAGACTTCAAATAGACTAGAAAAGATTTCAATTATAGAGAAAAGCTTAAAACCGGTTCAAAACAATCTAATACAAAAACTATAAGGTATGAAAATGTTTCTTAGCCATATGTTTGTCTAAAGATAACTTCGACGCGAACGCCCTAGAACAATGTCCGCAAGGAAATCCAAACTCATTTTCCATTTTGGTGCGGTGAGTTTTAACATTATGATGATATTTCTGGGACCTCGTTTTGAAATTCATATGACAAGTCGTGCATTCATACATCTCAGTCCTCGGCTTGTAATTATGAAACTCCATTAGATGTCGTTTACGCAGTTCCCATGTACCGAACCTCGGTTTATCTTTACAGTACACGCACATGTACGGTAAGTTAGTATGTTGGGTCTTAACATGTGAGTTCCTTTCTTCCAATGTCGCGAACGTTGATATACATCGGCTACATTTGTACTTATTATCGTGTGGTACCTTCGTGTGAGAGATCAAAGCGTTCTCAGTTATAAAACCTTCACCACAAGTATCACACACGTAGTTATGGAAATGTTCCGAAGTGTGCTTTTTAAGGGATATAAAATTGGAGAAGAGCATTTTGCAAATAGCACATTTCCAGCTAGAGCCGTCATTCAGTTTAAAAGGCAACACTCCCGGTTGAACATCAAAGTTCAGCGGCTGCTTGTGGTCATTCTTGAGGTGTGCCATCAGATCATCAAGCGTGTCTATTGGCATGAAACATAGCTTACATTGAAGGTCTGTAATATCGACTTTAAGGAAGTCCTTTCGCAATTTCCTACTAAACACGAGTTGAATATCAAAGTTCGCATGACGATTCGCCATATGAGTTCTTAATCCGACGGGATCGTTAGATTGAACTCGGCAGAATACGCAGTTAAAATTATGCCCCCAGGTCCGAAAGGGGCAAGCTGTCGAACATTGCAAGATTATTTCAGTATTACTGCGATGTTTGAGTGCTTTACCGAAGCGTGGCTTATACGACGCTTTGTTGCATTTGAAACTCTTTTCATGCTGACGCAATCCCTGTTTAGACAGGAACGTGGCTCCGCATTTATCGCATGTTAATATTTTAACATGAGTTCGCAGATGGGCGTTAATCTGGGAGAACTCTGTGAAACTTTTGTAACAGTCTAAGCACATCCAGAGTCCTGTAGGACCTTGTTTATAAGGTAGCACGCCAAAGGGTACATCGAAATTAACCGGTATACCATGATCTCTAGATATATGTGTCATGAACGTATCAACATTCGCCATATCTAGTGAGCAAAGTTTACATTTGAATTGTGTTATGTCTATTTTAAGATCGTCTATAACTTTGTAAAACGCACTATTGAAATCTGCATTTGAATGTTCGTTCGTAACGTGTTCGCGAAGTATTATCATATTTTGAAACTCCTCGTGGCAGTAGGAGCAAATGATTCTATTAAAACGTGTCTTAAATGGAAACGCGTTGGAATGCTTCAATATCAGCACGGCGTTTTGTCGCTGTGGGTTCTGGTTCACGGACCTTTCAAACAGTCTTTTTGATTTATTCTCTTTCTTTAATCCTTCGAGTTCCTTTCTGGGCCCTAAAAAAGAAAAGAACTGTGTCATTATTTTGTTTCGATCTAGCTGATTCTTTAATTGCCCAAGTAAATTTACGTCAATCTACTTGAATACAGGAAAAATTAAACTTGAATTTTGGCACAAACAGATAAAAAATACGCCAAATTATTTGCAACCGATTTGAACACATTTGTCCATAAAATACAGTAAGATCGAAACAAAACTGGCTTCACGAAACCCCCCTATTCATATCGTAATTCTGTATATCAACTGATTTTCATGAACCGTACCGAGTTAATATGACAATAAATGAAAATATAAAATACTTAGATTAATTTTATTAACTTCGAGAAAAGTCGTCACTGAATTAATTCCGGATGATGTGATTTCATATGTCCATTCCAGCTCACTTTCTGCGCAAACTGTTTATCACAAACGGAGCATGAGAATCTCTTAGTCTCGCTGTGTATCCACATGTGTTGCGTCAAACTCTTTTTCCTCGTGAACAACTTTTTGCACACCACACACTCATACGGCTTCTCGCCAGTGTGCACGCGTCTGTGATCCTCCAATTGCTGCTTCGAGCTACATTTCACTCCACAACACGAACATACATTAGCATCCGTGTGGTTCATCGCGAAATGATTGTAGAAAACTTTACGATTATCATAAACCTCTCCACAATCAGGGCATGTGTACGTCGACTTAGGTCGACCATGCGCAGCCGTCATATGCTTATGTTTCGCTTCAGATGACATAAAACGTTCACTGCAACTCGTACAGACGAACCTCCAGCAGGCTTTCGATATTCTCATATGCTCACGTTTCATTTCCATGGTTGGAAACTCCTGCCAGCATTTCCTGCACTGCGGCTTCTCAGAGTGACTGGACCTTATATGGTAAGTGAGCGCTTCGCGGGTTAGATAACTCCTACCGCAGTTCTCGCAAGTAAATTTCTGATAGTGGGAGTTCGTGTGCCGGCATAATGTGATCAACGTCGGGAATCGCATATTACACAAATAGCAATTCCACCTGTCCTTATCAATCTTGTAGGGTTGCAAGCCAACTTCATGTTTCGTATCAAGTTTGCTGGTCGGATGACAAAGGTCTATATGTGTTACAATTTCAGCTAGTGTGTCGAAGGGTTGATTGCAAAGTCTGCATTTTAAATTAGTACAATCGACTTTGAGGTGTCTAAAGTTGCCCTTGCCGCAGTGAGCGAATGCCACCGATATAGAGAATGTTTGGTGCATCTCGTCCATGTGTTTTCTATAGATGGCGGGATCTGTATACTCCTCGCAGCAGTAGACGCAAAGTAAATGCTTTCCATGCAGCCTGAACGGATATACTGTCGAGTACTCTAACACAACTCCGGCGTTCCGTTTCGCCTTCTGTGCGTTGCTCTCCGCAACTGTTTCTAGAAAAAGAAAAAACTGCCGTGACTAGCGGGACCTCGCTCTCTTGATACTTATTCAACTTATTTCATACTTCAAAGTTGAATACCACTTTAGAGAAGATATTTTAGTTTACCTCTTGGTATTTGTAAAGCCCTTGTGACGTAGATTTTAATACTACTCTACATTAGTTTGTAAATACGGAATACTTCGATGTATCGCATTTACTCTTCTTTTGGAATTTTGAAAAACCTTTTAATCTCCCACCACCATATAATTTTACCATTAGTTATAACGTAACGTCCCAGTTGAATATTTTAAAAATATTGTTTAAAGAATCTCTCGGGCAAAAAAACGCTGGTCAGTTATCTAAGCAACTAGCCAGCAAGAAGTATGCTTAATATTTTTTTTAATGTATTTGTTTATTTAATTTAGATTTTTATATGATTACTAGCTTTCGCCTGCGACTTCGTCAGCGTGGAATTAAAAAAAACAAATGTAAGTAGCCTCTGTGGTCTTCCAGACTATCCTCTATGTTTATGTCAAATATAAATCAGATTCTGACAAACATCCATCCATCCATCCATCCATGTAAACTTGCATTTATAATATTAGTAGTGTTTGCTTAAGTGTCAATAAAATTAATGTGTTATAATGTAAAAAAACAATATAATAATTTTAAATGATCCCTTATTAAAAGCTTTTACAGCCAATTCCATCGGCACGGAATAAAAAAAAACTTGAGTAAGTTTCTAGACATTTTTTTTATGTTAGGTTTCATAATGTAAAAATAGGTTTTATAGAGTACTGTTTAATGATTGAAGATTGGGAGACGCCGCATCTCATTGATAAACTGCAATAGATTACCTCAAGGTCAAGTTAAATCTATACTACGAGTATTATAATAAAGCGTAAACACACACTTCTTTGTTGCCTAAGATGTCAGCAATTACAGCATATTTTTTAATATCTTTTTTAATAAAAAGCCATACACTTACGTCACGCTTTAGGCTATATATTTTCACGCCATTAAACTTAGGTGGTAAATATTTTGGATAAAAATCCTAATGTGGGAAAGAGACCATAAGTTGCTGCCAACATCAAGAAAGAAAGATTGCTAAGGTTTGTCATGTCATGTCATGTCATGTCATGTCATGTCATGTCATGTCATGTCATTTTGACATTTGCTATTGATAATTTGACAAATGTAAACAATAAAATAAAGTTTTTTTAATTCAACGCGGACGAATCCGCACGCGAACAGCTAGTAAATAAAAAAAATAATCTTCACGTCATCAAAATAAAACACTTCTTCATTTACAACTAATATATTTTGAACATATTATAAAGATTAAAACACAACAATGTAAAGTAAATCAAACTTTTCGGATACCAAAACAATTACTTTCATCTGATATAACTAAAAAAAGAATCAACTTTAAAAATACTCCCGAAACCTTCGGTGCTTTAAAAAAAAACTTTTCCAAATTAAAAAATCTAGAACCCCATAATTAAGGGAGACAGCTTAAAATATTAAAAATCTAACTTTATTAAGTCTAAATGCAAAATCGTTGGAATAATTTGATAAAAATTAATTTCCTATCTACATTTAAATTTAGGGATCCGTTTTTATAACCGTTAACAAGTGTTTAACGTTGTTATTTTTTGTCGTTTCAAAGTTGACTAATTCTGGATGGTAAGATTTCATATGGGTTTTCCAGCTGACTCTCTGATTGAATTGTTTATTGCACAAGTCGCAGCCGAACCTCTTCTGTTCGCTATGAATCCACATGTGTTGCGCCAAATTCTTCTTTCTCGGAAATGATTTGGTACAAACCGAACAGTGGAAGAGCTTTTCTTTAGTATGTACCACTCTATGCTCTTCTAAATTACGTTTCGTTGCGAATTTCTGTCCACAACACGTGCAGATGAAATTATCGTCAGTGTGAGATATTGTAAAATGTTCTCTATATTTTTTTCTATCTAAAAACGTTTCTCCACATTCAAGGCACACGTGTGACCTTTTGGGAGCTCCGTGCACTTGAGCTAAATGAGCCTGCTTTAGTGTCCACGACATGAATCTTTCTCCGCACACGTTGCACAAATGAGACCAGCACTTTGGTGTATCAACCAAATGTTGCCGCCTCGCATCAAGACTATTGAATATCTTTTTGCATTTCCTACAAATACACGCTCCACCCGTGTGCGAATAAGTGATATGGTGCTTTAGAGTTGTAACAGTCCCGTACGATTTGCCGCAAGCTTCGCAAGTGAATTTCAAGAAATGTTTCTGTATGTGCCTACTGAGTTGACGTATGCACGGCGACTTCCAACGGCAAATAGCGCATAGGAAACGGTCTTTCTCCAGTTTGAATGGATGTACGCCGATTTCATAATTCGTGTCAACTTTCTCTTGGTGCTCGTCCTTCAAATGCTTCGCTACGTCATCGATTGTATCAAAACTCAACAAACAGATTCTACATCGTAAGTCTGTGCAGTCGACCTTGACATAACCTTCATTGCAATGGACGAAAGCCAATCGGACATGGAACGTCTGATGTTCGGTGTCCATATGCTTTCTGTATTCAGTGGGATCGTCGCAACTTTCGCCACAGTACACACACACCATGGCATTTTCCGGGAGCCTGAACGGGTACGCTGTTGCGAATTTCACTACTATCTCGGCGTTTCGTCTCGCGATGGTATACGGATCAAGGTCTAGAACAGAAAGAAATGCCGTTGGTCATTCGGTTGTCCTCGCCAATTGATATTTTCTTATATACGACTAAACAAATGAACTTCCCGCATTCAGTCAACATCTTATATTGTTTAATCTATTATTAAATTCCTCTTAGTGTCCTTTCAGTTGCTACCATTAATAAGATAAAAATAGTTTAGTAATTATCGTGTTTTTAATTGGATAATTGTTGAAAACAATTAAAACCGGTCTCTGGAAATAAACCCAATATCTCACAGAATTAAGACAATGTTGCTAAATTTATGAATAAAAAATTTGTTATGCCAGTTTCAAAAATTAACTGAATCCGGATGGTAAGATTTCATGTGAGTTTTCCAGCTGACTCTTTGATTGAATTGTTTCTTGCAAGGTACGCATTCAAATCTCTTCTGTTCTCTATGTATCCACATGTGTTGCTGAAGGTTCTTCTTTCTGCCAAACAATTTGTTGCATACCGTACAAGGGTGTGCCTTCTCTCCAGTATGTATAACTTGATGTTCTAACAGACTCCTCTTTTTATCAAACTTTAACTCACAGAAGGAGCACTGGTAATTGTTATTAGTATGATTGATAACAAAATGAGTTCGATACATATGCCACTTCTCAAATTCTTGTCCGCACTCGGGGCATTTATGCGTTTTAGGCGATTGTTCGTGGACTTCAGCGAGATGAGCGAATTTGGTCTTCCTGTCTGTGAACCGTTCCGCACATAAGTTACAGCAGAGGGGCCAACACTTTTTGGATGCCAACACGTGTTTCCGCCTAGTCTCACAGTTGGGGAATGACTTCTTGCAGCGCAAACATACTTTCAAGTTGCTGTGACCGAAGGCGAGGTGACGACTAAGGTTCTCTCGATTAGAGTACGATTTGCCGCATGTTTCGCACGTGTACTTGTGATAGTGACAAGTTGTATGCCTACTCAGGGACCTGAGGCACGGCACCTTTTCCCTACAAATCGCACAGACCCATCTTTCGGGGCCCAACTTGAATATCTGCATGCCGATTTCTGCGGAGAGATTCATTTTGATGCGATGAACGTTGACGAGATGCTCCGCGATCGAGCAGAGGTCGTCGAACGCTTCCGAGCACAGTCTACACGAAAGGTTTTCGCAATCTACTTTAAGGTACTCGTTGTAATTGTTATATATGTGAGCAAACGCAATGTCCACGTTGAATTCTGCGTGCTCCACGTCCAAGTGCATCCTGTAATCTTTGGGATCATCATAGCTTTCGCAGCAGTAAACGCAAACCATGGAATTGGCGGGCAACCGGAATGGATATACTGTGGAGTATTCCAACACTACCTTAGCGTTGAGTCGCGCCTCGAGTAACTGATCGACCTCTAGAACAAAGAAAGAAGATTCTTGGTGACTATGCGGTTAAGTAATTTGAGGCGAAAGCAAGACTCAATAGTTAGTAGGGGCTATGGTTTCCACAAATATACGACTGGCGTGTATTTAATGTTAGACAATAGAGATTCGTTATTTCGAGTTGTACTTCGTTTATTGTTTATGGGTCCTTATTATTTCTTTTAATCGTATACACATAACATTTAGAAACAATGTTACTTTGATGTAAATTTGTAATAAAACGAGGGTTATTTGTTTTAAATTTCCTTCTTCTATCATAAACCTTGACGAGACGTTTTTAAAAGTATTTTCTAGGGGGAATCTTCATGGAAAAGAAAACAGTTGTCAATAAATTTTATTTCAGAATCAATACGGCTTAAAATCGTTAAACAAATATGCTTAAAGTCTACGATTGACCCCATTATTTTGAGTCAGGACAATTTCTCCATCAATAAGATACTTATTTATACAAGACTAGCTGTCCCCATGCGGCTTTATCCGCAGGTAATTATAAAAACTTTATTTTATTGTTTACATTTGTCTAATTATCAATAGCAAATGTCAAAATGACATGACATGACATGACAAACATTAGCAATCTTTCTTGATGTTGGCAGCAACTTATAGTATCTTTCCCACATTAGGATTTTTATCCAATTTATTTATCAACTAAGTTTAATAGCGTGAAGAAAGTTTAGGGCTTTTTATTAAAAAAATAATTATTCAAAAATATGCTGTAATTGCTGACATCTTAGGCAACAAAGAAGTGTGTATTTACGCTTTATTATAATAGTATAGATTATCGCGAGTTACAATTATTATTTGTTACAATATATAATATTAATTGTTTAAAAGTATGTATTTAAATAACCCAAATCTACTGACCGATTTAAAAAAAAAACACCATTCAAAACCTATGTTATCACTGAGTAACATAATTCACAATTCATAATTCACAACGTATAATTTCACGCCATTAAACTTAGGGGGTAAATATTTTGGATAAAAACCCTAATGTGGGAAAGAGACCATAAGTTGCTGCCAACATCAAGAAAGATTGCTAAGGTTTGTCATGTCATGTCATTTTGACATTTGCTATTGGTAATTTGACAAATGTAAACAATTAAATAAAGTTTTTACAATTTCACGCGGATGAATACGCACGCGAACAGCTAGTAATAACACTCCACTAGAGACTCGCCAGGAATGAATGCCAATATCCCCACCCTTCTAATGACATTGACAGCTGCCAGTTAGAGATGTAACGTTTATGCCAATCATCTAGTGTTGCGCCAATTCTGCAGCGCGGTACTAATTTTCTTCCTAACAATACAAAAATCTTTCCTCTTTAAAATATCAGTATAGATTATACTTCTGCGATTACACATTTCAAACATTAATTTTACTATATGGTTATGCGTGATTACTCGGGCAGCAATCAACGACCTACAGCGCGAGGACATATCATTTTCAAACAACGTGCCACGTCGAGAGAACGGTGACCACGTGATTGTGGGCAGCGCGTTGATAAATGCGCGATAACCTTAGACCCGTCAACTTATATGTATAGCTGTTCTTAGTGAAACTGATAAATATTAAATACTAGCTGTTGCCCGCGACTTCGTCCGCGTAGTATTAAAAAACAGACGAACTATGTAAATAACAAAAAACTATGTGTCCATTGGGAACCGGACATTTTTCGTGTGATGACCCTTATTCCATGTGACCTTAGACCTTAGACTTTGTTTTATATCTGTGCCAAATTTCAATAAGATATGTTGAACCGTTGTAGAATTATCGAGTAAACATTAAAAAAACACAATTAATGCTATTTCCGAGATAAAAAGTAGCCTATGTGTTCTTCCAGACTATGCTCTACATTTTGCCGAATTTCATGGAGATCTGTTTAGCCGTTTATGCTACAAACTCTAACAAACATCCATCCATCTAAACATTCGCATTTATAATAATAATACGAAATATGATAGTATAGTATGAAGTATGATAACCATACTAATTGTTCCCGTGTGGCTTCATCCGCAAGAAATTGTAAATACTTTATTTAATTGTTTACATTTGTCAAATTCTCAATTGCAAATGTCAAAATTACCGTTACCATAATCTTGCTTCCTTAATGTCGGTAGATGTAGTTTATTGTCCCTTACCCACATAAAGGTTTTTTTTCCAATTTATTTACCCCCTAAAGCGTGTCGTAAGTGTAGGGCTTTTTATTAAAGAATTATTCAAAAATATGCTGTGATTGCCGACATCCTACGCTACGAAGTATTGTGTGTTTACGCTTTAATATACTAGTAATAGATTTAGATTTACGTGACATGTTTTTTCATATGCCTATTTAATTTCGACGTGCTAGCAAACTTAAGACCACAATGATTGCACACCGCACAATCTACTGAATGAGCTTTCTTAAAATGATCGTAAAACGCCTGTCGATGTGTGAAAGTCAACGGGCAATGAACACAATTATATTCATTCCTCATTAATCCATGAGCTTCAATCATATGTCGCTGTTTGTACTCGTAACTTGGGAACCGTTCCGGGCATTCGGAACAGCAATGCGTCATACATCTCTTATCACTTCTTTTGTGTATTAGCTTCGCCTTCATCGAGGGGAATATCACTTGACAGCGTTTACAATACGCCTTATATTCGTTCTCATGTTTCGATCTTACATGAGTTAGCAGACCGGTAGACGCAATGTAACTCTTCCCGCAGACTTCGCACACAAAACTGAGAAAGTGTGTTATAGTGTGTTTATTCAGATGTAGTAGGGAAGGGACATTTTTATCGCAAACTGCACAATTCCAGTTGTCCTTATCTAGGAGAAATGGCATCACACCGAGCGGTGATTCGATAGATATCTCTTTGGAGTGTATCTCCTTTAAATGATGTCCTATAGTTTGTAGACATTTGAATTCGTTCTGACATAATCTGCATTGCATATCCGTTATATCCGCTTTCACGTAATCAGATTTGGGCAGTTTTGCGAACGCCATGTGTAGTGAGAAGGCCTTATGCTCGTTCGCCATGTGGGCCCTGAACTGATCAGGGTCCTGGTATAGGTCCCCGCAGTACACGCACGTTATAGTCTTCACGCTCACGCGAAAGGGACTCGCTGTGGTATATCTTATGATAATCTCCGCATTCCTCCTCACGGGATCGCATTTCTCTAAAAAAGAAAATATCTCGTTGTAACGTCCGTATTGTTCTTCAATTGTAAATTCCTTTCTAGATAGTTCTTCAGTTTAAAAGACAAACATATGTTGCAAATATCATTAGCGTTGTTAACGGTAATCCGGTGTCGGCGACTAGTTTAGCCCATCGGGGCCCTTCTTTAGGATGAAATTAAATCAAACTAGCATATGAAGCTAGAAGAACTAGATAAAGCGTACGTTTGCATCGTAAATCATAATCTTCCGAACCCTACAGAACGTGAAATCCACTTAATTTACGTGTCAATCAATTACAATGCCTTTTAGATACCGAAACATCAGATTCGATACGTTTTTTTTATTTTAAAAGACCAGTCCATGGATAGAAAAGGGCACCATGGTCTGCAAATTACAGACTCTCCGGTTAACCTGTTACCCCTTCCCTCCAAGCTAATAAAAAAGGGGCGCAATAGAAATCGCGCTTTGGGTCCCTAATAGCGTTAAAACTAGTACTGGTGGTCAACATCAACAGGTCGATAATTCAAGCTTTTCCCATATCATTTAAAAAAAGCTTTCAAAAATTCATCTCTTATAATACCGCTGGACAGGTCGCTGCTGAACAGCATTCTGTTCCGACTTAAGTCTAAAGTAGGGTTGTAACGGAGGCCATTTTAACGGAAGCAGATGCGGATGCGGAGGCGAAGGGCTTCACCTCTGCAGAAGCGGAGGTTAACGGAAGCGGAAGCGGAGGTCAATAATAAAATATTTTTTTTTTTTATAACGTAAGGTGGCAAACGAGCAACCGGCCACCTGAATCCGCCAAAATGGCGAAGCGACCGCTGCCCATAGACATCTGCAATTGCAGATGCGTTGCCTACCCTTATTCGACGGAGGAGACGCACATAAAAAGGATATTTCCCCTTCCTATGCATCTCCTCCACCGTCAAATCCACTTCCCCATCCCATCCTCTCCTTATAAGAAAAGGGTGGCAAGAGAAAGGGACTTAAATTAGGCCTCCGGTACCACACTCATCAGACGAAACACGGAATTGCTTCAATTTCACGCCTGTCTTCTGTGTGGTCGTGGTATTACACCGGGCGTGCCGGCCCATTCGTGCTAAGATGTTAAAGCGGGCACTACCACTGTTAATTAATTGCGTTTTATTAAAGAAATAAAAACTAAAAATACGTTAATTCAAAATACATCTTGGTGCATAATTACAAGATACAGTTTATTATGCAAATATAATGTATAACAATTATTGTTTGTTGACATATCACGCCCGCGCGGGCCGCATAAACGATACCTAATCGCCTGGCGTTAAAAACGTAAATTAACCTCCGTTATAACTCCGCATAAGAAATAACGCAAGCGGATGCGGAGCTAATATTTCTTGCGGAAGTTCCGCACTTGCGGATGCGCAAGCGGAGTTCCGTTACAACCCTAGTCTAAAGTGTTTAAACACGCTCATCTAAGTTACCGTTAATTCTATCTGTATTTATATTTGAAGTCGCTACCAACCACTACCGTTAGCGTTGAAATGGTGAACATAAATTAGGTGCAAAACACCATGTCTTATAGTAGATTGTCAGAAGTAGATATTCCATATAATTCAGTTAAATATAATTTTGTTAAAATAGTAGAATATACCATAAATATATTAATTTCAAAACACAGCAGTTTGAATTATGAATAATTCACGTTTGAATATAAAAATAAATTTAAAATGATTCAAACAAACTATATTAAATGCAAATCACAAAACAAACACACATTATGTGTTAATTTCATATTACATAAAAAGTACCAAAAAAAAAATTTGTGATTTACAAAAACGTCATGAGAATTTACTCAACTGGTTAATTAAAAAAAAAACACTTTAATACTATTATGTAATAATAAATACTATTTTTATTTGCTAGTATTAGCTTTTGTTGGACCTCATATCACTCAAATATTTCAGTAAATAGACATAAATACATTATGATGGTGATGATATCATCATGATGGTGATGATGATGTCATCACCTAAATACGTAAGAAAAAAATCTCCATCGAGTAAAAATAAACACTGCTTATATTGTACGCAATACTGCTTTTTTGTAATTTTTTCTAACATTACTCGATATTTCTACAAGTAAAGTTTAACTAGCTTATTTTAAACCATCTTTCGCCAGCAACTCCCTCCGTCAATTAAAAAAAAGTAACTAGCTTGTATTTTTTCCAGACTATCCTCTACATATATAACAAATTTCATCGAGATTCGACATCAGTTTCAAGGGGGTTTTCAGTTTCATCAGGGTACAAACTCTAATAAACATCCATCTAAACTTTCGCATTTATAATACTAGCTTTCGCCTGCGACTCCGTCCACGTGGAATTGAAAAAAAAGAAGTAAGAAGCCTATGTGTTCTTCCAGACTATCATGTACATTTATGCCAAATTTCATCACGATCCTTTCATCAGTTTAAGCTTAAGCTGTAAACTATAATAAACATCCATCCATCCAAACTTTCGCATTTATAATATTAGTAAGTACTAAGATTCAATACAATAGCCAATTCCATCATTAATTTGTAAAACGTAAACCAGTTCACTAAATTCAATGACGTCACAATCATATGGATATGCCTTTTTCTATAATTTAATAAATTACTGAACAATCTATACTTACCTGAAATCTTCATTGAAGTATCTTCTCGGCAACAGATCATTTGTCAAACGCCTATAATAGCTATAGGTGCAACTAGCGATACAAAAAATCATTCACTTTAAAACGACCGTGGAGTTGTCAATCAATTATCTATCTCTTTCTATCTCATGTACTTGTAATGTCTCATTCTCACCGCAAAAATAAGAATCGCCAACATTCGGAAAGCCTTTTTTGTAATATTTGTTAATGATTGTGTTAAAGGTTGAAGTTATGTTATTTTTCGTTGCTATTAAGAATTTTTGTTATTAAATGTACTAATAAAACTTGTTAATGTATTAAATACTAGATGTTGCTCGCGAATTCGCCCGCGTCAAATTAAAAAATAGTAAAAAATATAGCCTGTGTTACTCAGTGATAACATAGCTTTTTAATGGTGCAAGAATTTTTGAAATTGGTCCAGTGGATTTTGAGTTATTTCAATACATACAAAAATCCAAATCTTTCCTTTTTATAATATTAATATAGATATAGATTCACGTGATTTAATTATATTTTAACTTTCCAAATGATTAATTTTAACATAAATAATACTCGGTTCTTTTCATTATTAAACAAATGTAGTGATAAATATAACCCATGCTATTAAGTTTGTTGCTTTGTAAAGGAAAAAGATTTTTTGTCATCTGTCCGGTAGTTTTTGAGTTTATTCACATACAAAAATACAATCCTAGTGAACTTATCATAACAGGACACATTGTATTAACTACCTTTTACAAGTAGCTATGTATTCTTTGAGACTATGTTCTACATATGTGACAAATTTCATTGAGATCATCCATCTAAACTTATGCATTTATAATATTAGTAAGAAGTAAGATAGTAAGATCCAATAAACATTTTTATAAGAGCTGAAATACATGATCTTCATCTATATTCAAACACAGAAAAATCACACACAAAATAATAACACATAAAAATTGACAAAATGATGAAAATTATCAAATTTGATTTTTTACATAGCAATTTTTACAAAAAAAATATTTGTAGAAAAGTCATATCCATATGATTCTTTAGTCTACATTAAAACTAACATGCAATTGATTACCATTGACAGATATTTTATTGCAATTAAATATGAAAAATTTTCAAGTTATTTAAAAAAGTTTTAATAAAATGATAAATTTTGCATAAAAACTACAAATAATTCTTAAATATTTCTATTAATTCAATTTTCCGCGATTTCGAAATAAATAAAAGCCACTTCATTCACATTATAAGATTACAAATACCTCAAACATTTACAACAAAATACCTGCCAACTAATATTCAGATAAGAAAATTGGTCTGAATGCAACATAATTGAGAATTTACAAAAACCCTTTGGTTTCACGCTTTAGGCTACATATTTTCACACATTATAAATGAATGGGGATGTTTCCTAAAGTTACAAATTCAAATAAAGTTATGTTTAATATTTTAAAGACAGTATTTTAAAACCTATAATAACATTTGGAGACCTTGAATGTTTGTCTCAATTGAAATATAAATTAAAAACGCTGCATTATTTTTTACCCTCCATTACTCGATCTCAAACACCAATCAGAGCTCGGTGACGTCGCTTCTTCGCAAACACCATGGCAGTGTGGCCTGCTTCAGTGAATGTCAGTGCATTTTGTAGTTATAATTTTTGTCTAAATGATTATAATAATTGAGTTTTCGTGTGTTATATTATGAGGACTCCATTATTAAGTGTTTTTATCTTTACGACATATTTTACGAGCAAATGTTCGATCAATATGACGAAAAAAAAATAGTAAAACCTATTTGAGTAGCTAATTCAATTTGCATTTGGTCACATTGCACAATCAGCTGTCGTCAGTATTTGTCACAATTTTATAATCATAATTACAGTTACATTTTTTAAATTAATATTTTTGTATTCATCATTTATACTTTAAATGTTCTTTGCCATAAATAAGCAACAAAAAAATATAATATGTTGAAAGTATAACCTTCTCTTCAAAATTTCGTTAATTTCGATAAAAGATTTAACATAATGGAAACTGGATTCATCAAAGAAACTTAACGAAAATAGATTTTTTGTTGGTGACAAGTTATTTTACTAGAAACAAGTATTTACTTGTACCGGAGTTGTGAAACATGTAAAGATTTTTTAATAACTATCAAAATTCAAGATGTCTGTTTTAGCATGACTTTGACAGAACGCGACGCGAGGTTTGTTACCAGAAAAAGTGACGTCATGAGGCGTATTCGCGGTCTTTCGAGAAGTTGTTTTTAGTTAAGTGTTTTTGTAATGAAATGATGCGTATATGATTTTGTTATATTTTTTTTCGTGTTTAGATATGGATTATCTACAAAATAAAAGCAATTCCAAAAATTAGGCAACATGCCCATTGGAAAAAACCTTCATATGGGAAAGGGACCATAAATTACAAGCTGCCAACATTAAGGAAGCAATGTTATTATGGTAACGGTAATTTTGACATTTGCTATTGATAATTTGACAAATGTAAACAATAAAATAAAGTTTTTATAATTTCACGCGGATGAATCCGCACGTGAGCAGCTAGTCAGTGATAAAATAGTTTTTAATGGTGAAAGAATTGTTGAAGTCGGCCCAGTGTTTTGGATTTATTTCAATACATACAAAAATACAAAACTTTCCTCTTTATAATATTAGTACAAATTAGTATAGATGAGCATTCAAAACAATTTTCTTACTCTGACCGATAAAGAAAAATCGATTCTTACCTTTTTTCTTCTTTTCGGGTTTATCTTTGCTTGTTTTGGTTTCTTTCTTCGGTTTAGCCTTCTTAACCGGTGTAGCTCTCACTTTGGTCGTCGATTTTCGTTTCTCAGCCACTTTGGCATTATCAATCAAATCCAGTAAGTCCACTGATTCTTTCTTTGGTGTCTTGGCCAGTTTTGTTAATGGTTGATCATCTACTGAGAGAAAAACAATTGTTAGAATAGATTATTGCCACAAAGAACTACACAAATATATTACACTAGTTGTTAGAGACTTTGTCTATGTGAAAAAAAAATGTTACTCAGTGATAACATACAACATAACATTGGATAAAAACCCTAATGTGGGAAAGAGACCATAAGTTGCTGCCAACATCAAGAAAGAAAGATTGCTAAGGTTTGTCATGTCATGTCATGTCATGATAATTTGACAAATGTAACAATAAAATAAAGTTTTTATAATTTCACGCGGATGAATCCGCACGCGAACAGCTAGTCTATACTAATATTATAAAGAGGAAAGATTTGTATTTTTGTATGTATTGAAATAATAACACAAAAACTACTGGGCCGATTTAAAAATTATTTCACTGTTAGAAAGGTAATTTATCACTGAGTAACATAGGCTATATTTTTTAAATTCATGCGGGCGAAGTCGCGAGCAACAGCTATATTAGTGTAGGATGTGTGTAGAAAATACCGAAAAAATTTAGCTCTTATTATCCCTCTATTTGTGTCACAAGATCCATGTTTTGTCCATGTTTAATCCACTTTACTGTCTTGTATTATGATACTTTCTACAGCTAAGTTTACATATTTTCTAACATAATTAGCAATAGCAGAACTCTAAAGCGCCAAAAAAGTGTGTCAGACTAATAATCATACTAATATTATAAATGCGAAAGTTTAGATGGAGGGATGGATGGATGGATGGATGGATGGATGGATGGATGTTTGTTAGAGTTTTTAGCCTAAACTGCTGAACGGATCTCAATGAAATTTGGCATAGATATAGAGGACTATAATATTATATATGCGAAAGTTTAGATGGATGGATGGGTGGATGGATGGATGTTTGTTAGAGTTTTTAGCCTAAACAGCTGAACGGATCTCAATGAAATTTGGCATAGATATAGAGGATAGTTTGGAAGAACACATAGGCGCACTTTTGTTTTTTTTAATTCCACGAGGACGGACTCGCGGGCGAAAGCTAGTCTTGAATATACTTACTATCATCAATTCCATCATCATCATCATCACTGAAACGTGACTGTTGGAAATCATCATCATCACTTTCCAACCTTTCCAGCTTCACAACTTCAACTTTCACCTGCTTCCCTTTTAATACAGATTCATGTGACTCTGAAAAGTAAAGCATTATTTAATTTCACATTACAAAGCCTAAATATTTCTAAACACCAACTTAGTGGTTTGCGAGAGGCACAGTGGTAGAGTTCGCTTTAACATCTTTGCATGAATAGGCTGGCTCGCATGTCACAATACCACGACCACACATAAGACAGGCATGAAGTGGAAGCAATTCTGTAGACAGTCTGCTGACTGCATGCATTAGGGCTAACTTTAGTCCCTTTCCCTTCCCAAAGGAAAGGATGAATAGGGAAAGTGGATTGATGTTGAAGACACAAGATGGGGAAATATTCTCTTTATGTGTCTCAACCTCCATTGTGAGAAATTGAGAAGCAAAAGGTTAGCGTGATATGGACATGTTATGCGACGAGACGATGGGGACATAAACCAGAAAGTGTTAAGAATGAATGTGGATGGCTACAGAGGAAGAGGAAGACCGAAGAAAGTATGGATGGATTGTGTAAAAGAGGATATGATTAAGAAAGGAGTGGTTTCAGATATGACGGCTGATAGAGATATATGGAAGAGCAACACATACTGTGCCGACCCTCCATAAGGGATAAGGGCAAGTTGATGATGTGTGTCTCAACCTCCATTGTTTAAGGGTAGGAAATGCATATGCAATTACAGATGTCTAAGGGCAGTCGCTTCGCCTTTTCGGAGAATTCATGTGTCCACTCAGTCATTTATCACATTACAAAAAAAAAACAATGTTTTCTATTACTGACAATCTTAAGTTAACTATATTCAAGTTACAGTGTTCTATAGTGTGTCTAAATAAGATAGATTAGTTTGATAAATGATGTATATGAAGTATTAAATTCAATTTGTATGAAGGCAAAAACCGTACTTAATAAACAGGTATCGTAGTGACGAAACAAACACGCAGCGAACAATTATGAACTATCGATATTCGGTTTAAATATTTATCGAACTCAACTAAAAATATTATTTTGTTATTAACTAATTTAGACGATAATTCTAGTATTGATTATAGTGTAGAGAATTTAGCGATGACAGAAATAATAGCGAAATCCAATTCGATTACGTACGGCTGCAGTAGTAATAAACATTTATTTACTCTCATTATTTGTAATGGTTCTACAGGTCATTATTAATTTGAGAAAATTGTGTTTTTTTTAATTCATAAGTTATAACTATGAATCTAGCGATTCCAACTTCTATAAGAATAAAAATCGAAAATCGATAAGATTCATGACTGATTTTACACAACCCATCCCTACTAAATTAGAAATGAATTGTCAAACTAATCTAAATTATTTAGACACCCTATAATATATTAAAACTTTTATTTATTACTGCACACACCAGCTTGGGTAATACCCGATGTGCTAGGGTCCAAGTGCTGTAGGAACGTCTTCTCACATTCTTCCACCTGCCGTTTGAATTCCACTGCATCACGGAGCCGAGATATACAAGGCTCGCAGATCAAACGACTATTGCTGTTTGGCCCACCCGATTGAGAGTAGGCAATCTGTAACAAATTAGCTTTAAATATAACTGGTATGGGAAGAGTTCATCTGATATTTGCCCTTGTCCCTACTGAGAGTCAGTAGAGTATATAGCTAGTCTATCAGCCGTCAGATATTAATTCATTCACATAAGCAAAGTCTTTCCAACAATTCATCAATGCTTTTTTTTAGTCTTCTACCTTTGTATCCATCTATATCTCTGACCAACATAGTACATTCCATTGTTTAGTTTCCAGTTGGAATCCAGTGCTGGATTAGATCACTAGAAAGTTCTAATTTAAAATGGGTTTTATGAATGGATACTGACTTAATCATACTAATATTATAAAACTAATATTATAAATGTGAAAGTTTAGATGGATGGATGGATGTTTGTTAGAGTTTGTAGCCTAAACGGCTGAACGGATTTCGATGAAATTTGGTATAGATATAGAGGATAATCTGGCAGAACACATAGGCTACTCACTTTCGTTTTTTTTTTAATTAAAGGTAGTATTTACACTAAATATGCAAGTTGAGAACTAATTATTTATTTTTACTTGACCAATAAGAATGTGTATATTAGAGGAAGTTTGAAAGTAGCGCCAGTGGTGGAGAAATTGAGAAGCAAAAGGTTAGCGTGATATGGACATGTTATGTGACAAGATGATGGGGACCGAAGAAAGTATGGATGGATTGTGTGAAAGAGGATATGCTTAAGAAAGGAGTGGATTCAGATATGACGGCTGATAGAGATGTATGGAAGAGCAGCACATACTGTGCCGATGCCGACCCTCCATAAGGGATAAGGGCAAGTTGATGATGATGACTTGACCGATAAGAATGGGGTCTAGACTAGTCATCAAATAATTAAAGTTTTGTATTATCTCAACCGCTAGAAAATCCTTTTACACAATCCATACATACTTTCTTTGGTCTTCTAATTTGTAGCCACCAACATTCAGTCTTAATACTTTATTGTACAAGTGATATTGTTGTGAGTATTACAACCTTTAAAAATAAATACAAAACTGCTTTACTAAAGAGACAATTCTTAAGTCAAAACCTACGGCACTTTGATTCTAGACAAGCCAAATTACCCTTCTAAGCTGCCGCAATTGAGCCCTCAGTCCTATCTATTTCTATACTAATATTATAAAGAGATAAGATTTGTATTTTTGTGTGTAGTGGAGTAGCTCAGAAACTACTGGACCGATTTCAGAAACTCCATTTGTATTTTTCGATACTAAACATTATGTATGTATGTATATGATATGTATCCCTATATATTTATTTTCTTCATCACACACACACACACACACACACACACACACACACACACACACACACACACACACACACACACACATGAGTGCAATGATGCCTTATATATCAACTGCCCCTGCCCCTAGTAGTTAAGGGGAGGCTGAAAACCAGCGCGGCCTTCAGTAATAAGCTGGAGACTGCATCAGCTGAGCTTTCTCCTTTTGGCCAAGAATTTTTTTTTTGTTTTTGTCTCATTAATATGTTCTGTAAATTTTGTTTTTCTTTCTTGTGATTTTTTTGGTCAATAGTGTTTTATTTTATTTTATTATCTCTCCCCAAATAGTAGAAAAAACAATATTCATCAAAAAGTACAAAAACCTAAACTATTTTATTAAAAGTTTATTTCATACTAGCTTTCGCCCACGACTCCGTCCGCGCGGAATTAAAAAAAAACAAAAGTGGGTAGCCTATGTGTTCTTCCAGACTGTCCTCTACATCTATGCTAAATTTTATCGAAATCCGTTCAGCCGTTTAGGCTACAAGCTCTAACAAACATCCATCCATTCATCCATCCATCTAAACTTTCGCATTTATAATATTAGTATAGTATGATATGATAGTATGAAGTATGATTTCGAATCCTGAATTATTGATTTACAATACGGATACATTGAGAATGTCACAAGATTGCATAGTTTTATACGCAACAACGGGACTTCCGAATTTAGTCGAATAATACAAACAATCTCTAAAGAAAATGGATGCCAACTATATGCAGATAAATTTCTTATCACAAATGTACTTACAGTTAAGTTCAGAGTATCGGCAAGCATTTCTGCGTATACTTCTCGTTTCCCCATCCAGAAATACTCAGTAGATATATCTTTATAGCAACCTTCTGTAAGACAACATCGACATACGGTAGGGCCCGGTCGCCATTCCGATGTTTTTGCTTCCATTTTCATTAACTTAAAAAACTTATTTTTACGGAAAATATTACTATCACATACTTTAAGCACTAACCTAACTTATTATACATAATCAAATTCAACTACTTTTGGCCTGTCCATAACAAAATCTACAATCGGACGCCATCGACGAATAATGGAACACCAGACGCCATAAAATATACGCCAAAAACACCAATGAACTGACTAACGTTTAGAGATGGGCATTGATTCAACGGGGTAGTTGTATCAACCAACCCGTTAACGTTTCAACTGTTGAACTTTTTTTTGTAACGGCGGGTTAAAAACTAAACTGTATTTATTCTTTAAATTACAACTGCTTGTTTACTATGTTTTTTTTTCCATTTTGAATAAACACTCATTGTAATCATGCCCATTGACTATTGTTACAATTTTACAAGTCACTATCGATAAATTCACTTTAATCGATGTTTTTAGCAGGGAATTATAGTTTCTGAGTATAAAATCGAAAATTTTAGAAACTTCAATATCTAGAAATCAATTTTCTTTCAACGAAAAGTTTAGCAGTTTTTCACATGCCCATACCTACGTTTTGAGACGTTTGTCATGCAGTGCTGCCAGCAAGAAAATTGTAATTCAGTGACCTCTATAAATGGACAGACTTTAAACCGTCGTATTTTCTATTTCATTTTTGCTATTTCGGCGCAGTGTGTTGTGTTATAGTCATAAATAAAAATACAAGGATTATAACAAATTACATTTATTTCGAGCCTTTAATTCGTTTTAACTTCAAAATCTTAGGTACGTTTACATAAACTACGAGGTACAGTAGGGGAACGTGACGGTGTTCCAACTATCGTTTAAAAGTTTTGTAAGTATTGAAAGGACGACGCGGAATAATAACCAACAAGTCGTATTTTTTAAATGTCTATATGAAAACAAGTCCATCGGTACACTGCTAATTGCTTTTTAATATTAATCAGTCGTTTGCGAAACTCATTGCTACCTAATTATTGTAAGACTAGCTGCTGCTCGCATCTTTGTCCGCACGGAAAGAAAAAATGTAATAAAATACTGCCTATGTTACCCAGTCATAACGTAGCTATTTGTTGGTGAAAAAATATTTGAGCCCAGTATATTTTTGAGTTATTTCAATACATCCAAAAATAGAAATCTTTCCTCTTCATAATATTAGTATAGAAGCGTAGTTTGTCTCGTTGGAAGAAACACCGCGGAATTCCGCGACTGTACTATCTTTGAAAATCATCTATGAACCTGAATATGAAGTAAAAAACATAGTATTTATTAATATTTGTATGAAGATGTGCCAAAGCCTTCTTCGGTCATCTTGGTGTCCACCCAGGAGTAGACTCGGGGGATGTTGACGTAGACGCCAGGGACAGCGGTCCCGCAGTCGATTCCAAATGCGACCAGACCGTATACCGCGAACCGCATTTCTGCATTGCTCTGGAATAGTTACAAGTATAAATTATAATTTGACTAGCTTTAGCCCGCGACTCTGTCCGCGTGGAATTAAAAAAAACAAAAGTAAGTAGCCTATGTTCTTCCAGACTGTTAAACCGTTTAGGCTACAAACTCTAACAAACATCCATCCATCCATCTAAACTTTTGCATTTATAATATTAGTGAGATAGTAAGATTACTTTTTTTTCTAATTGCTTAAAACCTGAAATCATGTCGACGGGTGAAAGGCTATTTGTTTCAACCGCCATTTTAGGCGATATTGACTTATATATATGTTCAGAATCAGCGAATCTTAAATATGAAATAAATAATGAAGTGTGCAGAATTATAGTAATTTTAATCTAGAACCGGTCTGAAAATCTTTCAATTTAAATTATTTTCAGGATTTGCTTTTATGTTTTTTGTTCTATAAATGCAAACTTTAAATGGTTCTCCTGTAATAATGGCGTTTAATAGACTGTTCACCCATGGAGGTTCTTACCGAAGGTATCGGGCAGACGAGGGAGGAGCCGCCGTCGCCCTTGCAGGTGTCGACGCCGGGCCGGCCGCCGGCGCACAGGTGCGAGGCGTGCAGCGAGTAGCGCGGGCCCAGCCGCGTGCGCCGCAGCGACGCCAGGCACTCCGCTGACTCCACATAACCTAGCTCCACCTTAACCAGTAAACTTTACTTAATTAAATAAAAAAGACTGCATTGACGTATGATAGAGTTATTTTGGAGGACAAAAACCTGTTGTGCCGACCCTACGGGAGTAGGATAAGGATGATGATGATGAAGGTGCCAAACTAGCAAACAGCCACCTGAATCCGGCAAACTGGCGAAGCGACCGCTTCCCAGACATCCGCAATTTCAGATGCGTTGCCTACACTTAATCGGAGATGCACATAAAGAGGATATTTCCCCTTCCTATGCGTCTCCTGCACCGTCAAATCCACGTTTCCTTCCCAGCATTTTTTATAAGAAAGTTGGAAGGAAACGAGACTAAAGTTGGGCCTCCGATACGCATACTCATCAGACTGTACGCGGAATTGGTCCAACTTGACGCCTGTCTTTTGTGTGGTCGTGGTATTACACCGAGCTCTAAAATGCGAAGTTGTAAAAGAGGGCTCCACCATTTTAAAAACTGTAATGTACTTATTTATACTTTTATACTTATACTAATATAACAAAGCGTAAACACACTGCTTCGTGGCGTATGTCAGCAATCACAATATATTAAAAAAAAAATCTTATAAAAAATCTCTACACTTACTTGAATTGGTCGAATCTTAGTTAAAAATCTAAACATAAACATTTTCATTTATAGGCAAACACAACATTCATAGAGAGAAAACAAACAATGTGCAAACTACAATTATCTTCCATCTAAGAAGTTACAATCAGTCTACAGTCATAGTATAAACTAGAAGTTCCCGTGCGGCTTCATCCGCATGAAATTATAAAACTATATTTTATTGTTTACATTCTGTAAAACTTTTCATTGCAAATGTCAAAATTACCGTTACCATAATAAACTTGCTTCCTTAATTTTGGCCGCTTGTAGTTTACGGTCCCTTTCCCGCATGAAGGTTTTTTTCCAATTTATTTACCCCCTAAGTTTAATAGCGTGAAAAATAGCCTAAGCGTGTCATAAGTGTTATTCAAAAATATGCTGTGATTTCTGACATCCAACGCCACGAAGTAATGAGTGTTTACGCTTTATTATATTGGAATAGACGGCTAGATAGATATAACCTATCCATGTATAGAGATCAGTGGTCATAGTTTACTGCGTGCTGTTGGGTAAAGTGTATATTTTTAACCTTTTTGAGTATAACGGCGTTCTTGTTCTGATTGAGGAAGTCCTTGCCCCAGCCCATGCTGTAGCAGGGGCCGGCGGGCGGCGGCGCGCGGGGCGCGAGGCACGCCACCCCAATGTGAGGTGCGTCTTTCAGTATAAACGGACTCTCTAATACTAATAAAGCAACGTCGTTCACCGCCGGAGCTACGGATAAAAATATTGATAAACAAAGCCATTACAATACACTTAAAAGCATTGTAAGCGGGTCACTTAAAAAAGCTGTAATTCCCGAGGAATATTCCCAACCGTCACCCCGCTCTGTCCCCAGGTGAGAATAAAAAGTTTCATCCGTCCCACCTTTTAATTCCACCAATAAGGTGACAGATGGAACCGTCATGAAATAAAATAAGTTCCAACCGTCCCCTCGTCGCAAAAGGAGGGGCGGATGAAACTTTTTATTCTCATCTGTTCCCACGTGGGGACAGAGCGCAGTGACGGTTGGGAATAATCCATTTTCGATAACGCATCGATAATTTACCCTTATCCCTACAGGCACAGTAGGTGCTCCATACGTCTCTACCTGTCACATCTGAATCCACTCCCTTCTTAAGCATATCTTCCACACAATCCATACATTCCCTGGTCTTCCTCTACCTTTATGTCCCCATCTCGATAACTAAGAGTACTTAGGGCCTGTCCCACCAAATTGTAAATTGTCTGATAACAATCCAACGTGTAAAATATGTAATGGAAATATCGGATTTTGTTACCTTATGTCAGTGACGTCATTTTTAAGCTATCTGAGCTTCTATCAGCCAGTGGTGGGACACGCCTGTAGTTTTTTATAAATGACCCGGATTCAATGCTCTTGAGTATACGAGAAATAAACGTATAACAGAATCTCTAATATAAATAACACTTACTTCTGTTGTATTCTTCGTGGAAAATTATCTTCTTAACTAGTCTATCCTGTGTCGGATAAAATTCAGCATCTGACAGGGTGTCCCACTCGCCCGCGCGACATTTTATCTAATCATAATTATGATACTTTTATATAGGTTTCCATACTTCGCTTAGAACATACGATACAGTAGTGTTAGTCGCACAACTAAAACTCGCACAACTGTTTAGTCGCGATTCCTATGAGCTTATAGGTACACTACACGTTTAGTTTGCAACTGTAGTGTGTCTAAATAAGATAGATTAGTTTGACAATTCATTTGAAATTTAGTAGAGATAGGTTGTGTAAAATCAGTCATGAATCTTGTCGATTTTCGATTTTTATTCTTATAGAAGTTGGATCGATAGATTCATAGTTATAACTTATGAATTAAAAAAAACACTGTTTCCTCAAATAAATAATGAGAGTAAATAAATGTTTGTTACTATTACAGCCGTACGTAATCGAATTGGATTTCGCTATTATTTCTGTCATCGTCAAATTTTCTACACTATAATCAATGCTAGAATTGTCCTCTAAATTAATTAATAAGAAAATAATAATTTTAGTTGATTTCGATAAATATTTAAACCGAATATCGATAGTTCATAATTGTTCGCTGCGTGTTTGTTTCGTCACTACGATACCTGTCTATTAAGTACGGCATTTGCATTCATACAATAATTCGATACTTCATATGCGTCATTTATCAAACTAATCTATCTTATTTAGACACACTATAAACAGTTGAATTGGCTGCAATCGATCCCGATCAGAATCGTCCCCTTGGTGATTTTCATGGTATGTGGGTTTTTAGTTTTAAAATTGATAAAAGCAGCCATGAAAAACGACCCCAAAAAAAAAGGTTCAAGCTCCCCAATGCTCCTCTGCACCCACGTATCTTGACTAAACTATCCTTTGACTAAACTATCGCACAACTGAAGTGCGATTATCGATTGCTTCGCCAATCAACTGTTAGTGTGTCTAAATAAGATAGATTAGTTTGACAATTCATTTGAAATTTAAAGAATAAAAAATCAGTCATGAATCTTGTCGATTTTCGATTTTTATTCTTATAGAAGTTGGATCGATAGATACATAGTTATAACTTATGAATAAAAAAAAACACTGTTTTCTCAAATTAATAATGACCATAACAAATAATGAGAGTAAATAAATGTTTATTACTACTACAGCCGTACGTAATCGAATTGGATTTCGTTATTATTTCTGTCATCGTCAAATTTTCTACACTATAATCAATGCTAGAATTGTCCTCTAAATTAGTTAATAAGAAAATAATAATTTTAGTTGATTTCGATAAATATTTAAACCGAATATCGATAGTTCATAATTGTTCGCTGCGTGTTTGTTTCGTCACTACCATACCTGTCTGTTAAGTACGACATTTGCCTTCATACAAATTTAATTGGATACTTCATATGCGTCATTTATCAAACTAATTATCTTATTTAGACAAACTATAAACAGTTGAATTGGCTGCAATCGATCCCGATCGGAATCGTCCCCTTGGTGATTTTCATGGTATGTGGGTTTTTAGTTTTAAAATTGATAAAAGCAGTCATGAAAAACGACCCCAAAAAAAAAGGTTCAAGCTCCCCAATGCTCCTCTGCACCCACGTATCTTGACGAAACTAGTCTTTGACTAATCTATCGCACAACGGCAGTGCGATTGTCGATTGCTTCGCCAATTCAACTGTTTAGTTGTACAAGTAAAATCGAATAGTGTGCACCTCCATATAAGCTTATAGGAATCGCGACTAGTTGTGTGATAGTTTAGTCAATTGTGCGCGCGCTCGTAATTCTAGCATAATAATAGCATGTAATAATTCTGAATACATTGACCACATTGACAGACCAGAATTGTCTATACTTAATTGTACAATGATCACAGAATGTTGTTTAGTTTAGTATAATTGTTATATCAAATGTACTATTACTAACATAGTATAAAATACACTATTTTACTATTACTAACAACTTTATTAGCTACGTTTGGGCTCGAAATAAACAATAATAAAAAATATTATTAATAATAATAATTATTATTATTATTATTATTATTAATAATAATTATTATTATTATTATTATTATTAATAATAACAAAAAAAAAATATTATTATTAATAATAACAAAAAAAATATTATTATTAATAATAACAAAAAAAATATTATTATTAATAATAACAAAAAAAATATTATTATTAATAATAACAAAAAAAATATTATTATTAATAATAACAAAAAAAATATTATTATTAATAATAACAAAAAAAATATTATTATTAATAATAACAAAAAAAATATTATTATTAATAATAACAAAAAAAATATTATTATTAATAATAACAAAAAAAATATTATTATTAATAATAACAAAAAAAATATTATTATTAATAATAACAAAAAAAATATTATTATTAATAATAACAAAAAAAATATTATTATTAATAATAACAAAAAAAATATTATTATTAATAATAACAAAAAAAATATTATTATTAATAATAACAAAAAAAATATTATTATTAATAATAACAAAAAAAATATTATTATTAATAATAACAAAAAAAATATTATTATTAATAATAACAAAAAAAATATTATTATTAATAATAACAAAAAAAATATTATTATTAATAATAACAAAAAAAATATTATTATTAATAATAACAAAAAAAATATTATTATTAATAATAACAAAAAAAATATTATTATTAATAATAACAAAAAAAATATTATTATTAATAATAATTATTGACCAGCTCACCTCACTGGGAGGATGCCTATCCACTTTGTGGGCAGCAGTTATCACTACGGACGGATGGATGATGGCTCCTCCTCCATAGAATTCAGATTGCTTCCAACCTTGGCTGTTCGTCGCTCTATTGATAGAAAAAAATATGAAATTGAAGAGAAGGTTTTATTTCCAGGAAATTATATTTATACGCATTCAAGAGAAATACGACCTTCTCCAACTCATAATCTATATTCTATACTAATATTATAAAGAATTGCAGTTTTGTATTTTTGTTTGAAATAACTCAAAAACTACTGGGCCGATTTAAAAAATTCTTGTACCATTAAAAAGCTCGGATATCGTCAAATAACAAAGGCTATATTTTTAATTACCACATGGATGAAGTCGCGAGCAACAGCTATAGTATTATAAAAGGTGAGATTTGTGTTTACATATTGGAATAACTCAAAAACTACTGGGCCGATTTAAAAAAAATTTGAACCATTAAAAAGCTACAATATCGCTAAATAACAAAGGCTATATTTTTAATTTCCACATGGACGAAGTCGCGAGCAACAGCTATATAGTTTTAAAAAGAGGAGAGATTTGTGTTTACATATTGGAATAACTCAAAAACTACTGGGCCGATTTAAAAAATTCTTATACCATTAAAAGCTCGGATATCGTCAAATAACAAAGGCTATATTTTTAATTTTCACATGGACGAAGTCGCGAGCAACAGCTATATAGTTTTAAAAAGAGGAGAGATTTGTGTTTACATATTGGAATAACTCAAAAACTACTGGGCCGATTTAAAAAATTCTTGTACCATTAAAAAGCTCGGATATCGTCAAATAACAAAGGCTATATTTTTAATTACCACATGGACGAAGTTGCGAGCAACAGCTATAGTATTATAAAAGGAGAGATTTGTGTTTACATATTGGAATAACTCAAAAACTACTGGGCCGATTTTAAAAATTCTTGTACCATTAAAAGCTCGGATATCGTCAAATAACAAAGGCTATATTTTTAATTTCCACATGGACGAAGTCGCGAGCAACAGCTATATAGTTTTAAAAAGAGGAGAGATTTGTATTTATAGTTATATTGGAATAACTCAAAAACTACTGGGTCGATTTTAAAAAATCTTTTACCATTAGAAAAGGTAATTTATCTGTGAGTAATATATGCTACGGTTTCTTACGGTGAAGGAAAACATCGTGATGCCTGCACATATCTACGAAGAAATTCAAAGATATGTGTGAAGTCAACCAACCCGCAGTGCAGCGTGGTTGACTATGGCCTAGTCACCCCTTACTTTAGGGTAGGCTCCGACCCCTCAGTGGGGACGTATAGTGAGCTGGTGATGATGAATATAAGCTATATATATATTTTTTTATTTAACACAAAGTCCCTAGCAACAGCTAGTAAATAATAAAATAAAATTTACTTCAACAATGCGACCATCCAGGGGTACTCTCCATAATCGGCGTAGGTCCTTCTGTTGATATTGTCCGTGCCCTTGTCTCGGAAGACGCTAGCTCCAGGGTTGCTCCAGCCGCAGCCGCTGTTCAATGGAGGTATTGGAGGGACCTTCACAGACGATGATCTCAAGCAGCATGTTTGCAAATAGCTCGGGCAAGATCCAATCCTGTTGTAATTAAATATTCACAAACGCTTAAAACATAACAAAACAAAACAAAATAGACGAAGTTGAAAGCCTATTTAAAGGAACTCAACACGACAATATTGTATTAGGGAAAAGGGGGGCTACAATAACACATGTATTTTGACTCACTATAGTGTGTCTAAATAATTTAGATTAGTTTGGTAATTCATTTCAAATTTAGTAGGGATGGGTTGTGTAAAATCAGTCATGAATCTTATCGATTTACGATTTTTATTCTTATAGAAGTTGGAATCGATAGATTCATAGTTATAACTTATGAATTAAAAAAAAAATACTGTTTTCTCAAATTAATAATGA
Source organism: Papilio protenor (assembly GCA_029286645.1). Lineage (NCBI taxonomy): Eukaryota > Metazoa > Arthropoda > Insecta > Lepidoptera > Papilionidae > Papilio > Papilio protenor. The sequence continues at coordinate 2,301,452 of JAGSMZ010000046.1, read as the reverse complement.
CCTGTAGAACCATTACAAATAATGAGAGTAAATAAATGTTTATTACTACTAAAGCCGTACGTAATCGAATTGGATTTCGCTATTATTTCTGTCATCGCTAAATTCTCTACACTATAATCAATACTAGAATTGTTTTCTAAATTAGTTAATAAGAAAATAATATTTTTAGTTGAGTTCGATAAATATTTAAACCGAATATCGATAGTTCATAATTGTTCGCTGCGTGTTTATTTCGTCACTACGAAACATGTCTATTAAGTACGAAATTTGCCTTCATACAAATTGAATACGATATTTCATATGTCATTTATCAAACTAATCTATCTTATTTAGACACACGATTTGTTGTGCGATGTGCGATTGTCGATTGTTTTGCAATTCAGCTGTTTAGTTGCACAATTAAAAATCGAGTAGTGTGCACAATATAAGCTCATAGGAAAAGCAAGACTAGACAGTTGTGCAATCTAAGCCGCGCTTTAATACAGGTAAAATTGTATAAGATTAATTTTGTCTTCATCCGTCATATAAATAACGCCATCCTCTTGCATCATTATTCAATTTCTAGAATAATTACCCTGTTCTTTACAACAAGACAAACATTTAACAAGGTGGCAGTAAGTGGCACAAACGGGATGAAAATAAACAAATGGCCATCCTTTTGTCTATACTAACATTATCAAGAGAAAAACTTTGTTTGATTGTAATGAATAGGCACAAAAACTACTGGGCCGATTTTAAAAATTATTTCACCATCAGAAATGTTATTTATCTGCGAGTAACATAGGCTATATTTTACAATGTTTTTACTTTTTAATTCCACGCGGACGGAGTCACGAAATTAGTCGTACAAAATTAAAAAGTTACGTTCATTTACAGTCGTTTCAATGCGTACGAAACATTTAAACGTTTTCAAGATGGTACACCGCCAGATTCTCTAATTGTACAGACTTTACTTACCTCAAATCGATAAGTGTAGTGTTATCTATGACTCCGTCAACGCACTGCTGCAATAAAACGCAGATACCGGATTCCCCCTTCTCCGTAGTACACACAGCAGACTCTGTAACACAATTAGTCACTCTATGGAGCGTCCACCGAAGCGATCTAAGAGCTCGGTGGTCTCCCAATCCGGTAATAATAACGAAGTAACGGCTCGTGCCGAGGCTCCTGAGGGAGCCTTCGAGCTTAGTTACTCATAACGAGGTTTAGGCTAAGCGCCTTGCGCTCGGCCACCTCAAGCCCGGTGAATCTGTAAATGCCTCCTCAAGGCAAACAGTGGCCATTCAGTCACAAAAATAATCTGAAACACAATTAGTCACTCTATGGAGCGTCCACCGAAGCGATCTAAGAGCTCGGTGGCCTCCCAATCCGGTAATAATAACGAGGTAACGGCTCGTGCCGAGGCTCCTGAGGGAGCCTTCGAGCTTAGTTACTCATAACGAGGTTTAGGCTAAGCGCCTTGCGCTCGGTCACCTCAAGCCCGGTGAATCTGTAAATGCCTCCTCAAGGCAAACAGTGGCCATTCAGTCACAAAAAAAAATACTGTTTTCTCAAATTAATAATGACCTGTAGAACCATTACAAATAATGAGAGTAAATAAATGTTTATTACTAATACAGCCGTACGTAATCGAATTGGATTTCGCTATTATTTCTGTCATCGCTTAATTCTCTACACCATAATTAATACTAGAATTGTCCTCTAAATTAGTTAATAACAAAATAATATTTTTAGTTGAGTTCGATAAATATTTAAACCGAATATCGATAGTTCATAATTGTTTGCTGCGTGTTTGTTTCGTCACTACGATACCTGTCTATTAAGTACGAAATTTGCCTTCATACAAATTGAATTCGATATTTCATATGCGTCATTTATCAAACTAATCTATCTTATTTAGACACACTATAGTGAAAAGTAACATTGAAGAAACTATCGCACAACTGTTGTTTAATGTGCGATTGTCGATTGTTTTGCAATTCAGCTGTTTAGTTGCACAATTAAAAATCGAGTAGTGTGCACAATATAAGCTCATAGGAAAAGCAAGACAAACAGTTGTGCGATCAAAGCCGCGCTTTAATACAGGTAACATTGTATAAGATTAATTTTGTCTTCATCCGTCATAAATAACGCCATCCTCTTGCATCATTACTCAATTTCTAGAATAATTACCCTGTTCTTTACAAGACAAACATTTAACAAGGTGGCAGTAAGTGGCGCAAACGGGATGAAAATAAACAAATGACCATCCTTTTGTCTATACTAATATTATCAAGAGAAAAACTTTGTTTGATTGTAATGAATAGGCACAAAAACTACTGGGCCGATTTAAAATATTCTTTCAACATTAGAAAGGTAATTTATCTGTAAGTATCATCTATACTATCTATACTATTATAATAAAGCGTAAACAACCCCTTTTTTGTTGCCTAAGATGTCAGCAATTACAGCATATTTTTGAATAATTCTTTTTTTAATAAAAAGCCCTACACTTACGTCATGCTTTAGGCTATATATTTTCACGCCATTAAACTTAGGGGTAAATATTTTGGATAAAAACCCTAATGTGAGAAAGAGACCATAAGTTGCTGCCAACATCAAGAAAGAATGATTGCTAAGGTTTGTCATGTCATGTCATTTTGACATTTGCTATTGATAATTTGACAAATGTAAACAAAAAAAAAAGTTTTTATGTTTTTTATGTTACACACGGATGAATCCGCACGCGAACAGCTAGTAGGCTATATTTTTTAATTTCACAAAAATGAAGTCGCGAGCAACAGCTAGTGATATAATAAACGGGAACTTTAGCCAACATAACTGTCAGTTTTAGTGGAATCTCTTACCATTAAAGTCCGGGTCTAGATTTGGATCGTTGAACTTGTTCTCTGTAGCGATATTGTTGGTAGTAGTGGTGCTAGGGGTTGTAGAAGACATCAACGCATCCAAGTTTTGTTTCAGCCAGTCCATATCCTCTTGAGTCAGCTCTTGAATAAATAATAAGTTGATATAAGTCATTTAAGAAACATAGACTAGTCATAGGAGTAAAAGGTTTCATGGTACGGGCGTGTTATGAGGAGGGATGAATAGCATAACAAGGAGAACGTTAGTTATGAGTGTGGTACACCGGTAGAGGTAGACATAGAAAGAGATGGATGGATTGCGTGAAATGCGACATGACCAAAAAGGAAGTGATGACTGAGATATGTGCGGGAGACGCATAGGAAGGGGAAATGTCCTTTTTATGTGCGTCTCCTCCGTCAATGAAGGGTAGGCAACGCATCTGCAATTGCGAATGTCTATGGGCAACGGTCGCTTTCCATTTCGGTGGATTCAGGTGGCTGCTTGCTCGTTTGCCACCTTATAGTTATTATAAAAAAAAATGAGGAGGACAAAAACCTATTGCGCCGCTACGGGAGTAGGATAAGGAGGATGATGATGATAGGGAACAACATCTTTTCACCGGTAACTTCTTTGAAAGCTACTATGTTAATTGTCAAGATTAGTGCCACTATATGTCCTTAGTCCTAGTCACCCTAACTTAAGGTAGGCTCCGAGCCCCTCGGTGGGGATGTATAGTGAGCTGGTGATGATGATGATGATGATGATATGTCCTTGTCAATACAAGGAAACAAAACTGAAACTATCGCACAACTGTTTAGTCTCGCTTTGATTCTTATCTTATATGGTGCACACTTCTCGATTTTTAGTTCAAAACAGTTGAATTGGTTGCAAAACAATCGACAATCGCACAACAGTTGTGCGATATTTTAGTCAAAGGTGTGCGCCCTTTCTTAATCAATTCTACATAATCATTTATTGTTGTTCAAATACATTGAAAATGAAAAATGAAAAAGAATGTTTGTTTCGTAGAAAATTCTCACAAAGTTAACCTAATTTATATTTTAGTATAAACAGAATAATTTCAATCTAAAATGAACACAAACAGTAACTTAATTTGTATTAAAGCGAAGCTGTAGGATAGTTTTCTTATTAGCATATTGTTCAACTACCCTCCTTACTAGTATGAAATAGGGTTGTAACGGAACTCTGCTTCCGCATCCGCAAGTGCGGAAGTTCCGCAAGAAATGATAACTCCGCATCAGCTTCCGCTTCCGTTATTTCTTATGCAGAGTTATAACGGAGGTTAATTTACATCTTTAACGCGAATGGGGCGATTAGGTATCGTTTGTGCGGTCTGCGCATGCTTGCTAGGTCAACTAACTACAATTGTTATACAATATATTTGCATAATAAACTGTATATTGCAATTATGTACCAATCTGTATTTTGAGTTAACGTAGTTTTAGTTTTTATTTCTTTAATAAATCGCAATTCATATTTTATTATTGACCACCGCTTCCGCTTCCGTTAACCTCCGCTTCTGCAGAGGTGAAGCCCTTCGCCCCCCATCCGCATCCGTTAAAACGGCCTCCGTTACAACCCTAGTATGAAACTGTATTACAGCAGGGCATTGGACATTGGTTTTTATTAGTAGATTGCGTTTAGAAATACGTACGAGTTGAATCCTGCGCCAGGACCACGCTCAGCAGAAGCAGAGCTTCCAGCAACCAGCAGTACCGTCTGTATAGTTCAATAAGGAATGCATTAAATTTCAAATTGCATCAACATTTTCTTATATAGTGTGTCTAAATAAGATAGATTAGTTTGATAAATGATGTATATGAAGTATTGAATTCAATTTGTATGAAGGCAAATGCCGTACTTAATAGACAGGTATCGTAGTGACGAAACAAACACACAGCTAACAATTATGAACTATCGATATTCGGTTTAAATAAAATTTATCAAATATAAATAAAACTATTATTTTCTTATTAACTAATTTAGAGGACAATTCTATAATAGTATTAATTATATAGTGTTGAGAATTTAGCGATGACAATAATAATAGCGAAATCCAATTCGATTATGTACGGCTGTAGTAGTAATAAATATTTATTCACTCTCATTATTTGTAATGGTTCTGCAGGTCATTATTAATTTGACTAAACAGTGTTTTTTTTTTAATTCATAAGTTATAACTAACGTTATCTAAATTATTTAGACACACTATAGTTTGTCTAAATAATTTAGATTAGTTTGACAATTCATGTCAATTCATGTGACAATTTAGTAGGGATGGGTTGTGTAAAATCCAGCATGAATCTTTTCGATTTTCTATTTTTATTCTTATGGAAGTCGGAATCGATAGATTAATAGTTATAACTTATGAATTAAAAAAAAACACTGTTTTCACATATTAATAATGACCTGCAGTATCATTACAAATAATGAGAGTGAATAAATATTTATTTCTACTACAGCCGTACGTAATCGAATTGGATTTCGCTATTATTATTGTAATCGCTAAATTCTCTACATTATAATCAATACTAGAATTGTCCTCTAAATTAGTTAATAAGAAAATAATAATTTTATTTAAGTTCGATAAATTTTATTTAAACCGAATATCGATAGTTCATTATCGGCATGTTTCCTAATTTTTGGAATTGCTTTTATTATGTATCATAGATAATCCATATCTAAACACGAAAAAATAGATGAAAATTTAGATGGATGGATGTTTGTTAGAGTTTATAGCCTAAACTGTTGAACGGATCTCGATGTTTGTCATAGATGTATAGGATAGTCTCGAAGAACACATAGGCTACTTATTTTTGTTTTTATTTTAATTCCACCCGGATGGTGCCACAGGCGAAAGCTAGTCTATACTTCTATACTTATTACTTATTTACTTATTTTACTTATACTTATACTTATATATACTAAAGCGTAAACACACACTGCTTTGTTGCCTAAGATGTCAGCAATTACAGCATATTTTTGAATAACTCTTTTTTTAATAAAAAGCCCTACACTTACGTCACGCTTTAGGCTATATATTTTAACGCCATTAAACTTATGGGTAAATATTTTGGCTAAAAACTCTAATGTAGGAAAGAGAACAATAAGTTGTTGCCAACATCAAGGAAGCAAGGTTGCCATGGTTTGTCATCATGTCATGTCATTTTGACATTAGCAATTGATAATTTGACACATGTAAATAATAAAATTTCAAGATTTTATGCGGATGAATCCGCACGGGAACAGCTAGCAATGTATAAATTATATTCGCTATGTAATTGTATTGTTATAAATAAGGGAAATTTACTAAGGAATTGATTTGTCATCTCTGCGTATTTTCCTGTTTTTGTATTTGTGCAAATTAATTGGATTTATCTCGTACAAAACATGCTTCACAATTTTAACCTCAAAAATTTAGAGTTTACCGTTATACTTGGACTGTTTCAAATACATTTAATTTGAATTTAACTTATTTATAACTTGTTTACAACTTGTATATCAGTAACGCTAGGCCAGAGGTCAAATTTATTATCTTTTTGAGTTAAAATATAATAAAACGAGCTGTCGCCAGCAAACTTCGTTAGCGCGGATTTTTTGTTTGAAAAAGTCCTCCAATTTTATTATATGTATAGATTATAAATAGTAAAGATTGGATGGATGTATGTTTGTATATCTATACTTCTATACTAATATTATAAAGAGGAATGATTTGAAATGATTTTTGTATGTATTAGATTCACGCAAAAACTACTGGGCCGATTTAAAAAATTCTTTCATCATCAGAAAGGTAATTTATCTGTAAGTAACATAGGCTATATTTTATTGTTAATGTTTAGGAACTATTAATAAACAGCGTGTTTCTGGACGCCGGCGTTAAAAATTCAATAAACTTTAACTTTTCTCGGCTTACGCTGCCTAAGCCGTTAGAGGTATATAAAAATGATGTGTGAAAGAATTGTAGATCTCAAAAAGTTCTACAGAAAAGTCCGCGATAGCATATATCTATCTTTAACGGTTTTCTCACAATAACCACTTTTTTGCTTACAAAATTAATTAAAAACCCCACGCTATTTGCGGCGTTCTTTTATTGGTTTGAATATTAATCCTTATCCAAATAAATGCGTTTATTATCAGGAGAATTTAATGTAGAATAAAATTGTCCTTTACAGTATTTAAATTGGACTAATAGTTTAGAAGATATCGCGAACACAATCAGGGTAACCGAAAAATCAGCTCACAAACTACCGGGCTTAGGAATATGGAATCTTGCATCGGTAGATTTCAGTTATTACGTAGATTACTACTAAGTCAATACTTTTCGTAATAGGTTGAAAAAAGGAGCGAACGTAAGTTTAGAACTTTAAAATTTCACGCGGACGAAGTTGCGGGCAACAGCTAGTATCTCAAAAACGGCATATCAATCTCATAAAAATGCCGTTGAAGTTTCGAATACTTTTTCGAAAACTTTCCTGATAGCTTCTTTTGAAGAGAATGTGATTTGAACTTTTCCGTATTTCAAATGTGTCATTCAAACTTGTTGGAAAAAACGTTTTTACCCTAACTAGTGGCAGACTAAAGGAAACTCTGACCACTACAAATAACAGTATATAGTGTCTATTTTATTTTCGACATCCTAGAATCTTACTAATCTCACTAGTTAATATTATAAATGCGAAAGTTTAGATAGATGGATGTTAGAGTTTGTAGCCTAAACTGCTGAAAGTATCTCGATGAAATTTGGCAGAGATGTAGAGGATAGTCTGGAAGTACATATAAGCTTCTCATATTTTTTTTAATTCCACGCGGCCGGAGTCGCGGGCGAAAGCTAGTAATAGAGGTAAAATTTCACTGTTAATGACGTAAAAAGGGGCTTTTATACTGTGTTGCTCAAATTTCCAATATCTAGATAATCATTAGTGTTACGTTGAACTAAGTTTCAATAGAGTAAAACCCAAGTGACATAGTTCGGAAACGAAATTCATTAGGTTATGGGACCATAAACACAGACATAAGTTAAACTTCGCCCGCGTGTATTTAAAAAATTATAAAATTGCCACTGATAACGTAGCTTTTTAATGGTGAAAGAATTTTAGAAATCTGTCAAGTAGTTTTTGAATTATCTCCATACATAAAACTACGTCAAAACGGCTACCAGCCTCACGTCATTTAAAAACAAGCTAAACTCCTGACTAATTTAGAAAGCTCTGTATAGTTTGGAGTATTTTTTTCTACCATAATGATTGTCTTATTGTCCATACAGAATATCTTTTTTTTTTTTTTTCAGAATATCTCTAAAACAATTTAACATTTCGACCTGTAAAAAATAACTTTTACCAATAAAATATTTGTATTTGTACTACAAAAATACAAATCTTTCCTCTTTATTAGTATAGACTAGCTTTGGCCCCCGACCGTGTCGGCGTGGAATTAAAAAAAAAGTAGCCTATGTGTTCTTCCAGACTATCCTCTACATCTATGCCAAATTTCGTCGAAATCCGTTCAGCAGATTAAGCTACAAACTAACAAACATCCATCCATCTAAACTTTCGCATTTATAATATTAATACTAGCTGTGCGTGCGGATTCATCCGCGTGAAATAATAAAAACTTTATTTTATTGTTTACATTTGTCAAATTATCAATAGCAAATGTCAAAATGACATGACATGACATGACAAACCTTAGCAATCCTTCTTTCTTGATGTTGGCAGCAAATTATTGTCTCTTTCCCACATTAGGGTTTTTATCCAAAATATTTACCCCCTAAGTTTAATGGCGTGAAAATATATAGCCTAAAGCGTGACGTAAGTCTAGGGCTTTTTATTAAAAAAAAGGGTTATTCAAAAATATGCTGTAATTGCTGACATCTTAGGCAACAAAGAAGTGTGTGTTTACGCTTTATTATATTAGTATAGATATAGATATAGATAGATGAAGTATGATTGATAACATCAAGGCATTAAAAGGTCAAAAGTTTCGTCGAACATAAATGTTTAGTATTTTATGAATTCACTAGTTGTTGCTCGCGACTTCGCCCGCGTGAAATTTAAAAACAATAAAAAATATACCCTATGTTACTTACTGATAACGTAGCTTCTTAATAGTGTAAGATTTTTTGAAATAGGCCCAGTAGTTTTTGAGTTATTTCAATACAAAAATACAAATCATTCCTCTTTATAATATTAGTATAGATATAGACACGACATTCTACGAGATAATGAAGATGTAAAAAGAAGTTCTTCATTTTTAAAATTAACAAAAAACAAAAAAGAACAAATCTATACTAATATTATAAAGAGGAAAACTTTGTATTTTTGTACATATGTATTGAAATAACTCAAAAACTACTGGGCCGATTTTAAAAATTATTTCACCATCAGAAAGGTAATTTATCTGTGAGTAACATAGGCTATATTTTTTTATATTCATGCGGGCGAAGTCGCGAGCAACAGCTAGTTAACCATATACTGAGATAGCTAAGATAACAGATATGTAACTAAAAACAACACAAAAGACGAACATCATTGAGGAAAAATGTATTTAATTCAATATAACCTTTTAAAAGCGATACTTTATTACTAAAACTATTTAAACATTAAAATTATATAACTTACCTCATAATTTAGTTTCTTATTCGCCCTTTGTACAATAAAATATGAATTTAAACTTTTGTAAAACAAGCGTCTGTCGCGACGGGAGTGCAGATGGTGACTGTGACTGGCTAATTAATACATGCACGAACTGAGAATCCGCGAATCAAGTTTTAATTCTCACTAGGCATGTGACTCAACTAATATCGATAACCTACAGATCAATTCACAGTGCGCATGTTTGAAGCAGATTAGTAAATCGATTTACAGATCAGCTCAATTTGTACCTGTATGAAGGTACTAGCTATCGCTTGCGACACCGTTCGCGTTGAATTAAAAAAAAAAGTAAGTACCCTATGTGTTCTTCCAGACTATGGTCTACATCTGTGCTAAATTTCATCAAGATTCGTTCAGCCGTTTAGGCTACAAACTCTAACAAACATCCATCGATCTAAACTTTCGCATTTATAATATTAATACTAGCTGATGCGTGCGGATTCATCCGCGTGAAATTATAAAAACTTTATTTTATTGTTTACATTTGTCAAATTATCAATAGCAAATGTCAAAATGACATGACATGACATGACAAACCTTAGCAATCCTTCTTTCTTGATGTTGGCAGCAAATTATTGTCTCTTTCCCACATTAGGGTTTTTATCCAAAATATTTACCCCCTAAGTTTAATGGCGTGAAAATATATAGCCTAAAGCGTGACGTAAGTCTAGGGCTTTTTATTAAAAAAAAGGGTTATTCAAAAATATGCTGTAATTGCTGACATCTTAGGCAACAAAGAAGTGTGTGTTTACGCTTTATTATATTAGTATAGATATAGATATAGATAGATGAAGTATGATTGATAACATCAAGGCATTAAAAGGTCAAAAGTTTCGTCGAACATAAATGTTAGTATTTATGGAATCAATACTAGTGCTTGCGACTTTGCCGCGCGTGATGTGAAATTAAAAACAACACAAAAATATACCATTGTTACCACTGCAATACGTAGCTTCTTAATGTGTAAGATTTTTTGAAATAGGCCCAGGAGTTTTGAGGTATTGCCAATACATACAAAAAAAAATCAATACCCTTTATAATATTAGTATAGTATAGCACACGACATTTACCGAGAGAATGATGATTGTAAAAAGAAGTTCTTCATTGTTAAAATTAACAGAAAACAAAAGAATAAAATCCTATACATTATTATTATAAACAGGAAAACTTTGTATTTTTTAGTATTGAAATAACTAAAAAATGGGCCGATTTTAAAAATTCTTTCACCATCAGAAAGGTAATTTATCTGTGAGTAACATAGGCTATATTTTTATATATTCATGCGGGCGAAGTCGCGAGCAACAGCTAGTTAACCATATACTGAGATAGCTAAGATAACAGATATGTAACTAAAAACAACACAAAAACGAACAGCATTGAGGAAAAAATGTATTTAATTCAATATAACCTTTTAAAAGCGATACTTTATTACTACAACTATTTAAAAATTACAATTATAACTTACCTCATTAATTTAGGTTTCTTATTCGCCCTTTGTACAATAAAATATGAATTTAAACTTTTGTAAAACAAGCGTCTGTCGCGACGGGAGTGCAGATGGTGACTGTGACTGGCTAATTAATACATGCACGAACTGAGAATCCGCGAATCAAGTTTTAATTCTCACTAGGCATGTGACTCAACTAATATCGATAACCTACAGATCAATTCACAGTGCGCATGTTTGAAGCAGATTAGTAAATCGATTTACAGATCAGCTCAATTTGTACCTGTAGGTATGAACGGATTAGCGATAGCCCGCGACACCGTTCGGGTTGAATTAAAAAAAAAAAGTAGCTATGTGTTCTTCCAGACTATCCTCTACATCTATGCCAAATTTCGTCGAAATCCGTTCAGCAGATTAAGCTACAAAACTAACAAACATCCATCGATCTAAACTTTCGCATTTATATTAGTTAGATTATTTGCTTGAGCTGTAAATCACAGGCAATTCGAGGCTCGTCGGCACCAAGTTATAGAATGGCGTTGAGCAGTGAGCTGGTAAGTTAGTTGCTGAGCCCCAGTTCAACGGTATTTTATGATCTGTTAAACCGAAAAAGAACCGATTAGAACTGACTAATTTACGCAGAGTAGAAATACCCACGTAAATTAGTTACGTTATCTTTTTAACAAGAGATCGCCTATAGGTCGAAATTCATAATTCATAAACAAAGTTTATTGCTTAAAAATTGCTTTAAAAATTTTACGTTTATCAGTTCCTGCAACGTCTTTAAAAAGGGTATTTACAAATGTTTCACTTCACGTAGTTTTAGTGCAGTGATAGACATATCTAACCCAAAGATATTAAAAAATATATAGAGGAGACAGTGAGCATTTTTTTCACCGCTACTTCATAAGGTACTATATTAGTTGTCAAGTTGAGTGCCACCTCGTGTCCTTGTATTGATTATAAGCTAAACAGTGTTACAAAGTAAAATATTAATTTAAATACAATCTTACTAACATTATAAATGCGAAAGTTTAGATGGATGGATGGATGGATCTTTGTTAGAATTTGTAGCCTAAACGGCTAAACGGATCTCGATGAAATTTGCCATAGGCGTAGAGGATAGTCTGGAAGAACACATAGGCTCCTCAATTTGTTTTTTAAAATTCACGCGGACGGAGTCGCGGGCGATAGCTAGTTAATTATATTGATATGTAATTTTGAGGATCTATGTGAAAAACTTTTCAAAAAGATAGACAGTGTTTAGTTAAAACGCGTTTTTTGACATTCTAGACACAAATGATGACATTGACGTTCGACATAAGTCATGCCCTAATCCTTCTCCCGAAGGTTTTACTCCCGAGGTTTTCATTCTCCAGGTAAATTAACGGTAGTCACTTCCTTCTTGATCATGTCAACTTTCATGCAATCCATCCATCTCTTTTTTTTTTTTTTTTTTAACGTAAAAAACCAGCGCTTGACCTCGACTCCACCTAAGTTAAGTGAAGACGCTGCCGAAGGATAGAGCGCGCTAGCTCAATAAGTGCCGATTCACCCTACTTTCTTTCTATTCTATATGCCTCCACACTCATAACTAAACTTTTATTATGATAGTTTAATACAAGTCTCTGACCGTAGCTACACTGTGCTCAGAATTATTGCAAGACGAGGTCAATCTGTTTAGATATATGCATAATTAAAGAAATCACAATAATTTAAAATGACGTCACACATGTTAGCATGGTATGGGTATGTGATGAGGGGGTATAAATCGCATGTAACAAGAAGGACGCTGATTATGAGTGTGGTACATCGGTAGAGGGAGACAGTCGAAAAGAGAGGATAAATTGCGTGAAAGGTGACATGATCAAGAAGGGAGTGGTGAGAGATGACGGATGACGAGTTATTTCGAGAGAAATGAGAAAGCACAAGGTTAGAGTGTTGGTATGGGACATGTTATGCGACGAGACGATGGGGACATAAACCAGAAAGTGGTTAAGAATGAATGTGGATGGCTACCAAGGAAGAGGAAGACCGAAGAAAGTATGGATGGATTGTGTGAAAGAGGATATGCTTAAGAAAGGAGTGGATTCAGATATGACGGCCTGATAGAGATGTATGGAAGAGCAGCACATACTGTGCCGACCCTCCATAAGGGATAAGGGCAAGTTGATGATGATGAGAAAAACCCAATGTGCCAACGGAGTAGCGAAAGGTATGGGTGAGGATGATGATTCGATTTCAGATGAATCAGTTTGAGATCAAAATTTTAATAGAATCACTCAAAATGCCTAATTTGTAAGGTCATCGAACAGTCGGCGAATCTGGCGATATTCCATTTTTAAATCTATAATGGTTTGAACGTAGGTCTACGCATTTAAAAACCAAGCATTAACTGTCTCAATGTCGTTAGTAGAAGAAATAGACATGGGAAATTAGTGTGAATGTTGCGAAAACAAATTAATATTTAGATTCTACGCTAAAATGTAAGACAACATTACACATAAAGATTTTTTTAACTAATAAAATAGTTAATGAGTCATAATTTCTTAAAGTTTTTTTGTTATGTGAAAAAATTTAAAAATTCCTCGGTTCCGGATTATCCGACAACGGAAGCTAGACATGATTTAGGATGATTTGCTCCATTTTTTGCATAGTTTTAACTGAACAGTTTATTCTTAGTTAGAGATGAGCGTCTGTAGCGGGCTTTTGAATGTTTATAAAAAAAATTGCTTGGGCTTCCCCAAGTATTCCCGACACCATGGCAAAATTAGACCAGGCACACGCGTATCGAAACGACCCCTTGACAAAGTCTCATTCATTATAGAGATGTACTCAACTTTCTGTCTTATGGGTTTTTTGCCAATGAGTAATAAAGAATACTGAAAGCGAAAACCTTATTCTTTGGAGTTAAGTTTATACCTTAATTTTACAATATCGAAAGCGAAAGTTTAGATGGATGGATGGATGGATCTTTGTTAGAGTTTGTAGCCTAAACAGCTAAACGGATCTCGATGAAATTTGGTATAGGCGTAGAGGATAGTCTGGAAGAACACATAGGCTCCTCACTTTTGTTTTTTTTAATTCCACGCGGACGGAGTCGCGGGCGATAGCTAGTTAATTATATTGATATGTAATTTTGAGGATCTATGTGAAAAACTTTTCAAAAAAATAGACAGTGTTTAGTTAAACGCGTTTTTTGACATTCTAGACACCACTGATTGACATTGACGTCGACATCATCTCCATGCCCTTATCCTTCTTCCCGAGGTTTTCATTCTCCAGGTAAATTAACGGTAGTCACTTCCTTCTTGATCATGTCAACTTTCATGCAATCCATCCATCTCTTTTTTTTTTTTTTTTTTAACGTAAATAAACCAGCGCTTGACCTCGACTCCACTAAGTTAAGTGAAGACGCTGCCGAAGGATAGAGCGCGCTAGCTCAATAAGTGCCGATTCACCCTACTTTCTTTCTATTCTATATGCCTCCACACTCATAACTAAACTTTTATGATATGTTTAATACAAGTCTCTGTCCGTAGCTACACTGTGCTCAGAATTATTGCAAGACGAGGTCAATCTGTTTAGATATATGCATAATTAAAGAAATCAAAATAATATTAAAATGACGTCACACATGTTAGCATGGTATGGGTATGTGATGAGGGGGTATAAATCGCATGTAACAAGAAGGACGCTGGTTATGAGTGTGGTACATCGGTAGAGGTAGACTTCGAAGGGGGGGGAAAAAGGGCGGATGTTTGGATAAATTGCGTGAAAGGTGACATGATCAAGAAGGGAGTGGTGAGAGATGACGGATGACAGAGTTATTTGGAGAAATTGAGAAGCAAAAGGTTAGCGTGGTATGGACATGTTATGCGACGAGACGATGGGGACATAAACCAGAAAGTGTTAAGAATGAATGTGGATGGCTACAAAGGAAGAGGAAGACCGAAGAAAGTATGGATGGATTGTGTGAAAGAGGATATGCTTAAGAAAGGAGTGGATTCAGATATGACGGCTGATAGAGATGTATGGAAGAGCAGCACATACTGTGCCGACCCTCCATAAGGGATAAGGGCAAGTTGATGATGATGATGAAAAACCAATGTGCCACCCGTGCGTAGGATAAGGTATGGGTGTTGATGATGATTCGATTTCAGATGAATCAGTTTGAGATCAAAATTTTAATATAATCACTCAAAATGCCTAATTTTGTAAAGGTCATCGAACAGTCGGCGAATCTGGCGATATTCCATTTTTAAATCTATAATGGTTTGAACGTAGGTCTACGCATTAAAACAACGCATACATAACTGTCTCAATGTCGTTAGTAGAAGAAATAGACATGGGAAAATTAAGTGTGAATGTTGCGAAACCAAATTAATATTTAGATTCTACGCTAAAATATAAGACGACATTATAAATAAGGATTTTTTAACTAATAAAATAGTTAATGAGTCATAATTTCTTAAAGTTAATATTGTTATGTGAAAAAATTTAAATTCCTTCGTCCTGATTCTCAGACAACTGAAGCTAGACATGGATTTAGGATGATTTTGCTCAATTTTTTGCATATGGTTTTAACTGAACAGTTTAATTCTTTAGTTAGAGCTGAGCGTCTGTAGCGGGCTTTAGAATGTTGATAAAAAAATTCCTTGGGCATTCCCCAAGTATTCCCGCTAAATGGCAATAGACCATGGCACCCGCGTTATCGCAACGACCCCTGACAAATGTCTCATCATTATAGAGATGTTACTCAACTTTTATTTATGTTTTTTTTATTATTTAAAAAGAATACTTAAAGCGAAAACCTTATTCTTTGGAGTTTATACCTTAATTTTTACTAATATCGTAAATGCGAAAGTTTAGATGGAAGCTTGAATGAAACCTTTCCAAATTAAAATTTAATAACTGAAACTAAATAATGATAACTCACTAAAGAGTAAATACCTACAAGAATCTTATGGCATTGACAGGGGGCGCCTATCAGTAACCAGTAAGCACAAAATTCCCAACTTCTTTCGAATTTTTTAACATGGCCTTGTTAAAAACAATACCGATCTGTACGCAATTTTTTGAAATAGAAACAAATGGCGACATTCATCAGTACAGTTGTTGCTCCCTAATTGATAAAAATGACGCTTTGAATATGATATTGTTAGTTCACAAAATTACCAACTGCCGTACGATCCTTGTAGGTCTATAATGACCTATCAACGTCAAAAAGTGTCACAAGATTTCGTATGAACACTAGCATTGAGAGACTTTATAATAAGCAACTATTGGCGTCACAGCCATGTTATGCTATAATAAAATATAATCTTCTTTACTTCTTATGTTTTCTTCCAATTTGCACAGAATAACCTAACCCATAATACCGTTTTTC
Source organism: Papilio protenor (assembly GCA_029286645.1). Lineage (NCBI taxonomy): Eukaryota > Metazoa > Arthropoda > Insecta > Lepidoptera > Papilionidae > Papilio > Papilio protenor. Next base: position 2,285,101 of record JAGSMZ010000046.1, on the reverse strand, counting down.
CATGTATCAACGCTCGCCACTACCAATATGGCCGTTGTGTCGTCGAGCCAATGCAACACCCTTATTTCTGACATCTGACTACTGTCCGATTATTAACATAACAAGTAGAATTTCGACATTTTAAAACCATGACATAAATATTTAAATAATGTGTTGGATCACAATTACAAAGTTTATATTGCTATTTTAAATAAAGATAAATGGTATTGATTTATAGCACAGACTAAATAACCTTCAAGAATACAGAATACATCAAAATAGTTAAAAACACAACGTAAATACGTAAACAATGTACAACGTTACGTTTCGTCGCTTCCGTTATTCGAATAAACAATGTAAATAATTCAAACGATATGCAAAAATATCGATTTAAAGAGAACATCACTAGCTGTTCGCAGGGGTACAGGAAAACGAACATCGCGTCTTAAGACGCGCGCGCGGTGGCAATGTGGTAAGTTCAATGTAAAATTAAATTAACATTAAATTTACGTACGAGTTTTTAAGGAAATCTAGTGAATGAATTAACGTGAAGTTTGAGTCCATAAAGGTATTTTTACCCGACTTATAAAGAGAGTAATGTTTTTCCCGCGTGAGTTTATTTTTATGTGTATTTGTATGTAAATTCCATTGTGACAGCCTAAAATGTAAACCGATTTTTAAGAATGAGATGTCATTTGTTTCGTCTTCCGGAGAATCACAATACATTGGTACAAAATACGTATAGTGGATGTGAGAATTCTAAAAATAGTGAACAAACCTCACCTGCCAATTTTTTTTTCATTGCTAAATCTTTATTACGGTGTCGCGATATTTAATTTATTAGAGTCTCAGTTCAATTTGTGTATTTCTATAAGGTTAGGTTCATTAATTACTAGCTTTGCCCGCGGCTATGTCCGCGCGGAATTTAAAATCTTTATTAATGGCCTATCAGCCTTACAAATAAAATAAAAATAAAATTTGTACTAATATTTCTTTACACTCAATTTATTCATAAGTAAAACTTTATACCGCGTTTATTTGTAAGGCTGTATGTTTCTATCCTCTACATTTAAATTACGAATTGGCCTTACCTTAAGGAGATACTTTATACAAACATCCATCCAAAACATACGCATTTATAATATTAGTAGGAAGTAAGATAGTCGAATTTCGACCAATGAGCGACTATTAGTTAATATTAGACATGATGAGGATAACCTTAAAATTAGTAACAAAAAGTTGCGTAGTTTTTCATACACTTAGTTAATAACATTACACGCCTATAAATTAAGATTATATGAGTAAATCTGTTAAAATTCATTCATTATTAAAAAGATACGTTATCACAGACTAGCTGTTGCTCGCGATTTCACCCGCGTGATATTATAGAATAATAATAAATGTAGCCTATGTTACACCGTGATAACGAAGCTTTTTAATGGTGAAAGCATTTTTGAAATCGGCCCAGTACTTTTTACGTGAATCGAATACATACAAAAATACAAATTTTTCCTCTTTATAATATCAATATAGACTTGCTGTTGCTTGCGAATTCGCCCGCTTGAAATTAAGAAATATAGCGTAGGTTACTCACTGATAACGTAGCTTTTAATGGTGAAAGCATTTTTGAATCGTCGAAAGTCGGTCGACTGGTCGGTCGACTGGTTGGTCGACTGGTCGGTCGACTGGTTGGTCGACTGGTCGGTCGACTGGTTGGTCGACTGGTCGGTCGACTTGTTGGTCGACTTGTTGGTCGACTGGTTGGTCGACTTGTTGGTCGATACCGCGGACGGAGTTGCTTCCGAAAGTGGTATATAATATTCGAATCCATCCATCCGTCTATCTTACAGTCCTTCAATATATGTCGTTAAATAATATTTAAAAAATCTTTGGTTTATATTAAAAAAGGAATTAGTTTGTTTTATAACGAAAGTTGGAGCTTATTATAATTTTGCAAAATGTTTTATAACATGTCAAACCATACGAGGTGGCACTAAACTTGACAGCATAGTACCTTTCAAAGAAAGTACCGGTAAAATGTTGTTCACTGTCTCGTCTACATATATCTACGAGTATATTAATATTATAAAGTGGAATGATTTGAAAATATTTTTGTATGTATTAGATTCACGCAAAAACTACTGGGCCTATTTTGAAAATTCTTTCACCATTAGAAAGGTAATTTATCTGTGAGTAACATAGGAAATATATTTTTAATTTAGCGCAGACGAATTCGCGAGCAATAGCTACTAAATTAAATGTCTTTGGTTTTCCAGGACGCTTTGTTATTGCGTGGGTGTTATATTGGTGGGCGCGGCGGCGCGTTCCTCCTTACACTACCCACGTGACCTCCGGCTGACCTCTCAAAGTACGTAAAAAACAAGAGATGGACAAAGATTACCTTATTTCCTCGTATAGATTGTTATAGACTAAAATATTAACATTATACGATGATTTCTAATAAGTACTGTAAGTAACTGATTGTCAAAGATCACATAATGTCTACTTTTTATACGGAGTTGGAAAAAAGTAAAGTAAAATGAAACAAAACCCAGAAGTTCCTAATCTTTTATATAAATGTGGTTAACGCCATCTAACAGTTTGGATAAAACATAACTTTTTAGTTCTTAGCGCTCAGCGCGATCGATAGACGAAGGTAGAATTCGAAAGTTTTTAACGCCATCTAGCGACTTGTATATAAAAGCAGACTTAAATCCACATATCGCTGAATACAAATTAAAATAGATGTACAACGCCATCTAACGATATGTAAATGAATGACTTTATGGCGCCTAGCGCCATCTTGAGGTTAGTGGCTAAAATGTAATTTTTAACACCATCTATTGTTTGAAAGTAAAAACATGACTGGGTATCTCCATTTAATAGATTATAGATGCTTGCCGAATACCAACCTTTTGTTTTGCATCAGGGGGAATCTTCAAAAGATACCCTGCATTCTGGGGGGGAAGGTTATGTGGGGTTTGACCCAATAAAACCCCCTTGGATGCTAAATACCAACCTAGCAACAATTAAATATCAATCAAGTGAACGGATAAGATTGACGAAATAAAAAATATTATTTTCAGAATCTCTCCAACCGGAAACCGAGGGTTTAAGCGATGACGATGTACCGATATTGAATTCTGGTATGAATATCCACGAAAGCAGAACAGGTAGGATCAACATATAGTCCGGCAGATATATCTGTCCCGGTGATCGTAAATCAAAGCTCAGCTAGCGCCCCTTGTTAATCTATACTTCTATACTATACTATACTATACTATACTATACTATACTATATATACTATACTATATACTATATTATAATAAAGCGTAAACACACACTTCTTTGTTGCCTACGAACTACGTAACTTGAGTATTACTCTTTTGAAACTTAGTTTAACCAAACACTAGTGAATCACTAAATAATGATAAAATAAATGGCTTCAGCAACCCAGCATAAGTAGTTTTTTTAACATTGTTAATATTTCAGAAGCAAATGACCTTAGTGTTAACAATGAAACCAAAATAAATGAAGAAAATGATGAACAATGGTTCTCAACAAAACCGGCTGAACTGGTAGAGAAAATTGACGCAGACGCAGGTAAGGAGGTGTGAAATTTCAGTACTGACTATACTAAGGACATGTACCACTACTGGCTGATAGAGACTCAGATAGCTTAAAAATGACGTCACTGTCAGATAAGGTAACAAAATCAGATATTTCCATCACATATTTTACATGTTGGATTGTTATCAGACAATTTACAATTTGGTGGGACACGCCCTAAGTATATTTGATGGTGGAAGAGACGCATAGGAAGGGTAAATGTCCTCTTTATGTGCTCCGTCAATTAAGGTTAGGCCACTTACTCGTCTGTCATATTATAATATTAAAAAAAACTGTTACCCCATTTTACTGGCATAATCCTCCTTAATCTATACATATAAAAAAATTGGAGTGTCTGTTTGTAATATCATAAGAAAAATTCCAGATTTCGGGAAGATGATGTATTTGCGTTGCTGATAACAAAAATTGCATTTAATTTTTTTTTGTCTGTCTGTCTGTCCGCAAGCCGCGTTTGTTTCGGGCAATCTCCGAAACGGCTGGGCCGATTTCGATCGCACTTTCACTGAAGGGTAATTGACATAGACGGGCATATTATAGGCAACTTTTTTTTTAAATTCCGTGCTGTCAAAATGGCGACCGGATCGCTATCTCTGGAACGGGTGGACCGATTTTGACGGGACTTTGACTGGAAGGTAGCTGGTAGAAGGTAGATGCGCGGGAATGTGATAGATGACTTTTTTTTTAAATCCGTGCTAACGAAGTTTGCGGGCGACAGCTCGATAAAAAATGGAACCGATAATTAAAAATGTATTTGGATAATATAACAGTTTAAATATCCATCTACGCACATTATTTTTTTCAAGATTATACACTGAACCAGCTCGATAGAATTTACACGGAAAAGTGCCTGTTTTTCGGATTTCCTGGGGTAGCCCGGCCTTAACGAATTACATTTGAATTTCGAACAAAAGACAAACATCATTTTTTAATTGCTTCAGAAACAGCGAATAACGAAGTAGTCGAAGATGAAATCAACGTTCAGGTTAACGTGGACACGGCAGCTGAAGGTATGGTCAGATTTAAATATGTGGCTCGGTCATTGGTCTGATTTAAATATTAACTTGACTTGAAACATTTTTATCTATAATCTATACTAATATCTATACTTCTATATCTATCTATACTATTATAATAAAGCGTAAACACACACTTCTTTGTTGCCTAAGATGTCAGCAATTACAGCATATTTTTGAATAATTATTTTTTTCAAGATTATACACTGAACCAGCTCGATAGAATTTACACGGAAAAATGCCTGTTTTTAGGATTTCCTGGGGTAGCCCGGCCTTAACGAATTACATTTGAATTTCGAACAAAAGACAAACAAAATTTTTTAATTGCTTCAGAAACAGCGAATAACGAAGTAGTCGAAGATGAAATCAACGTTCAGGTTAACGTGGACACGGCAGCTGAAGGTATGGTCAGATTTAAATATGTGGCTCGGTCATTGGTCTGATATAAATATTAACTTGACTTGAAACATTTTTATCTATAATCTATACTTCTATATCTATCTATACTATTATAATAAGCTACACCTTTTGTTATAAAATAAACGAAACAGTTATACAAAATAAAATATATTATATAATATATTTTATTATAATAGTATAGAAATAAATTGTTTTATTTTTCTAGTTTCAACTGAAATAAGAAGACCTCAAATTATATACAGCAATGGGAAGATTGAACGAAATGGAAGTGAGTAGAATTAGATTTTATTAAAAAGATCTTACTTTTAACAATACTCTATTCAACACAAACTTCTTTGTTATGCAGGATGTCAGCAATCGCAGCATATTTTTCAATAATCTTTATTTTTAATAAAAAGCCCTACACTCACTACACGCTTTAGGCTATATATTTTCACGACCTTAATGTGGGAAAGAGACCATAAGTTGCTGCCAACATCAAGAAAGCAAGGTTGTCATCATGTCATGTCATTTTGACATTTGCTATTGATAATTTGACAAATGTAAACAATAAAATAAAGTTTTTATAATTTCGTGCGGATGAATCCGCAAGCGAACAGATAGTTTTAATAAAAAGCCCTACACTACACGCTTTAGGCTATATATTTTCACGCCATTAAACTTAGGGTGTGAGTAAACTTAAAAAAATTACTCTGCGAGAAAGAGACAAAAGCTGCAATCCAATAATTTCTATTGTTACTTAAATTCTCAACAAATAGCAACGCCTCCTTTGTCATTTGAGCATTTGTATTTTGATATTTGTAATTGAAAACAATAAAATAATGTTTTTACAAGCCACACGGAAACATCCAGAGCAATTATAAGCTAACTAGCTTTCGCTCGACACTCCGTTCGCGTGGTTTTAAAAAACAACAAAAGTGTGCCTATGTGTTCCTCCAGACTATTCTCTACATCTATACCAAATTTCATCGAAATCCGTTCAGCCGTTTAGGCTACAAACTCTAACAAACATCCATCTAAACCTTCGCATTTATAATATTAGTATGAAAAGTATGATATTTTATAATATTTCAGAATTAATAATCAAAATAAACGTCAAAACTAATAAAGATGAACCAAAATCATTTGACGGGGTTAAAGATTCGTTTGTAAAAGGTAAGATTTCTCCGTTTCAATTGAAAATACTGTCTATGTTGTAGAATTATGAATAACTAGCTATCGCCCGCGACTCCGTCCGCGTGGATTTAAAAAAAACAAAAGTGAGTAGCCTATGTGTTCTTCCAGACTATCCTCTAAGCCTATGCCAAATTTCATCAAAATCCGTTCAGCCGTTTAGGCTACAAACTCTAACAAACATCCATCTAAACTTTCGCATTTATAATATTAGTAAGATATATAAAAATTAAAAAAAAATACAAATTCGATTACAAAAATAAACACGAAAATGATGTCCGTAAAATACTGATTTTCAATAAAACATTCAAGTAAATAAATGACTTTTTAAAAATGTAGAAAAAAAATGTAACAAAAAAAACATTTTTTCCACAGATCAAAACGATTACGATCAGGAAACTTGTGATTGGTTGTACGAACTGAAATCCGAAGTAAATTCGAATAACCCGAGAGGGCAGCGACGGTTCAACCGGCAACAAGGACCACAAGGACCACAGCGCTCTGTAGAACCGCAGGGAACTCTAGGACCGCAGCAACCTCTAGAACCGCAGGGAACTCTAGGACCGCAGCAAGCTCTAGAACCGCAGGGAACTCTGCGACCGCAGCGAACTCTACCGCAGCACGCTCTAGGAACTCAGGGAACTCTACGACCGCAACGCACTCTACCACAACACGCTCTAGGACCTCAGGGAACTCTACGACCGCAACGCACTCTACCACAACACGCTCTAGGACCTCAGGGAACTCTACGACCGCAACGCACTCTACCACAACACGCTCTAGGACCTCAGGGAACTCTACGACCGCAGCGAACTCTACCACAAGATGCTTTAGAACCGCAGGAAGCTCTACCACAAGATGCTTTAGAAGCGCAGGAAGCTCTACGACCGCAGCGAACTCTACCGCAGAACTCTCTAGGACCTCAGGGAACTCTACGACCGCAACGCACTCTACCACAAGACGCTTTAGAACCGCAGGAAGCTCTACGACCGCAGCGCACTCTACCACAACAAGCTCTAGGACCTCAGGGAACTCTACGACCGCAGCGAACTCTACCGCAGCACGCTCTAGGACCTCAGGGAACTCTACGACCGCAACGCACTCTACCACAACACGCTTTAGAACCGCAGGAAGCTCTACGACCGCAGCGCACTCTACCACAACAAGCTCTAGGACCTCAGGGAACTCTACGACCGCAGCGAACTCTACCGCAGCATGCTCTAGGACCTCAGGGAACTCTACGACCGCAGCGAACTCTACCGCAGCATGCTCTAAAACCGCAGAACCCTTTAGGACCACAGGAACCTCTAGAATCACAGGATTCTCTAAAACAGAATGATCGTCGACCACAGGGACTAAGACCACAGAACCATCTGGAATCTCACAATTCTAAATAAGTTCCCTTTCGAAATACGAAATCAAGGTTAATTGAAAAAATGGGAACAGCACAAAGAGAATATAAAATCTCCTAAAAGACTATTATGAGTTTTTTTAAGTGTTTAAAATGTACGGTTTGATACGTTTTTGCATTCAAAAAACCAATAACTATGTTATAGGTTTTTATTTTTAATTGAGACTATAATAAAATTCGTTTAATCGTTAAAATACGTAAAGATAAAGCATTCTCGTTTAAAAAGTTAACAGTTATGTTTGTAAGGAAAATATATGCGAAGGAAAATAAAAAATGTTTTCAATTAATTTGGTGTGTGCTGTTTTTATAATTTGTTTCATGAGTACGTAATGTTTTGTTATCTATATACTATCTGTCTATACTTCTATATCTATACTCTATACTATACTATACTTACTATACTATTATAATAAAGCGTAAACACACACTTCTTTGTTGCCTAAGATGTCAGCAATTACAGCATATTTTTGAATAATTCATTTTTTAATAAAAGGCCCTACACTTACGTCACGCTTTAGGCAATATATTTTCACGCCATTAAACTTAGGGGGTAAATATTTTGGATAAATCCCCTAATGTGGGAAAGAGACCATAAGTTGCTGCCAACATCAAGAAAGAAAGATTGCTAAGGTTTGTCATGTCATGTCTTGTTATGATAATTTGACAAATGTAAACAATAAAATAAAGTTTTTATGATTTCACGCGGATGAATCCGCACGCGAACATCTAGTTTAAATATAAACCAAATACATTTAAATAATATATAGACGAGGCAATTTTTCCACCGGTACTTTCTCTGAAAGGTACTATATCAGTTGTCAAGTTTAGTGCCGTCTCGTGTCTGTATTTTTTTTTTTATAACAAGGTGGCAACGAACAACCGGCCACCTGAATCCGCCAAAATGGCGAAGCGACCGCTGTCCATAGACATCCGCAATTGCAGATGCGTTGCTTACCCTTATCCGACAGAGGGGGAGACCCACATAAAGAGGATATTTCCCCTTCCTATGCATCTCCTCTATCGTCAAATCCACTTCCCCTTCCCATCCTCTCCTTATAAGAAAAGTGTGGTAAGAGAAAGGGACTTAAATTAGGCCTCCGGCACCACACTCATCAGACGAAACACGGAATTGCTTCCATTTCACGCCTGTCTTCTGTGTGGTCGTGGTATTTGCACCTGGCGAGCCGGCCCATTCGTGCTAAGATGTTAAAGCGGGCACTACCACTGTTAAAACTGTAAAACTGTATTGACATTTAATAAAGTATTTTACAAAATTATATTACGCCCCTTTTGTTAGCGACTCCGTCCGCGTGGAATTAAAAAAGTAAACCTATGTGTACTTCTAGACTATGAAACTATTACAAACATGGAGATCCGTTCATTTTTAGTCCAACTTTAGTCCATTTTCCTTCCCACCCTTTTTCTCATAAAAATAGGATGGAAAGGGAACGTGGATTTGACGGTGGAGGAGACGCATAGGAAGAGGAAATATCTTCTTTATGTGCGTCTCCTCCGTCGATTAAGGGTAGGCAACGCATCTGCAATTGCGGATGTTTATGGGCAGCGGTCGCTTCGCCATTTTGGCGGTTTTAGGTGGCCACTTGCTCGTTTGCCACCTTATAATATATAAAAAAAATTAGGCTACAAACACTAACACCCATCTAAACATTTGTAATAGTAAGATTAACGAATTTTCAGCTGATATAATAGAAATGCAGACTAAAATAGCCATACCAGATACAATGCCGGACACTGTTGAAGGCAGGAGACGTTATTTCATGATAGCGAAAAAAACTTACTTCACATTCAGAACTAGAAAGCCGCCATTAAAAAGAATTGTCAACTTCAAGCATTTTCATAAACTGTTAGGAGATCGCTAATGTTAATTATGTGAATAAAAAATCACAAGATCTGCTTTTGTTTTATTAAGCTAGACATTTAGTTTTAACTGAACAGTTAGACTGTTGAGTTACACGCAACACTAACTGCCAATTTGAACTGTACAGGAACGCACGAAAATTTGAAGAGGAAGTTTGAGAGTAGCACCAGTGGTTGAGCAAATAAGGAGTAAAAGGTTAGCGTGGTATGGGCATGTTATGAGGGATGAATTGCATGTTACAAGAAGGACGTTAGTTATGAATGTGGTACACCGGTAGAGGTAGACCTAGAAAGAGTTGGATTGCGTGAAAGGTGACATGATCAAGAAGGGAGTGATGACTGAGATAACGGATGATAGAGTTATTTGCAGGACGAAAACCCGGTGCGCCCTACGAGAATAGGATAAGGCAGGGGAGATGATGATGAGGAACGCACGAAAATTTAAGAAAAAGTATTCATGTAAGAGTTTTAGGTGTACTATACCCATGAGCACTGCTTCAATGTACCTACTACAAATTTTGATATATCGAATACTTTCTTGAAAATATTCGTGCTAGACCCTCCAGTTTTTTAGTATAACCTACACTAGTAACTGTTCGGATATAACAACTTGTGTAGCTGGCATTATCTCTTGTAGTTTTTAGTCTAGAAATTTTGTTTTTAATCATGAATTTCTAGCTTCGAAAAATTAATTAAAAAACCGATTACTTCAGATAATAAATCTTGTAATTATTAATTGAATGGATAAAATCTACCTTATAAGCCGACTGTTTCTACTGAAATATAAAATAAACAACAAATGTTTCAAATTAATTTAGTATACTCTATATTATTAATTTGTTTAATGAGTAAGTAACTCTACAACTATATTAATATTATAAAGAGGAAAGATTGGTGTTTTAGTATGTAAGGAATAAACTCAAAAACTACTGTACGGATATAAAAAAATCTTTTACCAGTAGAAAGTTAGATTATCTCTAACATAAGCTATATTTATTATAGCTTTCGCTCGCGACTCCGTCCGCGCGGAATTAAAAAAACAAATGCAAATAGCCTATGTACATCTATAACAAATTTCATCGAAATCCGTTCAGCCGTTTAGGCTACAAACTCTAACAAACATCCATCTAAACTTTCGCATTTTGCAATCTTAATTTTGTCATTTTAATCTAACAGTTATATTTTCTAGTCATTTTAGTAATGTTAACATAGTGATATAAATCTAGTCATTTTAGGAACTTTAGTTTATTAGCCAAGTAGAAATCTTAAAAAGTTGTAAGAAATTTGTAAAGTTATTTGACAAAAAAATTAATAATAAAGAAATAAAAGTTCCACCAGCACCCAACGCCCCTATCCCAAAAATATGCTAGGGGAACGAGATGGCGGCATAGAGCCGTACATAAAAAAAAAAAGAAAAAAAAAACTTTCGCATTTATAATGTTAAGTATGATTAGTGTTTTTATTAATTTCGTGCGGACGAAGTCGCGGGAAAAAGCTAGTGGTAAATTTTTTCAAGATATAATAAACTTATTCTAAGATTAAATTTTTTATATTAACATTTGTAACGACGACAGCGCCTCTTTCACCGGGCCAGTTAATTTTGTTTGATAATATTATTGCAGTGGTTTTAATAGAATCACAGAATAGAGTGGTATTGCCAGATTTACCGCAAGAATTGCCAGATAACGGAAGACGATCTTTTATTATATCTAAGAAATCACTTTCTGCGTTCAGACCTCAAAAGTCATCGATAAAAACAATAAGAAACTTCAAACATTTTCATACACTAATAAATGAATAAATGAAAATATAAAAAAATTGTGTTTCGATTCCCAAACCTATAATAATCATCTTCTCTGAAAGTTAGAAATCATGGAATTCCCTTAAATTATTTGTGCATGAAATACAAAGTTCTTTCGTCCAGCATCGAATCTGTATTGAAAAATGTTTTTACCGCTAGATGTCGTTGACTTTCAATTTACGCTAACATATTTACAATTCATCTACTAACCAAGAGATGGCGCTAAAGTTAAAAGGAAATAAAAATCGTGAGTTTTACAAAATAAATGCTCAAAAGCTTGAATATTGACAAAAAAAATAATGGCATGATTTTGGAACATTTCATATTTTTTTATTACAATAACTTTGATCGTAAAGATCAAACAGTCTTGGAGTTTTATATAACAGAATCCAATAAAATAGCTTCGTTAAAATTTATCGCTACAATTACTTTTGTTAACAATCAATTAGGAAAAGTTTTAACAAGAAATTTAAATAAACAAAAAAAATGCTTTGAAGCGAGACTTGATTTTGATATCATAGGAGCTTCGTTCTCCGCTCTGTTGAAATGTGGTATTACTTCTTTTTTCTGGTAAGTTATATAAATTTATTTTAATTGAAACAAAACAACACGCTGTATTTAAAAAAAAATCTGGTTTGAATTATCTTTTTTTGTAAAATGTTTACAAAAATAAAAACCTCCGCCATATTGCCGAATAATATGGAACTAATTCTTTTGCACACATTAGAAATTGATTTAAGAAAGGCAAGTTCCACCGAAGTGATCTAAGAGCTCGGTGGCCTAATCCGGTAATAATAACGAAGTAACGGCTCGTGCCGAGGCTCCTGAGGGAGCCCTCGAGCTTAGTTACTCATAAACGAGGTTTAGGCTAAGCGCCTTGCGCTCGGCCACCTCAAGCCCGGTGAATCTGTAAATGCCTCTTCAAGGCATACAGTGGCCATTCAGTCACAAGAAATAAGAAAGGTAAGAGAAACGTCCCCAGAACAGGATTTTTGGTTAGGCCGTACCCTAAATGATTTTGCACTAGTGTTTTTTTAATCTTTTTTGGAGGTCAATAACGAATCTAACTTTAATATTTATAAATGCGAAGGTTTAGATGGATGGATGTTTGTTAGAGTTTGTAGCCTAAACGGCTGAATGGATCTCGATGAAATTTGGCGTAGTTGTAGAGGATAGTCTGGAAGAACACATAGGCTACTTACTTTTGTTTTTTTTTTTAAATTCCACGCGGACGGTGTTCGAGCGAAGTCTAGTTTTACATAAAGGTTACTATTTAAAAAACGGTTAAAACATCCATACTAATAACTTTTAAATAATTCATCATTGCTTATTAATAAATATCCAATAATTGTAAATAATAGTAAGCCGATTTTTCTTTATTCCAGCTGTCATATATAAATCATTTAGCAAATGGCAACATTGAATCAAATGTTTTTAATTATCCTAATGTAAGTAAAACAAATAATGCGTCTATTATAATTTTAAGGGATTATTCCCAACCGTCACCCCGCTCTGTCCCCACGTGAGAATAAAAAGTTTCATCCGTCCCACCTTTTAGTCCCACTATCACCAATAAGGTGACAGATGGAACTGTTATGAAATAGAATAAGTTCCCACCGTCCCCTCGTCGCAAAAAGTGGGACGGATGAAACTTTTTATTCTCATCTGTCTCTACGTGGGGACAGAGCGGTGTGACGGTTGGGAATAATCCATTTTAACACTGCCATACACTGCGGTTGATATGCTGATAGGAGAAGCTTTTAAGAGAATGTCCCACCAAATTATAAATTGTCTGATAACAATCCAACGTCAAAAATATGTGATGGAAATATCGGATTTTGTTACCTTATGTCAGTGACGTCATATTAAGCTATCATCTATCAGCCAGTGGTGGGACATGCCCTAAATCTATTCTTACTTTAAATGTGCTCTCTTGAAGTTAACTTTCAGAATTATACTGTTAGTGTTCCTATTTGTATTTTTATTTTTATTTGTTACTTCCAGTTGCAGGACGATGTTTTCGATCAGCCCGTTAACATGATGGCCCCCGCAAGGAACCCCCATACGAAGGTACATATCTATAACGTAAATCTATCATTCTATATGAACCAAGAATAAGCCACATATAAAATCTATCAATTGTAACATAGTGATCTTAAAAACATCGATTTAATCGATAAGGACTTCAAATATGTGAATCGAACTCAATTATGAAAAAATCGATGTTTTTCGTTCGATATTTTTTCTAACACACTTTTTGTATAAGAAGAAAATTGACCAACATGATGATAAGCATTCTTTTTTAATATAAAATTAATGTTTACTACCTCCTCTCCCCCTTGGTTAACGGCATTCCCCTACTCCCCAAGATCAGCGACTATCGACGCCCATGCCTGTCTTAGGAAAAAAACATTTAGGGTTTCTAAAATAACACTTTGTGTTAACATATATGATTGTCCTTTTTGGACATAGCCCTTCCCCAATTCCTTCCATAGAATACAGTACTCTAACTTCCTAATCCAATAACTCCCCACTTGCGCCACTTGGTCGGTCCTCGCGCTCCTAGTCCCCTTTCTTGGATTGGCGTGAGAGTAGCCCCAGTGGTAGAGAAGGTAAGGAGTAAAAGGTTAACGGTATGGGCATGTTATGAGGAGGGATAAATCGCATGTAACAAGGAGAACGTTAGTTATGAGTGTGGTACACCGGTATAGGTAGACATAGAAAGAGATGTATTGCGTGAAAGGCGACATGATCAAGAAGGGACTGACTGAGATGACGTATGATAGAGTTATGTTGAGGACAAAAACCTGTTGCGCTACGGGAGTAGGATAAGGAGAAAGATGATTCGAGTACTTTCCGTCCCAATCTAGTGTCGTCAGATAGACAAATGTGATAACTCTCGTATGTGTGAGGATAACAATGATAATGTTAACAGGATGAAAAAGTCCAGGTGGAAGAGAAGAGCCGCTACTCCGGTATTCCTTACGACTGGCCCTCTATGGATTCATTCTTCAGCAGCGATGACGCCTTGCACGATTACAACCGCATCAAGAGACGAGCTAAAGTAAGTATTAAAACCATTTTTCCACTAAGCGGTTAGACGCGCGTCTCATGCGCATAGCACACCTGAAATTAAGCTATCGCACAACTGTTTAATCTCGTTTTGATTCCTATAAGCTTATATGGAGGTGCACACACTTCGATTTTTATTTGTGCAACTAAATAGTTGAATTATCTGCGAAACAATCGACAATCAACAGTTGTGCGATAGTTTAGTCAAAGGTGTGCACGCTCTAAAGATGCATCCCATTTTCGCTGTTATAAAAATATTCGTCGCTTTATAGGATAACAGCTGTTCCCGTGCGGCTTCATTCGCAAGAAATTATGAAAATTTTATTTTATTGATTACATTTGTCAAATTATCAATAGCAAATGTCAAAATGACATGACATGACAAACCTTGGCAATCTTGCTTCCTTGATGTTGGCAACAACTTATAGTCTCTTTCCCACATTAGGGTTTTTATCCAAAATATTTACCCCCTAAGTTTAATGGCGTTAATATATATATAGCCTAAAGCGTGACGTAAGTGTAGGGCTTTTCGTTAAAGAAAGATTTATTCAAAAATATGCTGTGATTGCTGACATCTTAGGCAACAAAGAAGTGTGTGTTTACGCTTTATTATAATAGTATAGATAGTATAGATAAATAAATAAATTTATCTAACTCTGTGTGCTTACATGTTTAATATTTTTATCCAATTCGTTCTCACAATATCGCGTAATGTTGTCGGGTCGTCTTGTTTTTCCTTAATACCCGACTTGAAGGACCAGCTTAATTTATCCAATATTTAAGTACAAATAACTATTAGAAAATATAAAGAGTGCTAGAATTATGAAGATACAAAGTGTGAATTAGAAAATTTTCTACTCCAGGGCACGGGGAAATTCGATTCCCTTAACGGACCGAAGATAAGGGAACGGCCACACCACTACCTATATCCGGAGCCGGTTAAAGACAAGATACTGCAATTCACAACGACAACGAAAAAGCCGAGCATACTCCCGGATCAGATGAACCCGGGCGTCATCTTTCGCGTCCGGATGTCAGACGCGATACTCCGGATAAAGCAACGGATGTACGAAGACCCGGAAAGACATATAGAATCTGATATCATTTATACTAATTTAATTAAAAAAGTAGTAATGGATGAAATAACTAAGTTCCACAATCTTTTATTGATGTACAAAACAGATAGAAGTATAAAGGAACATTTAGGTGAATGTGGCGGAAGGATATATAAATTTATCAGCTATATGACTATAAAAGTTCATATTTACTGTCTGTTTGACTCGCTATGGGTAGATGGGAACCCTTACGTGATAGGGGATGAATATTCAGTGACGCCAGTGGAAGTGCCCCCTATGTTACAATGTGACGCAGCTGAATGCAATTCGATCGTTTTCGTCGACTCAATAACCGAACCTAAGGATGTCGAGGAGTGATTGTTTTGCTGATAATAAAAGTTTCAATGTTTACGTTTTGTTTTTTTTATTGTTTACATTTGTCAAATTATCAATTGCAAATGTCAAAATGACATGACATCATGACAAAATATGGCAATCTTGATGTTGGCAGCTTGTAGCTTATGGTCCCATTTTCGCATTAGGGTTTTTATCCAATTAATTTTCCTCCTAAATTTAATAGCGTGAAAATATATAGCCTAAAGCGTGACGTAAGTGTAGGGCTTTTTATTAAAGAAAGAATTATTAAAAAATATACTGTGATTGCTGACATCTTAGGCCACAAAGTAGTGTGTGTTTACGCTTTATTATATTAGTATAGATATAGATATACACAAAAAAGATTAAGTAACTAATACCAAGTAAGCTCTAAAATAAAAACTAGCATTACGACATCTATAGCTGTTGCTCGCGACGTTGTACGCGTGAAATTAAAAAATAATACACAATATATCGTAGCTTATGTTAGAACTGATAACGTAGCTTTTTAATGGTGAAAGAATTCTTGAAATCGGCCCAGTAGTTTTTGAGTTATTTCAATACATACATTTTTATATACCTCTAACGGTTTAGGCAGCGTAAGCCGAGAAAAGTTAAAGTATAGTGAATTTTTAACGCCGGCGTCCAGAAACACGCTGTTTATTAATAGTTCCTAAACATTAGTAATAATAAAATATAGCCTTTAAAAAAATTATAAGTGGAATTAAAAAAAACAAAAGTGAGTAGCCTATGTATTCTTCCAGACTATCCTCTACATCTGTACCAAATTTCATCGAAATCCGTTCAGCCGTTTAAGCTACAAACTCTAACAAACATCCATCGATCCATCCATCCATCCATCTAAACTTTCACATTTATAATATTAGTAAGAGTAAGAAGTAAGATGTTACTCACAGATAAATTACCTTTCTAACGGTGAAAGAATTTTTAAAATGGGCCTAGTAGTTTTTGAGTTATTTCAATACATACAAAATTACACATCTCTTGATAATATTAGTATAGATAAATATCCTTACACATTAAAAACAAAACCGACTTCCAAACAAAATACACTAAAAACAAAATCTTCTCAAAAAAACAGTACACTAAAAAAGTAACGAAATAATTACTTGAAAATAGTAAACCTCCCTTATTGTAGCTGTTATGTCTATATTGTACAATTATTATTACTTTGATGTCGGTGTCAGCCGAGGTATATGCAGTGATATTTCTACGTAAGGTTTTCTACATTTTTACCATAACAATTGACAATTGAAAGTATAGTAACGTTTTTAGTAATGACTGACACCGACTTCAAAGTAATAATAATTGTACAATATAGACATAACAGCTACAATAAGGGAGGTTTACTATTTTCAAGTAATTATTTCGTTACTTTTTAGTGTACTGTTTTTTTGAGAAGATTTTGTTTTTTAGTGTATTTTGTTTGGAAGTCGGTTTTGTTTTTTTATTAAAAAGTTTATTTATTTCTCGATTTTTAGTGAATCTAGACATCGCAGTATGATAATCACTAGCTTTCAAACAAATAATGAGTTATCTAAATCGATTATCTAAGAAAAAATTAAGTAAAGAACTAATACATCGTTGCGATCATTCCCGCATAATTCGGTGGCGGCCGCGCGCCGCTGTTGCCCGTGAGTTTTAATATTTTGATAACTTCTAGAATCTTGCACAGAATTACATAGTGTAAAAGGCAATTATGATCTACATATAATACTCTATCGTGAAAACATTTTTATTTGTATAAGGATTCATACCAAATAAGAATAAAAGCGTTTTAAATAAAGTCGATTGCACTTATTTGACGGTTTTCTCGAAACAAACGGTTATTGTGCGACAACCTTAAGAGATAGATATATGCTATCGCAGACTTTAATTCAGCTAATTGAATGACCTACAATTCTTTCATACATCATTTTTATGTAGTCTTATAGTTTAGGCTACGTAAGCCAAGAAAGCAAACTTTGTTACAAGTTGGTATTTTTTTTTCTGCGACTCGTAATTTGCTATTTATGATATCTCCTAAACTATTGATCGGAATTACACAGTTCCAAGGGCATTTATAATCTACATTAAATTCTCTTGATGATGGACACATTTATTTTGATAAGAATCCATACCGAACACGAGTAATAGCGTTGAAAGTGGGGTATAGATTTTGATCGAAATTTTAATGAAAAAAGTTGGTTATTGTGCGACAACCTTAATAGATATATATATGCTATCGCGGACTTTTATTTAGCAAATTTAAAGGGCTACAATTCTTCCGTACATAATTTTTGTGTAAGTCTTATAGTTTAGGCTACGGAAGCATAGAAAGCAAAAAAGACACCAAATTTCGTCACGCAATTTTGAGCTAAACTATTTAACTACGCCGTAGTCTTTGACTCCAAAAATCAAACAAAAAAATGGGACCCACCTGCAAGCACTACCTATCGGATAAAAAAAGAATTTTCAAAATCGGTCTACCAGGGGCGGAGTTATGCCGTAACACACATAAAAAAAAAAAAAATATATATATATATATGGACGAATTGAGTACCTCCTTCTTTTGGGAAGTCGGTCAAAAATAGACTCAAAAGTAGGCAATATCGGAGATAAGGTAGGATGTGGTTAGGTGACCCAGGGCGATGGACAGAAAGTCAGTGCCGGATTAAGCGCGGGGCCTGTAGCAAATTTTGTCGAGACTCCCTTGGTTTGGTTTAGGTTTTCAAGTTTAGTATTAAATAAAACAATTTATTATATTACTATGGGCTCGGAGCATTTGCTACTCTTGTTATGTGGCTAATCTGGCACAGCAGAAAGTCACTACTGATCTGAGAATTAGTTTCACGTAAAAATTTTGAACACAACATAGGCATGACATTTTAACAGTGGTAGAGCCAGCTTTAACATCTTCGCACGAATGGGCCGCCCGGTGTAATACCACGACCACACAGAAAACAGGCGTGAAGTGGAAGCAATTCCGTGTTTCGTCTGATAAGTGTGGTGCCGGAGGCCTAATTTTAGTCCCTTTAACTTTCTACCCTTTTCTTAAGAGGAAAGGATGGGAAGGAAAAGTGGATTTGACGGTGGAGGAGACGCATAGGAAGGGGAAATGTCCTCTTTATGTACGTCTCCTCCTCCGTCAATTAAGGATAGGCAACGTATCTGCAATTGCGGATGTTTATGGGCAGCGGTCGCTTTCCATTTCGGTGGATTCAGGTGGCCGCTTGCTCGTTTGCCACCTTATATTATAAAAAAAAATGACAAAAAAGGAGGGCCAATTGAAATCTCGCTCAAGGTACTAGTGGCAATAAAACCTGACAGTAGCAGAGTATATATTTAAAAGTAGTAAATCTTAATAGTTGAATAATAATCGCTTAACTTTCAGAAGCGACGTAATCGAGTTAATAATCGACGTCACAGCCGTCCACGCACTTCAACAACCTCGGAAGCAAATGAGGTGGTAAGTATTGAATAGGCAATATCCTTAAAAAACAAATATTCCTGCCGCCGAGTTTCGTCATCGGACACGACAGACCACCAGGTATCATCCTCACCATCTCGATGGCTGGCATTCCACAACGGTGCGGTTCTCGCGGAACTTTCTGCCTCGCACAGCCGCGTTGTGAAACGATCTGTCCTCGGCGGTATTTCCAATACGACTTAGGGTCCTTTAAGAAGCGAGCCTATCATTTCCTCAAAGGCCGGCAACGCATCTGTGGTTCCTGTGGTGTTACGGATGTCCATGGGCGTCGTTGACCACCTCTATGTTCCCTCCGTTTTCCCCTTTTATAATAAAAAAATATATATTAGGCTTTCTAGAATGTTAATTGTTCGCAATAACAGATAAATGTACAATCAAGGAAACTTGCGGTATTCCACTTTAAAAGCTACAATCGTTTGAACATTTAGAAACGAGACGCGGAAGAAATCAATACAACGCTTATGTGTCTGTACGAAAAAAGTCGTTTAATACACGACTAGTTTCTTTTTATTATCCTTTCGTTTACACTCGCTGCTATTTAATTAGTTAATTATAGGAAGCGGAGTTTGTCAATGCGATGAACAAGGCAATTTGACCTGAAATGGATCACCGCGGAGTTTCGCCACTGTTAATGAATTTTGAATATCACATTAGTACGGCGGAATTCGAACCCATGAGCAAGTCAAGTGACCCTTGAGCCATCACCAGACTACCTCTTGTTCGTAGGTAAAAAATGTAACGACTACAGAAGTGCCCGTAGCACGTCGAGCTGATCTTTGGGACCTCCATCAGAAGAGATCGAAACGCAAACGCTATAAGAATAAAAAGGATAGATTGAACTATGAAACCTACGAACCCTCTGTCAAGGTCAGTAAAATGTTTTGTTTTTAAATTCACTTTCAAATAACACAGCAACTTTATTGGCGGCCAGTACGATATTTCATTTAATAGTAACTAGTTTTTACCCGCGACTTCGGATACGCGGAGTTAAATCAAACTTAATTAGTTGACTTTTCTTCCAGACTATGTTCTACATTTCTGACAAATTTTATTGAGATCCGTCGAGCCGTTTTGGAGATACGTAGTAACAAACATCCATCCATCTAAACGTTCGCATTTATAATATTAGTAAGATTAGTAATATAAGATGTTACTCAGTGATAATTCAAATTTTTTATGAAAAAAAATTATTTGAATTCACTCCAATCGTTTTTGAGGTTATCCGTTACATACATTAATACAAATCTTTTGAATTAGTACTAGCTGTTGCTCGCGACTACGTCTCCGTAGAATTAAAAAATAATAAAACATATAACCTATGTTACTCACAGATAAATTACCTTTCTAACGGTGAAAGCATTTTTAAAATCGGCCCTATTTTTGATTTATTTCAATACATACAAAAATACAAATATTTCCTCTTTATATTAGTATAGATAGATGCAGCAAGTTTTACGATAAAGCGAGGTTCAATTTATATTCCAGGATTGGGAGTCAACATTCGTGGAGATGCCCAAAGACCTTTACCAGGCTCATCTCAGACCTGGCGTTATATTCAGAATACATATGGCTGAAGCTATACTAAAAATGCAGTATAGAAAGTAAGAAAAACACATTCTATTAATAAATTCCACTTTAAAATATATAATGGCTTAGTACTTCACTTGAAACATTTTTCACATAATCTCACTAACGCTATCTATTCATAACCTCAAAACCACATGTCAATATTATTAATTGTATTGAAATTAATTGCCAATAGGTGTCATTAAATAAATGATTATATTTTTAGACTCTTTTTAGTTTATAACAAAAGATGGAGCTTATTATAATTTTGTAAAATGTTTTATAATATCTATACTATTGTAATAAAGCGTAAACACACACTTCTTTGTTGCCTAGGTCAGCAATTACAGCATATTTTTAAATAATTATTTTTTAATAAAAAGCACTACAATTACGGTTTAAGCTATTTATTTTCACGTCATTAAACTTAGGGGGTAAATATTTTGGATAAAAACCCTAATGTGGGAAAGAGACCATAAGTTGCTGCCAACATCAAGGAAGAAAGATTGCTAAAGTTTGTCATGTCATGTCATTTTGACATTTGCAATTGATAATTTGACAAATGTAAACAATAAAATAAAGTTTTTATAATTCCACGCGGATGAATCCGCACGCGAACAGCTAGTGTTTATAATATGTCAATACACAAGGTGGTACTAAATTTGACAACATAGTACCTTTCTAAGAAAGTACAGGGTAAAAAAATCACTGCATCGTCTATATTTCTTAAATGTTTAATATTTAAACGAATTTCATCAGTTACGGTGAAGATAAGGACGAATCTGTGATAGAGGCTGACGTTGAATACCTTCGGTTGACAAGAAAGGTTATCAACGATGAGATAACCAAGTTTGAGGATCTGAAGTGGTTGATTGGCTGGTTCAGCAACCGCAGCGATTTGATACAAGAGCACATGTGTAACACGAGATATTACACTGTCGGTGAGAAATTATTTTTGTTTACTCTAAATGAAAACACAGAATACAGTGTACACTCTATATAACGACACTGAAGGGACTGTCCATTTTATGACGTTATAGGCAGTTGTCGTTAAATGGAGATAAGATAAATCAGAATTAAAAAAAAGTTATTTCAAAATACTGTTAGTAGTTATCTAGTAGTTACGTATATAAAAAATAATCTTATTTGAACGCTATTGCGTATAGTCTGTTATTTTTTTCTGACGTCTTTTGCTGGACCAGTAATTATTTTGTACTTTTTTACTTATTTTACTCATATCTTGCAATATTGAGCCATCTTGGCGATAAAGGACAAAAGAACGTACACAGCTGCGCAGTTTTTACTAATTTTAAACTTAAAAGGTACTTTTCATAACTCAATTGTAGTCGTTATGAAGAGTGGATGTAATGCTATGTAGAGTGTATTGTATGGAAGACAAGCTAAACCAACCAAAGCCAATTGATTTCGACGCTTTAGGGAGTTTGTCGTTAAATCGAGGGACGTTACGTGGAGTTTACACTGTAGTTGCTTTATTTCTTGCCATGGGACAAACTCTAATTAGGTAGCAGTGTTTCAAATTGAACCTCTAAAGGTCTGAAAGGTTTGAAAACAGAGGTCCAAGCTTTGTATAAAGAGATTTTATTCCTTCGGCAGAATTATTGAATAATTAGGATATATATTTATAACAAATAATTAACCAACACACTGTTTTTTTTTTTTCAAATGTGACCTCTAAGGGTCTAAATAATAAAGGGGGGGGGGGGTAAAATTGTTTCGTACTTTTACACTCCACGCGGACGCAATTGAAAACAGCTTGTTATATCTTATAATGTAATTGTTTTCGTTCGTTATTTCTTCACAGGCATCCCGCCAACAATGTTCACACACCCGGAGGAATACATGAAAAGAGCGTGTTTATTTGACAACGTTTACCTGGACCACATCCCTTACGTGGTGGGGGAGGATGGCTCGCTGATGGCGGCGGTCGCACCCCCTGTGCTGCACTGCGACGCAGCAACATGCACTTCTGTACCTTTCATTGATAGGTAACGTCCAATACTTTGCGTTAAGACTAGCATTTACTCGCAAATTCGCACCTGAGAAAAAAAAATAGCAATAAATCTATGTGTTTGTTTTGCTTCTCCTGTCCCACAGGGTTGCCTGGAAGAGATCGCTCTTAGCGATAAGGCCGCCCTTGCGCAAACCTAGTAATTAATTAATTTAAGCTTTCTGATGTATTATTTGTGCAAAGTATTAAATAAATAAATAAATAAAAATAAATCCACCCTGTCACTCAGCGATTTTTAAAATCGGTCCAGTAGTTTTTGAAATTATTTGTTACATACAAAAATATTTCACATATCGAAATGGATGAATGGATGTTGTTACTACGTGCCAAAACGGCTCAACGGATCTCGATTAAATTTAGCATAGGTATAGAATAATCTGGAAGAACACAAACTAAGTTTTCTTTTAATTCCGCACTATCAAAGTTCCGGGCAAAAGCTTATACTACTATAGATTAGACGAGTTTTTTTGGGCGATTTAGCTATAAAAATAATCACGCAGCTAATCGGTATTTAATTTAATTCCCCAGCATGATGTTCGAGGAGAAATTGGCGCGTAGTAACGTCCGTACGGTGACGCGTTGCCAGGCGAGTTGCCGCGCGCATTGCCGCAACGACGCCGACTGCCTCAAACGCTGCAGCGATAGATGTTTTAGAGCTGACTAGACGCAAACTTACAGCGCTGCAGCAGATACTACTGCAATATTCTATTCTTGAATACAGATGATTAAATATTTTGTCGTTTTATTTTATACTAACTGTTGCCGGCGACTTCGTCCATGTAATAAGATAAAAAAGTAGCCTATAACATGCCCGTCCAGATCAGCTACCCTTCAGTGAAAGTCGGGTCGAAATCGGCCCAGCCGATTCGGAGATTACCCGGAACAAAAGCGGCTTGTAGACAGACAAAAAAAATTAAATCCGATTTTCGTTATCAGCAACGCAAATACATCATCTTCCCGAAATCTGGATTTTTCTTTTGGTATTACAAACAGACACTCCAATTTTATTATATGTATAGATAGAAGATATAGATATCCGAATGACCTAACTATAGTCTGTTGTAATTTACAAATTAATAAATACGGACTCCGATGGAATAGTGGCGTTAACTGAGAACAAGAAATTAATAAAAAAAACTTTTTAATAAAAAACAAAACCGACTTCCAAACAAAATACACTAAAAACAAAATACACTAAAAACAAGATCTCAAAAAAACAGTACACTAAAAGTAACGAAATAATTTCTTGAAAATAGTAAACCTCCCTTATTGTAGCTGTTATGTCTATATTGTACAATTATTATCCACTTTGATGGTCGGTGTCAGCCGAGGTCTATGCAGTGATATTTCTACGTAAGGTTTTCTACATTTTTACCATAACAATTGACAATTAAAAGTATAGTAACGTTTTTAGTAATGACTGACACCGACTTCAAAGTAATAATAATTGTACAATATAGACATAACAGCTACAATAAGGGAGGTTTATTGACCGACTTCCCAAAAGAAGGAGGTACTCAATTCGTCCATATATTTTTTTTTTTTATTTTTTTTTTTTTTTTTTATTTTTTTTTTTTATGTGTGTTACGGCATAACTCCGCCCCTGGTAGACCGATTTTGAAAATTCTTTTTTTATCCGAAGGTAGTGCTTGCAGGTGGGTCCCATTTTTTTGTTTGATTTTTGGAGTCAAAGACTACGGCGTAGTTAAATAGTTTAGCTCAAAATTGCGTGACGAAATTTGGTGTCTTTTTTGCTTTCTATGCTTACGTAGCCTAAACTATAAGACTTACACAAAAATTATGTATGGAAGAATTGTAGAACGGGGAGGAAAAGGGGGACCCTTTCAGAATTTCCGAGAGAAAGGCCATCCTTTCCTCTCTTTAGTACCGAATTGACTCCAACTCCCACCTCCTCACCGAGCAGAAAAAGACCCCCCCTTTTTCTTCTCCGAAACCATAAAGAAAAAGAATCCACGAAATATCGAACCCTCTTGGGATTCAATGGTATCATCCTTACCCTCATCCCATACCCCCTAAATAAAAGTCAGCGATAGCATATATCTATCTATTAAGGTTGTCGCACAATAACCACTTTTTTCATTAAAATTTCGATCAAAATCTATACCCCACTTTCAACGCTATTACTCGTGTTCGGTATGAATCCTTATCAAAATAAATGTGTCCATCATCAAGAGAATTTAATGTAGATTATAAATACCCTTGGAACTGTGTAATTCCGATAAATAGTTTAGGAGATATCATAAATAGCAAATTACGAGTCGCAGAAAAAAATACCAACTTGTAACAAAGTTTGCTTTCTTGGCTTACGTAGCCTAAACTATAAGACCTACATAAAAATGATGTATGAAAGAATTGTAGGTCATTCAATTAGCTGAATTAAAGTCTGCGATAGCATATATCTATCTCTTAAGGTTGTCGCACAATAACCGTTTGTTTCGAGAAAACCGTCAAATAAGTGCAATCGACTTTATTTAAAACGCTTTTATTCTTATTTGGTATGAATCCTTATCCAAATAAATATGTTTTCACGATAGAGTATTATATGTAGATCGTAATTGCCTCTTACATTATGTAATTCTGTGCAAGATTCTAGAAGTTATCAAAATATTAAAAACTCACGGGCAACAACGGCGCGCGGCCGCACCGAATTATGAGTGAATGATCGCAAAGATGTATTAGTTGTTTACTTAAGGCGGGGTTATCGCAAATTGCGCATCTTTGTAAGCATAGAACAGGATTTCTACAAAGATTTAATTCGTGATATTTTTAGTATGTGTAACTTCAGTCCTTTAACTAAAAGCCTCGTGGAACAGAATCACGATTGGACAAACTTTTCTCGATAGATTTATTTTTGAAAATGTGCCCAATTCTGTAAAATCACCATATATTACAATACAACAACGAAAGTAAAAACTCGAAGTGGTTTATTTGATATACGAGTACTTTATCTTCGGTTAACCCGAAGCTTTTTTGCAATACATTGATTAGTTAATTTTTAATCGAATTTAATTAAAATGAGCTCCCAAAACCATTCGGATTTCGCGTCAGTCCGCCCGCGGGCGTCGATGGAAGCGGACCTGTGCTCGTCGCTCCGGCGAAACCCCCTGCGCGTCCCGCATTTATGTGACCACGTGAGTGACGGAAAGGGCGATAGTCTGCCCGATAGTTCGCTCTCTTTTTATCAAGCCCGAACGTAAAAACACTGATCTATATAAATGGAACTTCCCACAATACTGAAAGCACCACGCGAATGGAATATAAATATTAATTATTTTTTTTTTTTTATTTTATTAAAAACTTACATATTTTTCTATTTAATTAAATTTATAATGAATCGGAAAATAAGCTTTTTCATTAAATAATATTTTCCAAATTCGTAAACGATTTTTTTAGTATAAACGGACGATTTTGTCACAAAACAGTATTATCTATACTATAGTGTGTCTAAATAATTTAGATTAGTTTGACAATTCATTTCAAATTTAGTAGGATGGGTTGTGTAAAATCAGTCATGAATCTTATTAATTTTCGATTTTTATTCTTATAGAAGTTGGAATCGACAGATTTATTGTTATAACTGATGAAATAAAAAAAAACCACTGTTTTCGCAAATTAATAATAACCATAACAATTAGTGAGAGTAAATAAATGTTTATTACTACTACAGACGTTTTGTTATTTATATAGTTCGTATGTTTTCTAATACCACGTGGACGAAGTCGCGGGCAACAGCTAGTTATAAATAAACTTAATGTAAAAATTTAAATCGGAGTCGGGATGGCGCTTCGCGGCGTTCGATGTTAAGAACACGGCCGCGAAGACCGGCCAGACTCGACTCACGCGATCTAACCGTGCGGTGCACCCCGCTCATTGTTTGCGCGCGCCTACTTCTTCCCCCCAAAAAACGCAAATTGTCCCGAACACAGCCCCTTAATTTCTTAGATAATCGATTTAGATAACTCATTATTTGTTTGAAAGCTAGTGATTATCATACTGCGATGTCTAGATTCACTAAAAATCGAGAAATAAATAAACTTTTTAATAAAAAACAAAACCGACTTCCAAACAAAATACACTAAAAACAAAATCTTCTCAAAAAAACAGTACACTAAAAAGTAACGAAATAATTTCTTGAAAATAGTAAACCTCCCTTATTGTAGCTGTTATGTCTATATTGTACAATTATTATTACTTTGAAGTCGGTGTCAGTCATTACTAAAAACGTTACTATACTTTCAATTGTCAATTGTTATGGTAAAAATGTAGAAAACCTTACGTAGAAATATCACTGCATAGACCTCGGCTGACACCGACATCAAAGTGATAATAATTGTACAATATAGACATAACAGCTACAATAAGGGAGGTTTACTATTTTCAAGAAATTATTTCGTTACTTTTTAGTGTACTGTTTTTTTAAGAAGATTTTGTTTTTAGTGTATTTTGTTTGGAAGTCGTTTTGTTTTTTATTAAAAAGTTTATTTATTTCTCGATTTTTAGTGAATCTAGACATCGCAGTATGATAATCACTAGCTTTCAAACAAATAATGAGTTATCTAAATCGATTATCTAAGAAATTAAGTAAACATCTAATACATCGTTGCGATCATTCACTCATAATTCGGTGCGGCCGCGCGCCCTTGTTGCCCGTGAGTTTTAATATTTTGATAACTTCTAGAATCTTGCACAGAATTACATAATGTAAGAGGCAATTACGATCTACATATAATACTCTATCGTGAAAACATATTTATTTGGATAAGGATTCATACCAAATAAGAACAAAAGCGTTTTAAATAAAGTCGATTGCACTTATTTGACGGTTTTCACGAAACAAACGGTTATTGTGCGACAACCTTAAGAGATAGATATATGCTATCGCAGACTTTAATTCAGCTAATTGAATGACCTACAATTCTTCCATACATAATTTTTGTGTAAGTCTTATAGTTTAGGCTACGTAAGCCAAGAAAGCAAACCTTGTTACAAGTTGGTATTTTTTTCTGCGACTCGTAATTTGCTATTTATGATATCTCCTAAACTATTTATCGGAATTACACAGTTCCAAGGGTATTTATAATCTACATTAAATTCTCTTGATGATGACACATGTATTTTGATAAGGATTCATACCGAACACGAGTAATAGCGTTGAAAGTGGGGTATAGATTTTGATCGAAATTTTAATGAAAAAAGTGGTTATTGTGCGACAACCTTAAGAGATAGATATATGCTATCGCTGACTTTTATTTAGCAAATTTAAAGGGCTACAATTCTTCCATACATAATTTTTGTGTAAGTCTTATAGTTTAGGCTACGTAAGCATAGAAAGCAAAAAAGACACCAAATTTCGTTACGCAATTTTGAGCTAAACTATTTAACTACGTCGTAGTCTTTGACTCCAAAAATCAAACAAAAAAATGGGACCCACCTGCAAGCATTGCCTTTCGGATAAAAAAAGAATTATCAAAATCGGTCCACTAGCGGCGGAGTTATGCCGTAACACACATAAAAAAAAAAAAAAAAAAAACACAGATGAATTGAGTACCTCCTTCTTTTGGGAAGTCGGTCAAAAAGCAAAAATGACCCTAAATTTCGTCGCGCGATTTTGAGCTAAACTATTTAACTACGTCGTAGTCTTTGACTCCAAAAATCAAACAAAAAATGGGACCCACCTGCAAGCATTACCTTTCGGATAAAAAAAGAATTATCAAAATCGGTCCACTAGCGGCGGAGTTATGCCGTAACACACATAAAAAAAAACAAAAAAAAACACAGATGAATTGAGTACCTCCTTCTTTTGGAAAGTCGGTCAAAAACAAGTTCAAATATCACTAGCTAAATTTTTCTCGATGTTTTCGAGTACATTTCATTTATAATTAGCTTTTACATTTATTTTAACTAAGATTAGATTATTCATAGTTCACATCATGTTATTTTGAGTGAGAGAATTAAAAATAAAACAAAAAAGCAAAAATGACCCTAAATTTCGTCGCGCGATTTTGAGCTAAACTATTTAACTACGTCGTAGTCTTTGACTCCAAAAATCAAAAAAATGGGACCCACCTGCAAGCATTGCCTTTCGGATAAAAAAAGAATTATCAAAATCGGTCCACTAGCGGCGGAGTTATGCCGTAACACACATAAAAAAAAAAAAAAAAATCATTTTATTGTTTACATTTGTCAAATTATCAATTGCAAATGTCAAAATGACATGACATGACAAACCTTAGCAATCTTTCTTCCCTGATGTTGGCAGTAACTTATGGTCTCTTTCCCACATTAGGGTTTTCATCCAAAATATTTACCCCTAAGATTAATGGCATGAAAATATATAGCCTAAAGCGTGACGTAAGTGTAGGGCTTTTTATGAAAAAAAGTATTATTCAAAAATATGCTGTAATTGCTGACATCTTAGGCAACAAAGAAATGTGTGTTTACGCTTTATTATAATATAATATAATATAATATAATATAGTATATAGTATAGATAAAGCGTAAACACACTTCATTATTATGAAAAATGTCAACAATCACAATATGCATTTGAATAATTCTTTTTTTAATCAAAAACAATACATTTACGACACGCTATAGGCTATTTATTTTCACTTTAGGGCATGAATAAATTTGAAAAAGCCCTGATGCGAGAAAGGATCAAAACTACAAACCAATAGTAGCAAATATGCAAAATCGTCATTGTAACTGCCAATGACAAAGACCCTCATTGTCATTTGAGCATTATAATTTTGATGTTTGCATGAGTTTTATGTAATGTAAATGCAGATGAAGCCGCACGGGAACAGTTAGCGTCAAAGACATTTAAAAAATATATA
Organism: Papilio protenor; assembly: GCA_029286645.1. NCBI lineage: Eukaryota > Metazoa > Arthropoda > Insecta > Lepidoptera > Papilionidae > Papilio > Papilio protenor. Next base: position 2,255,351 of record JAGSMZ010000046.1, on the reverse strand, counting down.
GACTAGGCATAGTGAAAATTTTATCACCGGTAATTTCTCTGACAGGTAACATGTCAGTTGTCAAGTTTAGTGCCACTTCGTGTCCATCTTTTGTTATAAAATAAACTAAAGAGTATCACAAAATAAAATGTAAACATTTAAATATTATTAATTCACACCTATTGCCAATTAAATTCGGTTTCGAGGCTGTCAACAGCTTTATTGTGTTTTATAAATGTCTCAAGTGAAGTGTCAACTATGCCTACTCTATATATTTAAATATCTTTGGTAAGTGTATAAATATTTATGTAACTGACACGCGAGATCGTTTTTTTTTATAGTACAAGGTGGCAAACGAGCAAGCGGTCACCTGAATCCACCGAAATGGAAAGCGACCGCTGCCCATAAACATCCGCAATTGCAGATGCGTTGCCTACCCTTCATTGACGGAGGAGACGCACATAAAGAGGACATTTCCCCTTCCTATGCGTCTCCTCCACCGTCAAATCCACTTTTCCTTCCCATCCTCTCCTCTTAAGAAAAGGGTAGAAAGGGAAAGGGACTAAAATTAGGCCTCCAATAAAGCCATCACGTTAGTATGGCTCCCAGTGGTGTCTACCTGTCGGTTGGTCTTCTGTCTGCCGGGGCGCTGCGGGGGCACAACCACCCCGTGTTGACGTTGTACATGTTTCTTCCAGTAACAACGTCGCGAGAAACACGCATGACATATCTCACATTCAAACCTAAATACGTATATTTGTTACCCTTTTTACTCTATAGTACACCAATTGTATGTTTGAAATACACGAATTTAGTTAGACGGAAAGAAAAACAGAACAATACGACAGGCGTTTACAAGAAAAAAACAACATAACCGTTAGATTAAATAATTTTCACAATAAATCTTACTAATCTTACTAATATTATAAATGTGAAAGTTTAGATGTTAGATGATGGATGAATGTTTGCTAGAGTTTGTAGCCTAAACGGCTGAAGGGATCTCGATGAAATTTGGCATAGATGTAGAGGATAGTTTGGTAGAACACATAGGCTACTTGCTTTTGTTTTTTTTATTCCGCGCGGACGGAGTAGCGGGCGAAAGCTAGTATAACTATAAGTTAGAGAATATTAAATATAGTGGTAGAGCCCGCTTTAACATCTTCGCACTGTAGGTTCGGCGTCACCAGCAATACCACGACCACACAGAAGACAGGCGTGAAGTGGAAGAAATTCCGCGTAAAGTCTGATGAGTGTGGTGACGGCCCGACTTTAATCCCTTTTCCTTCCCCTTTTTTTATTATACGAAAGGGATGGACAGGGAACGTGGATATGACGGTGCAGGAGACGCATAGGAAGGGGATATTTGCGTGATTTCACGCCCGTCTTCTGTGTATTGCTGGGGGCGAGCCGTCCCTACAGTGCGAAGATGTTAAAGCTGGCTCTACCACTGTTAATCTTACTAATATTATAAATGCGAAAGTTTAGATGGATGTTTGTTAGAGTTTGTAGCCTAAACTGCTGAACGGATTTCAATGAAATTTGGTATAGACGTAGAGGATAGTCTGGAAGAAGACATAGGCTACTCACTTTTATTTTTTTAATTCGCGTGAGTCGCGGGCGAAAGCTAGTAGCATACTATAGTAACCTTAAGCGCCAATAGCCTAATGGTTTGGGGTACGGACTACCGATCGTGAGGTCGAGGGTTCGAATCCCGCGATTCGACTATTGCGTGAACCATATCCTAGCACAAGCCTAGAGCTTAGTTGGAATGGTAAAAGGAAATATTAGTATATTAACAAAAATCTACTAATATTTTTATTTAAAAAAAACCTAAAAAGTTGCATCCATCTCTTTCCATCCATCAGTTAGAAAGGGACTCACCGTTTGATATCATTATGCGAATCGATATGACGATTGAGTTTCGTACGGTCAAAGAATGCTCTGTCGCAGAGATGACAGGCGTGACGTCGCTCGCGGCCGTGAAAGCGCCGAATATGACAGCTGAGGTTCGACGAAGTATGGTAGGAAGCGGTACAATGCTCGCATTGGTAGGGTTTCACACCTACAATTATACCAAATTACCTGAAAGAATGACTGCCCTCTAAGGAATAAAACTACATTCTTTAAAGAGTTATTGAACGATTGGAAACTTGTTTTTCAAAACCTTTCGAATTTATAGTCAGTTTTCGTCATATCTGTATAACTCACGTTATTATCTTCAATTTACTATTAATAATAAAATATTTGTATTTTTATAAAAACTTCTAGCAACCCTTCATAATAGCCATTAAAAACTGTATGCTCATTATTGAAATATTCAAATATTTTGTCGGTTCGAAACATCGATATCACTAAGAACCACTGATCCCTATAATTAGATAGGTCTTTGATTGGAAATTACTTTGCTTCATTTAAACGCGGCTATTGATATTACCAATTTTTTTTTTGATTATTAGTTACAATCTTTACTACAGCTACCAACCACAAACGTCAACGACAAAATGGCATAAATAAAAATATACAGCCTGTCCATTTCTAGAGATCAATGCACAGAACACAATTAGGAACGCATCTGCAGTTGCGGACGTTTATGGGCAGCGGTCGCTTTCCATTTCGGTGGATTCAGGTGGCCGCTTGCTCGTTTGCCAACTTATATTTAAAAAAAAAATAGGAGTACGTGGTCGAAGGTTCGAATCCCCCATTCGACTATTGTAAATATCCTATCATAAGTCTAGAATTTAAGAAATATTAATAAATCAACAGAAATATACCAACATTTAAAAAAAAGCGAATGATTAAAAGAAGTGTACTGTTCAAGATATTTGAAACGGACTATACCTGTATGTATGCGGAGATGTTTGATGAGATCGTGCTTGTGCGAGGTGCGGTAGTCGCAAGAATCACACGCGTACTGCGGCGGCAGGTGAGACCGCACGTGGGAGAAGTGAGAACCACGATGTACAAACACTTTGCCACATATCTGACAATAAAAATCATCTTCCTACTTATCCTGCTCCCGTAGCGTGCAACAGGTTTTTGTCCTCCACATAACTCTATCATACGTCATCTCAGTCACTCCCTTCTTGATCATGTCACCTTTCACGCAATCCATCCATCTCTTTATAGTTCTAACTCTACTGGTGTAGACCTGACCATAAAAATATACTATTTTTTAATAGATAAAAGATGGTATTCGCCAAAATAGCGAAGTGATAAAGGATTCCCCTTCCTAAGTATCCCCTACGACAAAATCTCTACCTTTCTTTCCTTACAAGCGTGTGTAGGAAGGACTAAAATTAGGACTATAATAATTCACATATTAATATTACTAATATTATAAATGCAATGGATGTTTGTTAGTTTGAAGCCTTAACTGCTGAATGGATATTGATGAAATTCGTCATAATTGTAGAGGATAGTCTGGAACTCAGGCAAATTACTGTTGTTTGTTTACACGCGGACGGAATCGCGGGCGAAATCTAGTATAATAACTAGCTGTTGCTCGCGACTTCGCCCGCGTGAAATTAAAAAATAGACTATGTTACTCACAGATAAATTACCTTTCTAACGGTGAAAGATTTTTTAAAATCGGCCAAGTAGTTTTTGAGTTATTTCAATGCTTACAAAAATACAAGTCTTTCCTCTTTATTATATTACTAGCTGTTGCTCGCGACTTCGCCCGCGTGAAAAAAAATATACTATGTTACTCACAGATAAATTACCTTTCTAACGGTGAAAGTTTTTTTTAAATCGGCCCAGTAGTTTTTGAGTTATTTTAATACATACAAAAATACAAGTCTTTCCTCTTTATTATATTACTAGCTGTTGCTCGCGACTTCGCCCGCGTGAAAAAAAAATATATATCCTATGTTACTCACAGATAAATTACCTTTCTAACGGTGAAAGTTTTTTTTAAATCGGCCCAGTAGTTTTTGAGTTATTTTAATACATACAAAAATACAAGTCTTTCCTCTTTATTATATTACTAGCTGTTGCTCGCGACTTCGCCCGCGTGAAAAAAAAATATATATCCTATGTTACTCACAGATAAATTACCTTTCTTACGGTGAAAGAAATTTTAAAATCGGTCTAGTAGTTTTTGAGTTATTTCCATACATACAAAAATACAAAAATACAAATCTTTCCTCTTTATTATATTACTAGCTGTTGCTCGCGACTTCGCCCGCGTGAAATTAAAAAATAGACTATGTTACTCACAGATAAATTACCTTTCAAACGGTGAAAGATTTTTTAAAATCGGCCTAGTAGTTTTTGAGTTATTTCAATACATACAAAAATACAAATCTTTCCTCTTTATTATATTACTAGCTGTTGCTCGCGACTTCGCCCGCGTGAAATTAAAAAATAGACTATGTTACTCACAGATAAATTACCTTTCTTACGGTGAAAGAAATTTTAAAATCGGCCCAGTAGTTTTTGAGTTATTTCAATACATACAAAAATACAAATCTTTCCTCTTTATTATATTACTAGCTGTTGCTCGCGACTTCGCCCGCGTGAAATTAAAAAATAGACTATGTTACTCACAGATAAATTACCTTTCTAACGGTGAAAGTTTTTTTTAAATCGGCCCAGTAGTTTTTGAGTTATTTTAATACATACAAAAATACAAGTCTTTCCTCTTTATTATATTACTAGCTGTTGCTCGCGACTTCGCCCGCGTGAAATTAAAAAATAGACTTTGTTACTCACAGATAAATTACCTTTCTAAAGGTGAAAGAAATTTTAAAATCGGTCTAGAAGTTTTTGAGTTATTTCAATACATACAAAAATACAAATCTTTCCTCTTTATTATATTACTAGCTGTTGCTCGCGACTTCGCCCGCGTGAAATTAAAAAATTGACTATGTTACTCACAGATAAATTACCTTTCTTACGGTGAAAGAAATTTTAAAATCGGCCCAGTAGTTTTTGAGTTATTTCAATACATACAAAAATACAAAGTTTCCTCTTTGTAATATTAGTATAGAAGTATCGAAGTATAGATTACCTCACAAATAAAACTTTCTCCTTTATGTATCTCCTTCTTATGTTTATCCGACTCTTCTTTATCCATAAACTTAAGTCCGCACGGCTCACAGAATAGTTTTCTAAACTTAAATTTTGACAATCGTGTTTGACCTGTCTTTTTATACGGACCTCGTTTCTTCCTCACTTTTGTTATCTCATTTTCTTCTATACTGAAAAATTAATTTGTTAAATATGAATAAATTCAATGCATGTGACTCAGTGGTTTAAGCACTTGACTTGTAATCTACAGGTCTTGGGTTCGAATCCCGCCATCTACCAATATGATTTTCGATTTTTTTTTTTTAAAATCGGCCCAGTAGTTTTTGAGATATTTCAATACATACAGAAAAACAAATCTTTCCTCTTTATAATATTAGTATAGAAGTATAGATTACCTCACAAATAAAACTTTCTCCTTTATGTATATCCTTCTTATGTTTATCCGACTCTTTTTTATCCATAAACTTAAGTCCGCACGGCTCACAGAATAGTTTTCTAAATTTAAACTTTGACAATCGTGTTTGACCTGTCTTTTTATACGGACCTCGTTTCTTCCTCACTTTTGTTATCTCATTTTCTTCTATACTGAAAAATTAATTTGTTAAATATGAATAAATTCAATGCATGAGGCTCAGGGGTTTAAGCACTTGACTTATAATCTACAGGTCTTGGGTTCGAATCCCGCCATCTACCAATATGATTTTCGATTTTTAGAATTTTCATATGTAAATAATTTACCCGACGTTCTTACGGTGAAGGAAAACATCGTGATGTCTGCACATAAATAAGAAATTCAAAGATATGAGAAAACAACCCACAGTAGACCAGCATAGACTATAGCCTAATAGACAATGAACATGCTAATGTTGTCTATGGGCGGAGGTTGCTTCACTATTTTTGTGAACCTTGGTGGTCACTAGTATTTTTGCCACCATATTGCATGTTTAATCTATACTAATATTATAAAGAGGAAAGAATTGTTATTTTGTATGTATTGAAAAAACTCTAAAACTACTGGGCTGATTTCAAAAATTCATTTACCATTATAAAGCTATGTTACATATTTATTACTTTTTAATTTCCCATGGATCAAGTCACAAGCAACTAGGTAGTAGGTAATCTTAAAAATATATAGAGTGAGGAAGAACAAATAGGCTAATAATAGGCGGCTTTCAGGGTTAAGCTGGAGGCCGCATCAGCTGAGCCTCCTTTTGTCCGAGAACTGATTATTTATTTATTAGTTCTGTAAATTTTGTTTTATTGTTATTTTTTGTGTTTTGTTTTTGTATTTTTCTTGGACAATAAATAGTGTTTTATTTTATTTTAATACTAGCTTTCGACCGCGACTCCGTCCGCGTGGAATTAAAAAACCAAAACTGAGTAGCCTATGTGTTCTTCCAGACTATCCTCTACGTCTATGCCAAATTTCATCGAAATCCGTTCAGCCGTTTAGGCTACAAACTCTAACAAACAACCATCCATCCATCTAAACTTTCGCCTTTATAATATTAGTATGATAGTTTTTTTTTTAATTTTGTGTAAATGGATTTGTAGGTGAAAGTTAGTATTAGATTAAATAAATAATATACCTTTCAATTTTCATTAACTTAATTCTTGTACTCCGTCTGTTATCTACAGGTTCAACTTTAATCTGAACATCCATTTCTTCCGATTCCTCCTCTTTCAAATCAAAATCATTTCCCACACCCTCATCGGTATTTTCATTCTCTGTTGTTATGTCATCTTTTATATCAATGTTAAGATTTTTTAATGTCCTTTCAGTCAGTAGACATTGTGTTTTAAAATTGTATGCTATTGACAAATTGTTAAAACACACATCACATATTTGAGATGGCAACCCATCGTCTTTTGTTATCTGGAATTGCATAAACATAATTTGTTAATCTTACTATTTTTTTTTTTAATTTACTTAATAAGTACATATAAATAACTTCGCCAAATTGCCAAAAACAGTTTATTGACGAAAGATCACACCCTTAACCTATCTGGTACACTATACTTGCTTAAATACAATATGCTAAATTATTTCTTGTAAAACAAAAACAAACAAAACATCATCATCATCTCCCCTGCCTTATCCTACTCCTGTAAGGTCGGCTCATCAGGTTTTCGTCCTACAAAGCACTCTATCATCCGTCATCTCAGTCATCACTCCCTTCTTGATCATGTCACCTTTCACGCAATCCATCCATCTCTTTCTAGGTCTACCTCTACCGGTGTACCCCTCCACATTCATAACTAACATCCATCTTGTTACATGCGATTCATCCCTTCTCATAGCATGCGCATACCACTCTAACCTTTTACTCCTTATTTTCTCAACCACTGGGGCTACTCTCAAACAACAAACAAAACAACCAAAGAAAAAAATCAAACTTCAAAATTGAATGTTGGATGTCTATTCGGCTGCATAGGTATCCAGTAGCTGCGTTTAAGTTTTTTATAATTAAATGCGAAAGTTTAGATGGATGGATGTTTGTTAAAGTTTGTAGCCAAAACGGCTGAAAGATCTCTGTAAATTTGTCATAGATGAAGAGGCTCCGATGCTCGCTCCTTTGAGGCTCTAAGTTGGTACACATTAAACAAATTTTGGCTCGGTTTGGGCTTGGCTTGTCTAGCAAAGAGCCACCTTTTAGACGTAAAATTTTCACGTCAGGTTTGTGTACTAAAAATCAGTATAAAACATACAAAACATCAAATAAACAAATACCTGTATTCCCGTGCAAAAAAATATTTTGTCAGCTATATCTGAAGTCAATATATCAGATAGATCTGCCTTTTTATCCATACATACTCTGCATGAATCCATAATTTTGTTTTGTAACTAATGGATCACAAGTTCTTCAAAATTTATATGTTGTACTACAACATTCGTAAACGTTTCATAATGTATGAATAAAATATATACTAGTTTAACGATAAAAACATTTATGATTTGTCCATAATCCAATATGAATATTTGACATATTTTTGTTCAATATTGTGACAGCTATTTCAAGTTTTTGATGGATGACGGAAGTCTACATTGTTACCAGCATTAAAACTTATTTACTAGAGAATGTAAAAAAAATATCCGGATTACAATAATTCATGCAATTATTTATACAGCACAATTTACAGCGAACTTCCATTTCAAAAGTAACTAGAAGAACACTTTATAATTTTTATACAATACTGCAGTATGATCTAATTGATGTCGATTAGACATTACCACAAAACACTTTACGATTTATTATAAATGTTCATAACTGGTAATGAGTCATAGAAATAAGAAAGATTATTCTTGCACGTATATTAGTCATTAACAATTTATCATTATTATTACATGATAAATAATAAATTCGCCGAATATTTATTATTGCCTTATCACACTTTATCTATTTATACTTTCATTGATACGTCAATAATATACACAGATTTTTAGTATAACATTACTGTAATAATCAAATAATAACCGTAATAATTCACTGTAACCAACACAAATAATATGTCTTTGAATTTTAGGTACTTTGAGTATCTTGTTTGGATAAAGTTCTTTTGCAACTTCGTTGAAAACAATAAAATAAAGGAGTGTTTACATTGCATATAGAGATACCTTTGTCTTGGGCGTTTACATAGAATTTGTAAAATAATTACATTGGTGCAGTAACTTTATCTTGATGAAATAATTGGTACGTACATTATAAGACAAATAAAACTTTAAAATCAACATTTAAAAAGTCAAAGTTAAAAAAGTGATTGAGTAATATCGAAGAGAAAACAAAAACATAAGAATTATTACTGTAATCCTGAAATATTAAAATGTTACGTGATCTCGTGATAAAATCTTATTAGATTATTTTTGTTACATACACCTATAATACTGAAACCTATAAATTAAAGGCATTTTGATAAATACCATATAAATCTCTTGTTATACAGATATTTGTTACTTTTGAATAGTTTAAATAAAATATAATGTGAGAAAAATATTATAATCAGCCACTTTCTAAATTCGCAAAACAGTGTAAACGATACCTTATCTTATTTGACGATGAATGTCAAGTCAACGTCAAAATTGACTTCAATCGACTCGAGGAAGCGAATGTAAAAGTCGGGTTTAAGTTAAATAGACGGAGGTGATTGTGTTATACTTAATACTTTATTAGTGCCACTTCGTTTCTTTCAACGGCAGTCCGGAATAAAAGAGGTGAGTTACTTAACAATTTATAGGTTAACCGGAAAGGTATACATGATAAGGTTTATCTACGTTATGATTGTATAAGCCGGTTATGTTCACTGATTGCTGGATAAAGATTGTTGGATAATGCATTGTCAGTTAATTTGCAAAGTCACTGACCGCTATTAAACGCTTTATTTCGTCTACCAATGTCAGAACTTTTGTGTATTTTAACAGCATAATTCCTTTATTTAAAAAAAAATTAAGCAAATATGCATATTTTTACGATAATACGCGTAGAATTTAGTCAAAAAACCGTGTAAAACCAAATAGACAATCTTTTTTTTATCTAAAACAAGATTTTGCTTGCGACTGTCCACTACTATATAAAAGAAATCTTGCTAAGTATAGCTTAAGTTTCTCAGTGATAATGTAGCATTCTAATGCAGAAGAATTGTGGAAAATGGTCCAGTAATTTTTGAGTTTATTTGTTACTAACACAATACAAATCTTTTCCTGTTTATAAGTATAAATAATTGCTTTAATAAGACTTGTTATAAAAGATACAATATGCATACTTAAGTGATTTGATAATTTTGAGAGGATAATTGGATAGCAAAAGTTTCTGACACCTAAATCTTGTACCTTTTTTTTCTTATCTATATCTATACTAATATAAAGAGGAAAGATTTGTATTTTTGTATATAAATATTGTAATAACTCAAAAACTACTTGGCCAATTACAAAAATCCCTTTATCATTATATAGATATGTTATCTGTGAGTAACATAGGCTTTATTTTTACTATTTTTTAAGACAGGCAAAATTGCGGACAACAGCTACTGTAAGATATTGTGTAATTTTGAGGAGCTTGCTTAGTGGTTAAGAACTAGACTAGTATTCTACAAGTCTGTAAATTATTCATATACCAATTTGATTTTACATTTTAAAATTTCATGTGTATATTCATGTGGACATGCATGTACGGGTATAGACACTGTGGGGCAGGGTGGGATGCTTTCCCAACCCTAGGTATGACCTGTAAGGCACTTAGCCAAACCTAAAAAATAAATTATTTAGATACTAACTTGAATACTTAACATAAGAAAGTTCACACTTAACAGTCAACACAAATCATACTTCATACTAATATTATAAATGCGAAAGTTTAGATGGATGGATGTTTGTTAGAGTTTGTAGCCTAAACAGCTGAACGGATTTCGATGAAATTTGGTATAGATGTAGAGAATAGCCTGGAAGAACACATAGGCTATTCACTTTTGTTTTTTTTAATTCCACGCGGACGGAGTCGCGGGCGACAGCTAGTGTAATCATAAAAACAAGACCGAGATTTTAATGAAAGGTTTTGCCGTATTGTTAAGTGAGCACTTTGCCATCCATTGTTCTTGCTAAGTTTTATTTTTTGTAATGTTTATCACATAAATGGTATTAAATTTGCTTTTTACTTCAGAATATAGTATATAAAATCTATGTTTAATCTGTGATTGTACCAATTGTGTATTCTTTTGTATAAATACTAGCTTTCGCGCGTTACTCAGTCTGCGTGGAACTAAAAAAAACAAAAGCGAGTTGCCTATGTGTTCTTCCAGACTATCCTCTACAACTGTGCCAAATTTCATTAAGATCCATTCAGCAGTTTAGGCTACAAACTCTAACAAACATCCATCTATCTAAACTTTCGCATTTTTAATATTAGTAAGATTAAAAACCTGACTCTAGGAGTATATTTTGACAAATGTGATGGTCAACACTGCCATGAAAAATGTTTGTAGGAGTAACGCAGTATTTGTTTTGTATAAGGGGTAAAGTATTGTCTTGATAGTTGTGTAGAGGTCGCAGCGACATTGACGCGACATTGTCGAGGTCGACGGGTTATCTGTCTGGGGTCGGCAGCACAGCATGCGCGGTACACGACCACTGTTAACTGTTACCGACTGAGTCTTTTTTTTTTCTTAATTTGTGGGTAACGCGTGGTTTGTTTTCTTAGTGGCCAGTTTGCAATGTTTTAAGGTTCAGTTATTAGTGAGCAGTTTGTTTTTTTATTGGTAGAATAAAAAAAAAATTTTTTATGATGTAATTGTGAATGTTATACAGCATTCATAAAGTATTTGTAACTCATATTGTTTCAATTAAAAATTGGTTACGCATTTTTTTTAATAATTTACCGGTATTATGCACTGCCATCTTACAGGCTTTTGAAGCATTAAAATAACCATCGCTGTCACGAGAGATGGCGCTTTCATAAATCTCAGTAGAAAATTGGTTCCGTATCCATATTTACAAGAATTTCTACCTTATGAAGGTCATCAGTTTACAATCTAACTGGTAATATTACAAAATAAACTGACAATTTACAGTTATCAGTGTTCAGTCAATTGTTTGCTAAAATAAAAAAATATATATAAGACAAATAATTATTATTTCACACGCAAGTTAAGTTGGACTTTAGCACTGAAATTAACTGAATATTATCGTTAGTCATTTAGCTAAAGACAATTCACTATCTTTTTCACTAATATTTACCGTGAAAACGTTTTTTTTGCCACGGATAAGCATAGACATATCGGAAATGAAATTCAAAGAAAGGTGTGAAGTCACCCAGCAGTGGGAAAGCTTGGTGGACTATGGCCTAGTCACTAACTTAAGGTAGGCTTCGAGCCCTTCAGTAGAGACATATAGTGAGCTGGTGATGTGATGATAAGCATTGGTGTTAATAAAATAATTCATATAGACCAGGGGTGGTGAACCTTTGGCACTCGTATACAATAAAGCTTTCGCCCGCGACTCTGTCCGCGTGGAATTAAAAAAAAACACAAAAGTAAGTAGACTATGTTTTCTAACAGACTATCCTCTACATCTATGCCAAATTTTATTTAGATCTGATCAGCAGTTTAGACTACAAACTCTAATAAACATCCATCTAAACTTTCGCATTTATAATATTGGTGAAATTAGTAAGATTACACACAATTTTATTAGCTGTATGTATTACATTATTAGTAAATAGAAATTTATATCGTATTGCAAAATTGATTAATATATCACACATAAAATATTCGCCTAATGAATATTAACAATATTTACATTTATTCAAATGAAATTGATAATAAACAATCAATATAATTATGCACTTATGTAGTTGCGGAAACAATATATTTACAGTATGGATAAAACATGAATGTATTTTTACATTAATTTTAATTGAATTTGCAAAATTACGAAACAAGCCCCTAACATCATGGATAACGGATCTCCGATCACGCGAGTGAATCCACTGGCCTCTAAAAATGGGCAGGCTACAAGCCGTGGTATTCGTATTTAGAATATACGAATTCTTACTAATATTATAAACGCGATAGATGGATGGATGTTTGTTAGAGTTTGTAGCCTAAACTGCTGAACGTATCTCGATGTGTCATAGATGGAGAGGATAGTTTGGAAGAATAGATAGGCTCCTTACTTTTTGACCGACTTCCCAAAAGAAGGAGGTACTCAATTCGCCTGTATGTTTGTTTTGTTTTTTTTTAATTCACGCTGACGGAGTTGCTTCCGAAAGTGGTATATAATATTCGATTCCATCCATCCGCATTTATAGTTAGTTCATCATCTCCCCTGCCTTATCCTACTCCCGTAGGGTCGGCGCACCGGGTTTTCGTCCTCCAAATAACTCTATCATCCGTCATCTCAGTCATCACTCCCTTTTTGATCATGTCACCTTTCACGCAATCCATCCATCTCTTTCGAGGTCTACCTCTACCGGTGTACCTCCACATTCATAACTAACATCCTTGTTACATCATCCCTTCTCATTACATGCCAATACCACGCTAACCTTTTACTCCTTATTTTCTCAACCACTGCGGCTACTCCACCTATCCGTCTAAACTTTCGCATTGATAGTTAGGTAGATTAGCTATTTATAAATCAAAGAGAAACTCAACTGCAACAGTGGTAGAGCCCGCTTTAACATCTTCGCACGAATGGGTCGGCTCGCCCGGTGAAATACCACGACCACACAGAAGACAGGCGTGAAGTGGGAGAAATTCCGCGTTTCGTCTGATGAGTGTGGTGCCGGAGGCCCAGCTTTGGTCCCTTTTCCTTCCCACCCTTTTTCTTTTGAAAAAGGATGGGAAGGGAAAGTGGATTTGACGGCGGAGGTGACGCATAGGAAGGAAAAGTATCCTTTTTATGTGCGTCTCCTCCTCCGTCGTTTAAGGGTAGGCAACGCATCTGCAATTGCGGATGTCTATGGGAAGCGGTCGCTTCGCCATTTTGGGCGGATTCAGGTGATCGCTTGCTCGTTTGCCATCTTATATTATAAAAAAAAAACTCGCCTTGTGTACATTTCTTACGATATTTATATAATTATTGTTATGACCTATTAAAAAAAGTCACCGTCAATGTCAAACGAAGAATTGTTTTAGATTTTTTGTTATTAGTAAATACAGTCAGCAAAAAAAAAATTAATCGCTAATGGAAAAAAGTGTTATTAAAAAAATGCACGTGTAAACTACAGACTATAGTGAGATTGTTCCCAACCGTCACCCCGCTCTGTCCACGTGGGGACAGATGAGAATAAAAAGTTTCATCCGTCCCACCTTTTGCGACAAGGGGACGGTTGTATCTTATTTCTTAACGGTTCCATCTGTCGTCACCTTATTGGTGATATTGACTAAAAGGTGGGACGGATGAAACTTTATTCTTATCTGTCCCCATGGGGACAGAGCGGGGTGACGGTTGGGAGTAATCACTGTAGTGGAACAAACTTATCTGGTCCGGTGGCTGATCGATTAGTTCTATTAGAAAATGTATAAAAAACATAGAAAATTGCACATGAAACTCTATATAACAAGAATAATCTTGCGATACTATTTGGAATTCATTACCAGGCTACATTACAATTATTGTAATGACGTGATTATTTACTTTGTCATGTGTTGTAATGAAAATCAACTTTGTACTTTTTTATCGATTGATTCCAGTTTTTATGTTCTTTTTTTCATCATCATCTACATTGATAAGGCGGTATCTCTTAACGGTTTAACGCATCTTGATATTTATCACAGATGTAAAACATACTCGTAGTTTAGAAGAAAACATACTAAGTTTTTATTGCGAGAACTAAGTCACAGGCCACATCTATCTTACTTCTTATTATCTTACAAATATTATAAATGCGAAAGTTTAGATGGATAGATGTTTGTTAGTTTGTAGCCTAAATTGCTGAACGGATCATGATGAAATTTGCCCGGATAGTCTACAAGAAAACATATGCTACTTTCTTTTGTTTTGATTTTTTTTTAATTACGCGCTGTCGAGAGTTTATGAATCCAAATATTTGGTTTGTATGTACTTTTGTTATTTAGAACAAATTCAAATATTCCAATTATCAATACATACGGTGTTAAGCTTTTCAAATATCTTGGAGGTTCGGAATATCTCGCAAGTCCCACACAGAACACAATTTTAAGTGTATCGGAACGTACAGGGATAAGGGGTAACGCACTGCGCATTTGACCTTGAGCCTCCAAATTGAAACGGCCTATACCATTTAAAATAGAGTAACCGTACCAATTGTTGACATGTCTATCTCAAAGTAAACGGAACTTTACCTTTCACCTATTTGTGTCAATGTGATTAGGAACACTAAGGTCAGACCTAGTCGCAAGGTCTAGAAAGTTACTTACGAATAGCTTAATGCAAATAACACGTCCTTTACTCCGGGTTTTGCTGAATATTATATTGACACATGTCTTTCTTTTTTTAAAGGGATGAAAGTATGTACACGAAACCTACAGTTAAATAAACGACCTTATGTAACTCTGATGTGATCTAAATTATTGATTTAATGCTATACTTTATAACTACACTAGCTGTACTCATACGGCTTCATCCGCATGATATTATAAAAAATTTATTTTATTGTTTACATTATGTAATACTTTTACTTGTAAATGTCAAAATTCAAAGGCTCAAATAACAACGAAGGCCCTTATTATTGGCAGGAAATTTAAATAACCATGGTAACCTATATTCTTTGCTGCTATTGGCTTGTAGTGTTTGTCCCTTTCTTACAAAGTAATTTCTTCCAATTCACTCACCACCTAAGTTTAATAGCGTGAAAATATATAGCCTAAAGCGTTTCGTGTGTAGGGGTTTTATTAAAGAAAGAATTATTCAAAAATATGCTGTGATTCCTGACATCCTACAACACGAAGTAGTGTGTGTTTACGCTTTATTATGTTAGTAGAGATGAATAATGAATAATGAATATTGTGGATGTCTAAACGGGATTAATTTATAGGTTTCCTAAGCGAACGCAGACGCGTGCACCTAGTATAGTGGAATTCAAACTTTTTGGAGGCTCGGAACATCGCATAAGTTTGTGCAGAATACAATTTTTGATGTGGCTTTGCGTAAAAGGGATGCGAAGAGCGTAATGCGATGTGCAGACCTTGAACGGCCAAAAATTTTGACACCGGTGCTCCAAAAGGCATATATTCCTGTAAAAACTGTAGAAGATTTTAAATATGTATCAATAAACAATAATGAAGTCGCATAAATATCAGATTGAAGGTCGTAAGTTCGAGTTTGATGCGTTGACTATTAACACGTGATGGATGACTTTAATCAATATATTTGACATTGTAAAGGACATAGTACTACGAATACGAGTTGCAAATCTTCACGTTCATTGTCAACAATGCATATGTGTGCTTGCCATCTTTACCTCACTCACGGCTGAACTTTGTCTAGTCCATTTATGTATAGTCAAAGATTGCATATTCACACTCTCTAAGTTCAATTCTTTACACTACCTTTATCCTTATGATTATTGTCTCGATTTTTCTTTAATTTTTAGCGTTTCTTTTACAATATACTATTATCCAATTATAATTCGCAAATCGTCTAAGGTACGGTCAGGGCACTTCGCGGTGTTCAACTTTCAAAAAAGCCTTGTTCCGCCTCTTAGAAATAACCAATTAAATCTTAGCGAGTTTCTCAGACGACGGGATAATAAAAAATCCTTTAGCCGTGTACCAAGGATCGACTTATTTTCGTACAATCATATAAGAAGTGCGTTTTATTTGTGATTGTTCCGCGTCATCGTACAAAACGTTTAAAAGAAAGGTGTTGTATTTTCAATTTTAATTAGATAGCATTAAATCCAATATTGTATTGATTTTAAAATAAAGAAAGTGGTAGAGCCCGCTTTAACATCTTCGCACTGCAGGGTCGGCTCGCCCGGTGTAATACCACGACCACACAGAAAACAGACGTGAAGTGGAAGCAATTCCGCGTTTCGTCTGATGAGTGTGGTGCCGGAGGCCTAATTTTAGTCCCTTTCCCTTTCCACCCTTTTCTTAAGAGGAAAGGATGGGAAGGAAAAGTGGATTTGACGGTGGAGGAGACGCATAGGAAGGGAAAATGTCCTCTTTATGTGCGTCTCCTCGTCCGTCAATTAAGGGTAGGCAACGCATCTGCAATTGCGGATGTTTATGGGCAGCGGTCGCTTTCCATTTCGGTGGATTCAGGTGGCCGCTTGCTCGTTTGCCACCTTATACTATATAAAAAAAAAAAAAACAAAGTCCTTGGATTCACCACGCCAGAGGGAGAACGACGGGGCGGCAAGAGACCGCCCAATTAAAAAAAAGAGATTATAAAAGAATGTTGCTTTAGAGATGAAACACCGCAATATTCCCTGATAGTACGTTTAATTTATTTGTTATTGTTATTAATTATTTATGCAAGCCACTTCCTGTTATTGCGTACTATTTAATATTGAATCTGTGGTCAGGTTGAGCCATTTAAACTATTAGTAAATAGCCATTAAACTACTACATTAATAAATTAACGTTATTAAATAATTTCAAGTTACGTAATATTACAATAGGAACTTATTGGGCTCGTTATGGAAACGTATAATTATGCAACGACTAGTTTTGGCCCGCGACTCCGTCCGCGCGGAAATAAAAACAAATGCAAGTAGCCTATGTGTTCTTCCAGACTATCCTCGACATCTATGCCAAATTTCATCAAAATCCGTTCAGCCGTTTAGGCTACAAACTTTAACAAACATCCATCCATCTAAACTTTCGCATTTATAATATTAGTATGATATGCGGGAATCGAGTCAAATATGACAGAACGAATATGAGAGTATAAATCAATTCAAATATCTTGTCGGCTCGGACCATTGCAAGAGTCTGGCAGAACACTATGTATAGCAGGGCATATAGAACTGCGGATGGACACTGCGCGGTTGACCTTGAGTCTGAAAAGATTGAAATGGCTTATACATTAGATCTAAAGTATGTAAATTAGCATAAGTAAAACTAATTCTAGCTGTTGTTAAAATGTCGCTAAACTCACAAAAATCGATTCCGTATTTCACGCGTATTCACAAATCTATCAGAAATGTCATTTTTATGCCTGTCACTAGATGTTGCTTACTTGTCGTGTACATCTGTCAGTTGTGAAACAAAGGGTATATGCGACAAGGATATCTGGACAGGTAACAGAGGTGATCCTTATACGCAAAGAAAAACATAAGAAAGAACATGTGACAGCTACAGTAGGACAAGAATCTTGAGACATTTGTAGACATTGACAGGGGGAGCGGTAATTATGCCCACCGGTTAAAATATCTCTGTCGGTCTATGGCATTGCTTATAAAGATGTCAACAGCGATTCCCAAATTGGTATTATATACCCTATCCACTGAAGACCTGGCAGGGGTGTACGGTGGGAGGGCCACAATTTGTAGTAGGTAAAACGTGGGTCATCATCTTCCACCTTATCCTACTCACGTAGGGTCGCCGCAACAGGCTTCTGTCCTCCACATAACTCTATAATACGTCATCTCAGTCATCACTCCCTTCTTGATCATGTCACCTTTCACGCAATCCATCCATCTCTTTCTAGGTCTACCTTTACCGGTGTACCACACTCATAACTAACGTTCTCCTTGTTATGCTATTCATCCCTCCTCATAACGTGCCCATACCATGCTAACCTAACTCCTTACTATCTCTACCACTGGGCCTACTCCAGTATACTTAAGGTTCAAATTAAAACGTATAAATTGTATTATGTAATAATGACAGCAAAGGTCGCTGTACATAAATAAACATGGTTTCCATTATCACTAATATATATTTTGATAATTATTGTCGTGTCGTGCGGTAATGCTTTTGTCGACTCACGACTTTTGAATTACACCTTAACACACATTATTACAAATGTTATCGCTGATTACTTGCTGTTCCATTTAGATCCTGTAAAAACCGACTAATTAAATACCTCCATCTGTAGAATTCGCTTAAAAATGTGTGAAAACACTGTCGCTTTAAACTCAGAGCAACACTTCTCGTCAGGACTCAGGATGCGCGCGAATATATCCATACGTCTAGTGACATTGACAGCTGTCAACTAGGGACGTGACGTTTATGCTGATAATCTAGAGTTGCGCCAATTCTACAGCACGGTACTAATTTTGTTCTTAACAGTAGGGATGGTATGTACTACTCTTCCATTCTGTCAGTCTTGTTAAAATTTACTTCCTTATTCATATCCTCTTCCATTGTACTTAAGATCTCTATCCGTTCTTGTCGATGGAGCATTACCAGTCCTTCCTCTCTTGTCATCGTCTTGACCTTCTGATAGGACAACGCCCACTTCTTTAGTTGCATATATTATTCTTGGTCTTCTATTTCTTTTCATTTTTATTGTCGTGGTTATATGGTCGTTGTGTCGTATCAGATGCTCTTCAGCATAATCCATCTATATTTTCTTAGGTCTTTATATTCTATATTCAAATATATTTATGTGCCAAATATCTCTTCTATATTCTAATACGTTAATCTATTGATATTCATTTTAACTTTTGAACTCCCTCTCAAAATAATGGGTCGATTTTCGATACCTACGTCTCCTATCTGAATAATTGCCAGTATTGAAGTAATCAAACTTGTCAAAAGTCGCGCAGAACAGAACACAATGTAAGGTGTCGCGGGGCGTAAAGGTATGCGGGGTGAGGGCTTGACTGCGAGCGGATGACCTTGAGCCGCTAAGATATTTGAAAAGACATATACCCAGTATCTGTTGGATTTTAGATTGCCGCTATTGGGTTAAGATAGTCATCCTTTATCATTTCCTTGCAATTCTTTTGGATGTAGTGTTCCGGCTAATAGTCTCGTAAGTTGTAAGGTCGCGTCCGATAACGGTTTAGAGGCGAGTTGAACCGAAGTGGGGGGAGCTGATATATGCGCGTGCGCACGAGTGACGTAGCCTCGTTTCGTTCAATTCAGTCTTCCGCCGGCAGCCGCACGGAGCGGACGTGTCGATAAGTGATACGAGACTCGATCGTATTGGATTACTACATTGATATCGTTCGCCTACAGACGTTGCTGTAAATTGGTGAGGCTCAGTAATTTTACAAGCGAGAAAGTTGTCTCAGTAGTTTTACTTTCGAATGCGACGTGGCTAAATAACACGAATTAAGTAGAATAACGTGTTAATAAAGGTGTGGTTAATTTTTTTTTTTTTTTTCGGTAAGTCGAGTTACGATTCTATACTGGGTTGCGACTGACTTTTTTTATGTTTTTTTTTTTAACTTCGTTTTTTTTTAGTTTAATTAAATGAGTTATGTATACCTTCTAATTATTATGTATGTTTCCTGTTAATGACGTTACACAGTTACGAAGCAGCTTCATTAGGAATGTAAAACAATTAGATTATTCAAAAACGATACGCTCGTGTTATAAACGGTTTCAATATAGAAAAAAATGTTGAAGATATTAAATGCAATCGTATTTGAAGTTTGAAATTATTAGGTAAATCTTATTTATATAAATGAAAAAGTTTGGATGGATAAATGTATGTTAGAAACTGAAGTGCTCAATTTAACCTAGATTATTGAATAATTAGCTGATTATTTTTTTTTGTTTTTCCACGCCGAAGAAGTCGCAGACGACAGCTAGTATGTCATAACTTACTAAATAATGCAAATCCTTCCTAACCAACAGACCTGATTTTGACGATCGTTTCATTTTGTCACTCGAAAATAAACGGTTTCCACAGTTAAAAAATTCACCCAAAACGTCTGTTATGATAGAAAATAGAGGTCCGATCAGAAAGACCGTTGCGGATTTTTTAAAACAAAAAAAATGGGGCTTTATGTGATTGAAAGAAGGTTAAATTTTGCTTTATACGTCTTCTAGCAAGCGTAAAAAACACACATAAAGTGAAATTAAACCTTATGTTAATGGTGTAAAGCTCAAATTTAGTTGCGTTTAAAATCTACTATACTACGCGCCGGTTTGTATGAACGGACCCATACATATGTTAGTATGGAGGAGTTTTTGTAACTATTTAAAAATCCTAAACCTTACACTTTACTCTGTATTTGCATAATACCTAAAGAAATAACCTCTACATGACCTCTATTTTATCATTTGTTTACTTATATTTTTTTTTATAATTGACTTTATAATAGACAATTACTGTAAATCCATTTGTAAATATAATTACGGTGGGAACAATTAAAAAATGGGGGTCCCCAGTCGATTTAGAAGGGGGGTAAGTAGATGATTCAGGGGGAGGGGGTGCAGAAAAAATACAACTTCAAAGAAAATGCTTATCTGTCCTATTTTTAAATGAAAAGGTGAAAAATCTTTTTAACCTATCTATCTGGATATCTAGGGATTGTAGGCACTTAATATTAGGAATAATTTATATACTATCTTTCGCCCGCGACGCCGTCCGCGTGGAATTAAAAAACTAAGTAGCCGCCTATGTATTCTTCCAGACTATGCTCTACATCTACAAATTTCGCCGAGATCCATTTAGCCGCTTAGAAGGCAAACTAACAAACATCTATCCATTCAAACTTTAACATTAATTTTAGTAAGATTTAACAATTCCTGACTGTCCACGAGGATGCATTGCTTAACTTTGATCTACGGAGGAGGGGTGCACAGAAAAATATTTCCTCTACGTATCCCCTTTTCCGTCAAATCTGCTTCACCTCCCACCTTTTCTTACTCCTATAAAATAGTTTTATTCGAAGTAGTTTTTTAATCTATTGTATTCGATTGATTTTTTTTTATAATATAAGGTGGCAAACGAGCAAGCGGCCACCTGAATCCGCCAATATGGCGAAGCAACTGCCCATAAACATCCGCAATTGCAGATGCGTTGCCTACCCTTATCCAACAGAGGAGACGAACATAAAGAGGATATTTCCCCTTCCTATCCATCTCCTCCACCGTCAAATCCACTTTCCCTTCCCAACTTCTTATAAGAAAAGGGTGGTAAAGAGAAAGGGACTTAAATTAGGCCTCCGGCACCTCACTCATCAGACGAAACACGGAATTGCTTCCATTTCACGCCTGTCTTCTGTGTGGGGATTGTCTGGGGGGATTACCCTGTCTACCCCCCTTGTGACACCCATATCTTAACGTATAAGGTAATTTGTATAAATCGCATGTTTGCGTTCGTTACATTTACCTTGACAAATAAGGAAACCTCTTCAATTGATGAAAACATGCTGTAATGGCAGTTAATTGGTTTATTTATTTGATACTATTAACATACTAGAATAAATAACCCAATATCCATTATTGAGTTCATCATCATCATCTCCTTATCCTACTCCCGTAGGGCGCAACAGGTTTTTGTCCTCCAAATAACTCTATCATACGTCATCTCAGTCATCACTCCCTTTTTGATCATGTCACATTTCACGCAATCCATCTCTTTCTATGTCTACCTCTAGCGGTGTACCACACTCATAACTAACGTTCTCCTTGTTATGCGATTCATCCCTCCTCATAACATGCATAATATCCATTATTGAGTTCTGGTATAAAAATACTTTAAGCGAAAACT
The DNA here is from genome assembly GCA_029286645.1 of Papilio protenor. Lineage (NCBI taxonomy): Eukaryota > Metazoa > Arthropoda > Insecta > Lepidoptera > Papilionidae > Papilio > Papilio protenor. Next base: position 2,233,249 of record JAGSMZ010000046.1, on the reverse strand, counting down.
GTACGTCTTTTTTTTATAATATAAGGTGGCAAACGAGCAAGCGGCCACCTGAATCCGCCAATATGGCGAAGCAACTGCCCATAAACATCCGCAATTGCAGATGCGTTGCCTACCCTTATCCAACAGAGGAGACGAACATAAAGAGAATATTTCCCCATCCTATCCATCTCCTCCACCGTCAAATCCACTTGTGTGGTCGTGGTATTTCACCGGGCGAGCCGGCCCATTCGTGCGAAGATGTTAAAGCGGGCTCTACCACTGTTACACTTACACTTTTTAAGGAAATGCGCAAACGGATGAATGTAGTGACACAGTTAATGTAGAGAACAGCATAATTTGTTTTTAATCGATTAAAAATATTTGATTACTAGCTTTCTCACGCGACTCCGTCCGCGTGGTATTAAAAAAAAACAAAAGTAAGTAAGGCATAGGCATGTGTTCTTCCAGACTATGCTCTACATCTACACCAAATTTCATCTAAATCCGTTCAGCCGTTTAGGCTACAAACTCAAAAAACATCCATCCATCCATCTAAACTTTCGCATTTATAATATTAGTATGATAGTGGAATATAAAATTTGGCATAGATGTAGAACATAGTCTGAAAGAAAACATTTGTTTTAATCCGCGCAGACGGGGTCGCGGGCGATAGGTAGGTTATACAATAAGTGTCACCACTAAACATTTCAAGTTTAGACGCTTGAGCATGTTTGTTCTATTTTGCGGCAAGCACTTAACCTCCATAGCAAACTTGTAGTCTTTTGTGAATGTAGGTTATATGAGCATTTTATAGACCACTTTAACAATTTTTACACCAAGAAAGAAGAATATTTCTTTTCTTCTTTCTTGGTGTAAAAATTGTCATTTTCAGTAGCACGGTTGTAGTACATATTCTGGAAGAGCACATAGGCTACTTGTTATATTTTTCTTTAATTCCTAGCGGACGGAATCGCGGGCGACAGCTAGTTTTTAATAAAAATATTTTTGAATAAATTATGATCGAAATTCAAACAATAACCGACCACTGGTTATAAATTAAAGTTCCATCTTGGTTTACCAGATTCTTTCCATACCATCAAAACCTGTTTTAAATCAACAATTGTATTAAAAGATTCAAGATTTATGCCGGCTCGGTGTAGCTGCGAGCATGTTTCGATAGCATAAGTTTGGATAGCACTGTACCTTTGATGTAATTGGAACACCATGCCTTCTTAGGCTTCTCTTGGGCGCACTTTGACTCACCTATCGCACAACTGTTGTGCGATTGTCGATTGTTTCGCAGCCAATTGTCACAACACAACAAAACATCACTTCCATATAAGCTCTTAGGAATCAAAGCGAGACTAAACAGTTGTGCGATCTTTTAGTTTCAGGTGTGCGCACGCTCTTATTTTTCAAACATCTTGGAGGCTCGTTAGGTGTAGCGGGGCGTAGTGTGCATTCCCTGCCTAATATCACTAGACGCGTTTAAGTCGGAACAAAGCAAAAACTGTCATTTCCAAACACGGACTTGTCGAGCGAAATCTATATAGTCTATGTAAAATTATAAAATCAGTTACACAGGTTTTGTACTCATCGATTGTCGTAAATGCAGTGAAACAGGAACAAATATGTTTCGATAAATAAACAAAATTTATAGCTTAAGTTATTTATGCTGGGTTTCTGAAGTTCCCATTTATTTTGTCATAACGTAGCGATAGGTTGAACTACGTTTCAGAGTAAAATTTAAGTTACGTAGTTCGGGAACACTTTTCATGAAGTTATCATTGGTTGAATGGTTAAACGTAGGTGAGAAACCGGCCATTAGACGTATTGAACTTTGCATACTTAAATGGCCGTGGACTTTGATGATTTAGGATATTACCATATTGTATTATATCATATTCGATGAATATGTTAATGTCTTTACGTAAAAGAGTTTTTGCTCGAAGTATTTTTGTGTGTACGCTATTCTATTGTTAACTTTTGTAGTCGATAAAATGTTGAGTATTTTCAATAAACTAATCCGTTTACTGTTGATTTGCTGAAGTTTCCATTTATTTTATCACTAGCTGTTCCCGTGCGGCTTCATACGCATGAAATTATAAAAACTTTTTTTTTTATATAATATAAGGTGGCAAACGAGCAAGCGGCCACCTGAATCCACCGAAATGGAAAGCGACCGCTGCCCATAAACATCCGCAATTGCAGATGCGTTGCCTACCCTTAATTGACGGAGGAGGAGACGCACATAAAGAGGACATTTCCCCTTCCTATGCGGCTCCTCCACCGTCAAATCCACTTTTCCTTCCCATCCTTTCCTCTTAAGAAAAGGGTGGAAAGGGAAAGGGACTAAAATTAGGCCTCCGGCACCAAACTCATCAGACGAAACGCGGAATTGCTTCCACTTCACGCCTGTTTTCTGTTACTTTATTTTACTATTTACATTTGTCAAATTTTCAATTGAAAATGTCAAAATTATCGTTACCATAATAACCTTGCTTCCTTAATGTTGTCAGCTTGTAGGTTATGGTCCCTTTCCCATATGAACGTATTTTTCTAATTTATTTACCCCCTAAGTTTAATAGCGTGAAAATGTATAGCCTGAAGTATGTTGTAAGTGTAGCGCTTTTTATTAAAGATAAAATTATTCAAAAATAAGCTGTGATTGCTGACATCCTACGCCACGAAGTAGTGTGTGTTTACGCTTTATTATATTGGTATAGATTACCTAGTCATTATTGTTAGGTTGATCTAAATTTCAACGGAGTAAAAATGGAGTAGTTCCTTTGGTGTTAAGGATGCCCATGGGCGTCGTTGATCACCTCAGTGTTCCCACGTCCCGTTTGCCCGCTTTTATTATAAAAAAAACTCAAGTTACATAGTTCGGAAACACATTTCACGATGTTATCGGATCAAAAACTAACGAATGGTTCGATGTAGTTGGGAAACCGGTTTTGATGATCTAAAGCTTATGAACAATCATAAGAAGATCGTGATCAAAATCGACATGGGAAATTAGAAACACACTATTCGACTTTTGTAATTCAAACTATAGTCCGTTTCAATGTTTTTGGCGGCTCTGTCGCGTGCTCGGATTTTTTTTTGTGACTGAATGGCCACTGTTTGCCTTGAAGAGGCATTTACAGATTCACCGGGTTTGAGGTGGCCGGGCGTAGATGGCGCTTAGCCTAAACCTCGTTCTGTCGCGTGCTCGGAGCTCTAACATGTAACATAACACCTAACATGTTCAGCGACACGAGCGATGTTCCGAGCGACGAAGATGTTTGATAATCTCATAATCATATCGATTATTACCCTCGATCGATAACTCGATATGACAGGTGTGATTTCATTGAGAATACTCCCTAGAATCTCATAAAAAATAGTTTTTTACATTAAATAAACTATTAATATTAATGTAAGTGGTATTACGCGAATTAAATTTTAAGATAGCTGTTGCTCGCGACTTCGCCCTCGGGAAATTAATAAAAAAGAATATAGCCTATGTTACTCACTGATAACGTAGCTTTTTAATGGTGTAAGAATTTTTGAAATCGGCCCAGTACTTTTTGAGTTATTTCAATACATATAAAAATACAATAATACAAATCTTTCCTCTTTATAATATTAGTATAGAAAGAGACATCAATGTGTATTGATATGAGTGAAATTCTACGGTAATGAAGAACAAAGTTCGTTGACCTAACGTGTTAAGGATGACATGTTTGTAAGCGAAACGAATCAATAAATGTCGATTTTTATTTTTAATTTGGAAATTTTGTGGCAACCCTATAAATACAATCTGGATTATAAAAACCAGTATATACTAAAATGATCAAAACAATAATTTCATAAACAAGTACAGATAAGTTATAATCAATATGTTATATTAAATAATGCGATATTTGCCTAATTAGTCATTAAAAATTGCACAGATAAGATTATAAAAGATTACAAAGAGATCAATTTTAAATTATTACGTGGGCACGCTTACCGATGGCCTTACGTCACGCGAAATTGACAGTTGACAACTGAGCAAAAGAATGAGGGACGCGGGGAGGGTCTTACTGCACACCTTTTTCCTGAATGAACCGTATTTTATGTGATACTCTATACTTTGTTTTATATCTGTGCCTAAATTCAATAAGATATATCAATCCGTTGCAGAATTATCCAGTGATATAAACATGATAACATAATAACAAAATTAATGTATCCCTCGGGAATCGCAACTATTTCCGGGATCAAAAGTAACCTATATGTTCTTCCAGATTATACTCTATACCTATGCTTAATTTCATCGATATCTGTTCGGTCGTTTAGGCTACAAACTCTAACTAACATACATCCAGACTTTTCATTTTATAATGTTAGAAATAAGATTAGGAAGAATTAAGATAGTCGAATATCGATGAATGGACGACTAGTTGTAAAGTTGTAAAATCGCGTTTCGCGCCACGCTTGTCTTTTGGCGGGAGTGACGCGATGCGAAGGTGAAATCACGCGATGGCGCGTCACTCCATCGACCAATGGCGTGGCCGCGTTCTCTCGGACGTTCCTGTGCCCGCAAATTATGTTATTTGTACAGTCTATGAAGCTTTCTTAAACTTTTAATAATAATTCGTTCGTATTTTAACATACTTCAATAAGAAGGTTCTCAATTTGTATTGTACCGCTAATTAATTTGATTAATTATATTAATCTATGACATCTTTTTATGTTATAATCTTTGACAATTTTTTTCTATAGGTTAGTTTGTTTTGTTTCCAGTAATTATTAAAATGTGAGTAACTAATTAGGATTTTCAATTGTTCGTTTTTTTCTGTGATTGCTATCATTATATTTATTTATTAAAATATTTCCCACGTATTTATATAAAATCGTTTTTTATTTTATCTTAAATTCTGGAATAAGTCCTGGAGTTATCTCTTAAACGTCTATTTATGTAAACTTTGTATTGAAATTACAAACAAGATGTTGCTCGCGACCTCGTCCGTGTGACATTAAAGAAACATAAAATGTAGCCTTATGTTACTCACAGATAACGTAGCTTTTTAATTAGTGAAAGAGTTTTTGAAATCGGTCCAGTAGTTTTTGAGTTATTTCAATACATACAAAAATATATATGAAATATGATAAAGCGTATGTTTTATATAAGAAAAACAAGTACTTCAAACTATTTTATTTTCATATCGTGATTTCTTATCTATGTTTTAAAGGTACAAAGAAAAAAAAATAGAATTGAATAGAAATGAGCAATTATTCACATGTTACTGGCTGAAAATATCAATTATTAACTATGGATTTATTTTCTAATATTTCAAACATGTAGTAACAAATATCCATCCATCTTAACTTTCGCATTTTATATCTAAAACTAGCTGTTGCTCGCGACTTCGTCCGCGTAAAAACAAAAGTGAGTAGCCTATGTGTTCCAGACTATCCTCTACATCTATACCAAATTTCATCGATATCCGTTCAGCCGTTTAGGCTACAAACTCTAACAAGCATCCATCCATCTAAACTTTCGCAATTATAATATTAAGTATGGTGCAAGAATTTTTAGATAGTCTCGTTATTCCTCAATTCCATTGAATTCGACACAAACTTTCGTATTCATAAAAGATTTGTTTGTTTACAGGTAACACGAGCGGCTATAAAACTGTCGACGCTGCCCACCCCACGCGAGCCGATCCGCGGTGACATAAGATGGCGTCCAAAGCCATTTACGAAGCAACCGGCAAAGACCTTATAACCAGGTGAGAGGTGAATATCACCGAAACGGAAACAAATGACATTCTAACCGTGGGCTTACACAGTCAAACACTAGAAAATAATCTTACTTACTAAAACAAATGCGAAAGTTTAGATGGATGGAAGGATGTTTGCTAGAGTTTGAACTTCTGAACGGATTTAGATGTAATTTGGCATAGATGTAGAGCATAGTCTGGATGAATATAGTTTATATATCTAGTTTTTTTTAATCTACGCGAACGGAGGCAGGGCGGTATCTAGTGATACATAAAATAATGGCAATGAAATTCGAGTGTAAGGTTTGCTGTGTTGAAACGTTTCTACGGAAGCCTTCATTGGGGACAACTCCCTCCCCTCGGCAACGCCAAAGCCTCTATTCCCTTTTAAAATGCACGTGAAAAATAAATTACGATTAAGTTTGTCTGTGGATGGCTATAAAGGTAGAGGAAGATTGAAAGTATGTATGGATTGTTTGAAAGATATGCTTAAGGAAGAATTCAGATATGACGGGTGTTAGAGATGTATGGAAAACGCACTGTGCCGACCCTCTGTCGGGATAAGGGCAAGTTGAATGTTGCCGTCTACCGTGTACTATGAGGATTATTCCCAACCGTCACCCCGCTCTGTCCCCACGTGGGGACAGATGAGAATATAAAGTTTTATCCGTCACACCTTTTGGGATCGGTTGGAACTTATTTTATTTCTTAACGGTTCTATCTGTCACCTTATTGGTGATAGTGGGACTAAAAGGTGTGACGGATGAAACATTTTATTCTCATCTGTCACCACGTGGGGACAGAGCGGGGTGACGGTTGGGATTAATCCTACTACGGCATTTCCGATGATGTAAATGTTGAAAAATTTGCATCATTATTTATATCTCAGGCGATATCGCTCTTGTTGCCAAAGATTATTGATTTAATCAACCGGAAAAAAATAAATATTACAATTTTTATCGCTATATAAAAGCAAAGTCCCGCTGTCTGTCCTTATGTACGCCTAGAACTTTAAACTACGCAACGGATTTTGATGCAGATTTTTTTATTAGATATTGATTGAAGAGGAAGGTTTATTTGTATATAATATAACTATAATATAGTAAAGAAATACTGATAGTTTGAGGGTTTTCGAATGTTATGTGATATCATTTTCGTATCAGCATTAGACACGTGCGAATCCGGGGCAGGTCGCTAGTGAGTAGTGAGTCATATAATATCTTTGATAAAACGTTGTATGACGCATAGTAATGCAGGCTACACACGTTAGGTTTAACAATTTTAAAACTTGCACCAACAGTTTCTTAGTACTGGACAGTTAATAAATGTGACATATGATATACTAGCTTTTGCCCGCGACTTCGTCCGCGTGGTATTAGAAAACATTCGAACTATATAAATAACAAAAAGCTACGTATCCCTCGGGAACCGGACATTTCTCGGGGATGAACCTTATCCCATGTGTACTCCAAACTTTGTTTTATATCTGTGCTAAATTTCAATAAGATATGTTGAACCGTTGTAGAATTATCGAGTAAACATTAAAAAACTAAATTAATGAATCCCACGGGAACCGTAACTATTTCCGGGATAAAAGAAGCCTATGTGTTCTTCCAGGCTATGCTCTAAACCTGTGCCAAATTTCCTGGAGATCTGTTCAGCCATTTAGGCTACAAACGCTAACAAACATCCATCCATCCATCGTAACTTTCGCATTTATAATATTTATATATGATGATAATATATGATTTTATGTATAATATATGATTTTTATATATTCCAGGCATATAGGGTCTGGTACAGCGTTAGTACCATGTCGGTTCGCTGTCTTCGAGGAGGGCACCGTCTGGGAAGACGAGATCGGGAAGAACCCATGGCTCACCAAGGAGGTACAGTTAAAGAAATAAATTCCCTCCCCACACTTGAATCAACATTTGTTACCATAAGAGATTTAGCATCTATGTTGCTATGAGAAGTAATTACTAGCTGTTCCCGTGCGGCTTTACCCGAATATTATAAAAACTTTGTTATTGTTTACATTTACCTTTTTGTATGACTTGCAAATGTTAGAATTCAAATGCACAAATGACAACGAAAGCTGTTGAAATTGGCAATTATCGTTGCCATGGCAATCTTGCTTCTTTGCTGCTATTGTCTAGAAAGTTTTGTCCCTTTCTCGCATTACATTTTTTCAAATTGAGTCACTTGTTTTATATAATAGCGTGAAAATACATAGGCTTTTTATTAATAAAATAATTATTAAAAAATGTGCTGTGATTGCTGATATCCTATATAACAAAGAAGTGTGTTTATACTTTACAATATTAGTATAAACTAGCTATTAATAGCATCTTCCGCGTGAAATAAAAAAAAGTAAAAACATAGCCTATGTTTTTCAGTGATAACGTAGCATTTTAATGGTGCAAGAATTTTAGTAATTTTTGAGTTATTTCAATACATACAAATATTTCCTTTTTATAATATTAGTATTGACTAGCTATTCCCATGCGACTTCATCCGCATAAAATTATAAAAATTTCATTTTATTGTTTACATTTGTCAAATTATCAATTGCAAATGTCAAAATGACATGACATGATGTCAAACCATGGCAACCTTGATTCCTTGATGTTGGCAGCACCTTATGGTCTCTTTCCTACATTAGGGTTTTTATCCAAAATATTTACCCCTAAGTGTAATGGCGTGAAAATATGTAGCCTAAAGCGTAACAGAAGTGTAGTGCTTTTTATTAAAGAAAGAGTTATTCAAAAATATGCTGTAATTGCTGACATCTTAGGCAACAAAGAACTGTGTGATTATAATAGTATAGATAATATAGACATTCAATGTTTGTTTCCAGTCGCTGGTAGTGAAGCCAGACCAGCTGATCAAGCGGCGCGGCAAGCTGGGTCTAGTCGGTGTGAACAAGACAGCGGCTGACGTGCGCCGCTGGCTTGCGGAGCACACTGGCAAGGAGCAGCAAGTCGGTGCTGCTCTCGGCAAGTTACGTCGCTTCGTCGTTGAGCCCTTCGTCAAACATGACGCTGTAAGTGAATTACTATACCCAAAGACATAAAAAATTAGTTTGACAATTCATGTCAATTCATGTGACAATTTAGTAGGGATGTTGTGTGAAATCAAGCATGAATCTTTTCAATTTTTATTCTTTTGGAAGTTGGAATCGATAGATTCATAGTTATAACTTATGAATTAAAAAAATAACATTGTTTAGTCAAATTAATAATGACCTGGAGAACCATTACAAATAAAGAGAGTGAATAAATATTTATTACTACTACAGCCGTATGTAATCGAATTGGATTTCGCTATTATTATTGTCATCGCTAAATTCTCTACACCATAATTAATACTAGAATGGTCCTCTAAATTAGTTAATAAGAAAATAATAATTGTATTTTAATTAGATAAATTTTATTTAAACCGAATATCGATAGTTCATAATTGTTCGCTGCGTGTTTGTTTCGTCACTACGATACCTGTTTATTAAGTACGGCATTTGCCTTCATACAAATTGAATTTAATACTTCATATACATCATTTATCAAACTAATCTATCTTATTTAGACACACTATAGACATAATATACATTTTTTCACCGGTAACTTCTTTGAAAGGTACTATGTTGTCAAGTTTAGTGCCACTTCATGTTGTATGTTATAAAACATTTTACAAAATTATAATAAGCTCCATCTTTTGTTTATAAAATAAACTAAATACTGTCACAAAAGAAAATATAAATATGTGATTTAGTGACACCTATTGGCAATTCTTTTAACTAAAATTCAATTCAAGAAACTCAATTCAAAAAACTATTCAATTCAATTGTGAAAGAATTATTAAAATTTACCTAGTAGTTTTTGAGTTATTTCAATACATACAAAAATACAAATATTTCCTCTTTATAATATTAGTATAGACTAGCTGTTGCTAGTGACTTCGTTCACGTGAAATTAAAAAATGCAGCACACATTACTCGCAGATAAATTACCTTTCTACTGGTGAAAGAATTATTAAAATTGAGCCAGTAGTTTCTGAGTTATTTCAATACATACAAAAATACAAATATTTCCTCTTTATAATATTAGTATAGACTAGCTGTTGCTAGTGACTTCGTTCACGTGAAATTAAAAAATGCAGCACACATTACTCGCAGATAAATTACCTTTCTACTGGTGAAAGAATTATTAAAATTGAGCCAGTAGTTTTTGAGTTATTCCAATACATACAAAAATACAAATCTTTCCTCTTTATAATGTTAGTATGATGATTCTTGTAGACCAAAACTATGCTTGGATGTCATAACGGTGTCAATATGTGGTGTCATTAAATGTGTTATCGTCTTCTAGAACGAGGAGATGTACCTCTGCATCCAGTCAGGTCGCCGCTCTGACACCATACTGTTCCATCACCAAGGAGGTGTTGATGTCGGCGATGTGGATGCCCTGGCTCTTAGACTGGAGGTAATATATTAAGAATTATAGCAATAACTTATATATAAGTCGAATTTAATTGAAGTTAGTAGCTTATGTGATTTTCCAGACTATCTTCTACATGTATGACAAATTTCATCAAGATTCCTTCAGCAGTTTAGGCTGCAAATTAATGCTTCATCCGCTTGGAATTATAAAAACTTTATTTTATTGTTTACATTTGTCAAATTATCAATAGCAAATGTCAAAATGACATGACATGACAAACCTTAGCAATCTTTCTTTCTTGATGTTGGCAGCAACTTATGGTCTCTTTCTCACATTAGGGTTTTTATCCAAAATATTTACCCCTTAAGTTTAATAGCTTGGAAATATATAGCCTAAAGCATGTCGTTATTGTAGGGCTTTTTAATTTAGAATTATTCAAAAATATGCTGTGATTGTTGACATCCTACGCCACAAAGTAGTGTGTGTTTATGCTTTGTTATATTAGTATAGAATAGATTAGTAATTAAAATTACAAACTTAGATTAGCTTTAACTGGTTTTTAGTAAGTTGTAAGTTAATTTTCTAATCATAGTGTTTAACTTGTCGCCTTCTTCTATTTAAAATAAACTTTATTCCAACTTATTTACATAAATATTTACAATTAACAAAACTATGTTGCGACTACATCTTGTACCCTTCTCTTTTCTTCTATTGTTCTTCTAACAAATAGTGCAAACCTCTTGGTGGCCAGTATGCAACCTCTTTGGCTGTATTCGTACTGCTTGTCAGCCAAAGAGGTTGTATTTTACACTCAACACATAGTCTATATCTATACTAATATAATAAAGCGTAAACACACACTTCTTTGTTGCCTAAGATGTCAGCAATCACAGCATATTTTCGAATAATTCTTTTTTTAATAAAAAGCCTTACACTTACGTCACGCTTTAGGCTATATATTTTCACGCCATTAAACTTAGGGTGTAAATATTTTGGATAAAAACCCTAATGTGGGAAAGAGACCATAAGTTGTTGCCAACATCAAGGAAGCAAGGTTGCCATGGTTTGACATCATGTCATGTCATTTAGACATTTGCAATTGATAATTTGACAAATGTGAACAATAAAATGATATTTTTATAATTTCATGCGGATGAAGTCGCATGGGAACAGCTAGTATATTAAAAAAATAAAAATAAAATGAAATAACATTTAATCTTATCACTACAACACAATTAGGAATTAGAAAAAAACACTAATCAATAAAAAAGAAGTAATAAACACGTAATTAAAGGACAAACGAAATATATATTGCATATATTTTTAGCAACTACGAACGAATTTTATTAAAAAAAGAATTACAAGATGGCGAACAGCTTTATTATTTGATTGGACACAAAATCTATCTGTTTTAAAGTAATTTTACAACAATAATTAGGAGGAACAAAGAATCAACCACTAATTACAATTACAACCTCAAAATGTACCGAACACTTTGACACGACTTGACGCTACCAAAGCCAGCGAGCGAATGCCCCACTTTCAAAGATGGCGGCTTTTAAATAATGTCAGAAATGGCGCCCCACTAAAAATGTCTATTATTCCTTATAATATATATATCGGCTTGAGCTAGCACGATATCAGAATGACTACTCGAGATCACATGTGGCCATGGGTAAAGTCGGATTCAAGGAATACATTCACAATACTACAGTCAGGATATCATCGATCTACCAAGCTCATATCGTTCAAACAATGTTCTCGCAACGATCCCTATTTTCAGAATGATCTAAGTTCGAAAGTCGCTTGGCGGCGCTCGTGTTCTAATTATGACTTCAATTCAAATTGATTTCTTCTGATTACGACATATTTATATATTCCAGGTGCCAGTAGATACGTTCCCTAGCGGAGAGGAAGTAGACACACATCTTCTAAAGAATGTTAAATCAACTTCTGTCAGAAGGTAATTGGATTTTTTACTTATATTAATAATTAGCTATTTCTCGCGACTTTGTTCATATGAAATTTAAAAATATGGCCTATGTTACTCAGAGATAAGATAGCATTCCAATGGTAAAAGGATTTTTGAAATCGACCCAGTAGTTTTTGACTTATTTCAATACAAGCAAAAACAAAGCTTTCTTTATAATTTTAGTGTAGACTAGCTGTTGCTCGTTACTTCGCCCGCGTGAAATTAAAAAAAATTATAATAAAAAGCATGTTACTCCCTGATAATGTAGCTTTTTAATGGTGAATTAATTTTTGTAATCTGCCCAGTAGTTTTTATGTGAATCAAATACATACAAAAATACAAAGCTTTCCTCTTTATAATATTAGTATAGATATACTAATTTTATATTTTTGTATTGAAAGATTTGTATTTTTGTATGTATTGAAATAACTCAAAAACTACTGGGCCGATTTTAAAAATTCTTTCACCGTTAGAAAGGTAATTTATCTGTGAGTAACATAGGCTATATTTTTTGTTATTTTTTAATTTCACGCGGATGAAGTCGCGAGCAACAGCTAGTGTCGATATATATAAAATAACCTTTTTTGTTTCAGGATAATAACCACATTCATACTATCCCTTTACAAAGTGTACGTAGATTTGCACTTTACGTATATGGAAATCAATCCTATCGTGGTGACAGGCGACAGGATATATCTACTAGATCTAGCCGCTAAGCTAGACCAGACGGCGGACTTCATCTGCGCCAAGCACTGGGGGGAGGTGGCCTTCCCTCCCCCCTTCGGCAGGGATGCCTACCCCGAGGAGGCGCATATCGCAGACTTGGACGCTAAAAGTGGAGCTAGTTTAAAGGTATATTAAGATATAATTAAAAAAACTAATTTTTTGATTAAAAATTGCTTTTTAGACTTTGAAAAATTTAGTTTTCGAATGTTTTTTGTGAAAATTACAAGAGATTGTTGCCTTCGACTATTTCGAATGGTTATATTTATAAGAAAAACAGACTGGGCCAGCGTGGTTGATTATGGCCGTTTTTTGGTGTGGGGGGAGCAATCTTCTAAAGATATCTTGCCATCTGGGGGGAAGGCAGGGTTATGTAGGATTTGACCCAGCCATCCTCAAGTGACAGTCGAAGTTAACAGTGGTAGAGCCCGCTTTAATATCTTCGCACTAGAGCTCGCTCAGCAATACCACGACCACACAGAAGACAGGCGTGAAGTGGGAGCAATTCCGCGTAGTCTGATAACTGGTGCCGGACGCCCAACTTTAGTCCCTTTTCCTTCCTACCCTTTTTCTCATAATTAGAAAAGGGAATGTGGATTTGACGGTGGAGACGCACAGGAAGTGGAAATATCCTCTTTATGTGCGTCTCCTCCGTCGATCAAGGGTAAGCAACGCAGCTATTGCGAATATCTATGGGTAGCGGTCGCCATTTTGGCGGATTCAGGTGGCCGCTTGTTTGCCACCTTATAATATAAAAAAAGGTCCGAGGCACACCGGAAGGTTGACTATGGCCTAGTCTAGGGTAGACTAGATGATGATGAAAGGTGACATGATCAAGAAGGGAGTGACTGAGATGACGTTGGAGGTTGCGCGTGACGGTAGTAGGATAAGGATGATGATGATGATTGTCAAAAATATGTTTTTCATATCGGTTTTAACGTTGCACAGCTGACGGTGTTGAACAAATCTGGTCGCGTGTGGACGATGGTGGCGGGCGGCGGCGCGTCCGTCGCGTACAGCGACACGGTGTGCGCGCTGGGCGGCGCGGCCGAGCTCGCCAACTACGGGGAGTACTCCGGCGCGCCCACGGAGGCGCAGACCGCGGACTACGCGAGGACCATATTCAGCCTCATGTGCAGGGAGAAGCATCCCGACGGCAAGGTATGTCTAATATTACTAATATTAATATATTTTTTGTGGCTATAATTATTTTTTTTTAGTTTTTTTATATAAGAAAATATACAATGTTTTATAAATAAAAAAAGTCAAAATACCACAGCAGTTTGAAGGCGACAGACACCTATTTATCTTATATACATCATACTAATATTATAAATGCGAAAGTTTAGATGGATGTTTGTTAAAGTTTGTAAGCTAAACGGATGAACAGATTTCTATGAAATTTAGTGTGGATGTAGAGAATAGTTTAGAAGAACACATAAGCTACTCACTTTTGTTTTTATAATTCCACGCGGACGGAGTCGCGGGCAATAGCTAGTAATATATACACGAGGGATGGTTAATTACAAAATTAAAAACTATCCATTAGTTTTTGAGTTGAAATGTACCCAAAATTCATAAACTTCGTCCAGGTGCTGATCATCGGCGGTGGCATCGCCAACTTCACGAACGTGGCGGACACCTTCCGCGGCATCATCAGCGCCATCGAGACGTACAAGGACGCGCTGCTGCAGTACAATGTCACCATCTTTGTACGCAGGGGGGGACCTAATTACCAGGAGGGGCTACGGTAAGTGTATTAATTACCCCCCTTTTTGTATATTATGTTTTATTATCTTGTGTTACTATGCCTTTTTTGTATGGGAAATCGAGTCATTTTAATAAGACGGCTTCCGAAAGAGTTCAGGGTATAGGGAATAGAATCAGAATATAAAGAGATGGTTGGGGAAGGGATGTAGGAGAAAGTATCTTTAAAAGATCTTTACCTTTTCTAACTATTTGCTCCCTTTTTTTGTATGAGGAAAAGTGCCAACAGAATGAGATAGCTGGAGGAGGGATACAGGGAAAGTAACTTTAAAAGATTTTTTTATCTTATCCTACTATGTCCCTCCTTTTTTGTATAAGAAATAGAGTAAAAACACACTAAAATGGTTGTAGAAGGGTGCCGGGGGGGGGGTACATCTAAAATAACTTTATCTTGTTTTACTATGCCCTTTTTTGTATGGAGAATAGAGTCAAAACGCAGTGAGATATGACTGAAAAACTTGAAGGTCTCTTGTGATTTTGTGTCATTTTCAACGCCTATGTCAGATAAGCCAGTCGCACTACATATATTTTTTTTTTAGGCAAATGCGCGAAGTAGGCCAGCGCCTACGCATACCGTTATACGTGTTTGGACCTGAGAGCAATATGACAGCGATCGTGGGCTTAGCGCTGGGACACGCGCCTATACCGCAGGAACACCAGCTGGACTACGCGCCTAAACAATTACCTAAACCAAAACCTGTGGTATGTAACTCTCCAATAGATTATATACTAGTAACAGCCCGCGACTTTGTCAGCGTGGAATAAAAAACATGTTTAAATATATAGCCTACTAGCTTCAAGGGCGGATCCAGCTTTGGCAGGGGGGGGGGATAACATATTTTGTCAAGCTCTTGACCAACCAGCTCAGGGGGGGGGGGGGTTGACCCCCATGACCCCCATGACCCCCCCCCCCCCCTGGATCCCCCGTTGAGTAGCTTTCGTCCGCGACTCCGTCCGCGTGGAATTAATAAAAACAAAAGTGAGTAGCCTATGTGTTCTTCCAGATGTTCCACATCTATACCAAATTTCATCGAAATCCGTTCAGCAGTTTAGGCTACAAACTAACAAACATCCATCAAAACTTTCGCATTTATAATATTAGTAAGATTAATGAAAAGTTTTTCACAGCCTGCGCCTAAATTGGATCTACCAGTGTTGACCCCAGCGCTGTTGGACTTAGTCTGCTCGCAGGCGCCTACGCGGATGGACCTAGGACAGCCGCTGAGTACTGCACGACCACTCCTAACAGACAGGACTAAGGCTATCATCTGGGGAATGCAGAATAGAGCTATACAGGTATAAACTGGGGGAAAAGGGGGGCTAGAATAGGTTCCCATACTTATTTTTAACATCCCCGAGGAGCCTATATTATGGTGATTAAGTCTTAGTCAACTGCAAGACTTCACAATTTTGAGTTTCTTGCGTGTATTACGATATTTTTCCTTTCACTCAATTCGGGTAAATTATGTAATTAAATTTGATAATCACATTGGAGTTCGGGAAAACCTCAATAACATATCAATCTTGCGTTATTTAAGCCAAAAATACTTTTTTAATGTCAAAATTATTTCCCCGTGCTCTGTGTAATCCCCCTCCTTATAAAAAGGTTGAGAAGGATACATCCACGTGGAATTAAAAAAATATTACAAAAAATCGCTTATCTTACTCCGTGATAACTTAGCTTTTTAATGGTGTAATCGGTTCAGTTTTTGAGTTATTTCAATATATACAAAAACAAATCTTTCCTCTTTATAATATTTTAATGTAGACATCTGTCAAAAATAATTCTATGTAATATAAAATAACAAAACAATTTCTAACTAATATCACAATTATTCTTATAGCTATTCTTTTGTATATAGATGGGAATAAGGTTTTTTTTCTGTTCTAGGGCATGTTGGACTTTGACTATATCTGTAGACGCGCGGAGCCTTCAGTTGTAGCCATCGTGTATCCTTTCACTGTGGATCACAAACAGAAGTATTACTTTGGAAATAAAGAAGTTTTTATACCTGGTGAGTAGAAAAAGCTTTATTATATAATGTGGCAAACGAGTAAACGATTACCTGAATTCGCTGAAATGGCGAAACGGCTGCCCATAGACATCCACAATCAATCCCAGGATATATCTATACTTCTATACTATTATAATAAAGCGTAAACACACACTTTGTTGCCTAAGATGTCAGCAATTACAGCATATTTTTCAAATATTCTTTTTTTAATAAAAACCCCAAAATTTACATCAGGCTTTAGGCTATATATTTTCACGCCATTAAACTTAGGTGGTAAATATTTTGGATAAAAACCCTAATGTGGGAAAGAGACCATAAGTTGCTGCCAACATCAAGAAAGAAGGATTGCTAAGGTTTGTCATGTCATGTCATTTTGACATTTGCTATTGATAATTTGACAAATGTAAACAATAAAATAAAGTTTTTATAATTTCACGCGGATGAATCCGCACGCGAACAGCTAGTTGAAATATAAAAACAATAATTAAAAAATATCGAGTTCGAATCACACTCGCTGTTACTTTTTTTGATGTTTTCTTGTATCTATAAGATGCAAGAAAATTGGTCAGTCAGTTGTTTTTTTTAATAAAGGCTATTACTTTTTTTTTCTGTCCGTAAGTTACGGGTAATCTTCGGAACCGCTTGACCGATTTTGACTAGACTTTGACTGGAAGAGAGCTGATGTATCTATGAGTGTTATAGTCTATTTTTAATATAATAATATTAATAATAATGTGTCTCTTTGCAGTTTTCTCTGATATGGATGTGGCGATGCGTAAACACCAGGAAGCGACAGTACTCGTCACTTTTGCCTCACTCCGCTCCGCTTATGACAGCACTATACAGGTATGTGATTTTACTCGAAATGGCGAAGCGACCGCTGCCCATAGACTCGCAATAACGGATGAGTTGCCAACCCTTGATCGACAGAGGAGGAGAAGCACATAAAGAGGATATTTTCCCTTCCTATGCGTCTCCTGCACCGTCGAAACCCCTTCCTATCCTTTCGTATCGGAAAAAGAGTGGGAAGGATAAGGGACTAAAGTTGGGCTAAAATTATCTTCGAAAGGGGCAAAAACTACAAGCCAACACAGGCAAAGAATCAAGATCATAATAACCTAAATTTTAAATAAAAAAAAAATTCTTTTTGTATGTATTGACAATTTCCACCTAATTTCAAAAATAACACAATCACCGGAAGAGTCACTAACGTCATCAACTTCCTGCTTCTAGTCTGTCTCATTGAATATTTTCCTTTTTTTTCTATAAATATCCTTTTTATCTTCCCCAGGCGATGCAGCATCCACAAATTAACACAATAGTGATAATAGCTGAAGGCATTCCTGAAAATATGACTAGGAAACTGATCAAAGTGGCTGACCAAAGAGGGGTGAGTACATGCTGTCGGTAGATGGCGTTGTTTTAAAAGACGTCGCCAGAAAACTTCGTTTGCGCGGAATTAAAAAATAAGTAGCCTATAATATGCCCCGCCATGAAAGTTCCGTCAAAATCTGTCCAGCCGTTTCTGAGATTACCCGGAACAAACGCGACTTGCGGACAAACAGACAGGCAGAACATTTTTAAATGTGATTTTTTCAGCAACTAAATACATTATCGCGAAAGATGAAATTTTTCTATTGATATTACATACAGGCACACCAGTTTTATTAATTGTATAGATAACTATTTAGTTGGATGATAAGTAGCGTCGCCTTACTAGTAATAACTATTGGATGCATCGATAGATGGCGAATTGATGAAATTAAAGAAAATACAAAGATTTTTATAGAATCGTCAAAATAGTAATAACTTGGTTCTGGTGATAGATGGCGCTTTTTTATAAAAATATTATGAATTTATATTCAAAGATAATGCAAAGAATTTTGTAGAATCGTCGAAATAATAACTTGGATCTGTACATAGATGGCGCTATTAAAAACTCCTTTAACTCTTTTTAAATAAACTAATTAATGAAAAAATCATTTCAGGTGACAATAATAGGTCCAGCGACAGTTGGAGGTATAAAACCAGGATGTTTCAAGATCGGCAACACTGCTGGAATGATTGATAACATCATTGACAGCAAGTTGTACCGTCCTGGAAGGTAATTGTATTTCATAATCAAATACATTTAATGCCCGGTTTCCCAGCTTCGTTTAATCATTTGTTAGTGTTTTTGGTCCTATTAATGCATGAAATGCGTTTCCGAAGTACGTCACTTGAGTTTTACACCGTAATCGCTAGATAATGACAAAATAAGTGGAAACTAGAAACCCAGCATAAGTAATATATAGACGAGACAGCGAAGAAAAAATTTTCACTGGTACTTTCTCTGAAAGGTACTATATCAGTTGTGAAGTTTAGTGCCGTCTCGTGTCTGTATTGACATATAATAAAACATTTTACAAAATTATAATAAGCACCTTTTATTGTAAAATAAACTAATCAGTGTTAAATATTGTTTAACGGCAATTAATTTAAATATATTGATATGTGGTTCTGAGGATATACCAATAGATGGCGTTAGTAAGGTGTGAAAAATGTTTCAAGCGTATTGTCAACTATTCCTACTCTATATTAAATCTCTTTTATTAGGTATAGCTTTTCTTGTAAATTAATTTGTTTAATATTTATTTTGCAGTGTGGCGTATGTATCAAGATCTGGTGGAATGAGCAACGAGCTGAACAACATCCTCTCCAAGGAGGCGGACGGCGTCTGCGAAGGTGTGGCCATAGGAGGTGACAGATACCCCGGCACCACCTTCCTTGATCACCTCCTTAGGTAAACCTTTCACTATATGGAATTTACGATTTTCCAGAAATAAAATAGTGTTACGATTTACCGATATTGATAGTAAAATATTTAATTTAGTATCGAAATTATCCTAAAAATAAACAAATTTTTGGTCGATTGCAATAAATATTTAATACTTCATCCGCAAGTAATAAATAAAAACATTATTTTATTGTTTACATCTGTACTTTTCTTTGCAACACACTTTGCAAACAACTTTCAGTTGCAAATGTCAAAATTTAAATGCACAAATGACAACGAAGAATTTTGACATTGGATAACAATTGTCATCACCATGGCAACCTTGCTTTGCTGCTATTGGCTTGTAGTTTTTGTCCCTTTCCCGCATGACGGTTTTTTCAAATTATTTACTCCCTAAGTTTAATATTGTGAAAATATACAGCCTAAAGCGCGTCGTAAGTGTAGGGCTTTTTATTAAAGAAAGAATTATTCAAAAATATACTGCGATTGCTGACATCCTACATAGCAAAGTTTGTGTTTATGCTATATATGCACTAGATTTTAAAAAAAAACAAAAGTTAGTAGCCTATGTGTTCCAGACTCTCCTCTACATTTATGACCATCATCGAGATCCGTTCAGCAGTTTAGGCTACAAACTCTAACAAACATCCATCCAAACTTTCGCATTTATAATATTAGTAAAATAGAAGTAAAGACTGCGGATAATAGCTAGTTAGGTATAAAAAGGAAACCCTGTATTTCAGGTTCGAAGCGGACCCCAACGTCAAGATGCTGGTGGTGCTGGGCGAGGTGGGCGGCGTGGAGGAGTACCACATCTGCAGGGCCATCCGCGACAAGCTGCTCACCAAGCCCATGGTGGCCTGGTGCATCGGCACCTGCTCAGGTCTGCACCACCTCCTCCAGTCAACCCTTAGTTAGGGGTGACCGCTAAAGTCAACCCCCATCTAATACGAGTTGAATCCACACGTCTTTAAAACTTTAAATTACTTTAAACTCTCACCACTTTCTTATACGGAAAGGATGGGCAGGGAAAGATTTGACGGTGGAGACATAGGAAGGGGAAATATCCTCTCTACGTTGATTAAGACTAGGCAACGCATCTGCAATGGCATGCAGCAATAGATTCGCTTTTTCGGCGAATTCAAGTGACCGCTCTATCGTTATCCACCTTATAAAATAAAATAAAAATAATACATGGGAAGAGGAAGTTTTCATAGAATTGTTATTTTTAATAGAAAATGTGTTACTACTTTTTACTAAGAACATAAGAAAAATAACATATTTTTGTCTAAATTTCAGATATGTTTTCATCGGAAGTACAGTTCGGTCATGCGGGTTCTCTCGCCGGCTCCACTTTAGAGAAGGCGGCCGCTAAGAATGCGGCGTTAAAAACATTCGGGGTGACTGTACCGGATTCCTTCGATAGTTTGGGCAAGGCGGTACACCAGGTGTACCAGAAGCTGGTGGACCAGGGCAAGATCATCGTCAAGGAGGAGGTGGAACCACCTAAAGTTCCTATGGATTACGATTGGGCGAGGGTAAGTGATAAGTAAAGAACTCTATCCGAGTCGAAGGACCATATGTTTTAAGTTTAAAAATAAAATTTACTTAGAATTCTAGTAATATATGTTGCTTAATATGTCATTTTTACTAAAAAAAATTAAACTCTTTATAAATGTAATTTTAAAAACTATTGGAACTCTGACAGATTCCATACATGGCTATTACGATAATTTCTTTTGTTTTATGCATTACTAGCTGATTCTCGCGACTTCGTCTGCGTGAAACAATAAAATAATAAAAAATAAATCCTATGTTACTAAATCATAACACAGCTTTTTATTAGTGAAAGAATTTTTGTAATCGGCCCAGTATTTTTGGGTTGGACCAGGGCAAGATCATCGTCAAGGAGGAGGTGGAACCACCTAAAGTTCCTATGGATTACGATTGGGCGAGGGTAAGTTATAAGTAAAGAACTCTATCCGACTGGAAGGACCATATGTTTTAAGTTTAAAAATAAAATTTACTTAGAATTCTAGTAATATATGTTGCTTAATATGTACAGATCACGGACAAAAATATGTCATTTTTACTAAAAAAAATTAAACCCTTTATAAATGTAATTTTAAAAACTATTGGAACTCCGACAGATTCCATACATGGCTATTACGATATTTTCTTTTGTTTTATTAATTACTAGCTGATTCTCGCGACTTCGTCTGCGTGAAATAATAAAATACTAAAAAATAAAATTTACTTAGAATTCTAGTAATATATGTTGCTTAATATGTACAGATCACGGACAAAAATATGTCATTTTTACTAAAAAAAATTAAACTCTTTATAAATGTAATTTTAAAAACTATTGGAACTCCGACAGATTCCATACATGGCTATTACGATATTTTCTTTTGTTTTATTCATTACTAGCTGATTCTCGCGACTTCGTCTGCGTGAAACAATAAAATAGTAAAAAATAAATCCTATGTTACTAAATCATAACACAGCTTTTTATTAGTGAAAGAATATTTGTAATCGGCCCAGTATTTTTGGGTTGAGAGTCAAAGACCTTCGTTGTCATTTGTGCATTTGAATTTTGACATTTTACAAGTAACCTATAAAATAAAGTTTTTATAATTTCATGCGGATGAAGTCGCACGGGAACTGCTAGATTTTCATATATACCCAAAGAGATTCAAATATATAGAGTAGACATAGTTGACACTTCACTTGAAAACATTTTTCACATAATCACTAACACTATCTATTGATATCAATATAACTAATTTTGTTTAAATTAATTGCCAATAGTTGTTATTAAGTAATATTTAAATTTTTATATTTTATTTTGTGACACTGTTTTGTTCATTTTATAACAAAAGATTTTTGTGAAATGTTTTATTAAATGTCAATACACACGAGGCACTAAACTTGACAACTGATATAGTACCTTTCAAAGAAAGTACCGGTGAAAAAAATTGCCTCGTCTATATATTATTTAAATGTCTTTGTTGGTACGTTAGCAACTTTAAAGACAGAAAATATTTTATTAATATGTCCTTTCTATGCGATAGATATTAGTTAATATTTTATGTTCGTATGGTTTTTTAACTATAATGTGTTGTGCAGGGAGACAGGTTCGGCGGAGCCCTAGACAGGGCTGCGGCGGACTTCTGTGCGGCGTATGACAAGGGACAACATCCGCAGGAGTTTGTTAACGAGAAGAGATCAAAAGGAGAACTCATTATGGGTATTGGACACAGGTAAACTACGATATATTAGTTTATTTTATAATCTATACTAATATAGCTTTTGCCCGCGACTCAGTCTGTGTGGAATTAAAAATACAAAAGCAAGTACCCTATGTGTTCTTCCAGACTATGTTCTATATCTATTCCAAATTTTATCCAGATACGTTCAGCGGTTTGGAATATAAACTCTAACAAACATCCTTCCATCCATACATCCATCTATCCATCTAAATGTTTGCATTTATAATATTAGTATGATTATAAAGAGGAAATATTTGGATTTTTAGATATTTAGAGAATTTTAAAATCGGCTCAGTCGTTTTGGACTTATTTCAATACATACAAATATCAAAAATACCAAATTTTTCTTCTTTATAATCAGTATGATGATATTATAAATGCAAAGGTTTAGATGGATGGATGGATGTTTGTTAGAGTTTGTAGCCTAAATGGCTGAATGGATTTCGTTGAAATTTGGCATAGATGTAGAGGATAGACTGGAACACATAGGCTACTCTTTTTTTAATTCCACGCGGATGGAGTCGCGGGCAAGCTAAATTACTACTAGCTTTCGCCCGCGACTCCGTCCGCGTAGAAATAAAAAAAAACAAAAGTGAGTAGCCTATGTGTTCTTCCAGACTATGTTCTATATCTATTCCAAATGTTATCCAGATACGTTCAGCAGTTTGGAATATAAACTCTAACAAACATCCATCCATCCATCTAAACTTTCACATCTATACTTCTATACTAATATAATAAAGCGTAAACACACACTTCTTTGTTGCCTAAGATGTCAGCAATTACAGCATATTTTCGAATAACTCTTTTTTTAATAAACAGCCCTACACTTACGTCATGCTTTAGGCTATATATTTTCACGCCATTAAACTTAGGGGGTAAATATTTTGGATAAAAACCCTAATGTGGGAAAGAGACCATAAGTTGCTGCCAACATCAAGGAAACAAGATTGTCAAGGTCTGTCATGTCATGTCATGACATTTGCTATTGATAATTTGACAAATGTAAACGATAAAATAAAATTTTCATAATTTCATGCGGATGCAGCCGCACGCGAACAGCTAGCTAGTTAAATAATATTTAAATGTTTTTATTTCATTTTGTGACACTGTTTAGTTTATTTTATAACGAAAGATGGAGCTTATTGCAATTTTGTAAAATGTTTTATTAAATGTCAATACACACGAGGCACTAAAGTTGACAACTGATATAGTACCTTTCAGAGAAAGTACCAGTGAAAAAATTGCCTCGTCTATATATTATTTCAATGTCTTTGTTGGTACGTTAGCAACTTTAAAGACAGAAAATATTTTATTAATATGTCCTTTCTATGCGATAGATATTAGTTAATATTTTATGTTCGTATGGTTTTTTAACTATAATGTGTTGTGCAGGGAGACAGGTTCGGCGGAGCCCTAGATAGGGCTGCGGCGGACTTCTGTGCGGCGTATGACAAGGGACAACATCCGCAGGAGTTTGTTAACGAGAAGAGGGCAAAAGGAGAACTCATTATGGGTATTGGGCACAGGTAAACTACGATATATTAGTTTATTTTGTAATCTATACTAATATAGCTTTTGCCCGCGACTCAGTCTGTGTGGAATTAAAAATACAAAAGCAAGTACCCTATGTGTTCTTCCAGACTATGTTCTATATTTATTCCAAATTTTATCCAGATACGTTCAGCGGTTTGGAATATAAACTCTAACAAACATCCTTCCATCCATACATCCATCTATCCATCTAAATGTTTGCATTTATAATATTAGTATGATTATAAAGAGGAAATATTTGGATTTTTAGATATTTAGAGAATTTTAAAATCGGCTCAGTCATTTTTGACTTATTTCAATACATACAAATATCTAAAATACCAAATTTTTCCTCTTTATAATCATACTAATATTATAAATACAAAAATTTAGATGGATAGATGGATGTTTGTTAGAGTTTGTAGCCTAAATGGCTGAATGGATTTCGTTGAAATTTGGCATAGATGTAGAGGATAGTCTGGAAGAACACATAGGCTACTCTTTTTTTAATTCCACGCGGACGGAGTCGCGGGCAAGCTATATATATATTACTAGCTTTCGCCCGCGACTCCGTCCGCGTAGAAATAAAAAAAACAAAAGTGAGTAGCCTATGTGTTCTTCCAGACTATGTTCTATATCTATTCCAAATGTTATCCAGATACGTTCAGCAGTTTGGAATATAAACTCTACCAAACATCCATCCATCCATCTAAACTTTCACATCTATACTACTATAATAAAGCGTAAACACACACTTCTTTGTTGCCTAAGATGTCAGCAATTACAGCATATTTTCGAATAACTCTTTTTTTGATAAAAAGCCCTACACTTATGTCACGCTTTAGGCTATATATTTTCACGCCGTTAAACTTAGGGGTAAATATTTTGGATAAAAACCCTAATGTGGGAAAGAGACCATAAGTGGTTGCCAACATCAAGGAAGCAAGATTGTCAAGGGTTGTCATGTCATGTCATGACATTTGCTATTGATAATTTGACAAATGTAAGCGATAAAATAAAATTTTCATAATTTCATCGGATGCAGCCGCACGCGAACAGCTAGCTAGTTAAATAATATTTAAATGTTTATATTACATTTTGTGACACTGTTTAGTTTATTTTACGAGTATAACGAAAGATGGAGCTTATTGCAATTTTGTAAAATGTTTTATTACATGTCAAAACACAAGGTGTCACTAAACTTGACAACTGATATAGTACCTTTCAGAGAAAGTACCGGTGAAAAAATTACCTATATATTATTTTTTTATTATTTAAATAAGACAGAAAATATTTTATTAATATGTCCGTTCCATGCGATAGATATTAGTTAATATTCATTGTTCGTATTGTTTTTTAACTATAATGTGTTGTTAGCTAGTTTATAATATTAGTATGATTAAATGGAGATTAATTTCAGGGTGAAGTCTATCAACAACCCGGACTCTCGCGTGCGCGAGCTGAAGGCGTACGTGACGGCGCAGTGGCCGGCGTGGCCGGTGACGCGCTACGCGCTGGACGTGGAGGCTATCACCACGCGCAAGAAGCCCAACCTCATCCTCAACGTGGACGGCATCGTCGCCGCCGCCATGGTGGACCTCTTCCGCCACTGCCAGCTCTTCACGCAGTTAGTGTTTCGTTTAAAGTTTTCGATTAACTCCGTCGAGCGTCGGTGGCTCAGTGGTTTAAGCACTTGACTTGTAATCTACAGGTCTTGGGTTCGAATCCCGCTGTACCAATGTGATTTTCGATTTTTCGAATTTTCATATGTACATAATTTACCCGACGTTCTTACGGTGAAGGAAACATCGTGATGCCTGCACATATCTACGAAGAAATTCAAAGATATGTGTGAAGTCGACCAACCCACAGTGGGCCAGCGTGGTTGACTATGGCCTCGTCACCCTAACTTAGTGTAGGCTCCGAGCCCCTCGGTGGGGACGTATAGTGAGCTGGTGATGATGATGATGAGATTAACTCCGTGTGCAATTAAAAAAACATACAGACGAATTGAGTACCTCCTTTTGGGAAGTCGGTTGAAAAGTGAAATTTCATCAAAATCCAATCGACCGTTTAGGCTACAAACTAACAAACATCTAAACTTTCGCATTTATAGTTTTTTGTTAGAGTTTGTAGCGTAAACTGATTAGAGCTCGATGTTTGTCACAGATGTAGAGAATATTCTAGAACATATAGACTACTTTTTTTTTTTTTTTAATTTAACGCGGACAGAGTCATCAGCGAAAGCTAGTTTATATATGTTTATACAATTATTAAAATCCGCAGTGTTCCGTTAGAAAAAAATTGCCTTATTCCATGCAATGAGACAAACTCCGCCTTTACAAAGAGATAAAAAATGTATAGAGGAGGTACACTTGGAACTCTTTTTTGCATGAAATCAAAACATGTCAATATAATTGTTTTTAAATTAATTTTCACGTCCAATTGCCAAAGTCACTAAATAATTTTAAATGTTTATTTTATTGTCACACTGTTTAGTTTATTTTTTTTATAATAAAAGATGGAGGTTATTATAATTTTGTATAATGTTTCATTACATGTCAATACTGATATAGTACCTTTCAGAGAAAGTACTGGTGAAAACATTTTGTTCAGTCTCGTCTATATATTTAAATGACTTAGATGGTTGTACTCGTACAATAATTTTCCAATACTCTCGTAAATCTCAATAATTGATTGTTTTTTGATAATCATACTTCATACTAATATTATAAATGCGAAAGTTTAGATGGATGGATGGATGTTTGTTATAGTTTGTAGCCTAAACGGCTGAACGGATTTCAACGAAATTTGGTATAGATGTGGAGGATAGTTTGGAAGATCACATAAAAAAAAGGCTACTTTTGTTTTTTTTTATTTCACGCGTGCAGAGTCGGACGAAAGCTTGTTTTTAATATATTTAAATGTGATATATTTTATTTTCAGAGAGGAGGGCAATAATTACATCCAGATGGGTGCTATAAATGCCCTGTTCGTGTTGGGGCGCACTATCGGCCTGGTGGGGCACTACCTCGACCAGAAGCGCATGAAACAACCCCTCTACCGCCACCCCTGGGACGACATCACCTACATGCCGCCCCACAACTAGATCTGACGAATTCTATATCAATCATTTATATCGATGGGTGAAAAGTGTTTTAACCGCTATTAGGTTAATTCAGTTAAGTTTGCATTTTTAGGACAAAAAACATAAAAGAAAATCCTGATAATAATTTCAATAAGATTTTCAGACTACATTCTACATTAAAATTAATATAATTGTATATTTTTATTCAATCTACT
Source organism: Papilio protenor (assembly GCA_029286645.1). Classification (NCBI taxonomy): domain Eukaryota; kingdom Metazoa; phylum Arthropoda; class Insecta; order Lepidoptera; family Papilionidae; genus Papilio; species Papilio protenor. The sequence goes on along the minus strand of JAGSMZ010000046.1, from coordinate 2,205,717 downwards.
GACTTAATAATTGCTTTTTCGCGCTTCATACATGGCTATTTAAAAACGACACTACATTTTGATTGTTTAAACGCCACAAAATATCTCTGATCTTTATGAAACCCGAAAACGACGCAGAAAAATTCGCTGATTCTGAATATATATGTGTGTATATATGTCATGTGTGTCATGTGCGTCATGTGCGTCATGTGTGTCATGTATGTCATATGTGTCATGTATGCCATGTGTGTCATGTATGTCATGTATTTCATGTATGTCATGTATGTCATGTATGTCATGTGTCCTGTATGTCATGTATGTCATGTGTGTCATGTATGTCATGTATGTCATGTATTATATGTCATGTGTGTCACGTATGTCATGTGTGTCCTGTATGTCATGTGTGCCATGTATGTCATGTATTTCATGTGTGTCATGTGTGTCATGTATGGCATGTATGTCAGATGTGTCAGGTGTGTCATGTGCGTCATGTGTGCCATGTATGTCATGTGTCATGTATGTCATGTGTGTCATGTGTGTCATGTGTGTCATGTGTGCCATGTATGTCATGTATGTCATGTAGGTCATGTAATTCATGTGTGTCATGTGTGTCCTGTATGTCATGTGTGCCATGTATGTCATGTGTGTCATGTGTGCCATGTATTTCATGTATGTCATGTTTGCCATGTATGTCATGTGTGTCATGTATGTCATGTTTGCCATGTATGTCATGTTTGCCATGTATGTCATGTGTCATGTATGTCATGTGTGCCATGTGTCATGTTTGTCATGAGTCATGTGTGTCATGTGCGTCATGTGTGTCATGTATGTCATGTATGTCATGTATGTCATGTGTGCCATGTATGTCATGTATGTCATGTGTCATGTGTGTCATGTGTGTCATGTGTGCCATGTATGTCATGTATGTCATGTTTGCCATGTATGTCATGTATGTCATGTGTGCCATGTGTCATGTTTGTCATGAGTCATGTGTGTCATGTGTGTCCTGTATGTCATGTGTCATGTATGGCATGTATGTCATGTAGGTCATGTAAGTCATGTGTGCCATGTATGTCATGTGTGCCATGTATGTCATGTATGTCATGTGTGTCATGTGTGTCATGTATGTCATGTATGTCATGTGTGTCCTGTATGTCATGTATGTCATGTGTCATGTGTGTCATGTATGTCATGTGTGTCATGTATGTCATGTATGTCATGTGTGTCATGTATGTCATGTGTGCCATGTATGTCATGTATGTCATGTGTCATGTATGTCATGTGTCATGTGTGTCATGTGTCATGTCCCCGATGATGACTTACGACCAGTGTGCGCAGGCAGAGGTCCTGGTGCGGCGTGCGCACGTCGAGCGCCGCGCGAAGGTCCCACACTTTAATCTTGCCGTCGTACGCGCCGCTTACTATCCGCTTGTTGTCGAAACTGGAGTAAATATATATATATATTATATAGTGGTCGACTCTTGGTCGAAATTTGTTAAATATGATAATACGTATATGGACTAAATGTGGTCGAAATTTGAACAAAAATCATTTTTTTTTTCAAATTGATTTTTGTTCCCATGCGACTTCATCCGCATAAAATTATAAAGAAATCATTTTATTGTTTACATTTGTCAAATTATCAATAGCAAATGTCAAAATGACATGACATGACAAACCTTAGCAATCTTTCTTTCTTGATGTTGGCAGCAACTTATGGTCTCTTTCCCACATTAGGGTTTTTATCCAATTTACTTACCCCTAAGTTTAATGGCGTGAAAATATATAGCCTAAAGCGTGACGTAAGTGTAGGGCTTTTTATTAACAAAAAGAGTTATTCAAAAATATGCTGTAATTGCTGACATCTTAGGCAACAAAGAAGTGTGTGTTTACGCTTTATTATATTAGTATAGATGTCAATATCGCCTAAAATGGCGGTTGAAACAAATAGCCTTTCACCCGTCGATATTTTATTACCACTTCATAGAACTACGAACTCTGTTAAAACCTTTTCCCTTACCACCCTTTGGATGGGAAGGAAATGGATTTGGGTATAGGAAGGGAAAATATCCTCTTAACGTGCTCTTTCGATTAAAAATATATGGGCTGGTCGTTTCGCTATTTCGGCGAATTTAAATCGCTTGCTCATTTGTCTTATGTTAAAATAGATGATTTCATGGGTTGGGTAAAGGGAGGCTGCCCTTTTAATGTAATATAGGTGAAATATTTCGAATAAAACAATAATATAGTTGCCTCTCCCAACCCTAGATAATCTAGCGATAGACAGACAAAAATAACAGTTGTTTTCAATTATTTTTGTATATAATTTCTCATAACTCTTGTGTTGGCTGACAATTTTTTTTTAAATATTCAAATTGCGACCCGTGTATGGCGGTTTTAACTATATTTTGTAAATTAACCTCATTGAAAATAATTAATCTTGAATATGCAGTAATTTTATGATAATGACAATTTTTTATTTAAATGCTTATTTAAAAAAATCCTCAAAAACAACGAATTTAAGTGTATTTTATGTAAAAGCCAACACAAAAGTTTTATTTCTACACTAGATGGCGCTAATATTTATAAATATTTCAAACATAATTTAATTAATAAAAATGATTTTAATATAACAATATTGAATATAATTTATAATAGTTAATAGTAAAAAGCACAATAATCAACGCCATCTATCGATGAGTTCGTGTAAGTAGTAAATCATTTCGCTTCGGGATCAAGTTTTGTAGAATTTGGTTTAGCTTAAGTTATAAATAAGACAGCCGTTTACTTAGTAACTGGAAATGTATATTTTAAAATTATCATTTTTGTATGGAATTTAATTTCACTACAAGTACAATATATTCTTGATATTTCCTTAAAATCTTATTTAAAAGGTTTCTTTAAATTAAATTCTCTTATTACTATACTATTAATACGTTTTTCTTTGACTTATTTTAGACTATATCTACATTTTATTAGTATATTTTTATGTATATATTTAATATTTGATATATAACATTAAATATATCTATAAATATATAAAACGGCTGTCTTTGTCAATGTCACAATGTAGGTATATTTTTCTATTGTATAGTTTAGTTAAGAATTGACATTTTATCGCTTTATGGCAACACCGTTATAAATAACAATGACAATTACTGGCAACACTGGTATGCGAATATTTAATTACAATTTTATAGTTTGAAAACAATCTAAAATTATAACAAAAATATATTAAAAACCCTATAATTCTTAAAAAAGTTTTAGAACTGACGATAATTCTGACGCGGTCATAATAAATTCTGACAGCACAATTAATGTCATGTCACAAGATCCTTGTCATATTGTCATGTCTTATGTAATTTTCCATGTTTTTTTAGGTTTTTACAATATTTTGTGACAATAGCAATAACAATGTTTCACCGGGTCAAATATGTTTTTCCGACTATAATATTGATATTTCTGTCTTATTGTTTATAATACATTAAATGCACGAAAATTAGATTTTTATATGAAATGTTGAATTCCAAAAATATGTTCGAATCTAGACAAAATTTAGATTCAAGCTTAAAATCACTTTTAGGTATAAAAAGTAAATATTCTATTTATTTAGTCTAACCAGGAATATTAAAGTGTAGGTTTTTAAAGCGTTTCTATCGACGCAAAGAAATTTATTATATATTTTTCAAAACATGGCAAAGGTTTTTAGATTCCTGATCGGACTATAATTAGTGAAATTTACTCGAAATATTTTAGAAAATGCAGTTATTGTTTATTTCTAGTGGAATATTGTAATTTACAGCCTTACAAATAAATTTGGTATAAAGTTAAACTTAGGAATAAACTGAGTATAAGCATATTTTGTACTAACATTGGCTTATAATCAGTTTATTCCTAAGTTTAACTTTATACTGCGTTTATTTGTAAGGCTGTTAGTGTTTATATTTGTATTATTTCCTATTTTGTTGACTTCAAATTGCTTATTTATGTATTCTTGTTATTATTTTAGGTTGATTATTCATGTTTTCGTTGCCGAAGCATTTATTGTCCTCACTATTTAAAGATACATGTTTTTGTAGATGTTTCGGAAGTGAGAACTCAATGTGGTTTACTGACCTCTATAGATTTTGTTGGATAGATGCTTAGAAATAACAGTCAATTATATTATAAATTCTGAATGGAATTAAAAGAAATCTTCTTAATAAATATATCTCATGTTATTCGGCAATATTATAGCTTGTTAATAGTGAAAGATTTTTTTTAAATTCAGTAGTTTTTGTGTTTTTTCGTTCCATACAAAAAATATAAATTTATATTATTTTAGAAATTTAAATTTTCATTTTTAACAAAATACCAGAACAAATATGGGGTAATTCTAAGCCTAGCCTTGTCTATAGAGGTCAGTGGTATTTATGACGTCAAGTTGCGGGACGGGGTTGTATTTAAGTTATGGTTAAGTTACATTCTGTTTAATCTCTAATTTATTGGTGTATTTGTGAAAATGGTTGGTATTCTTGTAAATATTGAAAATTTGTCAACTTATTGGAATATATTTTTTTTATTTACTGCATTCTTTTTATATTATTTAACCTGTCCTATAAGCTTTAAATAAACAGGTGTGTCCTCTACACATGGCGTCCTTTACTATGCTATATTTAGGCCAGTTCCCCACATTTAACCATTCGTTAGCATTTTTGGTTCGATAACTTCATGAAGTGTGTTTTCGAACAATGTAACTCGAGTTTAATTCCAATGAAAGACATGTAAGAAATGTATAGACTAGCATAACGAACAACATTTTTCACCGGTACTTTAAAGGTGGTACTATGTTAGTTGTAATTAGCGCCATCTCATGACGTATTGACATGTATTAAAACATTTTACAAAATTATAATAAGCTCCATCTCTTGTGTATAAATTAAACTAAATAGTGTCAAAATAGTAGATCATACAAACATTTAATTATAATGTAGTGACATCTATTGGCAATTAATTTAAACACAATTAGTTATATTTACAAGTGGTTTTGTGGATATAGTTAGTGAGATGTGAAAAATGGGAAAAGTGAAGTGTCAACTATGCCTTTTCTATATATTTTTTAAATCTTTGATTCCAGTGAAACTTTAGTCAACCTAACATTAATGAATCTGTAGGTAACGATAAAATAAATGGAAACTTCAGGAACCCAGCATTAATTATTTTGTAAGAATTGCCAAATAAAGTGTTTATTACTGTAAAATAAGTGTAGCCAAGTTAGAAAATGTATTTTAACAAAAATATGTTGAAAATATCGAGTTTTAGTGTAAATTGTATAATTTAGGGTTTGCATTGGAATCTGGTAGATTCCACGAATTTCTTAACGAAAAAAGGTAAAAGAAAACACTATAAAAGATTATAACTTTGTTTATTATAGCTAACAGTATGCATGAGTCGCAGCAAACGGAGCGGTCGCTAATAAACAAACATCCAAAACATTTTAATATCAACATTGTTCCAAAACAAAAGGCACGATTTACAAGTTTCTATATTGACTCAATATTAATTTATATAGACACTAGATATATAATCTATAGATGGAATATGTCAGAAACGTCTAGAGTCGATTTTCTAAACATTTTATTTTATAAATGACAACACTATTTACCCCCAAAAAGGAGGCATTTTCCTCTCACTTTAATACCCGATCTATATTTTATACATCTATGCGACATTTTCAAACATTTTATAAAAATTATTACAAAAAATGATCTCAGAATGTCTAAAAACCGCTCCGTATGCAAATAAAAAAAAATTGCGACGATCACTTAAAAAAACATATATTTCCTAACATAATGAGTTTTCATATAAAATTAGACCGAGGGAAAGCCCAAGTATGTCGGTAGAAAAAAAGTGAAAAAGCATACAAAGTTGGAGTTCACTTCTTGATAAAAACCACACTTTTCCGACTTTCCTTTTCAAAGAAAAAAAAAAAAAACAAACTAGTAATTACTTCTTACTAATCTTATTAGTTACTATTTAGTAACAACTAATTACTAGTTTTTCTTTAAACTTCGAAAATCGTTCAAACGACAAAATACGCAGCAACAAAAATCCCGAAAAATCACCCAAAAAGTACCAAACAAGAACCTTCCATCGGTCAAAAATACAAAAAGATTTGCGAACAATATTACAAATATAGTGTGACCAGGAAAATAAAACACCTCACTTTATTATAGAATATGGTCCATATTTTTTGAATGGCAACAATTTCATTAAAAATAAATTCGTTGTTAAGAAATTCAAATCCAATTGTCAAAGTATTTTATTAGAATCGCAAAAATGACCACAAACATAAAAAAGGTGCCAAAGTCTACAATATTGGGCTAAGAAAAACATTAAAATCTATCAATTTTCGTAGTGAGGTGACATGTTTAAAAACATCGATTTTGATGTATATCGAATCACAAACAATCGAATTATAGGATAGGATAGGAGGATAGGATAGGATAGGATAATTATAGGATAGGATAGGATAGGATAGGAGGATAGGATAGGATAGGATAGGATAGAAGGAGGATAGGAAAATATGCCCGCTTTTATATTGCGTTTTATATTTTCTATAGTTTTTACTATATTCCCGGTCAGACTAAATAACCTATGAGTAGATAACAATTAACATATAAATAATAAATTACATTTTACAATGAAAATTTGGTACAAAACATCCAATTATTTTTGGACAAATTAATGGCTATACAAATAAAAGCAATTAAACACAAAGGGTGGGTTGTGGCCGGATATTTATACATAAATCCATATATAATCATATTTTTAAGCAGAAATCGTATCAAATACTTGCAAATATTATGTAAACATATATACAAAAAAATACTCTGACTGTTTACAATCTGACAGATGTCAAAATTTTAATCGCATTTGAACGCTGTGAAAATTTTTAAATCTTGTTTCAGTAACCGGACATAAATCATAAAACTCGTTAATTTTAAAATAATTTTGTTAAAATGCTTTTTTTTTACATAACTATATAATAATTGGGCAATTTTTTTTACAATTTCACTGCAATTTATTTTATAATTTTCATAAAATAGCTAAAGACAGTTAATAATGTCTGCTATGTATAGAAAATGCTCATTTTTTGAATTCAAAATAGATTTTAAATTGAATAAAAATGTTTACATAATATTAAAACAATTACGTTATTCCAGATTTCTGCTTAAAATATTTTAAAGTGATTTTTTATACATTTAAAATTTAACCTTAATTGAAACATTTTATTTAATATGTAAAGTGTCTTTTAAAGTTTCATTTTATCTTGATTTTCTGATTTTAAATTGAAAACATTAAAATCTCATTATCAAACTTAACTATTGATTTAACTTGATTTTTTAAACTTAACTACAAAATCAACATTTAAAACCCAAATACATAAAAATGTTTTTTTATATTTGATATCAAATAAATTTTATCTTTCAAACAAACTAAATTTTTAGATATAAATTTATTTCACTTTTGATAAAACGTCTGTAATTTTTTTCTATACGTCAAAAATAAAAACATTTCTTTCATGATTATTTAGTAAAAACAATTACAATATACTAATTTCTTGTTCCAAAAAAAAAAAATTAATACCATTTTTACGATAAATTCATAAACTCCAAAAAAATACCGAAAAAAATCAGATATAAGTCACATCACTTTGACTCACATTTTCTTAACAAAATCATTACAAAATGGCCGCCATGTTTGGATTTTGACGTTTGTGTTTATATTTCTATTTTAATTTAGAACTAATTAAGAATATAAACTTAATTATTATTAAAAAAACTAAATATCAGAAATATGAACGTCAGAGGAACAAATGGAGATATATTTTTTCTATACTAAGCGACGGTTTTCATACAAAATACAAATATAACCTAAAAATTATTTCGATTACACGCCTAAATATATTCTTGATTATATTAAAATATCATCTTTTTTTAGAAACTATAATGGAATTACATATTTTTTATACATTTTAGTTATTTATTTTATATATTTACTTATATATCAGTCATAGGACATGATTTTACTAATAAAAATATAAATAGTAACTATATATAATAAAAAATAATATAGTTTATTTCAAATTAAAATATAAATGATTTAAAAAAAGAACTTTATTTCATAAATATCCATTAAATACAAAAAAAAAATTGATTAAAATAAAATTCAACATATTTATTTACTTTTGCTATATTTTATAATGAAATAAAATATATTTCATTTATTATATGCAGTAACTATACTTATAAATAGATTTTGGTCTGTTACATTATGTACATTAGGAATTACATACTTTATATAGCGATTAGCTTCACCGCTGGCGTTACCTCAATATATAACATTAATTTTTGACACAAAAAAACACTTCGTAACTATTCAAAGACGTGAAATAACCAAAAGGACCCCCTAGGGGGTCACTATTTGAAAAATTATTCAGGGGGTTCAACTGAAACTATGTGTATGGAGTCTACAAAACACTTTGGAGGTCACATATTGAAGAAATGGTCACAGGTTTACTGTAAATATTTCTTTGTATGGGGTCTACGTTACACTTTCGGGGTCACAACATAAGGCAATATATAGCGAGTTTACTGAAACGATTTTTTTTATGAGGTCTCAGAGACACTTGAGGAGTCACAATTTAAGATGTCCACAGGCTTTACTGAAACTTATTGTTTAATATAGGATTTATACGACACCTTGGGGGTCATAACTTAAAGATATTTAGGGATTTAACTAAAACTGTTTTATAGGGGGTTTACTACACACTTTGGGGGTCACAATTTAAAGAAATATAGGAGGTTGTCTGAAAACAATATTTGTATGGGGTCTTCGAGACACGTTTGGGGGTGCTCTGAAACTTGTGTGGAGTCTTTAAGGTAGTTTTAAGTGTTTTTTGTTGCCTTACGAGGTGTCGTCCTCCCTGCGGCGCGCCGCCACTATAGTGAGGTCGGGGCGCGTGCGCATGAGGGCGGAGGGCGAGGGCGCAGCGCCCGCGCCGGACGCGGAGCCCTCGCGGAGGGACTCTATCGATGCCACACGGATTGAAGGCCACTTACCACCTGAAAAAGCAATTTCACAGTTATATGGACTTTTAAGATAATTCGACGATTAGATGAATGACGTTTTTCAAAATTTCTCGGAAATTAGATTACTAAAAAGAGCTAGTATTTAACAATATTTTTACGGATAAAAAAAATTTAAAAAGTCCAACAATTACGACATTGTAGGCTATATATTTTCCCGCTATTGCATTTAATATATGGTCGTCTATACCAATATTATAAAGAGGAAATATTTGTTTTTTTTTTTTTTTATACAAGATGATGGCAAACGAGCAAGCGGCCACCTAAATCCGCCAAAATGGCGAAGCGACCGCTGCCCATAGACATCAGCAATTGCAAATGCGTTGCCTACCCTAAATCGACGGAGGAGGAGACGCACATAAAGATGATATTTTCCCCTTCCTATGCGTCTCCTCCACCGTCAAATCCACTTATCCCATCCATTCTTCTCTTATAAGAAAAGGGTTGGGACAGGAAAGGGAGTAAAAATTGGGCCTCCGGCACCACACTCATCAGACGAAACGCGGAATTGCGTCCACTTCACGCCGTCTTCTGTGGGTCGTGGTCTACCGTGCGAGCCGACCCATTCGTGCGAAGATGTTAAAGCGGGCTCTACCACTGTTGTTTTTGTATTTTTGTATTGAAATAACTCAAAAACTACTGGTCCGATTTCAAAAATTCTTACACCATTAAAAAGCTACGTTATCAGCGAGTGACATAGGCTATAATTTTATTTTTTATTTTTAATTCCACGCGTGCAGTCATACATTATATACATACTGGTGGCAGGTTGTGTGGCATATTGACATTTGTCATGCGGACTTGTGACCCCCGGGCCGCTGTCCTCATCTGTCATATTTCCCAATAACTTTTTACTCTGTAACAAAAGAAATTTATTAATATAAATGCAAAAATGTTGATGTTTGATAATGTTAGGGGGAGTGTAATATTTTGTGGGTTAACGTTAGGGGGAGTGTAATATTTTGTGGGTTAACGTTAGGGGGAGTGTAATATTTTGTGGGTTAACGTTAGGGGGAGTGTAATATTTTGTGGGTTAACGTTAGGGGGAGTGTAATATTTTGTGGGTTAACGTTAGGGGGAGTGTAATATTTTGTGGGTTAACGTTAGGGGGAGTGTAATATTTTGTGGGTTAACGTTAGGGGGAGTGTAATATTTTGTGGGTTAACGTTAGGGGGAGTGTAATATTTTGTGGGTTAACGTTAGGGGGAGTGTAATATTTTGAGGGTTACTTTATCAGTACCTTTATCTGAGGGTACCTCTATCAGTACCTTTATCTGAGGGCACCTCTATCAGTAACTTTATCTGATGGTACCTCTATCAGTAACTTTATCTGATGGTACCTTTATCAGTAACTTTATCTGAGGGTAACTTTATCAGTAACTTTATCTGAGGGTTACTTTATCAGTACCTTTATCTGAGGGTACCTCTATCAGTAACTTTATCTGAGGGTTACTTTATCAATAACTTTATCTGAGGGTACCTCTATCAGTACCTTTATCTGAGGGTACCTCTATCAGTACCTTTATCTGAGGGTAACTTTATCAGTAACTTTATCTGAGGGTACCTCTATCAGTACCTTTATCTGAGGGTACCTCTATCATTAACTTTATCTGAGGGTACCTCTATCAGTAACTTTATCTGAGGGTAACTTTATCTGAGGTTAACTTTATCTGAGGGTACCTCTATCAGTAACTTATCTGAGGGTTACTTTATCAGTACCTTTATCTGAGGGTACCTCTATCATTAACTTTATCTGAGGGTACCTTTATCAGTACCTTTATCTGAGGGTACCTCTATCAGTAACTTTATCTGAGGGTACCTCTATCAGTACCTTTATCTGAGGGTACCACTATCAGTACCTTTATCTGAGGGTACCTTTATCTGAGGGTACCTTTATCTGATGGTACCTTTATCAGTAACTTTATCTGAGGGTACCTTTATCAGTACCTCTATCTGAGGGTACCTCTATCAGTACCTTTATCTGAGGGTACCTCTATCAGTAACTTTATCTGATGGTACCTTTATCTGTAACTTTATCTGAGGGTTCCTCTATCAGTAACGTTATCTGATGGTAACTCTATCAGTACCTTAGTCTGAGGGTACGTTTATCACTACCTTTATCTGAGGGTACCTTTATCTGAGGGTACCTTTATCTGAGGGTACCTCTATCAGTACCTTTATCTGAGGGTTACTTTATCAGTACCTTTATCTGAGGGTACCTTTATCTGAGGGTACCTTTATCTGAGGGTACCTCTATCAGTAACTTATCTGAGGGTTACTTTATCAGTACCTTTATCTGAGGGTACCTCTATCAGTAACTTTATCTGAGGGTACCTTTATCTGAGGGTACCTTTATCTGAGGGTACCTCTATCAGTAACTTATCTGAGGGTTACTTTATCAGTACCTTTATCTGAGGGTAACTTTATCTGAGGTTAACTTTATCTGAGGGTAACTTTATCTGAGGGTACCTCTATCAGTAACTTATCTGAGGGTTACTTTATCAGTACCTTTATCTGAGGGTACCTCTATCAGTAACTTTATCTGAGGGTTACTTTATCAGTACCTTTATCTGAGGGTACCTTTATCTGAGGGTACCTTTATCTGAGGGTACCTCTATCAGTAACTTATCTGAGGGTTACTTTATCAGTACCTTTATCTGAGGGTACCTCTATCAGTACTTTATCTGATGGTACCTCTATCATTAACTTTATCTGAGGGTTACTTTATCAGTACCTTTATCTGATGGTACCTCTATCAGTAACTTTATCTGAGGGTTACTTTATCAGTACCTTTATCTGATGGTACCTCTATCAGTAACTTTATCTGATGGTACCTCTATCATTAACTTTATCTGAGGGTAACTTTATCAGTACCTTTATCTGATGGTACCTTTATCAGTACCTTTATCTGAGGGTACCACTATCGGTAACTTTATCTGAGGGTACCTTTGTCATAGGGTACCTTTGGCAGTGGGTACCTATATTAGTACCTTAGTCTGAGGGTACGTTTATCACTACCTTTTATCTGATGGTACCTTTATCAGTAACTTTATCTGAGGGTAACTTTATCTGATGGTACCTCTATCAGTAACTTTATCTGAGGGTACCTTTATCAGTACCTCTATCTGAGGGTACCTCTATCAGTCCCTTTATCTGAGGGTAACTTTATCTGATGGTACCTCTATCAGTAACTTTATCTGAGGGTACCTTTATCAGTACCTTTATCTGAGTGTATATCTATCAGTAACTTTATCTGATGGTACCTCTATCAGTACCTTTATCTGAGGGTACGACTATCAGTAACTTTATCTGATGGTACCTCTATCAGTACTTTATCTGAGGGTAACTTTATCAGTAACTTTATCTGACGGGTTACTTTATCAGTACCTTTATCTGAGGGTAACTTTATCAGTACTTTATCTGAGGGTAACTTTATCTGAGGTTAACTTTATCTGTAACTTTATCTGATGGTACCTCTATCAGTACCTTTATCTGATGGTACCACTATCAGTACCTTTATCTGAGGGTACCTTTATCATAGGGTACATTTATCTGAGGGTACCTCTATCATTAACTTTATCTGAGGGTACCTTTATCTGAGGGTACCTTTATCATAGGGTACCTTGGGCAGTGGGTACCTATATTAGTACCCTAGTCTGAGGGTACGTTTATCACTACCTTTTATCTGAGGGTTACTTTATCAGTACCTTATCTGAGGGTACCTTTATCATAGGGTACCTTGGGCAGTGGGTACCTATATTAGTACCTTAGTCTGAGGGTACGTTTATCACTACCTTATCTGAGGGTACCTTTATCTGAGGGTACTTTATCAGTACCTTTATCTGATGGTAACTCTATCAGTACCTTAGTCTGAGGGTACGTTTATCACTACCTTTATCTGAGGGTACCTTTATCATAGGGTACCTTGGGCAGTGGGTACCTATATTAGTACCCTAGTCTGAGGGTACGTTTATCACTACCTTTATCTGGACTATAAGATGCCAGGTGGAATATAAGATGCCAGGTGGACTATAAGATGCCAGGTGGACTATAAGATGCCAGGTGGAATATAAGATGCCAGGTGGACTATAAGATGCCAGGTGGACTATAAGATGCCAGGTGGACTATAAGATGCCAGGTGGACTATAAGATGCCAGGTGGACTATAAGATGCCAGGTGGAATATAAGATGCCAGGTGGACTATAAGATGCCAGGTGGACTATAAGATGCCAGGTGGACTATAAGATGCCAGGTGGACTATAAGATGCCAGGTGGACTATAAGATGCCAGGTGGACTATAAGATGCCAGGTGGAATATAAGGGGGCCAGATGGGATATAAGATGCCAGGTGGACTATAAGATGCCAGGTGGAATATAAGATGCCAGGTGGACTATAAGATGCCAGGTGGACTATAAGATGCCAGGTGGACTATAAGATGCCAGGTGGACTATAAGATGCCAGGTGGACTATAAGATGCCAGGTGGACTATAAGATGCCAGGTGGACTATAAGATGCCAGGTGGACTATAAGATGCCAGGTGGACTATAAGATGCCAGGTGGACTATAAGATGCCAGGTGGACTATAAGATGCCAGGTGGACTATAAGATGCCAGGTGGGATATAAGATGCCAGGTGGACTATAAGATGCCAGGTGGAATATAAGGGGGCCAGATGGGATATAAGATGCCAGGTGGACTATAAGATGCCAGGTGGACTATAAGATGCCAGGTGGACTATAAGATGCCAGGTGGACTATAAGATGCCAGGTGGACTATAAGATGCCAGGTGGACTATAAGATGCCAGGTGGACTATAAGATGCCAGGTGGACTATAAGATGCCAGGTGGACTATAAGATGCCAGGTGGACTATAAGATGCCAGGTGGACTATAAGATGCCAGGTGGGATATAAGATGCCAGGTGGGATATAAGATGCCAGGTGGACTATAAGATGCCAGGTGGACTATAAGATGCCAGGTGGGATATAAGATGCCAGGTGGACTATAAGATGCCAGGTGGACTATAAGATGCCAGGTGGACTATAAGATGCCAGGTGGACTATAAGATGCCAGGTGGGATATAAGATGCCAGGTGGAATATAAGATGCCAGGTGGACTATAAGATGCCAGGTGGACTATAAGATGCCAGGTGGAATATAAGATGCCAGGTGGACTATAAGATGCCAGGTGGACTATAAGATGCCAGGTGGACTATTAGATGCCAGGTGGACTATAAGATGCCAGGTGGGATATAAGATGCCAGGTGGACTATAAGATGCCAGGTGGACTATAAGATGCCAGGTGGACTATAAGATGCCAGGTGGACTATAAGATGCCAGGTGGGATATAAGATGCCAGGTGGAATATAAGATGCCAGGTGGACTATAAGATGCCAGGTGGACTATAAGATGCCAGGTGGGATATAAGATGCCAGGTGGACTATAAGATGCCAGGTGGACTATAAGATGCCAGGTGGGATATAAGATGCCAGGTGGAATATAAGATGCCAGGTGGACTATAAGATGCCAGGTGGACTATAAGATGCCAGGTGGAATATAAGGGGGCCAGATGGGATATAAGATGCCAGGTGGACTATAAGATGCCAGGTGGACTATAAGATGCCAGGTGGGATATAAGATGCCAGGTGGGATATAAGATGCCAGGTGGACTATAAGATGCCAGGTGGACTATAAGATGCCAGGTGGACTATAAGATGCCAGGTGGAATATAAGGGGGCCAGATGGGATATAAGATGCCAGGTGGACTATAAGATGCCAGGTGGAATATAAGATGCCAGGTGGACTATAAGATGCCAGGTGGACTATAAGATGCCAGGTGGGATATAAGATGCCAGGTGGACTATAAGATGCCAGGTGGACTATAAGATGCCAGGTGGACTATAAGATGCCAGGTGGACTATAAGATGCCAGGTGGACTATAAGATGCCAGGTGGACTATAAGATGCCAGGTGGAATATAAGATGCCAGGTGGAATATAAGATGCCAGGTGGACTATAAGATGCCAGGTGGACTATAAGATGCCAGGTGGACTATAAGATGCCAGGTGGAATATAAGGGGGCCAGATGGGATATAAGATGCCAGGTGGACTATAAGATGCCAGGTGGGATATAAGATGCCAGGTGGAATATAAGATGCCAGGTGGACTATAAGATGCCAGGTGGACTATAAGATGCCAGGTGGAATATAAGATGCCAGGTGGACTATAAGATGCCAGGTGGACTATAAGATGCCAGGTGGAATATAAGATGCCAGGTGGAATATAAGATGCCAGGTGCAATATAAGATGCCAGGTAGAATATAAGATGCCAGGTGGGATATAAGATGCCAGGTGGACTATAAGATGCCAGGTGGACTATAAGATGCCAGGTGGAATATAAGGGGGCCAGATGGGATATAAGATGCCAGGTGGGATATAAGATGCCAGGTGGAATATAAGGGGGCCAGATGGGATATAAGATGCCAGGTGGACTATAAGATGCCAGGTGGAATATAAGATGCCAGGTGGACTATAAGATGCCAGGTGGACTATAAGATGCCAGGTGGACTATAAGATGCCAGGTGGACTATAAGATGCCAGGTGGACTATAAGATGCCAGGTGGACTATAAGATGCCAGGTGGACTATAAGATGCCAGGTGGACTATAAGATGCCAGGTGGAATATAAGATGCCAGGTGGAATATAAGATGCCAGGTGCAATATAAGATGCCAGGTGGAGCATAAGATGCCAGATAGAGTATTAGATGCCAGGTGGACTATAAGATGCCAGGTGGGATATAAGATGCCAGGTGGACTATAAGATGCCAGGTGGGATATAAGATGCCAGGTGGAATATAAGGGGGCCAGATGGGATATAAGATGCCAGGTGGAATATAAGGGGGCCAGATGGGATATAAGATGCCACGTGGGATATAAGATGCCAGGTGGGATATAATATGCCAGGTGGAATATAAGATGCCAGGTGGTGTTAGAGATGCCTGATGAATTTAAAGGTGCCATTGGGAGTTAGATAACCCAAATAGAGCCAATTATGCCATTTAGAGTGAGACATGTCAGTTGGAATAAAAGATAATTAACTGACAGATTAAATAAAAGACGATAGATAATATAAGAGATTATACATAAAACACAGGATGATAGAAATAGTAAAAACACATGGACCATTTAATTCCAGATGGAGTCAAATGCTAAGTTAAAGATAGAATAATATATGACAGATGGAATGACAGACGCCAAGTGGAATAAGAGACTAGTGGATTTACCTTTTTGACATAACTCTCCTCCCAGAACTGCGGCCGCCTACCGTGTTGAAGATAATCATTCAATTTGATAACATCCGTGAAGCGAGGATCGATCTGTTTACTTTTGCCCGTCGGGTTCGGATTTGCTGTAAAAATGTGCCTTATATAGTTAGAGTGAAGGTCGAGTTTTATTTAATAACAAAAAATTTACTATTATAAATTTAATGAATGATGCAATGATGAGATGGAGGTGTTACAGGTGTTACTTGTGTATACAGGGTGATTGGTGAGATAAAAAAATCGAGAATATAGGCTATCTTAAAACTCGATTTAGTCCCGCAGTTAAGCTCAATGTTGAATTAGAAAACACAGTTTTGTGCCATAACGGTTTGCCAAATGAAAATGGGCATGTTGCCTAATTTTTGGAATTGCTTTTATTTTGTAGATAATCCATATCTAAACACGAAAAAAAAAATGTAACAAAATCAATATACGCATCATTTCATTACAAAAACACTTAACTAAAACAACTTCTCGAAAGACCGCGAATACGCCTCATGACGTCACTTTTTCTGGTAACAAACCTCGCGTCGCGTTCTGTCAAGTCATGCTAAAACAGACATCTTGAATTTTGATAGTTATTAAAAAATCTTTACATGTTTCACAACTCCGGTACAAGTAAATACTTGTTTCTAGTAAAATAACTTGTCACCAACAAAAAATCTATTTTCGTTAAGTTTCTTTGATGAATCCAGTTTCCATTATGTTAAATCTTTTATCAATAACACGAAATTTTGAAGAGAAGGTTATACTTTCAACATATTATATTTTTTTGTTGCTTATTTATGGCAAAGAACATTTAAAGTATAAATGATGAATACAAAAATAATAATTTAAAAAATGTAACTGTAATTATGATTATAAAATTGTGACAAATACTGACGACAGCTGATTCAATGTGACCAGATGCAATTAAATTAGCTACTCAAATAGGTTTTACTATTTTTTTTTCGTCATATTGATCGAAACATTTGCTCGTAAAATATGTCGTAAATATAAAACACTTAATAATGGAGTTCTCATAATATAACACACGCAAACTCAATTATTATAATCATTTAGACAAAAATTATAACTACAAAATGCACTGACATTCACTGAAGCTGCCACACTGCCATGTTGTTTGCGAAGAAGCGACGTCACCGAGCTCTGATTGGTGTTTGAGATCGAGTAATGGAGGGTAAAAAATAATGCAGCGTTTTTAATTTATATTTCAATTGAGACAAACATTCAAGGTCTCCAAATGTTATTATAGGTTTTAAATACTGTCTTTAAAATATTAAACATAACTTTATTTGAATTTGTAACATTAGGAAACATCCCCATTTCAACAGAGCATAAAAATCTATCAGAAAAAAATGACAGTGACTATACAGCAGTTACAAAATTATGATAAAAAAATATTTTGACGTTCGACTTTCGAGCCCCCTGGTGACAAGATAACAAAAGTTTGTTCCACAAAAAGGTGTAAAACAAAAACTATAGTTTCAATATGAATAAAATTGATTTAAAGAATTTCGAGATATTTGAATAAATGTAAAATAATTAGCAAACTTTAGAGTCCTCTAGCGCCCAAACGAAGCAACTTTGGATAGAGGTAACTTGGGTCAAATCATGTTTTCGACCAACATGGGTAGTCTACACGTTTTCCCGGACATCCTGTATACTATCCTGTATACTATTTACCTTACTGTAACCACACTTTATTTTTATAGGGACATTTGGAGAAATATGTACTTAATATACAAGGGAAGATTTTTGTTTTACAATGAATGGTGTTCCGTGTATGACTTACGTATAAGAGTGAATGGCTCACCGGCGGGCCCCGCGGGGCCGGCAGTGGCGGCAGAACTGGCCCCAGTGTGCACTGTACTGTCTTCGGAGTCATCTGTCAAAGATTGTGAAGATAGTATTGAAATTACATTTAAATTAGGGTCATCATCATCATCATCAACTTGCCCTTATCCCTTATGGAGGGTCGGCACAGTATGTGCTGCTCTTCCATACATCTCTATCAGCCGTCATTTCTGAATCCACTCCTTTCTTAAGCATATCCTCTTTCACACAATCCATCCATACTTTCTTCGGTCTTCCTCTTCCTTTGTAACCATCGACATTCATTCTTAACACTTTCTGGTTTATGTCCCCATCGTCTCGTCGCATAACATGTCCATACCACGCTAACATTTTGCTTCTCAATTAAATTTAAATTAGGGTATTCAATAATACTTGGGGTCTAAGAAAATATATGCAAAAAAGTCATGTGACATCCATCTGAATTTGTGTTGAAATAATTTCGAGTTATGTTCAACTTTTTAAAGTTATTCAAGTCATTTATTTTTGTATTTACTGAGAAACCTGTATTTAAATAGACAACACGTTATGTTATGACCATTTAAAGTTATGTTTCAACCATGTTAAGATATATTCTAGTTCAGTACAGTTTCTTGTCTATGGCACTCCCACGGCGCATTGTGCCGGTGTCGAGTAGATATGTTCTATCCATTTCAAGTCACATTTAACTATTTTAAATGATTTATAGCCATTTAAATTTATGTTTTAGACATTTTAGAATATGTTTTAGCCATTTTAGAACATATTTTAACTATTTAAAGGTATGTTTTAGCCATTTTAAGATATGTTTTCGCCGTTTAGAGTTATGTTCTAGCTAGAGCATCTCACCAGCACTATTGTCGCCGTCCACACGTAGGCTGGTGCTGAGAAATGAGCCGATGTCCGCGGGCGCGTCCGCCCAGTCGTCGTCCGACCCCTCGCGCGACCACTCCCCGCTCTCGCCTGCGCCCCAACTCACCACACGCTCCGCGGTTATATCCTATAGTTACATAATAAAATAAAAAATAAATAAAAAGCTTTCATTGATCCCTTACAACTTTTTTTTCTAAATTTTATTTATTTCTTTATATCTTTGTTTTGGTTTTTTTTTTTCAATTCTCTTTTCAGTTGAATGGACTGCCTAGTGCGGTAAAAGCCTCCATTTGTTGCCATCCTTCTCTGTCTCTACCTAATCTAGTCCAGATTTTTCCTACTAGTAGGAAAAATAGTTACATACATGTTACTAAAGACATTTAAGAAATATATAGACTAGACATTTTTTCACCGGTAACTTCTTTGAAAGGTACCATGTTGTCAAGTTTAGTGTCCTTGTGTTGTAACATTTTACAAAATTATAATAAGCTCCATCTTTTGTGAACAGTGACACAAAATACAATTTAAATATTTACATATTATTTAATGACATTTATTGGTATATCATTAAAATAAAATTAATTGAGTTTCAAAGAAAGTAACGGTTAAAAAAATTGTTCACTGTCCCGTCTATAATTTCTTATATGTTTGTATGTTACCGTAAAAATTTTAATATTAGACAAAATAATGAATAGGGAATTGTCTGTGTATTTAAGGTTTAAAAATGCTTACCAAGTTCCCATGCTGCCATTCTTGTTCCCTGTAAAAATATTTCAATAATTTAGCTTTTATAAGCGTTTTTATGGTCATTTTCCCCTTCCCAACCCTTGTAAGAGATGAGTTTAGTGAAAGAGGGGGGAGCATAGAGGGAATATCGTCTTTCTGTGTCCCCTCCTCTGTCAATTAGAGGTAAACAACGTATTCGATTATGAGAATACATATGAGCGAATTCGCTTCGCTATTTCGGCGAATCTACGTGACATCTTACTCGTGTATCATCTCATACTGTAATTGACAATGGTTATACAGGAGGTTGCAAAATTATATTTAAATATTGTTTTGATATTCGAATTTTCAAACCTACTGTAGATTTTAACACAAAGAATTATTCTACAAAAAGATATATTTCCTCCTAAAGAATTGGGTTACGTTTTTCTTGACCAAGAAATATGTATATACAGGGTGATGTTATTTGAACAGCTGTATATTAATACTTACGTTTTAGGCGTAAGAGCCTCTTCATCCGTATTCTCAGCACCACTAGTTAGTCGTTTTCTTTTAGGACTTGGACTCTCACTGAAATAAATTAAAACACATTATTAGTTAAAAATCGGCCCAGTAGTTTTTGCGTGAATCAAATACATACAAAAATACAAATCTTTCCTCTTTATAATATTAGTATAGACTAGCTGTTGCTCGCGACTTCGTCCGCGTGGAACTTAAAAAATAGGAAAAAAATATAGCTTATGCTACTCACTGATAACGTAGCTTTTTAATGGCGCAAGAACGTAAAATCGGTCCAGTACTTTTTGAGTTATTTCAATACATACAAAAATACAAATCTCTCCTCTTTATAATATTACTATAGAAGTATAGATATTTAACTAACTACCCGACTTGGGTAGCAAAGGAATATTTTATATCTTTTCTGTCATATCCATACCCTTCCCGTTGATTTCAAATATATCTTACTAGCCTTTGCCCGCGACTCCGTATGCATGGAAATAAAAAAAAACAAAAGTAGCTTATGTGTTCCAGACTATACTCTACATCTATGACTTTTACGAGATCTGTTCAGCAGTTTAGGCTACATCCATCCATCCATCCATCCTTCGCACTTTCGCATTTATAATGTTAGATTAGCAATATTATAAATGCGAAAATTTAGAAGGATGAATGTTTGTCCCTACGTAGCTACAAACTCTATCATTCATCCATCCTAAATCTTACTAATATTATAAATGCAAAAATTTAGATGCATGGATGGATGTTTATTAGAGTTTGTAGCCTAAACGGCTGAAGGGATCTCGATATAATTTGGTATTTGGTAGATATAGAGGATAGTCTGGAAGAACACATAGGCTACTCACTTTTGTTTTTTTTTAATTACACGCGGACGGAGTCGCGGGCGAAAGCTAGTTTATAATATTAGTAAAAGTAAGATATCTTACGTGTCGGAAGTTTCTCTTTTCAATGGACTTGTTTTTTCTATCAACGGCAACTTTATTAACGGCGGAGGTCCTCCTGAGATAAAAAAAAGTTAATTCAACTAAATTTAATAAAGCTACCAAACCTTAATATAGACTATTAATTTAACAAACAGATCAATATTAACACTAAATTACTTATAGACGTACAAAGATATTTGACCCGGTTAAACGCTGCCTTTGTCACAAAGTAAAAACAACATAGGCATAGAAAATGACAAAAAATTTGACAAGACAGCAACAGAACGTAAACAGTGGTAGAGCCCGCTTTCACATCTTCGCACGTATGGCTCGGCTCGCCCCCAATACCACGACCACACAGACAGACGTGAAGTGGGAGCAATTCCACGTACACTCTGATGAGTGTGGTGCCGGAGGCCCAACTTTAGTCCCTTTTCCTACCCTTTTTCTTATACGCAAAGCATGGGAAGGGAACGTGGATTTGACGGCGGAGGAGACGCATAGGAAGGGGAAATATCCTCTCTGTGCGTCTCCTCCGTCGATCAAGGGTAGGCAACCCATCCGCTATTGCAAATGTCTATGGGCAGCGGTTGATTCGCCATTTTGGCGGATTCAGGTGGCCGCTTGCTCATTGCCACCTTATGACATAATTTTTTTTTTATATCATAAGGTGGCAAACGAGCAAGCGGCCATCCAAATCCGCCAAAATGGCGAATCAACCGCTGCCCATAGACATTCGCAATAGCGGATGCGTTGCCTACCCTTGATCGACGGAGGAGACGCACACAAAGAGGATATTTCCCCTTCCTATGCGTCTCCTCCGCCGTCAAATCCACGTTCCCTTCACATGCTTTTCTAATAAGACAGAGTGGGAAGGAAAAGGGACTAAAGTTAGGCCTCCGGCACCACACTCATCAGACAACGCGGAATTGGTTCCACTTCACGCCTGTTTTCTGTGTGGTCGTGGTATTGCTGGGGGCGAGCCGGCCCTACAGTGAGAATTTGTCGGTCTATATTTGACTTTCAATTTGTACTATTGTCAATCTATTGGAGGTTATCATAGACATAAAATGCCCTACTGAGTCGGGCAAAAACTTACCATTAACATTAAATTTCTCCGTTTGTTTAGTTTCTTTATTACTCTCAGTAACGCTCGTCTCCGTATCCCGTTTACTCTGAAATCTGTCAGTTGTCTCCGGTCTCGTGTCGGTCGATCTCTCAGGTCTGGTCTCGGTCGGTCTCTCCGGTCTGGACTCGATCGGTCTCTCCGGTCTGGACTCCGGAGTGCGTCTTTCCACGCTGGTCTTTTCTGTCTGTTTCTCTGTTATCGGTTTATCTTGGGTGACAGTTGTAGTTGTGACTACGCCTGTAAAAAAGAGATTTCTAGTTTAGAAGGATTTGCGTATTGAATTTTTTCATAATATATTTTAACCATCCTCTTCATTTGTGTCCCTTCCTCTGTCGATCTAGGAAAGCAATGCATTTGGAATTGAGGATGTCTGGGTAGCGATTGGTTCGCTATTTCGACGAATTCAAGTAGTAGTGGTCGCCTATTACTCGAAATTTGACAATGATTCATAATCAATACTAATATTAGAAAGAGGAAAGATTTGTATTTTTGTGTATATTGAAATAACTCAAAAACTAGTGGGTCGATTTCAAAATTTCCCCATTAAAAAGCTACGTTATCACTGAGTAACATAGGCTGTCTTTTTTATTATTTTTTTAATTTCACGCGAATAAAGTCGAGAGCAACAGCTAGTAATTCATAAAACTATCTTTAAGATCATCTCAACAATTTCCTTAACTGGGTCACCACGTTCATCAGTTTGTGCTATTTAAAAAGAGGTAATTCTAGGAAGTTCTAGAAGACACTAACCAGTTTCACAGTCGGGCGGTTCATCCTTGTTATTCCACCGTATATCCGTTAGACCTTTGATCCTCAACTCCTCTGCCGTCTTCAGGAGACTCGCCAACTGCGACTGTAAACACGTTAACACTCACTGTGGTTAATTGGTCATTAGTGACCACTAGCCTAGTCACCCCTAGTCACGCCTTAGTCATCTTACTTGGGGTATGCTCCCCCTTAGTTGGGACGTAGATAGCCGGTGATGGTGATGATGATAGACTACTTAACGATACTGGCAGATCACCCGGGGCACAAGTCAATAGCTGGCACGCTGGCATGCGAAGTGACTTTGATGTTTAATTTTGTGACAGCTAGGGGCATGCAAGTTGAGGAATGGGAGACGGGGATGCTTAACAGTGACACGTTGTGTCATGACACAACACCCTCATGACAAAGGTACCCTCAGATAAAGTTACTGATAAAGGTACCATCAGATAAAGTTACCCTCAGATAAAGGTACTGATAGTGGTACCCTCAGATAAAGGTACCCTCAGATAAAGGTACTGATAGAGGTACCCTCAGATAAAGGTACTGATAGAGGTACCATCAGATAAAGTTACTGATAGAGGTACCCTCAGATAAAGGTACTGATAGAGGTACCATCAGATAAAGTTACTGATAGAGGTACCCTCAGATAAAGGTACTGATAAAGGTACCATCAGATAAAGGTACTGATAGAGGTACCATCAGATAAAGGTACCCTCAGATAAAGGTACTGATAAAGGTACCATCAGATAAGGTACTGATAAGGTACCATCAGATAAGGTACTGATAGAGGTACCCTCAGATAAAGGTACTGATAGAGGTACCATCAGATAAAGTTACTGATAGAGGTACCCTCAGATAAAGGTACTGATAGAGGTACCATCAGATAAAGTTATTGATAAAGTTAACCTCAGATAAAGTTACTGATAAAGTTACCCTCAGATAAGTTACTGATAAAGTACCATCAGATAAGGTACTGATAAGGTACCATCAGATAAAGTTACTGATAAAGGTACCCTCAGATAAAGGTACCTCAGATAAAGTTACTGATAAAGTTACCCTCAGATAAAGTTACTGATAAAGGTACCATCAGATAAAGGTACTGATAGAGGTACCATCAGATAAAGGTACTGATAGAGGTACCATCAGATAAAGTTAACCTCAGATAAAGTTATTGATAAAGTTAACCTCAGATAAAGTTACTGATAAAGTTACCCTCAGATAAAGTTACTGATAAAGGTACCATCAGATAAAGGTACTGATAGAGGTACCATCAGATAAAGTTACTGATAAAGTTACCCTCAGATAAAGTTACTGATAAAGGTACCAAGGTGTCATGACACGACGTGTCACTGTTAAGCATCCCCGTCTCGGGCCATGGCCCGAAACTAAATTTAGAGCCCAGGATAGAGGGAGCTGGAGGGCGGACTGTGAAAGCCCTCTGCTATCTATATCTATATATATACTAATATAATAAAGCGTAAACACACAATTCCTTGTGGGGTAAGATGTCAGCAATTACAGCATATTTTTGAATAATTCTTTTTTTTATAAAAAGCCTTTCGCTTACGTCACGCTTTAGGCAAAATTTTGCACGCTATTAAACTTAGGGGGTAAATAAATTGAATAAAAACACTAATATGGGAAAGGGACCATAAGCTACAAGCTGCCAACATCAAGGAAGCAAGATTGCCATGATAAGGTTATTAGTATTTTGAAATTTGCAATTGAGAATTTGACAAATGTAAACAATAAAATAAAGATTTTATAATTTCACGCGGGTGAAGTCGTGAGCAACAGCTAGTTGGACAATATACGAGTAGAGGAGATTTAGACTTACGTGATGTACACTCATTTCTCCAGTGTACATATAATCGAGCAGCGCTCGTAGATGCCGCGGCTCCGCTCCATCAATCACCAGCACTGGCTCCCCATGCGCCTCGTGGGCGCCCAGCAGAGCCGCCAGCAATTCTGAGCATGCTGCCAGCACCACTCTGTAACACAGTTGTAACCTCATATATATATAAGAATATAATAAAGCATAAACACAAACAACTTCGTGACGTAGGATGTCAGCAATCACAGCATATTTTGAATAAACCTTTCTTAAATAAAATACCCTACACCTACGACACGCTATAGGTGCATTTTCACGCTAGTAAACTTAGAGGGTAAATAAATTGGAAAAACACCGTCATGTGGGAAAGGGACCATAAACTACAAGCTGCCAACATTAAGGAAACAAAATTGCCATGGTACGGTAAATGGTATCATGGTCATTTGTGCGTTTGAATTTTGACATTTGCAATTGCGAATTTGACAAATGTAAACATTAAAATAAAGTTTATTTATCAATCGAGAAGTTCAATTACCCGTTAAAAGAAGAATTATACAAAAAATGCTGTAATTGCCGACATCCTACATAACACAGATGTGTTTACGCTCTATTATATTAGTATCTATACTATTATAATAAAGCGTAAACACACAATTCTTTGTTGCCTAAGATGTCAGCAATTACAGCATATTTTTGAATAATTCGTTTTTTAATAAAAAACTCTACACTTACGTCATGCTTTAGGCTATATATTTTCTCGCCATTAAACTTAGGGGGTAAATATTTTGATTGCTGCCAACATCAAGAAAGAAAGATTGCTAAGGTTTGTCATGTCATGTCATTTTGACATTTGCTATTGATAATTTGACAAATGTAAACAATAAAATAAAGTTTTTATAATTTCACGCGGATGAATCCGCACGCGAACAGCTAGTTGTAGTAATCATTCAACACGTATTGAGACATAGCCGCCTACGTATTGTAACCTCACATGTAGGTCTCTAATGGACCTCAAATGTTACCGATCAGCTATAAACTAGCGTTGAATTATCAACCTCCAGTTAATACCAGTGTCAGATTGATTTATGTTGACAATTAACTGATATCCGTCGCATGGAAAGAACACATTAATAAAATCTATTCTGTATTTAAACTAACGTACTAACAAAGACATTTAAATAATATATAGACGAGGCAATTTTTCCACCGGTACTTTCTCTGAAAGGTACTATATCAGTTGTCAAGTTTAGTACCTCGTGTCTTTTGACATTTAATAAAACATTTTACAAAATTATAAGGTCCATCTTTAGTTATAAAATAAACTAAACAGTATCTATACTTTTATACTTTATTATAATAAAGCGTAAACACACACTTCTTTGTTGCCTAAGATGTCAGCAATTACAGCATATTTTTGAATAATTCTTTTTTTAATAAAAAGCCCTACACTTGTGTCACGCTTTAGGCTATATATTTTCACGCCATTAAACTTAGGGGTAAATATTTTGGATAAAAACCTTAATGTGGGAAAGAGACCATAAGTTGCTGCCAACATCAAGGTAGCAAGGTTGTCATCATGTCATGTCATTTTGACATTTGCTATTAATAATTTGAAAAATGTAAACAATAAAATATTTTTTTTATAATTTCATGCAGATGAAGCCGCACAGGAACAGCTAGTTTCAAAATAAAAACATTTAAATATTATTTAATGACACCTATTGGCAATTAATTTAAATACGATTAATAGATCGAGTTAATGAGATTATGTGAAATATATAACAAGTGAAGTGTCAAGTATGCCTACTCTATATATTTGAATCTCTTTGCGTATCTTTTCAAAGTGACTAGGTAAACCGACAAATTTATCTGACCCGGTAGACATAAATGACAGTAAATAACAATAGCCAACTAGCGCCTCCCTAGTGAATATCACAAGTTACTTGTAGATCTGAACTTGTCTTAACTTAAACTTATGTAATATTCTATGCTTAAGTATGTATTACTAACAGAACTAAAGCGACAGTAGCTTCCCCCAAATATAATAAAGCGTAAACACACTTTGTTTTGTAGTCAGCAATCACAGTATATTTTTGAATACCACACAGAAGACAGGCGTGAAGTTGGAGCAATTCCGCGTTTAGTCTGATGAGTGTGGTGCCGGAGGCCCAACTTTAGTCCCTTTTCCCCACCCTTTTTTATAAGAGAATGACGGGAAAGGAACGTGATATTGACGGTGCAGGAGACGCATAGGAAGGGGAAATATCATCTTTATGTGCGTCTCCTCCTCTATCGATTAAGGGTAGACAACGAATCCGTAATTGCTGATGTCTATGGGCAGTGGTTTCTTAGCCAGTTTGACGGATTCAGATGGCCGCTTGCTCGTTTGCCACTTTATGTTATAAAAAAAAAGAATAATTCTTTTATCAATATATACCTCTGGAAAAATGTGATCTGCGTAAAAAGGGAAACTACCAATCAAGGTTGCTATATGTAGTTACTAAAACTCTCAACCAATAGCAAGATTCTTTATTATTATTTGAGAATTTTAAAGTTTTTTGGTCATATGGATGAAACACACAGGAACAGCTAGAAAATCAAGGGGAGCTGCCCCCCTGATGCTTTGTATAGCATGTTCGATATAATTTAATCCATTTTTAAACGTGAAAACAGTACCACCCACATAAACCAGTTTGGAAAACTATTCCGTGAATTGCTTAGTTAATTTAATTGGTCATAGGAGACACTCGTTAACAGGTCTATAACATGCGCAGTTTAAACTCTGGTAAAACCGGCCCTTGTAGGGCTATCACGAGAGCACGGTGAAGTCGGCTTATTTCTCATGTTTAAGGAAAACATCGTGATGGATCTGGGAAGAAATTTGAATTTGAACTTAGAGCAACGGTGAGTATACCCTAAGGTTGGTCTAACTTGGCTTGAGGGCTGAAACGCTGCGCAAAGTCAGTAACAAGTTATTAGATGTGTTTTAAATCTACTAACAATCAATGATCGTCGTTCAGTTTTGGTTCGAGTCAAGGGTTGATGTCGATCTTTTTTACCAGTTGCATTTGGAAGAGCAGCACATACTGTGCCGACCCTCCGTAAGGGATAAGGGCAAATGGATGATGATGATTCTGTGTTGTATACCTTAGGTTGCAATGAGCCAGTTGACATCAATAAAATAAAGAAGTACCTATACATTTACGACAAACTGAAAAGTTACGCTTTAAATACCTTTTCTTAGCAATCTCTCCTTTAATACATCCTTCCATCTTTACTACTAGCTGTTCCCGTGCGGCTTCATCCGCATGATATTATAAACCTTTATTTTATTATTTACATTTGTAAAACTTTCAATTGCATATCTATACATATAATAAATTGGAGTGTCTGTTTGTAATATCAAAAGAAAAATTCCAGATTTCGGGAAGATGATGTATTTGCGTTGCTGATAACGAAAATTGCGTTTAATTTTTTTTTGTCTGTCTGTCTGTATATCTGTTTGTCCGCAAGCCGCGTTTGTTCTGGGTAATCTCCGAAACTGGGCCGATTTCAACTGAACTGAAGAGTAGCTGACAAAGACAGGCATATTATAGGCTACTTTTCATCTTAATATTGCGTGGACGAATTCGCGGGCAACAGCTAGTCCTATTATACATAACTACGTTGTGTACGCTTTATTATAGTACTAGCTTTCGCTCGCGACTCCGTCCGCGTGGGATTAAAAAAAACAAAAGTGAGTAGCCTATGCGTTCTTCCAGACTATCGCCTACATTTATACCAAACTAGCTGTTTACGTGCGGATTCATCCACGTAAAATTATAAAAAACTTTATTTTATTGTTTACATTTGTCAAATTATCAATAGCAAATGTCAAAATGACATGACATGACATGACAAACCTTAGCAATCTTTCTTTCTTGATGTTGGCAGCAACTTATGGTCTATTTCCCACATTAGGGTTTTTATCCAAAAATATTTACCCCCTAAGTTTAATGGCGTGAAAATATATAGCCTAAAGCATGACGTAAGTGTAGGGCTTTTTATTACAAAAAGAATTATTAAAAAATATGCTGTAATTGCTGACATCTTAGGCAACAAAGAAGTGTGTGTTTACGCTTTATTATAATAGTATAGAGTATAGAAGTATAGATGGAAGTGGCAACCCTAAGCCCTAGTGTTGAGTTCTCATATTGAAACATTAAATCAATGATTAAGTCTGATGCTAATCAGGAACTTTAGTGGCCGTACTATGCGACATTTATGTGCGTATACGAAGCGTCCGCTCGTAAAAAGGTAGTTAAATTTCATGTTACCCAAAATTTTTATAACTCTTTATAGTGGACAGGTACATTATGTGAACATAATAATTTCTCCAAGCCATAATAATATAGATAAATTCGCAATAAATTGGAGCTTCGATTAGATTATGTGACGATTAATGCTATCGTTGGATGAATTAATATTTTTAATACTTAACACCATGACTGGTTCACCGGATTTCTTTAACGACTTTCTAAGAGGCTTTTATAGTAAATATAAATCGATAAAAACGTCAAACAAACCGCTTACAGCGGGTGCACATCTATCTATAATCTATAATCTATAATATTATAATAAAGCGTAAACACACACTTCTTTGTTGCCTAAGATGTCAGCAATTACAGCATATTTTTGAATAATTCTTTTTTAAATAAAAAGCCATACACTTACGTCATACTTTAGGCTATATATTTTCACGCCATTAAACTTAGGGGTTTAATATTTTGGATAAAATCCCTAATGTGGGAAAGAGATCATAAGTTGCTGCCAACATCAAGAAAGCAAGGTATGTCATGTTATGTCATTTTGACATTTGCTATTGATAATTTGACAAATGTAAACAATAAAATAATATGTTTATAGTTTCATGCGGATGAAGCCGCAAGGGAACAGCTAGTCTTTTACTAAACTATCGCACAACTGTTGTGCGTTTATGGTACCTCGGCTCTTTAATCCAAAGCGACGGCGACATTGACCGTGACGTGACAAATAGAATAAAAGCGGGATGGATGAAATGGCGACAGGTCACAGGAGTAATATGCGACCCTCAAATTCCACTTAAACTAAATGCGTTTAAAATTTAAGATTAGCGCCATCTATCAGTCTTCGTGTAAACCAAACATAGCCAGTCAAATAGCCAGAAAACTCAGGCCACTGTTAGTTATTGTGTTCTTACCTATGTGCTCTGAGAGACACGCCGCGTATATTCTCAGGTTCTACGGTGTCCTTGTTGGGAACTTGCGTCGCAAAACTCGGTGAACAGTAAAGGGTCACGTCGCAGAACCGTTCTGAAAATAGAAATTAATGTTGTTATTATAAAGATTTTAAACGCAAAGTAAGACATAATTAAGCCGGCTACACACCTTCAGTTAAACTAAATAGTTGGAGTTTAAGTTAAAACTTACGTGTGTAGCCGGCTTTAATAGTAACATCGTCATAATAATTAAATTTAAAACAAATTAGTGTGTATCCTATATTTCAAATTAAAGCAAATAGATGGCGTTACTATCTTACTTCTTACTAATATTATAAATGCGAAAGTTTAGATGGATGGATGGATGTTAGAGTTTGTAGCCTAAACGGCTGAACGGATCTCGATGAAATCATACTAATATTATAAATGCGAAAGTTCAGATCGATGGATGGATGGATGTTTGTTAGAGTTTGTAGCCTAAACGGCTGAACGGATTTCGATGAAATTTGGTATATATGTAGAGAATAGTCCGGAAGAACACATAGGCTATTCACTTTTGTTTTTTTTAATACCACGCGGACGGAGTAGCGGGCGACAGCTAGTTTGTCATAAATGTAGACTGGACAAACACAAGCTACTCTCGCTTTTGTTCTTTTTAATCCACGCGGAGTCGCGGGCAAAGCTAGTTTATATAAAACATTTTTACACTTATAACATTTAGGATTTTAATAGACTTCGTACTAACTATTTAACACCTCTCACTTAATTGACATTTAAAAAAAAACATTAAAATAACGATGCAATTAACATGTCTGGACAATTAATCTAGACTTGTAAGAACTACGTACGGTAATCCAGTTTTTAGTTTTAGATCTTATCTAGCCTAGGTGCGGTCAACATGACTAGGTGAATGTAAAGAAATAAACAGTTAGTCTCCATTTGTATTATTCCTCTGTCTGTAAATGCCTCTTCAAGGCAAACAGGTCACAAAAAAATACCTATCATAAACAATATACTAATCATACTTATCATACTAATATTATAAAAGCGAAAGTTTAGATGGATGGATGGATGTTTGTTAAAGTTTGTAGCCTAAACGGCTGAACGAATATCGATGAAATTTGGTATAGGTGTAGAGCATAGTCTGGAAGAACACATAGGCTACTTTTTATCCCGGGAATAGTTACGGTTCCCGTGGGAATTAATTTAGTTTTTTAATGTTTACTCGATCATTCTGCAACGGTTCAACATATCTTCGATATAAAACAAAGTCTAGAGTACACATGGGATAAGGTTCATCCCCGAGAAATGTCCGGTTCCCGAGGGATACGTAGCTTTTTGTTATTTATATAGTTCGTATGTTTTCTAATACGCGGTTGGTCTAGTGCTTTAATAAACATCTATATTTTCCTACAAAAGTAACCGCGATAAGTCCCTCTCACCTGACGCGTGTTCAGTATACAAGTTTGTTTTAATAAATATTCCGAGTTAACATTATAGATAAGAAATTGGATTTTTCTTATAATAAGATCGTTTGTGAACATCACATCCGTTCTAAAGATTGATTTCTCACGCTTTTTGCTAATTGAAAAAGGTCAAACATAACCTCAAAATATATCTTTCGAGCCCCAACATTTGATTGTGCTTTATTATCTTTTATCTGCATAAATGATTATATTCACTACATTTTCGGACTTTTTTATCTTAATTTCGATGTATTTTCGATTCGATATTTTTCTCGTGGGAGCGAAAGTTTAGCTTATAATATACAAATTTCTTCATTAATATAATCTTTATAACGGTGAGTCTTCACAATGACACCTGTTAAAATCTTACGTTAAGTTTTTTTTATCTGTCTTCAAGTCTTTTGATCTGACTTAAACTGAAAGCTGATTTATAGGATAGTAACTTTTTATTCCACGCTATTGAAGTCGCGGGCAACAGCTAGTCTTACATTATATGCGAAAATTTAGATCAGTGTCATCAAACTTATTTCTTTTACCGCCCCTTTGAAAATCAATGATCTTTCAGCGCCCCCCATTTTTATACAATTTCAGTGAAATTTAAAATACTATATAAAATAAATTAATGAAATTACAAATTATGCATCGCCGCCCTAACCCATATCAACGCCCCCAATTTTTTCTTTGGCCCTATAAAGCCCCTCTCCAGGCTTCAAACGCCAGGGGGCGTTATCGCCCACTTTGAGAAACACTGGTATAGAGGGACGCCTAGAGGTCCACAGCTATACACTAAATGCTTTACGTCCGTTCCTGAACCACAAAATGTAAAATTGGCTACCTCTGATTTAGATGGATGTTAACATATAACTCCAAAAAGCTGAATGGATCTGGATGATATTAGACACAGAGTTACATTACTTCTTAGACAGGCAACAGCGCGCACACCTTTGGCTAAACTATCGCACAACTGTTTAGTCTCGCTTTGTTTCCTATGAGCTTATATGAAGGCGCACACTACTCGATTTTCAGTTGTTCAACTAAAGTTGAATTGGCTGCGAAACAATCGACAATCGCACACCGTTTGTTTAGACAAAAGTGTGCGCCCGCTCTAAAAGTTACTGGCTTGGTTATTTATACGCAAGGAGTGGCATAAACATGATTGCAGAAACTTTATACGCTGACCTTGTTGACGGCGCACCTATTATATCTATATCTAGTTCCATTTCAAAGCCGTTACATACAACCATAGATAAACTGTTTTTATAACTTGCCCGCAATTCGCGCGGAATAAAAAAAAACAGTCAGTCTTACCAAATTCTTGCAAATTGTCTGATAACAATCCATTGTGTAAAATATGTGATGGAAATATTGCATTTTATTACCTTATTTGACAGTGACATTTTTAAGGTATCTGGGCCTCTATCAGCCAGCGGTGGGACAGGCCTAAGTAGGCTGTATTCTTCCAGATTAAGTTCTACATATGAGCCAATTATCCATATAGTTAAATCGTATAAGAGGTATTAACATATATCTATCGATTCATCTAAACTTTTGCATTTATAGTAAGACTAGCTGTTGCCCGCGACTCCGTCCGCGTGGTATTAAAAAAAATAAAAGTGAGTAGCCTATGTGTTCTTCCAGATTATCCTCTACATCTATGCCAAATTTCATAGAGATCTGTTCAGCCATTTAGGCTACAAACTCTAACAAACATCCATCCATCCATCTAGACTTTCGCATTTATAATATTAGTTAGAAGTTAGATAGTTAGATTAGATAGATATCTCTTCAAATTGGAGTGAGTTTGTAATATGAAAAGAAAAATTCCAGATTTCGGGAAGATGATGTATTTGCGTTGCTGATAACGAAAATCGCATTTAATTTTTTTTATCTGTCTGTCTGCAAGCCGCGTTTGTTCCGGGTAATCTCCGAAACGGCTAGACCGATTTCAACCGAACTTTCACTGAAGGGTAGCTGACATAGACGGGCATATTATAGGCTACTTTTTTAATTCCGCGCTATGAACATGGCGTGACCGTCCAAGGCGCTAACAAAGTTTACGGGCGACAGCTCGTTCACAATAACGAGAATTAACCACACAATAATATGCTTTAATATAGTGTATTTAAACAAAATACAGTCGAATTGAGTACCTTATTTTGGGAAATCGATCAAAGAGGGCGCAGCACTGCCACCGCCGAGAGGAGTAACTTAAGGAATTCCTTCTGTCGTTCCGAAGTTGCATTTTGATAAAATGTTCTCACGTTAAAAATAAAACAAGGTTACTAAATTAGGGTTTTATATCACTGATACTGTTGATTAAAAACATAAACCCAATTTGATGGAGGGTGTGATCGTGTGAAAAGGTACTATATAATACGAGAATAAAGGTACTATATAGTACGATACTAATATTACAAAGAAGAAAGATTTGTATTGTTGTATTTATGTATCATCATCATCATCAGCTCACTATAAGTCCCCACCGAGGGGCTCGGAGCCTACCCTAATAAGGAGTGATTAGGCCATAGTCAAACCATAGCCAAGTGCGGGTTGGTTGACTTCACACATATCTTTGAATTTCTTCGCCGATATGTGCAGGCATCACGATGTTTTTCCTTCACCGTACGAACGTCGGGTAAATTATATACATATGAAAATTAGAAAATCACATTGGTACGGCGGGATTCGAACCCAGGACCTGTAGATTACAAGTCAAGTGCTTAAACCACTGAGCCACCGACGCTTTTTTTGTATGTATTGAAATAACTCAAAAACTACTGGACCGATTTCAAAAATTCTTCCACCATTGTAAAGCTACGTTAAACAAGAGTTATACGAGAGACGTCAAAAGTGGAATTTGGTATCTAACGTGCCCTTTGACCTTTAAAATGCTGTTACATATTTTATGCCAGGTTCCTAAAGTTTCCATTTAACATTACCATTATAACAGTGGTAGAGCCCGCTTTAACATCTTCGCACAAATGGGTCGGCTCGCCAGGTGCAATACCACGACCACACAGAAAACAGGCGTGAAGTGGAAGCAATTCCGCGTTTCGTCTGACGAGTGTGGTGCCGAAGGCCTAGTTTTAGTCCCTTTCCCTTTCCACCCTTTTCTTAAGAGGAAAGGATGGGAAGGAAAAGTGGATTTGACGGTGGAGGAGACGCATAGGAAGGGGAAATATCCTCTTTATTTGCGTCTCCTCCTCCGTCAATTAAGGGTGGACAACACATCTGCAATTGCGGATGTTAATGGGCAGCGGTCGCTTTCCATTTCGGTGGATTCAGATGGCCGCTTGCTCGTTTGCCACCTTATATTATATATAAAAAAAAACTTAGAGATTAACGTTAGGTATATTCCAACGAGGTAAAACTAAAATTACATACTTCAGAAACGAATTTAATTTTATCGAACACTAACGAATGAAAACGTAGTAAACCCGGCCATTAATGGTTGCAGTCAGTCAAAAATCAGAATATAGATTAACCAACGGGTTAGATAACTTTGACTGATTCCAAACACGTCAGATATGACATCTAAACGTGTCACATGCCAACACGTAGCGTGTTACATATGTGTAGTGACATCCATCACTGCTTTTCCTACTTATCGATATAATGACGTGTTGAACAAGTAATTAGCATCAGAAGCGAGAATCGGAGTTATGTATTTCGATATATCGATATCGATACGGGCATAATCACTTTATAGATGTTGAGAGTTTAATTTGTTTATACTAGCTATAGACCGTGACTTGGCGTCGTAATTTTCAAACTACGTATTCAAACGACATATTTAGGAGTATAAATTATGTGGGTTTCCGACTGTATGTAACCTAAAATATCAGATTTTTTTTTAATTTTCGAATTCGGATTTAGGTGTCTAAAAACTGAACCGATTAAAAAGAAAATTGTTTAAAAAGGTTATAAAAAACTACATAAATGACTGTAACTACATGATTTATTAAATCTTACGAATATTATAAATGCGAAAGTTTAGATGGATGTTTTTTTTTTTAACAATAAAAGGGGGCAAACGAGCGGCGAGAACATCAAGGTGGTCAACAACGCCCATGGACATCCGTAACACCAGAGGAACCACAGATACGTTGCCGGCCTTTGAGGTAATGATAGGCTCGCTTCTTGAAAGACCCTAAGTCGTATTTGTTAGAGTTTGTAGACTAAACTGCTGAACGGATCTCGATGGTTGTCATAGATGTAGAGGATAGCCTGGAAGAGCACATATTCTACTCACTTTTCTTTTTTAATTCCACGAGGACAGAGTCTCGGGCGATAGCTCGTTATAAAATACATTTTAAATTCCTTTCCGGTCACTGCCCCATCACTAATATCTAGTAAAAAATAATTTATACACGTCTTAAATCCATTTTAAAACCAACAAAAGAGAAAACATTCAAAAAACCAAATTAAATAATCCAACAAACGATCGCTTATCGCTGCATTAAAGATGACAAAAAAAACCTTCTCAATTCTTTGACCTTTACCAAAATCCGTGGGAACGTAACAAAAATTTCCGGTTAGAAAATTAATGCAACTGCAAAAAAAGATTATTCAGATCTTCAAACGTCATCGAACGAAAATATGCACGGATCAAGGCCCCTAAAACTAAAGGCGGGTTTACACTGAACGCGTTTGAAACGAGAGGTTTCATGGAAACATTGTCTAAAGGCGGGTACGACAATTGGTAACTTCGACATATACACACGGAATCAAACTAAAAGACTCACTAATGGCCGGTTTCCCAGCTACATTTAACCATTCGTTACCGTTTCCGGTTCGATAACTTCATGAAATGCGTTTCCGAACTATGTAACTCGAGTTTTACTCCAAAGAAACTTAGGTCAAGCTAACACTAAAGAAACACTAGGTAACGATAAAATAAATGGAAGCTTCAGAAACCCAGCATTAGTGTTACAACGTATCTCCGATTTTATATAGATTTTGAACATAATCTGGAAGAATAAACAGGCATATGTTGGTTAAAATACACAAATAGTTTCCTAGTACAAAATCACTAAGTTTATATCAAACTAGCTGTTACTTGTAACTTCGTCCGAGTGAAATTAAAAAAAAACTATGTTACTCACTGATAACGTAGCTGAAAGAATTTTTTAAATCGACCCAGTAGATTTTGAGTTATTTCAATACATATAAAAATACAAATATTTCCTCTTTATAACATTTGTATAGACTAGCTATTACACGCGATTTCATCTGCGTGAAATTAAAAAAAATAATAAAAACACATACCCTATGTTACTCGGTGATAACGTAGCTATTTATAGGTGAAAAAAAAATTAAAATCGGCCAACAGTTTTTGAGTTATTTCAATACATATAATACAAATCTTTCCTCTTTATAATATGAGTATAGAAGTGTAGATTAGGCCTCGCCTCGGTTACGTTTTAAATACGCACCGTGGGAGTCCACCTTAAACCTTGATGATTCAATTTTATGATCCTTTTATTGTACTAAATTACTCCGACATAAAATTAGTAAACTGGATGTCATTTATACATTACACTCTTGTTTTATTTACGACATACGAATTTAGTCAATACTTTCTTAGGTTAAATAATTTTGTAACACTAACTGTCCCCCGCGACTCCAGGCTCATGAATTTAACAAAAAAAATCGGATAATTCCCAACCGTCACTCCGCTCTGTCACGTGGGGACAGATGAGAATAAAAAGTTACATCAGTCCCACCTTTTGCGATGAGGGGACGGTTGGAACTTATTTTATTTCTTAACGGTTCAATCTGTCACCTTATTGGTGATAGTGGGAGAAGGTGGGACGGATGAATTTTTTTATTCTCATATGTCCCCACGTGTGGACAGAGCGGGGTGACGGTTGGGAATAATCAGAAATTTCAATCTTACGAATCTCACTCTTACTAATTCCTCTTTTTATAAATAATTACTAATATTATAAATGCGAAAATTTGAATGGACGGATTGATCTTTGTTATTATAAATATATAAAATGGATCGACGGATCCCGATGAAATTTGTCAGACATGTAGAACAAATTCTGCAATAACACATAGGCTATTAAATCTTTTCCGACGAAGTCAAACAAAGCTAGGTATAAATAATGTGTAGCTACGCTTCCAGGCTTTTTTTTTATTATAAGGTGGCAAACGAACAAGCGGCCACCTAAAACCGCCAAAATAGCGAAGCGACCGCTGCCCATAGACATCCGCAACAGCGGATGCGTTGCTTACCCGTAATCGACGGAGGAGGAGACGCACATAAAGAAGATATTTCCTCTTCCTATGCGTCTCCTCCACCGTCAAATCCACGTTCCCTTTCCATCCTATTCTTATGAGAAAAAGGCTATACTAATCCATTTGTCATCCAGATCCGTTCAGTCGTTCCTGAGTTACTAGGTAACAAATCATCTAAACTTTCGCATTCATATTATAAAATCAGCTACACACGTTCCGTAAGCAAACAGTTGGAAGCTGTCAACCTACATAAGTTAACAGTAATTTCTACGCAACCGTGTAACCGTAAGTTAAAATGTGCAGCTCTGTACACAAAAATCAATAAAAACCAAAGGTGTATAGCCGGCATTAGTCAGATTTTAATTTATACGACAAGCTACCAAAATCGATTCCACCAGTCTGCTGCATGCGAAATTTGAAAAATCACATTTGAATAAATTGAAATCTATACTAATATAATAAAGCGTAAACACACACTTCTTTGTTGTCTAAGATATCAGCAATTACAGCATATTTTTGAATAATTCCTTTTTTTAATAAAAAGTCCTACACTTACGTCATGCTTTAGGCTATATATTTTCACGCCATTAAACTTAGGTGGTAAATATTTTGGATAAAAACCCTAATGTGGGAAAGAGAGCATAAGTTGCTGCGAACATCAAGAAAGAAAGATTGCTAAGGTTTGTCATGTCATGTCATTTTGACATTTGCTATTGATAATTTGACAAATGTAAACAATAAAATAAAGTTTTTATAATCTCACGCGGATGAATCCGCACGCGAACAGCTAGTTTTGAATAAATTCAACAAACATTCTCAGCTAATCCGAGAATCATTTGACATTCATCCAACGAAATTAACATTTGAATGGGGCATTAGTTTATCCTGCGAACCGGTTAGCATTAGGGATGTGCGGTGTTCTCTTATCTAATCTAACGAATATTATAAACTAGCTGTTCGCGTGCGGTTTCATCTGCGTGAAATTATAAAAACTTTATTTTATTGTTTACATTTGTCAAATTATCAATAGCAAATGTCAAAATGACATGACATGAAATGACAAACCTTAGCAATCTTTCTTTCTTGATGTTGGCAGCAACTTATGGTCTCTCTCCCACATTAGGGTTTTTATCCAAAATATTTACCACCTAAGTTTAATAGCGTGAAAATATATAGCCTAAAACGTGACGTAAGTGTAGGGCATTTTATTAAAAAAAGAGTTATTCTAAAATATGCCGTGATTGCTGACATCTTAGGCAACAAAGAAGTGTGTGTTTACGCTTTATTATATTAGTATAGATAAATATAAATAAATATATAAATATAAATAATAGTATAGATATAGATAGTATAGATGCGAAAGTTTACATGGATGTTTGTTAGAGTTTGTAGCCTTAACGGCTGAGCGGATCACGATGATTGTCATAGATGTAGAGGTTAGTCTGGAAGAACACATACGCTACTAACTTTTAATTTTTTCTTCTAATTGCACGCGGATGGAGTCACGAGCGAAAGCTAGTTTTTTTATAATATAAGATAACAAACGTACGACTTGCAGATGCGTTGCCTAGTAGTACGCATAGGTAGGGGCAATATCCTTTTTCTGTGCGTCCCTTCCTCTGGATTGATAGAGGAGGAGACCAACTGCTTACGTTAATGATAATGTACATATACTCTAACTAAACAGTCCAACTATTGATTTAAAGTGTACAGTAAAAACTAAAGTTTACCTACCAATAGCAAATGCAAAATAATTTTTATACATCTATACTAATACGGACTCCCGCTTTCGCCCGCGACTCCGTCCGCGCCCGCGTGGAATAAAAAAAAACAAATGCAAGTAGCCTATGTGTTCTTCCAGATTATCCTCTACATCTATGACAATCATCAAGATCCGTTCAGCCGTTTAGGCTACAAACTCTAACAAACATCCATCCATGCATTCATCCAAACTTTCGCATTTATAATATTAGTATGAAGTATGATTATAAAGAGGAAAGATTTGTATTTTTGGATTTTTGTACGTATTAAAATAACTTAAAAACCACTGGGCAGATTTCAAAAATTCTTTCACCATTAAAAAGACATTATCACTGAGTAACATAGGCTAAGTTTTTATTATTTTTAATTACACACAGACGAAGTCGCGAGCAACAGCTGGACAAAATAATTTGTACACGTTAAATGATATTTTAATAGCTTTTTCTGTAGCTTTGCACATCACTAGTCACTAGTTTAATCGGATTTCTAAATATCCAAAATTATTATTTCGAAAACCCGCTGAGACTAACCAGTTAAATTGTAAATCAATAAATAACGCATTGGCATCAGACTTCGATATTGACACATTGCTATATAAAAAACCCCTGGAAATAATTTATAGATCAGGAATCCAATAAAAAAAACCACTGCCGCTATATCACTAACTGTTGCTCGCGACATCGTCCGCGTAAATTTAAAAATTAATAAACATATAGTCTATGTTAATCACCGATAACGTAGCTTTTATGGTGTAAGATTTTTTGAAATCGGTCCGGTAGTTTTTTAAATTTCAATACATACAAAAATACAAATCTTTCCTCTCTATAATATTAGTATAGAAGTATAGATAAAAAACAAAACATTACTCGGTCTAAATAAATGCATTCGTCACGCACTGTCAGAATAAAAAACTAGTAAGAGCGTGCGCACACCTTTGACTAAACAATCGCACAACTGGTCGATTGTTTCGCAGCCAATTCTGTTTAGTTGCGTAAAAGAATAGTGTACACGTCCATAAGCTCATAGGAATCCAAGCGAGTGTACACAGTTGTGCGATTGTTTAGTTTCAGGTGTGCGGACACTCTTAAACATTACTTGCATTCGAAAAGTGCAACCGAGCGTAACAAGTTGGATAGAAAATTGCATTGAATTAGTATTAATATTCAAAAAATGCGTGCGCTGATAGACGGCAAAACATTACAATAAACCTTAAAACTTTCGCAAGAAGGGGCCGGCTTGCCCGGTGTAATACCACGACCACACAGAAGAAGAAGCAGCTGAAGCTGTTCCCATGCGACTTCATCCGCATAAAATTATAAAAATTTCATTTTATTGTTTACATTTGTCAAATTATCAATAGCAAATGTCAAAATGACATGACATGATATCAAACCATGGCAACTTTGATTCCTTGATGTTGGCAGCAACTTATGGTCTCTTTTCCACATTAGAGTTTTTATCCAAAATATTTACCAACTAAGCTTAATGGCGTGAAAATATATAGCCTAAAGCGTGACGTAAGTGTAGGGCTTTTTATTAAAAAAGAATTATTCAAAAATATACTGTAATTGCTGACACCTTAGGCAACAAAGATGTGTGTGTTTACGCTGTATTATCTATACTAAGAGACCATAAGTTGCTGCCAACATCATGGAAGCAAGATTGCCAAGTTTTGTCATGTCATTTTGACATTTGCAATTGACAATTTGACACAAGTAAACAATAAAATAATTTTATGTTGATGAAATCGCACGGGAACAGCTAGTAATAGTATAGATAGATAGAAGTATAGATAATATGCATTTATATTTCTAAAATTTTTTGCGCCGATATACCTCAATCATAATTTTACAATCAAATTAATAAGAAAATATTAACAGATCATATTTCCTCGATATTTACGAAATTAATTAACTAATAATTAATGTTTTCATTCATAATCATTTCTATTTAAAATATGAAACAAGATATTCTTCATAAAAATATATAGCTAAGAGACATTTCACACGGATGTCGCTGCACCAGTTGTGTGGAATAATTCCTATCATAAAATTAGAGTATTATTAATATATTTATTACCTAGTTTTTGCCCGCGGCTACGTCCTTGTGGTATTAAAAAAAAAGGAAATATTTTATGTGTTCTTACAGACTATCCTCTACATCTATGACAAATTTCATCGAGATCCCTTGAGCAGGCTAACTCTAATAAACATCCATCCTAACTTTCGCATTTATAATATTAGGAAGAAATAAGACTAGCTGTCGCCCACAACTCCTTCTGCACGTAGTGTAGTATGTGTTCTTCTACCTATCTACACTTATGATAAATTTCAACAAGAGCCATTTAGTTATGGAGATACGGAGTAACTAACATCCATCCGTCCATCCAAACATTTGCATTTACAATATCAGAAAATATGTTTCAACAAATTATACGGAATTTACTAGTTATATTAAACTAGCTGTTCCCGTGCGGCTTCATCCGCATGAAATTATAAAAACTTTATTTTATTATTTACATTTGTCAAATTCTCAATTGCAAATGTCAAAATTACCGTTACCATAATAACCTTGCTTCCTTAATGTTGGCAGCTTGTAGTTTAATAGCGTGAAAATATATAGCCTAAAGCATGTCGTAAGTGTAGGGCTTTTTATTAAATAAACTAGCTGTCTCTCGCGACTTCGCCCGCCTGAAATTAAAAAAACTATAGGATATGTTACTCACAGACAAATTACCTTTCCAACGGTGATAGAATTTTTAAAATAAGACCAGTAGTTTTTGAGTTATTTCAATACATACAAAAATACAAATCTTTCCTCTTTATAATATTAGTATAGATATAGATAATAATTCAAAAATATGCTGTGATTGCTGACATCCTACGCCATGAAGCAGTGTGTCTTTACGCTTTATTTATATTAGTATAGAAGTAATAGATTGTAATATTTCTATAGTTTAGTCTTTGGATAGAAATCCAGTATACATAAATAAAATAATCAAACATCAATTCCATGCACAGCTGGATGTATTTTATTCCATACATATTAATTATTTATAGTCTCCTATTTAATAATAGGCCTTGATTATTAAAATATTAACATCCAAATCTGCAGACAAATGTAATAAATTAATATCGATTCATTTAAAATCAATTCACTATGCAAACGTTAAAAAAACAGCTATTTTTGTAAAAAAAAAAAAACTTCTATAACTCAAGGGAAAAATCACATAAAGTAAGACCTCATTAGTCTAATGCTGGGTTGCTCAACTTTCCATTTTCTCCATTACTAACTTTCGCCCGTGACTCCGTCCACGTTGAATTAAAAAGAAACAAAGTGAGTAGCCTATGTGTTCTTTCAGACTATCCTCTACATCTAGACCAAATTTCATCGAAATCCGTTAAGCCGTTTAAGCTACAAACTCTAACAAACATCCATCTAAACTTTCACATTTATAATATTAGTATGAAGTATAATTACCTAGATTCATTAGTGTTAGGTTGATTTAATTGTCAACGTTAAAACTTAAGTTACGTACTTCGGAAACGCATGTCATGAAGTCACCCATTCTAAAACACTAACAAAAGGTTAAATGTAGCTGGGAAACCGGTCTTAAATCGTTTAAATGTTTCATCTACTACCATACTGCTTTCAGTATAAATATTTTATTATTTACTAGCTACTCGATTAGTTGTGCAACTAAACAGTTAAATTTGCTACGAAACAATCGACAATCGCACAACAGTTGTGCGATAGTTTAGTCAAAGGTGTGGGCTCTTAAGCATATGGTAAGTCAATCTCTGCTTACCCTTCTCCAGTAGTTGTGCGAACATATTCTGCACATTACTGTGGTGGTGTTTCCACCGCAAGCAGTACTGCTGGGGCACCATTTTCCACAGCTTAGCCACGGTTGCTTCTAGAACTTTGGTATCATATGGATTTGTATATTCTGCGTCGTGGTGAAATATTCTTCAACCTGCAACAAGAGACGTTTA
Source organism: Papilio protenor (assembly GCA_029286645.1). Taxonomy (NCBI): domain Eukaryota; kingdom Metazoa; phylum Arthropoda; class Insecta; order Lepidoptera; family Papilionidae; genus Papilio; species Papilio protenor. The sequence goes on along the minus strand of JAGSMZ010000046.1, from coordinate 2,161,980 downwards.
GAAATTAATTCTTACTGTCGGCTAGTTGATCCAAAGCCCATACATATTCACAATACCACAGGAATTAAAGCTATGTTGTAAAATGGATAAGATACGAAATGAGTATATTAGAGGAAGTTTGAGAGTAGCCCCAGTGGTTGAGAAAATAAAGAGCAAAAGGTGAGCATAGTATGGGCATGTTATGAGGAGGGATGAATCGCATGTTACAAGGAGAACGTTGGTTATGATTGTTGTACACCGGTAGAGGTAGACATGGAAAGAGATGGATGGATTGCGTGAAAGGTGACATGATCAAGAAGGGAGTGACAGATGACGAATGATAGAGTTATTTGGAGGACGAAAACCCGGTGCACCCTACGGGAGTAGGATAAAGCAGGGGAAATATCAGATAGAAGTTAAGAAATCGGAAACTACGCACATAAACAAAACAGTATTGAGATTACATGTACTACAAAGGTAGAACGAAGAAAGAATCATCATCAACTTGTCCTTATCCCTTATGGAGGGTCGGCACAGTATGTGCTGCTCTTCCATACATCTCTATCAGCCGTCATATCTGAATCCACTCCTTTCTTAAGCATATCTTTCACACAATCCATCCATACTTTCTTCGGTCTTCCTCTTCCTTTGTAGCCATCCACATTCATTCTTAACACTTTCTCGTTTAGAACACTTTAGAACGAAGAAAGAACATATTGTGTAAAAGAGGATATGAGTAAGAGAGTGAATGATAAGATTGATAGAGATGTATGAAAGAGTATAGTGACGGAAATTCGAGGCTTTACTCTTACTGAAAAACACACAGCATTATTTTTTATTCAAAAAAATAAAACCTTATTAACACGTGTGTGTTTGTGTGTGTGTGATATGTGTGTGATAATTATCTGAATCAACGTTTGTTATTTAAAAAAAAATCTTCTCTTGTAAGTGCTGTGTACACCTGTTATCTGTGTGTTCTTTTGCTTTTTTGTTTTTCTTTGTCTATAATATACTTAATTTGGTTGTGAATTTTGAACATGCAATTGGTGTACCTTATAAATAAATAAATAAATAACATGTGGTCTAATTTTTAAAATCGTCTAAAATTTATCTATACAAGTTTCATGGGCATTTTTAGATTCTCTTGGAAGCAGCTGCCTCAACTGCTAATAGCGACGCTCATCCATACACTCTTCCATACATCTCTATTGGAATTCACTCCTTAAATTCGACATACTTGTAATACGACTTTAACAGTGGTAGAGCCCGCTTTAACATCTTTGCACGAATGGGCCGGCTCGCCCGGTGTAATACCACGACCACACAGAAGACAGGCGTGAAGTGGAAGCATTTCCGCGTTTCGTCTGATGAGTGTGGTGCCGGAGGCCTAATTTTAGTCCCTTTCCCTTTCCTCCCTTTTCTTAAGAGGAGAGGATGGGAAGGGAAAGTGGATTTGACGGTGGAGGAGACGCATAGTTAGGGGAAATGTCCTCTCTATGTGCGTCTCCTCGTCCGTCGATTAAGGGTAGGCAACGCATCTGCAATTGCGGATGTTTATGGGCAGCGGTCGCTTTCCATTTCGGTGGATTCAGGTGGCCACTTGCTCGTTTGCCACATTATATTATAAAAAAAAAACTTTACAAGCAATCAGGTTAACGACCATATAAAGAAATCAAATACTCTCGTCCGTGAGATTTGTTATAATTAAGAAATCCTCAATGTCCTGGATTTGCATAAATTTACAGCTAAATCTCTATTCATAAATTACATCATTAATGTTAGTTTATATAAAAAATAGCGCATAATTTAACATTAATGGCTTACTGTCGACTGTTGGATAAACACACTTTTATGTTACTGCACATATTTTTCAACTGATTTATAGATCGTTGTAATTAAGTTTTTTAATTCAGTCCACAGCAGCTTTAGCTGCTGTTCGAAGTCAAGTTTCTATCTATATCTACACTAATATAATAAAGCGTAAACAACTTTGTGCCGTAGGATGTCAGCAATTACAGCATATTTTTGAATAATTCTTTCTCTAATAAAAAACCCTACACTTACGTCACGCTTTAGGCTATATATTTTCACTTTATTAAACTTAGGGGTAAATAAATAAAAAAATAAATAAATAAATAAATAAATAAATAAATAAATAAATAAATAAATAAATAAATAAATAAATAAATAAATAAATAAATAAATAAATAAATAAATAAATAAATAAATAAATAAATAAATAAATAAATAAATAAATAAATAAATAAATAAATAAATAAATAAATAAATAAATAAATAAATAAATAAATAAATAAATAAATAAATAAATAAATAAATAAATAAATAAATAAATAAATAAATAAATAAATAAATAAATAAATAAATAAATAAATAAATAAATAAATAAATGAATAAATAAATAACATGTGGTCTAATTTTTAAAATCGTCTAAAATTTATCTATACAAGTTTCATGGGCATTTTTAGATTCTCTTGGAAGCAGCTGCCTCAACTGCTAATAGCGACGCTCATCCATACACTCTTCCATACATCTCTATTGGAATTCACTCCTTAAATTCGACATACTTGTAATACGACTTTAACAGTGGTAGAGCCCGCTTTAACATCTTTGCACGAATGGGCCGGCTCGCCCGGTGTAATACCACGACCACACAGAAAACAGGCGTGAAGTGGAAGCAATTCCGCGTTTCGTCTGATAAGTGTGGTGCCGGAGGCCTAATTTTAGTCCCTTTCCCTTTCCACCCTTTTCTTAAGAGGAGAGGATGGGAAGGGAAAGTGGATTTGACGGTGGAGGAGACGCAGTTAGGGGAAATGTCCTCTCTATGTGCGTCTCCTCCTCCGTCGATTAAGGGTAGGCAACGCATCTGCAATTGCGGATGTTTATGGGCAGCGGTCGCTTTCCATTTCGGTGGATCCAGGTGGCCACTTGCACGTTTGCCACATTATATTATAAAAAAAAAAAAACTTTACAAGCAATCAGGTTAACGACCATATAAAGAAATCAAATACTCTCATCCGTGAGATTTGTTATAATTAAGAAATCCTCAATGTCCTGGATTTGCATAAATTTACAGCTAAATCTCTATTCATAAATTACATAATTAATGTTAGTTTATATAAAAAATAGCGCATAATTTAACATTAATGGCTTACTGTCGACTGTTGGATAAACACACTTTTATATTAATGCACATATTTTTCATCTGATTTATAGATCGTTGTAATTAAGTTTTTTAATTCAGTCCACAGCAGCTTTAGCTGCTGTTCGAAGTCAAGTTTCTATCTATATCTATACTATTGTAATAAAGCGTAAACACACACTTCTTTGTTGTTTAAGATGTCAGCAATTACAGCATATTTTTGAATAATTCTTTTTTGAATAAAAAGCCCTACACTTACACGTGTACGTCACGCTTTAGGCTACATATTTTCACGACATTAAACTTAGGGGATAAATTATTTGGATAAAATTCTAATGTGGGAAATAGACCATAAGTTGCTGCCAACATCAAGGAAGCAGGATTGTCAAGGTTTGTCATGTCATGTCATTTTGACATTTGCTATTGATAATTTGACACATGTAAACAATAAAATAAAATTTTCATAATTTTATGCGGATGAAGTCGCATGGGAACAGCTAGTGCTTTAATAAAATATAGTCTTCTTTACCTCTTATGTTTTCTTCCAATTTGCACAGATTAACCTTACCAATAACACCGTTTTTTGCCACTACCAATATGGCCGTCGTGTCGTCGAGCCAATGGAACACCCTTATTTCTGACATCTGACTACTGTCCGATTATCAACATAACAAGTAGAATTCCGACATTTCAAAACCATGACATAAATATTTTTTAAAATAAAGCGTAAACACACACTTCTTTGTTGTTTAAGATGTCAGCAATCACTGCATATTTTTGAATAATTCTTTTTTTAATAAAAATCCCTTCACTTACGTCACGCTTTAGGATATATATTTTCACGACATTAAACTTAGGGGATAAATATTTTGGATAAAATTCTAATGTGGGAAATAGACCATAAGTTGCTGCCAACATCAAGGAAGCAGGATTGTCAAGGTTTGTCATGTCATTTTGACATTTGCAATTGAGAATTTGACAATCGTAAACAATACAATTTTTATAAATGATACGCTTGTTGGAGTTTGAAAAGTTTTATTACTGTAGTAGTCTGTAATAATTGTATGATTGTATTATTTTATAATAAAGCGTAAACACACACTTCTTTGTTGTTTAAGATGTCAGCAATTACAGCATATTTTTGAATAAATCTTTTTTTAATAAAGATCCCTTTACTTACGTCACGCTTTAAGCTATATATTTTCACGACATTCAACTTAGGGGGTAAATATTTTGGATAAAATTCTAATGTGGGAAATAGACCATAAGTTGCTGCCAACATCAAGGAAGCAGGATTGTCAAGGTTTGTCATGTCATTTTGACATTGATAATTGATTGATTGATTGATTGATTGATTGATTGATTGATTGATTGATTGATTGATTGATTGATAATTTGACACATGTAAACAATAAAATAAAATTGTTCTTCACAGTATTAAAATTGGACTAATAGTTTAGAAGATATCGCGAACACAAACAATAAGGGTAACCGAAAAATCAGCTTACAAGCTACCGGACTTAGAAATTTGGAATCTTGCATAGGTAGATTCTGTTATTATACTTATACTTATACTTATACTTATACTTATACTTATACTTATACTTATACTTATACTTATACTTATACTTATACTTATACTTATACTTATACTTATACTTATACTTATACTTATACTTATACTTATACTTATACTTATACTTATACTTATACTTATACTTATACTTATACTTATACTTATACTTATACTTATACTTATACTTATACTTATACTTATACTTATACTTATACTTATACTTATACTTATACTTATACTTATACTTATACTTATACTTATACTTATACTTATACTTATACTTATACTTATACTTATACTTATACTTATACTTATACTTATACTTATACTTATACTTATACTTATACTTATACTTATACTTATACTTATACTTATACTTATACTTATACTTATACTTATACTTATACTTATACTTATACTTATACTTATACTTATACTTATACTTATACTAATATTATAAAGAGGAAAACTTTGTATTTTTGTATTTTTGTATTTTTGTATTTTTGTATGTATTGAAATAACTCAAAAACCACTGGGCCGATTTTAAAAATTCTTTCACCATCAGAAAGGTAATTTATCTGTGAGTAACATAGGCTATATTTTATTATTACTAATGTTCAGGAACTATTAATAAACAGCGTGTTTCTGGACGCCGGCGTTAAAAATTCACTAAACTTTAACTTTTCTCGGCTTACGCTGCCTAAACCGTTAGAGGTATATAAAAATGATGTATGAAAGAATTGTAGATCTCAAAAAGTTCTACAGAAAAGTCCGCGTTAGCATATATCTATCTTTAACGGTTTTCTTACAATAACCACTTTTTTGTGTACAAAGTGAATTAAAAACCTTACGCTATTTACAGCGTTCTTTTATAGGTTTCAATATTAATCCTTATCCAAATAAATGCGTTTGTTATCAGGAGAATTTAATGTAGAATAAAATTGTTCTTCACAGTATTAAAATTGGACTAATAGTTTAGAAGATATCGCGAACACAAACAATAAGGGTAACCGAAAAATCAGCTTACAAGCTACCGGACTTAGAAATTTGGAATCTTGCATCGGTAGATTTCTGTTATTACGTAGATTACTACAAGTTAATACTTTTGGTAATAGGTTGAAAAAAAGGGCGAATGTAATAGGTTATATTTGTAATTTCACGCGGGCGAAGTCGCGAGCAACGGCTCGTTTCAAATAAAGATAAATGGTATTGATTTATAGCACAGACTAAATAACCTTCAAGAATACAGAATACATCAAAATAGTTAAAAAGCTAACAGTATTGTCATCTCGTACATTCTATTTGACAAAAACGGAGTCAGCAATATTTCAATACGTCTCACTACAATGGAAAGTGTTAAGGAGGAAATCCACATGTCAATATATGTAGTAGTAATCGGTATACACAGGACTTAGTATGAAGAATAGCTGTTCCCGCGCGGCTTCATCCGCATGAAATTATAAAAACTTTATTTTACTGTTTACATTTGTCATTATCAATTGCAAATGTCAAAATTACCGTTACCATAATAATCTTGCTTCCTTGTTGGCAGCGTGTAGTTTATGTTCCCTTTTCCATATGAAGGTTTTTTCCAATTTATTTACCCCTGAGTTTAATAGCGTGAAAATATATAGCCTAAAGCGTAAGTGTAGGCTTTTTATTAAAGAAAGAATTATTCAAAAATATGCTGTGATTGCTGACATCCTACGCCACGAAGTTGTGTGTGTTTACGCTTTATTATATTAGTATAGATTATAGATAGATAGATAACCTATTTAAATTTTTAAATAAATAGGCCCACAAAATATATTTAAATATTGTATTAATATCCTTCGTGTTTTAGGTTTCTTATCTTAATGTTGCCTCGTGCCGATTAAATTTAGTTTTTTTTGAATACCACAAAAAAAATCTAAAACCACTTAAGTAATACCATATCCAGCCTAAACACCTGTGCAAAATATATTACTAGCTGTTCCCGTACGGCTTCACATGACATTATAAAAAAATATTTGTTTCCATTCTGTAAAACATCGTGATGGCACATATCGGAGAAGAAATTTAAAAATATGTCTGAAGTCAACCCGCAGTGCAATGTAGTTTACTATGGCGTAGTCACCCTTAGGGTAGGCACCGAGACCCTCAGTGTGGACATGCTCATGATGATTTTGTAAACCTTTCAATTACAAATGTCAAATATTCAAATGAAGGCTTGTAGTTGTAGTCCCTTTCTTGCAGAGCATTTTTTTCTAATTTACTCACCTCCTAGGCTTACTAGCGTGAAAATATATCCCTAAAGCGTGTCACGAGTTTAGGAGTTTTGATATAAAAGTGATTGTTGACATCCTACATAACAAAAAAGTGTGTGTTTGCGCTTTATTATAGTAACTAGCTGTTGATGGCGACTTCGCCCGCGTGAAGTTAGATAATAAAAAAAATTTAGTCTATATTACCCCACTGATAATGTAGCTTTTTAATGGTCAAAGAATTTTTGTAATCTATCCAGTAGTTTTTAGGTATTTCATTACATACAAAAATACAAATCTTTTCTCTTTATAATATTAGTATAGATAGATAATTAGCTATATCATTTTAATAGTACACAAGTTACAAATTTCTCTGTCCTGTAAAATTTTACTTTTGCAATTACTTAACCTTTAGTTAGTTTTAGAGTCCGTTTGTATTAATATTTATACAAATGTCTATATTCCTAGTATCCCTGTGACATATTTCGGTGAATAGCACAAATGTCTGTCGCACGGTAGATAAAGCGACCCTCTGACCACGCTATCTCCAAAACGTTTTAGATAACCGTATCAGACAACATTCCCCGCCTGGCTACGCTCGGTATAGTCCGACGGAGTTATCTGGCCCGGTAACACCGCTGCTATTGCGTTTATTTGTCAGAAAATAAAATAGCGATGACATGAAATAATAAACTGAACGTTAAGATGACAGCGTAGTGCCTAAGGTCTGAATACGCATGCCAGTAGTGGCTTACTACTTAAAATCTCAAAGATCCTTTTCATACCAAATCGAATCATTTTTCTTTTATGCCTATGTAGTTTTTATTTGACAGAACAGATAGCGCCTCTACCGGGCCAGATGTTTGTGTGACTATAGAGCAGGGGTAGTGAACATTTATAATACGTAACGGGTCAAAATGATTGATACTTTTTGAACGATTAAAGTAACTGGCAACTAATAATTTTGAGTACTGGCTGAATGTGCAACGTGCATGATAGATAAGCAGCGATCGAATGACAGATGACAGTTGTCATTGAATGGTGGAAAAGACGCGCTTTGTTATTATAAAATCAATTGGTTAATCTCTGTAAATGCAATTCGATTAGAGTGTGTTGTGAAGTTATCAATTAAGATGGTAGTCAACTAAGGATAGTGTTTCTAATGTTACGCGATTGTTATTCCATTATCTCCGACATACGCACGCCTGCAATGGAAGATCGTTACCGTGTATATAATCTACCTTCGGAATTGAATTCTACAAACCGCTCGTCACTTCGACATATGCATCAAAGTGGCATTTTTTAAATAAATGTTTAACGCAGTCTTAGACTTGCCATCAAATAATTTTGATTGATAATTACGTCAATTCCATGATACAGCGTTCGCTTTTTATATAATACCTACTTCATACTTGTTCTTAGTCTTTTTATGATCATCGACATGCCCAAAATATGTCGTGTGCCATTTATGGTACGTGTGCCATTGGTTCACCACCCCTGGTATAGTAAAACTTCTGTATTCGTCAACAATTCGATGCTTTTTGTTACTCGGTAACTTTCCAAAAAGATAAACTTATCAGCTCGTTAGTACATCCGTCTCGCTCGCACATCATACTGTCCCGCTTCACTCCCAACCAAAGGATATATGTAAATATTTTTATCAATTTGTTTGTTTCGCGCTCAAACTGTTTCTGTATTCAGATATATGGATGTTAAAATGTTTTGACACACCAGTATGAACGGAGACAAAATTATTGCTATTTCCAATGAACATTCCTTTATTATGGACTAGCTGTTGCTCGCGATTTCATCTGCGTTAAATTAAAAAAATAATAACGCGATTTTATCTATTAAACCCTCAACAATAGCGTTGCTATGACAACTGTTAACAGAAATTCGAGTGTTATCATCAAAACGATCCGCGATATCAATTATAGTCAGACGAACTTAATTGACCCGGTTGCGAACGTAATTTTAAACGACGAGACGATGGGGACATAAACCAGAAAGTGTTAAGAATGAATGTCGATGGCTACAAAGGAAGAGGAAGACCGAAGAAAGTATGGATGGATTGTGTGAAAGAGGATATGCTTAAGAAAGGAGTGGATTCAGATAAGACGGCTATAGAAATGTATGGAAGAGCAGCACTGTGCCGACCCTCCGTAAGGGATAAGGGCAAGTTGATGATGAACGTAATTAGTGTAACTTATGCACGAGTCAGCGTTGCGGGGACTAACCGATGACCTTGGACATTCAATATATTTTAAAACAACTATCTATACAAAAGAATCAAAGAAATAAAGCGCACAAAGCTGCGGTCAACAGCTAGTCTATAAATTATCAAACCGGTTCGGACAAAAAACCTTAATGTGACATATATGTAAAGCAAATAGACAAAGTAACAGATATTCCCACATAACTTAAACTTGTAACGTCAATCTACCTTATCACCGAATGAATATTAATATAATAATATATTAAACTAGCTGTTGCCCGCGATTTCCTCTACGCAATCTATACTATTATAAAAAAGCGTAAACACACACTTCTTTGTTGCCTAAGATGTCAGCAATTACAGCATATTTTTGAATAATTCTTTTTCAATAAAAAGTCCTACACTTACGTCAGGGTTTAGGCTATATATTTTCACGTCATTAAACTTAGGGGGTAAATATTTTGGATAAAAACCCTATTGTGGGAAAGAGACCATAAGTTGCTGCCAACATCAAGGAAGCAAGATTGCCAAGGTTTGTCATGTCATGTCATTTTGACATTTGTTATTGATAATTTGACAAATGTTAACAATAAAACAAAATTGCATAATTTCATGCAGATGAAACCGCACGGGAACAGCTAGTATTAAGATAAAAAAGCAGCCTATAACATGGCCGTCTATGTCAGATACATTTCAGTGAAAGTCCGATCGAAATCGGTCCAGCCGTTTTGGAGATTACCCGGAACAAACGCAGACGGACAGACAGACAGACAAAAAAAAAATAATTAAAAAAGCAATTTTCGTTATCAGCAACACAAATACATCATCTTCCCGAAATCTGGAATTTTTCCTTTTATATTATATTACATACAGACACTCCAATTTTATTATATGTATAGATAGATAAATTTATTGTACCACATCACAATCCCGCCTACGCACAAACGTATACTATCTGTGTGTTTAACATAAACTTTCGATTCTGGGTTGCTAAAGTCTCCATTAATTTCATCACGAGCTGTTCCGTGCGGCTTCATCCGCAAGAAATTATAAAAACTTTATTTTATTGTTAACATTTGTCAAATTATCAATTGCAAATGTCAAAATGACATGATAACAAACCATGACAATCTTGCTTCCTTAATGTTGGCAGCTTGTAGTTTATGGTGCCTTTCCCACAATGAAGGTTTCCAATTTATTAACCCCCTAAGTTTAATAGCGTGAAAATATAGCCTAAAGTATGTCGTAAGTGTAGGTCTTTTTATTAAAGAAAAAATTATTTAAAAATATTTTTTTTATATAATATAAGGTGGCAAACGAGCAAGTGGCCACCTGAATCCACCGAAATGGAAAGCGACCGCTGCCCATAAACATCCGCAATTGCAGATGCGTTGCCTACCCTTAATCGACGGGGGAGCAGACGCACATAAAGAGGACATTTCCCCTTCCTATGCGTCTCCTCCACCGTCAAATCCACTTTTCCTTTCCATCCTTTCCTCTTAAGAAAAGGGTGGAAAGAGAAAGGGACTGAAATAAGGCCTCCGGCATCACACTCATCAGACGAAACGCGGAATTGCTTCCACTTGACGCCTGTCTTCTGTATGGTCGTGGTATTGCACCGGGCGAGCCGACCCATTCGTGCGAAGATGTTAAAGCGGGCTCTACCACTGTCAAAATAATATGCTGTGATTGCTGACATCCTACGCCACGAAGTAGTGTGTTTACGGTATATTATATTAGTATAGATTACCTGATTCATTAAATATCAAATTTGCTAACCAATGTCACTAGATGGCGCTGCATGTACAAGCCAGTAACCTAATTAGAGGTGACTACTCAATGCAATACCACGACCACACAGAAGAAAGGCGTGAAGTGGGAGCAATTCCGAGTTTCGTCTGATGAGTGTGTTGCCGGAGGCCCAACTTTAGTCTATTTTCCTTCCCACCCTTTATCTCATAAGAATAGGATGGAAAGGGAACGTGGATTTGACGGTGGAGGAGACGCATAGGAAGAGGAAATATCTTCTTTATGTGCGTCTCCTCCACCGTCGATTAAGGGTAGGCAACGCATCCGCTATTGCGCAGATGTCTATGCGCAGGGTTCGCTTCGCCATTTTGGCGGTTTTAGGTGGCCGCTTGCTCGTTTGCCACCTTATAATATAAAAAAGAAATACTCAACCACGCTGGATTAGTGTGACCCCTGACCTCTAGATGTGCTTAACCCCTGTGCCATCGTTCTATACAAATAGTATAAACTAAAAGAAACAAAAATGTACATAAAAGTCCAAACAAACAACTTGTTATATTACTCCATAATCGCTACAGCTAAAGTTCAACATATCCTCCAATGTCCACATTAAACGAGACACGTAAAGCCGGCTACACACGTTGGTTTGTAACTATACTCGGCTACAAATTACGTGGATAGGCAACATTGTCACTGTACTGTTTATGCGTGTGTTACCGGCATTAAAACATTCCACCATACTCGCCGTGTTAAGTTGAAAACACACATAAACAAACTTCGTTAACTTGTTAACACTTAACACGTCGTTAACTTAACTTACTACAAACTTTTTCTGTGTGTTTCGATTGCCATGACTTATATTTTGTCTTTGTTTTGTTAAAGCTATATTAAGTTAATAATTAAAATAACGAGGTGTACACCGGTAGAGGAAGACCTAGAAAGAGATGGATTGCGTGAAAGGTGACATGATCAAGAAGGGAGTGATGACTGAGATGAGGTATGATAGAGTTATTTGGAGGACAAAAACCTGTTGGGCGCTACGGGAGTAGGATAAGGAGAAAGATGATGAAGGTATCCATTGCCGATGATATTCAATCATTGCTCCATTTATATGCCCACATAGCTGTTGCTTGCGACTTCGCCCACGTGAAATTAAAAATTGTAAAATAAAATAGTATATATTACTCAATGAAAATGTAGCTTTTTAATTGTAAAAGAATTTTGGAAATCGGCCCAGTAATTTTTGAAGATTTGTATACTTGAATGTATTGAAACAAAACGGTCTGTCCTCGACGGTATTTCCAAACCAATACGACTCAGGGTCCTTCAAGAAGGGAGCCTATCATTTCCTCAAAGGCAACGCATCTGTAGTTCTTCTGGTATTGCGGATGTCCATGGTCCATGAACACCTCTGTGTTCTCGCCGCTCGTTTGTCCCCTTTTATTATATAAAAAAAATCATTCACCATTAAAAAGCTACATTATCACTGAGTAACATAGGCTATATATTTCTCGCAGGCGAAGTCGCGAGCAACATCTAGTGATATAAAAACAATGACAAAATGCACTACACCCTACATTTCCAAATCTATTACAACCTACGCAACATACCTGAACACATCAAAATGTAAATCACTGTCATCGTATTTTGTTAACATTTGGAATAAAGAAAATGTATGTAAAATGTAAATGCTAAAGCGCCTAATACAACATACACTTAAATGTGAGTTTTATTTAAAAACAACTGAAAGACATGCGTTGAAATGTAGAGTCAAAAGTCACTTATCTCATCATCTACCTCTGCTTTAACCACTAACTTAGCGGTGAACAAATTCTCCAGAACTCTATCTTCCGTCATTTCTGTTACTCCCTTCTTAATTCTGACAACTTCTACAATCCATCTCTTGCTAAACCTTCCCCGTACCTCTCTACATTCATTTAAAGTCTTCAACATCATCGTCATCTCCTTATCCTACTACCGTAGGATCGGCGCGACAGGTTTTTGTCCTCCACATAACTCTATCATACGTCATCTCAGTCATCAGTCCCTTTTTGATCATGTCACCTTTTACACAATCCATCCATCTCTTTCGCAATAGCGGATGCGTTGCCTACCCCTGATAGACGGAGGAGACGCACATAAATAAAATATTTCCCCTTCCTAAGCGACTCCTGCACCGTAAAATCCACGTTCCCTTCCCATCTATTTCGTATAAAAAGGGTGGAAAGGAAAAGGGACTAAAGTTGGGCCTCCGGCACCACAATCATCAGACGAAACGCGGAATTGCTCCCACTTAAGGCCCAACTTAAGTCCCTTTTCCTTCCCACTCTTTTTCTCATAAGAATAGGATGGGAAGGAAACGTGGATTTGGCGGTGGAGGAGACGCATAGGAAGAGGAATTATTCTCTTTATGTGCGTCTCCTCCTCCGTCGATTAAAGTTAGGCAACGCATCCGCTATTGCAAATGTCTATGGGCAGCGGTCGCTTCGCCATTTTGGCGGATTCAGGTGGCCGCTTGCTCGTTTGCCACCTCATAATATATATATAAAAAAACTTGACGCCTGTCTTCTGTGTGGTCGTGATATTACACCGAGCCCTACAGTGCGAAGATGTTAAAACGGGCTCTACCACTGTTAACGGACTTGTAGAAACCTCCTATCATTAAATGTCAAACTTAGTAATTAATTAAAGGGCTTAATTTAAGTTGGTACTACAACTAGATATATCAATGTCACAACATATTATGTAAAATCTTATATAAACTAATTAATTCCGGTTTTAATGTAATTTATCACTCCTCCCCTTCATTTCATTGGTATGGCGAACCAACCAAAATGTCTCATTGGTCTTACATATATTAAATCCGCTTTACCGCGTATTTACCTACATTTAACGAGCCTATCGTAGCCAAAAGGCCTACAAAACAGGTATTTCGTACATGTGCCTCACATAAATTATAGCAACATACCGTATAATTTAACTTCCTCACACTTACATATTTAACTGTATAATTTATTACAATTTGCATAATTATTAAGGCGTCAAACCAGTGAATATTTTCGCTCAAATAGCGAAGTCACTGCACGTCGCTAAACAAAGCAATGCAAGTACTTAACAGTGGTAGAGCCCGCTTTAACATCTTCCCACTGTAGGGCTTGCTTCAATACCACGACCACACAGAAGACAGGCGTGAAGTGGGACCACATGTACAGTCTGTGCGTGCCGGAGACATAATTTTAGTCCCATTCCCTTCCCAACCTTTTCTGATAAGCATCATCATCAACTTGCCCTTATCCCTTATGGAGGGTCGGCACAGTATGTGCTGCTCTTCCATACATCTCTATCAGCCGTCATATCTGAATCCACTCCTTTCTTAAGCATATCCTCTTTCACACAATCCATCCATACTTTCTTCGGTCTTCCTCTTCCTTTGTAGCCATCCACATTCATTCTTAACACTTTCTGGTTTATGTCCCCATCGTCTCGTCGCATAACATGTCCATACCACGCTAACCTTTGCTTCTCAATTTCTCCACCACTGGCGCTACTTTCAAACTTCCTCTAATATACACATTCTTAACTTTATCCATTCTTGTCACACCACACATCCATCTTAACATACGCATCTCAGCCACATACAATTTCCTTACATCCGCAACTTTGGTGACCCAACATTCAGATACATACAACCAACTTTTTCTGATAAGCATCACAATTAATAGTCAACTTGAGTAGCCAATTCGGTCAACATTTACTTAGTAGGTACAATCGCGGAAATCCGCGGTGTTCCATTTTAGGAAAAATTGCCTTGTTCATTGCAAGACAAACTCCGCCTTCTACAAACAACTAATAAGATATCAATAAAAACAAAAGGGATAATAATAAAAAGAAACTAGCCGTATATAACTTTTTTTCGTACAGACATTTATAAGCCTGTGTAGCGTGCTCACGTCATCCGTATAGTAAAGTGTGTTTGTTGCGTGTCAGTGTGTATGTATTAAATGTGAAAATTTTGTGTTATCATTTTGAATGTGTGTTATATTGTGAGTTACGAATGTGTGAATGCGTGTATGTAATATTATAAATAACTGACAAAAAATAAATGTAGTGTATTAGATAAAATACGTAAATCAGTACACTACACATTGTATTGATTTTTGTTCTGCGTCTCGTTTCAAAATGTTCAAGCGATTGTAGTTGACAAGGTCACCGCCAGTTTTCCCTACTGTACACAGATAATGCGTATTTACAAATTATCAACTTAATCTTACTAATCTTACTAATATTATAATTTACTAATATTATAAATGTGAAAGTTAAGATGGATGGATGGATGGATGGATGATGGATGGATGGATGGATGATGGATGGATGGATGATGGATGGATGGATGGATGGATGATGGATGGATGGATGGATGGATGTTTGTTAGAGTTTGTAGCCTAAACGGCTGAACGGATTTCGATGAAATTTGGCATAGATGTAGAAGATAATCTGGAACAACACATAGGCTATTCGCTATTGTTTTTTTCAATTCCACGCGGACGGAGTCGCGGGCGAGAGCTAGTTTGCCATACAGGAGATAAAATCGTAGAGACAAAGTTTAATACTTCAAATACTCAACAATGAAGGTCATTGGTTAAGAATTACCGTTACCATGGCAATCTTAATTTGCTATTATTGGTTTGTAATTTCTGTTCCTTAGCTGCATGACAATTTTTCATTTTATTCACCCACTAAATTAGATAGCGTGAAAATATATAGCCTAACGCGAGTAAGTGAAGGGCTTTATATAAAAAAAAGGATTATAAAAATATACTGTGATTGCTTACATCCTACATAACAAAGTGTGTTTACGCTTTATTATATTAGTACTAGCTTTCGCCCGCGACTCCGTCCGCGTGGAATTTAAAAAAAGGAAAGTGGGTAGCCTATGTGTTCTTCCAGGCTATCCTCTACGTCTGTGCCAAATTTCATCGAGATCAGTTCAGCCGTTTAGGCTACAAACTCTAACAAACATCCATCCATCCATCTAAACTTTCGCATTTATAATATTAGTAAGATAGTATAGATAGTTCGTTAATTTAATCTAAAATGTATTCGAAACTCTAAGTTTTTTATGGTATGGCTCAAAATTTTAAATATAAGATTTCTGTCACATATTATATCAAAATTACAGAATTCGCTTGGCAACATTCAACATGATAAGCCAAAACTGGTTCCCATTTTCCAAAAATAAAACATTTTTGAATTTCAAATGACCATACGTTTTTGACTAATTTTAACGACCTAGCTCGCCTTATGGCGGAACTGCCAAAAATAAACGTCACCGAACAGTTATCAAATTTGACACATTATAATCTTACTAGATTCATTATAAACTGACAGGAACCCATTTTTACTTACATCGTAATATGAATTGAATCCAAGCTAAACATTTAACATTTTCCAATTACAATTTAGCATATCAACAAATTATAAATTCAAAAAACTGTAATTTCCCGGTCATGTTACATTTTAGTGTCAATATTTTTTTTCTAGTCCGATCATAAAGTGTCCATATTTAAAATTTACCGGTGACATTGCGCTAAAATCAAAAATGCAAATTTAAACAGGAAATTCAACATTCATTCTTATTGTTATAACATTTGAAATATTAATATATGTCATTGTCTATTTTGATACTGTTATACTATTCGAGGTGCAGCTAACAAAAAAAAACTTTTAAATATAAAAAAGCAAAGATAGGAAACTTACCTCTCTTACAACTTACAACTTACATCTTACATTATCTAACACTAGTTATAACCCACGACCGATGATGCGGTAAAGTTATGGAACCATAAACACTAAAGAAAGCGGCCATTAGTCAGTTTGTGTCTAGACAGGAAGAGGTCTAATTACGAAAGCCAGCATAGGGTATCCGAGTTACAGAGTGTAAAATTTATCTATTTTTAAATGTTTAGAATTGGTTACAAACTCCATTATACGCTGAAATATGTTAAGGCTATTATTTTCAGCCAGACTAGAGTATCGATTTCCACTGAGCTAATATCTTCCCATCTGGAATCCCCATCCCCCTCACACCCTCAACCCCCAACCCTCGCCCTCATATACGTATCTTGTTAGTCTAAACTAATAAAATGTGAATCCAAATACTAATAAAATTATAACTCGTCTATACTAGTATTATAAAGAGGAAAGATTTGTATTTTTGTATGTAACGATTAAACTTAAAAACAACTAGAGAAATTTTAAAAAAAAATCTTTCACTATTTGAAAGGCCTATCACCGAGTGACATTGGTTACTAGATATTTTTTTCATTCAGCACGGACAAAGTCGCGAGCATAAGCTAGTCATCATCATCAACTTGCCCTTATCCCTTATGGAGGGTCGGCACAGTATGTGCTGCTCTTCCATACATCTCTATCAGCCGTCATATCTGAATCCACTCCTTTCTTAAGCATATCCTCTTTCACACAATCCATCCATACTTTCTTCGGTCTTCCTCTTCCTTTGTAGCCATCCACATTCATTCTTAACACTTTCTGGTTTATGTCCCCATCGTCTCGTCGCATAACATGTCCATACCACGCATAAGCTAGTCATTAATATAAAATACCAACCATTTATCTATACTAATATTATAAAGAGAAGATATTTTTGTATGTTACGGATAAACTAAAAAAAAAAAACTACTCGACCGATTACAAATTGGACTGTCTGTATGAAATTAAAAAATGTTTCGTGTAGAATGAAAAAAAAATGTCTCATTATCATTCATTCATCTAAACTTTCGTAATTATATTATTAGAAAGATTTTTTAAATTCCACGCAGACTAAGTCACCGGCTTACGTCTATTATAATGGACTAGCTGTTGCTCGCGACTTCGCCCGCGTGAAATTATAAAATAATAATAAAAAATATAGCCTATGTCACTCACTGATAACGTAGCTTTTTAATAGTGAAAGAATTTTTAAAATCGGTCCAGTAGTTTTAAAGAGAATCAAGTACATACAAAAATACAAATCTTTCCTCTTTATAATATCAGTATAGATATAAAGGAACTGGATGATATAATAATAATGGCAAAAAAACAAAGGAAACTGCAGAAAAAAACATTCACGAGTTCAGCAAACTTTAAATTGTCTACGAATCAAATATATTTTTTATTATTATTAAGAGCGTGCGCACACCTTTGACTAAACTATCGCACAACTGTTTATTCTCGCTTTGATTCCTATGAGCTTATATGGACTTGCGCACTTATATTTTTAGTGCAACTACACAGTCGAATTGCGAAACAATCGACAATCGCACAACAGTTGTGCGACAGTTTAGTCAAAGATGTGCGCGCTCTAAATATACATATATACAATACGGTAGTATACATATTAATACAAGCGAATAAACGTAACCGTATTTTGAAGAAAAAAGTAATAAAATTTTCATAAAATACCAATAGGAAACTAACGAGACTTATCTAAATTGCTTTTTGATATTTTTTTCGAAATAACAAAAAAAACAGCCTAATAAAAATGCTTAATGTATCAATTCGTAAGGCAGTTTGTAATCGTAATGGATTTATTTGAACAAATTAAGCGACCGCCTGGTCGTTTCATTTATTGGCTCAGCTAATATTATAAACTAGCTGTTGCCTGCGACTTCGTCCACGCAATATTAAGATAAAAAAGTAGCCTATAATATGCCCGTCTATGTCAGCTACCCTTCAATGAAAGTCCCGATGAAATCGGCCCAGCCGTTTCGGAGAACAAACGCGGTTTGCGGACAGACAGACAGACAAAAAAAAATGCGATTGTTGCTGATAACGAAAATACATCTTTGATACGAAATCTGGGATTTTTCTTTTGATTTTACAAACAGACACTCCAATATTATTATATGTCTAGACTAGCTATTGCCCGTGACTCTGTCCGCGTAGAATTAAATAAAACAATTTTTATTTTATTTTATTTATTTATTAAATGATTAGCCTATGTGTTCTTCCAGACTATTCTCTACACATATACCAAATTTCATATAAATCCATTCAGCCATTTAGGCTACAAACTCTAACAAACATCCATCCATCTAAACTTTCACATTTATAATATTAGTATAAGTATGATATGATAGATATAGATATATTTAAAATATAATGGTCAAAATTAATCTAATCGACCTTCGACATTTTAAAACTGGAAACTAACTCGCGTGAACTTTTGAACCGTCTACAAAAACGCATTGTTGTTTTTGTTACTTGTTTTGGCGCACGACGTTACAAAATGGCGCGAAACCGAGTCGGCCATTTTGATTGCATCTTGCGTAACGGACTCCGTGACAACGACAACAGTTATGAACGATTTCCTTATACTTTGGTACAGAACTATCGCAAATGGTTCATATTTTTGTAGTTATCATCTATTCTTCTATATCTATACTATTATAATAAAGCGTAAACACACACTTCTTTGTTGCCTAAGATGTCAGCAATTACAGCATATTTTTGAATAATTCTTTTTTTTAATAAAAACCCCTACACTTACGTCATGCTTTAGGCTATATATTTTCACGACATTAAACTTAGGGGGTAAATATTTTAGATAAAAACCCTAATGTGGGAAAGAGACCATAAGTTGCTGCCAACATCAAGAAAGAAAGATTGCTAAGGTTTGTCATGTCATGTCATTTTGACATTTGCTATTGATAATTTGACAACCGTAAAACAATAAAATAAAGTTTTTATAAATCCGCACGCGAACAGCTAGTACTAATATAAAGAGGAAAGATTTGTATTTTTGTATGTATTCGATTGACATAAAAACTACTGGCCGGTTTCAAAAATTCTTTCACCATTAGAAAGGTAATTTATCTGTGAGTAACATAGGCTATACTTTTTATTGTATTTTAATTTCAGCGAAGTCGCGAGCAACAGCTAGTCTACAATATATTTAATTTGTATGTGCTTACACAAGCAATTGGTGTACCTTTCCAATAAATAAAATAAAAACAATTTAAACATTCTAACGCACATATTACTCAGAGCAATCTTTCTTTCTTGATGTTGGCAGCAACTTATGATCTCATTCCCACATTAGGGTTTTTATCCAAAATATTTACCCCCTAAGTTTAATGGCGTGAAAATATATAGCCTAAAGCGTGACGTAAGTGTAGGGCTTTTTATTAAAAAATATGCTGTAATTGCTGACATCTTAAGCAACAAAGAAGTGTGTGTTTACGCTTTATTATAATAGTATAGATTTACAAAAAAAGATATTAGTCCATTTCACTGACATGTGTATTCCAGCCCTTATTTAAATTCACTTCCTCATTAAGATCACGTAATCAAAGAGGTAAGTCAATAATTACAATCATAATATTGTGACAGGTTTTATTAAAAGTTTTTTAACATACTGTTGAATAAATTAGAAATATATTATAAATAAGTCTAATGCTAAACGCGGTAGCTAATTGTGGCGGATGCTTTGATGTTTTAGTGTTACGTGTAACGTCTCACATCTCACATCACTCTCCGTTTGAAAGCCGAAATTAATAGCGGCCGCACGCCTTTGACTAAATTATCGCACAATAATTTTGCGATTGTCGATTGTTTCGCAGCCAATTCAACTGCTTAGTTGCACAACTAAAAATCGAGTAATGTACACCTCCATATAAGCTCATAGGAATCAAAGCGAGACTATACAGTTGTGAGATAGTTTAGTTAAAGGTGTGGGCACATGGCGGCCAATACTACTCGTATATTTGTTTACTAGCTTTCGCCCGCGACTCATTTCGCGTGGTATTAAAAAAAAGTGAGTAGCCTATGTGTTCTTCCAGACTATCCAGACTAGACTAGACAGACAGACATCCATACCAAATTTCATCGAAATCCGTTCAGCCGTTTAAGCTACAAACTCTAACAAACATCCCTCCATCCATCGAAACTTTTGCATTTATAATATTAGTATGAAGTATGATTTATTGATTCTGTGACAATTTTGAGATAAAGTGAAGTGATATTGTAAAATAAACTACATATGATCTGAGCCTCGGAAGCGTCGTTAGCTAAGTGGTTTAAGCACTTGATTTGTAATCTACAGGTTTTGGGTTCGAATCCCGCTGTACCAATGTGATTTTCGGTATGTACATAATACCCGACGTTCTTACGGTGAAGGAAAACATCGTGATGCCTGCACATATCGGCAAAGATATGTGTAAAGTCAACCGGCACCCAACCAGCGTGATTGACAAAAGCCTAGTTACCCCTAACTTAGGCTGTGACCCCTCAGGGACAACAGGTTTTACCAAAAAGAAGGGAAGGGGATAAGCTTGGCAGGGGAATCTCTTCCTGCACGTTCCCTTCTGTGTCTATTGAAGGTAACAACTAATCCTTCTAATTGGTTGCGAACGCTATGTGGAAATCGACCTTTTTTTCTATTCTCGTTAGCCTGTCGCCTGCGACTTTGTCTACGTAGATTATAAAAAACTTATGCACTATTTTAGACATTACCCTATATCTGGTGCAAATTATAACCAGATACGTTCAACCGATCTTTAGTAATGTGGTAACAAACATACATTTAAATTTTAATATTAATAAGATTTAAGTATACGTAATTAATTTATTAATTAAGATACAAGTTTAACTAAGTGCTTCTTTTAAAATGATTACAAAAATTTAATTGCTTACTACATTAATAAAGTAAACGGAGTGGAAATTAAAAAAAAATCTACATAAATATATATTTTTAAATATGTATTGGCGAAAGTGTATTTACCGTTAACACTAAGACACCTGTATTGTGGACGTATAGTGGGTTGATGATGCAGCAGTCGCCAATTAGTCGAAATTCGATGATAATAATCTAAGTTTATTTTTCATTCATCTCTCATACCTTACCCTACTCCTGTAGGGTCGGCGGAACAGGTTATCATCCTCCAAATAACTCTATCATCCATCATCTCAGTCACTCCCTTCTTGATGTCACCTTTCACGCAATCCATCTCTTTCTAGGTCTACCTCTACCGGTGTACCACATTCATAACTAACGTCCTTCTTGTTACATGCGATTCATCCCTCATAACATGCCCATACCACGCTAACCTTTTACTCCTTAATTTATCTGCCACTGGGACTACTCTCAAACTTCAAATCATCACGTTAATCATTGACGTTCCTTCCAAAGGTGTATTTTTGGCTTCACGTGTTTAAAAAAAAATAATTTTCAAAAAATAAAAAAAGTAAGTAGCCTATGTGTTCTTCCGGACTATCCTCTGCATTCATACCAAATTTCGTCGAAATCCGTTCAGCGTTTAGGCTACAAACTCTAACAAACATCCATCTAAACTTTCGCATTTATAATATTAGTAAGATTTAAGTATACGTAATTAATTTATTAATTAAGATACAAGTTTAACTAAGTGCTTCTTTTAAAATGATTACAAAAATTTAATTGCTTACTACATTAATAAAGTAAACGGAGTGGAAATTAAAAAAAAATCTACATAAATATATATTTTTAAATATGTATTGGCGAAAGTGTATTTACCGTTAACACTAAGACACCTGTATTGTAGACGTATAGTGGGTTGATGATGCAGCAGTCGCCAATTAGTCGAAATTAGATGATAATAATCAAAGTTTATTTTTCATTCATCTCTCATACCTTACCCTACTCCTGTAGGGTCGGCGGAACAGGTTATCATCCTCCAAATAACTCTATCATCCATCATCTCAGTCATTCCCTTCTTGATGTCACCTTTCACGCAATCCATCTCTTTCTAGGTCTACCTCTACCGGTGTACCACATTCATAACTAACGTCCTTCTTGTTACATGCGATACACCTCTCCTCATAACATGCCCATACCACGCTAACCTTTTACTCCTTAATTTATCTACCACTGGGGCTACTCTCAAACTTCAAATCATCAGGTTCATCATTGAGGTTCCTTCCAAAAGTGTATTTTTCGCTTCACGTGTTAAAAAATAAAATATTTTTCCAAAAAATAAAATCAAAAACCAAATTAAGAACCTAGTATGTTAACTAAATGATTACAAAAATTTAATTGCTTACTACATTAATAAAGTAAACGGAGTGGAAATTAAAAAAAAAAGTAAGTAGCCTATGTGTTCTTCCAGACTGTAATCTACATCTATGCCAAATTTTATCGAGATCATTTCTGCCGTTTAGGCTACAAACTCTAACAAACATCCATCTAAACTTTCGCATTTATAATATTAGTAAGATTTAAGTATACGTAATTAATTTATTAATTAAGATACAAGTTTAACTAAGTGCTTCTTTTAAAATGATTACAAAAATTTAATTGCTTACTACATTAATAAAGTAAACGGAGTGGAAATTAAAAAAAAAAAAAAAAAAAAAAAAAACACTAAAACTGCTTTAACCCTCGTTGTTAACTACCGAAGGTCAAATTCTCGCGCCCTTTAAAACTTTAGAACTGTCTCCTTTATCTATCTATACTAATATTATAAAGTGGAATGATTTGTATCTTTGAATGTATTTGATTCACGTAAAAACTACTAGGCCGATTTAAAAAATTCTTTCACCATTAGAAAGCTACGTTATCAGTAAGTACCATAGTCTATATTTTTTATTATTATTTAATCAATAACACGTTGGATAGATTATAAAAAGCGTTCGACATGGTAAAGTTAAAAGTCGCAAGTCCAATAAAAACAGGTCACGGAGATGCTAAATGGATTCTATAATGAAGTGGAAACTGTTATCAGTTAAAAATAAAAGATAAAAATAAGCTTGAGTAAAAAATAACAGGTGATCCTATTTGTTGATAGATAAAAGGGTATAGATGAGGAAAAAATTCAAATTTTATGATATTCAAGGCAATTATATTGTTAGTATCTAAAAGCCAGAAGTTAACGGAAACATAAAGAATGATTGCTTCGGAGAAATCTTTATTATAATAGACCAGTGATCGTCAAAGTGGAACCTTAGTCCGTGTGGACTCTTAATGGATGATTTGTCAAAAATCCTCGCCGGACGCTAGAGACAGCGACAGGGTTGTCGTAATTTAAACTAAAATGTACATGAAATACTGGGTTTCTGAATTTTCGAATTAGTATAACTAGCTTTCGCCCGCGACTCCGTTCGCGTGTAATTAAAAAAAAAGTAAGGAGCCTATGTGTTCTTCCGGACTATCCTCTGCATTCATACCAAATTTCGTCGAAATCCGTTCAGCAGTTTAGGCTACAAACTCTAACAAACATCCATCTAAACTTTCGCATTTGTAATATTAGTATGATTACCTAGTGATTCATTTATGTTAGGTCGACCTAAGTTGCATCGAAGTAAAGCTCAAGTTAGGTAATTCGGAAACGCATTTCATACAACCCCATTAACCCACGCCCTGAGGAAGGACCCCCGCAGGGTCCGAAACTGGTCGGTGCCGTCACCGAAGAAAAAAAACGTGAGTAAGAGCGGTAAAATAGTTAGTTATAAAAATGTCTCACGAAAGTTTAAATAATTTAATCGCTAAGGAATGGTTAAATGTAGCTGGGAAACCGGCCATAAGTCTTTTAATAAGACTCAAGCGATTAAAGAAATCAAACATAATTGTCATGTATTTACTACTCTAAAAAAACCTGGAACATTTGAAGAAACAAACCATCATTCAACATTAAATAACTCACTATGAAAATTTAATCATAAAAAAATTACGTCAAGCACCATTTTAGAACATCATAATTAAATCAATTGATTATATTTCAATATAAACGATCAATTAAAAGAATCTAGATCCAGATTCTAGACTTACGAAAGCATCTACAATCAATCAGTGAGAAGCGGACAAAAAATCTCTACGAGTTTTATCTCGACCAATTAATTTCTGACATATGTCAAATGTGCACTAAATTTTACAACTAGCAGTTGCCTGTGATTTCGTTTGCATTGAGTTTAAAAGTTTAAAACTAAATTTCATTATTTAAAGCCTAAACCACCTAGTAGTTAATTGTTAATTGTTCATTACAATGTAAGAGTAAAAAATATGTTTATTTACATTAGAAACCTCCAAAATTATGTATTACTAGCTTTCGCTCGCGACTCCGTCCGCTGGAATTAAAAAAAAATGAGTAGTCTGTGTTCTTCCAGATTATCCTCTACCATCCATAACAAATTTCGTCGAAATCCGTTCAGTAGTTTAGGCTACAAACTCTAACAAACATCCATCCATCTAAACTTTCGCATTTATAATATTACGAGTAGAATGATTTCTCTACCAAATTACATCTATTACACAAGTCTAAAAAAATGGTATCAAAATCCGTAGTTTTACGTATCTAAGCATACATATGGACAGACAGTACTACTATTATGTAAATAGGAGCTGTTGTCGTACCGATTCACCCGCATGAAATTACAAAAATTGTTTACATTTGTCAAATTATCAATAGCAAATGTCAAAATGACATGACATGACAAACCTTAGCAATCTCGCTTTCTTGATGTTGGCAGCAACTTATGGTCTCTTTCCCACATTAGGGTTTTTATACAATATATCTACCCCCTAAGTTTAATGGCGAGAAAATATATAGCCTAAAGCGTGACGTAAGTGTAGGGCTTTTTATTAAAAAAAGAATTATTCAAAAATATGCTGTAATTGCTGACGTCTTAGGCAACAAAGAAGTGTATGTTTACGCTTTATTATAATAGTATAGACATAAATAGTATAGATATTTATTATTAGAATAGAACTAACACAGGCACCGTTTTAACTGAACAGTTAGACTGGTCAATTAAAACAGTCAGAAAGGAACGTCTGCGGCGACCTTAAGTTGGTCAAATTTCACTTTCACTAGTTCGCAAGATTAAAAATGTGTACCAGTCTTCGCTTAACGTGTTATCTATACTGTACTGTAATATTATAAAGAGGAAAGATTTGTATTTTTGTATGTATTGAAATAACTCAAAAACTACTGAGCCAATTTCAAAAATTCTTTCACCATTAAAAAGCTACATTATCAGTGAGTAAAATAGCCTATGTATTTTTTTATATTAACGCAGGCAAAGTCGCGGGCAACAGTGAGTCTATATTAATATTATAAAGAGGAAAGATTTGTATTTTTGTATGTATTGAAATAACTCAAAAACTACTAGGCCGATTTCAAAAATTCTTTCACCATTATAAAGCTACGTTATCTGTGAGTAACATAGGCTATATTTTTTAATTTAACGGACGAAGACGCGAGTAGAAGCCAGTATTATATAAAATTCCATTTTAACCTTTTCAAAACAGGTGAATCTGAATATTACTTAACCGGTTTCGAGGGCAACATATTAAGCTATGACGCACAACACATCCTTTTACAAAAGAGAACCGTCTAGAGACATCAATTAAAATGTACATTGACTTATAACGGAATCTATATCTATACTATTATAATAAAGCGTAAACACACACTTCTTTGTTGCCTAAGATGTCAGCAATTACAGCATATTTTAGAATAATTCTTTTTTTAATAAAAAGCCCGACACTTACGTCATGCTTTAGGCTATATATTGTCACGCCATTGAACTTAGGGGGTAAATATTTTGGATAAAAACCCAAATGTAGGAAAGAGACCATAAGTTGCTGCCAACATCAAGAAAGAAAGATTGCTAAGGTTTGTCATGTCATGTCATTTTGACATTTGCTATTGGTAATTTGACAAATGTAAACAATAAAATAAAGTTTTTATATTTTCATGCGGATGAATCCGCACGCGAACAGCTACTTCTATTATAAATTAGCGTTTACTCTTAGCTATGCTTGCAATTTTAGGTACAGTCGTGATGTTTTACTTACGACGTTAATTCCTACTAAAAAAATCCGTAAAATCTGTAATATGGGGATACATAAATAATGTAGAAAGTTTTGTCATGTTTTAATCAAATTAACATTTTATAAGATACTGGCTGTTGCTCGCGACTTCGTCCGCGTGGAATTAAAAAAACAAACAAAAGTGATTAGCCTGTGTGTTCTTCCATATTATCCTCTACATCTATACCAAATTTCATCGAAATCCGTACAGCCGTTTAGGATACAAACTCTAACAAACATACATACATCCATCTTAACTTTCACATTTATAATATTAGTATGAAATATGAAATTTATAATATTAGTATGACCATATTGTATTGTCACTATAAAATTTGTGAACAATCAACAATCACACCCATCATACTAATATTATAAATGCGAAAGTTTAGATGGATGGATGTTTGTTAGAGTTTGTAGCCTTAACGGCTGAACGGATTTAAATGAAATTTGGCATGGATGTAGAAGATAGTCTGTATAACACATAGGCTACTTATCGTTTTTTATAATTCCACGCGGACGGAGTCGCGGGCGAAAGCTAGTTTAATTTATATTTTGTTACACCATAATGTACCAAATAAACTTAATTTCTTATTCCAATTGCGGCTTGAGCTTAACAGAGCAAGTTAATAAAAACTATTTAAGAAAAAAATACGCAGCGGTTCCTCGCCGATCCTTCAACACTCACGTGGCATAGCCCTAATAAAACGAACTTTCATACTTAGTAAAGTATTTCACGTGTTTGAAAGTTATAATTTCTACCAGTATTTACTTAGCATCGGAGAGTCGGGATCGGGTAGTCATAATCCGGCGAATTTCAACCACGTTTAAGTTTTTATTGGAATAACTCAAAAACTACTGGGTCGATTTCAAAAATTCTTTCACCATTAAAAAGCTACGTTATCAGTGAATAACATAGGCTATATTTTTTCCAGGACGAAGTCGTGAGCAACAGCTATCTATACTGATATTTTAAAGATATGTATTGGAATAACTCAAAAACTACTGGTTCGATTTTAAAAATTCTTTCACCATTAAAAAGCTACGTTATCAGTGAGTAACATAGGCTATATTACTTCCAGGACGAAGTCGTGAGCAACAGCTATCTATACTGATATTTTAAAGATTTGTATTTTTATTTTTATTGGAATAACTCAAAAACTACTGGGCTGATTTTAAAAATTCTTTCACCATTAAAAAGCTACGTTATCAGTGAATAACATAGGCTATATTTTTTCCAGGACAAAGTCGTGAGCAACAGCTATCTATACTAATATTTTAAAGATATGTATTGGAATAACTCAAAAACTACTGGGGCCATTACAAAATGTCTTTCGCCATTAAAAAGATACATTACCAATGAATAACATAGGCTATTTTTTTCCAGGACAAAGTCGTGAGCAACAGCTATCTATACTAATATTTTAAAGATTTGTATTGGAATAACTCAAAAACTACTGGTCGATTTCAAAATTCTTTCACCATTAAAAAGCTACGTTATCAGTGAATAACATAGGCTATATTTTTTCCAGGACAAAGTCGTGAGCAACAGCTATCTATACTAATATTTTAAAGATTTGTATTGGAATAACTCAAAAACTACTGGGTCGATTTCAAAATTTCTTTCACCATTAAAAAGCTACGTTATCAGTGAATAACATAGGCTATATTTTTTCCAGGACGAAGTCGTGAGCAACAGCTATCTATACTAATATTTTAAGATTTGTATTGGAATAACTCAAAAACTACTGGGTCGATTTTAAAAATTCTTTCATCACCATTAAAAAGCTACGTTATCAGTGAATAACATAGGCTATATTTTTTCCAGGACAAAGTCGTGAGCAACAGCTATCTATACTAATATTTTAAAGATATGTATTGGAATAACTCAAAAACTACTGGGTCGATTTCAAAAATTCTTTCACCATTAAAAAGCTACGTTATCAGTGAATAACATAGGCTATATTTTTTCCAGGACGAAGTCGTGAGCAACAGCTATCTATACTAATATTTTAAAGATTTGTATTGGAATAACTCAAAAACTACTGGGTCGATTTCAAAAATTCTTTCACCATTAAAAAGCTACGTTATCAGTGAGTAACATAGGCTATATTTTTTCCAGGACAAAGTCGTGAGCAACAGCTATCTATACTAATATTTTAAAGATTTGTATTGGAATAACTCAAAAACTACTGGGTCGATTTCAAAAATTCTTTCACCATTAAAAAGCTACGTTATCAGTGAGTAACATAGGCTAAATAATTTCACACACAGTCACGAGCAACCTAGTACAATATACTTTCAAATATATCCGTGTCTAATTTATATTCAACTGGATTAGATTAGAATTATAATTGTAAATTTTTACGTAAAAAAAATGTCAATTTGAATACTATATCATGGGAAAATATCTACGAGATATATGCAAAGGTTATATTGAAAAAACACCTCATTACTTGTCAAAACTATTTGATAAAATCAAAGCGAATAAATATTTGCCACAACAGTTTGCACAAAATGTATTTATTAGCATATTTTTTACACAACGAAACCAAAATGTTTAATTTATTTGGTCCACTACTTTATTTGTTTCCCACGAGTTTTTTTTTAGTGAACATCGGTGGCGCAGCGGTTCTAAATTGACTTGTAATCTACAGGTCCTGGGTTCGAATCCCGCCGTACTAATGTGATTTACCATTTCATATGTACATAATTTACCTTCTTACGGTGAAGGAAAACATCGTGATGTCTGCATATATCGGAGAAGAAATTCAAAGATATGTGTGAAGTCAACCCGCAGTGCAGCGTGGTTGACTATAGCCTAGTCACCCCTTATTAGGGTAGGCTCCTCCTCAGTGGAGACGTATAGTGAGCTGGTGATGATGACGATAAAATATTTATCATACTAATCATACTAATATTATACATTAAAAATTTAATATTAAAAATGCGAAAGTTTAGATGGATGGATGGAAGGATGTTTGTTAGAGTTTGTAGCCTAAACGGCTGAACGGATCTCAATGAAATTTGGTATACATGTAGAGGATAGTCTGGAAGAACACATAGGCTACTCACTTTTGTTATTTTTTAATTCCACGCGTACGGAGTCGCGGGCGAAAACCAGTACTACCATAAAATGATTACAAGTACATTTGCGGTATTAGAATTAAAACTCCGCGTCTTAATAAAAAATTTCACATATTGTCTGTATGTAATGAAAAAAAGAAAATAATATTTCATCCACATAAACGTATTTACGTTATTTATAACGTAAAACATTTTTTAAAATTTCCCATCCTGTTGCAGAATTTGTTCCGGATAATCTCCAAAACGGGTAGTCCGATTTTGACAAAACTTTTACTTAAAGGTAGCTTAAATGTGTGGGAATAAAATAGAATATTTTTATTCTCTTACAGTCGCCACAAATGGAAGACATCTAGTATATGACATTAAATTTGAACAATGAAAAAGCAACTGTCCTACTCTAGCATTAAGAATCAAAGGCGAGTGTGAACAGAGGCCCCTCATCCATTTTTACGCTTATTTCCGCGCGCTTTCGTCTGAGATTAAGTACATTTGAGCTTTTTCTGCATGTTTAATTCCTTTGCGCTTTGTAACAGTTTGTACAAATCATGTGACAGTGTAAACATGTAAAGTTATATAATTTTTTTTTTTATGTTATAAAGTGGCAAACGAGCAAGCGGCCACCTAAATCCGCCAATATGGCGAAGCGACCGCTGCCCATAGACATCTGCAATTGCAGATGCGTTGCCTACCCTAAATCGACGGAGGAGGAGACGCACATAAAGAGGATATTTCCCCTTCCTATACGTCTCCTCCACCGTCAAATCCACTTTCCCATCCAATCCTTTCCTAATAAGAAGAGGGTGGAACGGAAAAGGGACTAAAATTGGGCTTCCGGCACCACACTCATCAGACGAAACGCGGAATTGCTCCCACTTCACGCCTGTCTTCTGTGTGGTCGTGGTATTACACTGGGCGAGCCGGCCCTACAGTGCGAAGATGTTATTTTAATTAAGCATCCAAAAGGTAAGTTCAACAAGATTATTCAGAGATCGTAAGGTTACTGGTTAACATTCAAAGAATTTTGTTAATGTTGAACGAGTACTTTATCCTCTAATCTATATTTCTATATTATTATAATAAAGCGTAAACACACACTTGTTTGTTGCCTAAGATGTCAGCAATTACAGCATATTTTTGAATAATTCTTTTTTTAATAAAAAGCCCTACACTTACGTCATGCTTTAGGCTATATATTTTCACGCCATTAAACTTAGGTGGTAAATATTTTGGAAAAAACCCTAATGTGGGAAAGAGACCATAAGTTGCTGCCAACATCAAGAAAGAAAGATTGCTAAGGTTTGTCATGTCATGTAATTTTGAGATTTGCTATTGATAATTTGACAAATGTAAACAATAAAATAAAGTTTTTGTAATTTCATGCGTATGAATCCGCACGCGAACAGCTAGTTGGTATATAAGAATCTATCTGAATTTTAACACGTGAAAATCTATGTGCTTCATTTTTTTATAAATTAGTCTCGCTATGATTCCTATTAAATTAAATGGAGGTGCGCACACTACTCGATTTTAAGTTGTGCAACTAAACAGTTGAATTGGCTGCGAAACAATCGACAATCGCACACCAGTTGTGCGATTGTTTAGTCAGAGGTGTGCGCCCGCTCTTAGAAGCTACGATATCAGTGAGTAAAATACGCTTTTTTTAAATATTTTTTAACTTCACGTGAACGAAGTCGCAACAGTTAGTCTATACTATCCATACTAGTGATATAAAGAGAAAAGATTTGTATTTTTGTTTGTATTGAAATAACTCAAAAACCACTTGTTCGATTTTAAAAATTCTTTCGCCATTAAAAAGCTACGTTACCAGTCAGTAACATAGGCTATATATTGTTTTCACACGGACGTAGTCGTGAGCAACAGCTAGTATAATATATAGATGTAAATGCCTGGATGTCAATATTGTTACAAATATGGACTCGAGTATTATAACGGCTAATTCCTTAGACGTTCAATTCTAGTCATTTCTGTCATTTCTTTAATAAAGACGGTCGTAAAATGGAGAATTCATATGTTGTCTACGTCGTTAATTTGAATTTGTTGTTGAAACATCTGTTATCTTTTCGATACATCTACATTGTTATTATAATTTTAATAACTAGCTGTTGCCCGCAACTTTACTAGCATTGTATTAAAAAACTAATTGTAGACTTCGTCTACGTGAAATTTAAAAATATAACGTAACTCAGCGATAACGTAGCTTTTTAATGATGAAAGAATTTTTTATATCGGCCCTGTAGTTTTTGAGTTATTTCAATACATACAAAAATACAAATCTTTCCTATTTATAATATTAGTATAGACTAGCTGTTGTTCGCGACTTCGCCGTCAAATTAAAAAATATAGCCTATGTTACTCACAGATGAAGTACCTTTCTAATGGTGTAAGAATTTTTGAAATCGACCAAGTAGTTTTTATGTCAATCGAATAGATTCAAGAATCCAAATATCAAATATTTTCTCTTTATTATATTATAGTATTATATTATATTAGAGTAGGCTATATCACTCGCGCATTCATTATCTGCTTAATGTCCCGTCAAAATCATTGCAGTAGTCTTGGAGCTTACTCGGAACAAACAAAGAATTACAGACAGACATAAATTTTGTTATTACGTAACGCAAATCTTATCTTACTATCTCATTTTTGTTAGAGTTTATAGGCTAAATTGCTAAACGGATTTCGATGAAATTTAGTTTAGATGTAGAGGATAGTCTGGAACAGTGTATATCAAACATTTCTTTTACGGCCCCCTTTCAAAATCAATGATCTTTCAGCGCCCCCCATATTTATACAATTTTAGTGAAATTTAAAATACTATATAAAATAAATGAAATTACAAATTATGCATCGCCCCCCTACCCATATCAACGCCACCAATTTTTCTGTTTGTAATTTTTTTCGCGTACATTGTTATGAAAAATTAATTGCTACGTGATTTTAGTTTTAAATAAGTAGAGAAATTCAGTTTTTGAACTTTTAAACTCCACGCGGACGAAGTCACGGGCAACAGCTAGTTCTAAGAGGAAAATATACTCATTAGTTTATTTAATGAGCTGTCGTCCGCAAACTTCGTTAGCGTGGAATTTAAAAAAATGGTCGTCTATTCCATTCCCGCGTGCATCTATTTTTTACCAGCTACCTTCCAGTCAAAGTCCCGTCCAAATCGGTCCACCCGTTCCAGAGATAGCGGTCCGGTCGCCATTTTGAAAGCGCGGAATTAAAAAAAGTAGCCTATAATATGCCCGTCTATGTCAGCTACCCTTTAGTGAAAGTCCGGTCGAAATCGGCCCAGCCGTTTCGGAGATTACCCGGAACAAACGCGGCTTGCGGACAGACAGACAGACAGACAGACAGACAAAAAATTTTTAAATGCGATTTTCGTTATCAGCAACGCAAATACATCATCTTCCCGAAGTCTGGAATTTTTCCTTTGATATTACAAACAGACACTCCAATTTCATTATATGTATGTATAGATTTGAAAGAGTTTTAATTTATTTAAACTTTAGACAAAAAGTCTTGATTTTAAATATCCACCCACACATTTTGAGTCGTATAATTTTTTCCGGTTGGAAATTTAAATTTTTGTTATTTATCATGCAGGTATCGTTGCCCTCTTGACTAAATGTGCATTTTATATTTTTAAAACATTTCTCAAAAAAAAAAAATCTTAATTTTTTTTTCTTAAATTTGGCCTACGTCTTGTTTTTTGATTTTTTTATTGCGACTTCGGCAGATTTTTGATCGTAAACATTTATAGTAGGCCAAATAACAGAGAACAGATGCAATTATCGTTATTATAGTCATTAATTGTAAAAACATTTTCGTTTTTTCTATTTCCAAAATTTAAATTTCGAACTAGTTTTTTATCTTTGATTCTTTGGTGGAATTTTTCCATTTCTCTTGTTAATTTAAAAAGTAATTAATTAATTAAGATGATTCTTTAACGGAATATGTAATTAGTGTTGATTAACAAAAAAAAAACCTAGCTATTTCTCACGACTTCTTCAGTGGAATAAAAAAAAGAAAAGCCATTTAATTCTACATCCCGTCAAAATCATCCCAATCTTGGATCATGCGAAACAATCGCCGCCTTACAATGAAAAAAAAAACTAAACTCTATGTGTACCCTTTTTTTGTACGAACACATTCCAATTTCATTACTGTATGAATAGATTCAAAATTTATGTTGGCTCGTGGTTAGGTGTGTTCACATCATTTGGGTGCCAGCTGGGTAAGTGTATAAATCAGTTCTAAACCGGTTCAAAAGATCAGCTCACATAGAACTAAACAGTTGAGCTGTAGCTCAGGAACTAAATAATCAGATCACAGCTACACGCGATGTACTAAGGGAGTTGAGCCGAGAACTGTCTGATGATCCGCAATTGACGCGAATCATACTATGAAGGTAGAGAACTGATCTGCGATTATCCGTAAAAAGTGAAAGCATAGATATCTATACTAATCTATACTAATATAAAGAGGAAAGATTTATATTTTTGGATTTTTGTATGTTTTGAAATAACTCAAAAACTACTGGGCTGATTTAAAAAAATCTTTCACCACTAAAAAGCTGCGCTATTAGTGAGTAACATAGGATATCTATTATTTACTGTTTTTACATTTTTATATAATAGATTGCTCGCGACTTCGCCCGCGTGAAATTAAAAATTAATAAAACATAGCCTATGTTACTCACTGATAACGTAGCTTTTGAATAGTGAAAACATTTTTGAAATCGGCCCACTAGTTTTTGAGTTATTTTAACACACACAAAAATACAAATATCTCCTCTCTATTAATATAGATATAGATAGGCGACTGTTAAGAAATGGTAGCTTTTGATTGGTTCCGATTTAAGCGACAAATCACTATTAGTCCTAAAACTCATCCCGCGACAAATGGCAGCCATTAGCGCCAAAACGGCGAAAATCAAACACAAAATACCATAGTTTATAGCCTGTCCATTTATAGAGGTCAGTGATAAGCGTTTGTATTTTATTTTAACGAAGAGTGAATCGACTTGACAGGTCGGAGTCAAACTTAACACATTCTATCTCCGGTACAATAACTCTGAGAGCAATTAAAATGCCGTTACATTGATATAGAACGACAAACTTATCTGGCCCGGTGGGCATAAGTGACGATAAATTACAAAGGCCTCCTGTTATAGACAAAAGTAGTAATAATAGCTGTTCCCATGCGACTTCATCCGCATAAAATTATAAATTATCATTATATTGTTTACATTTGTCAAATTATCAATAGCAAATGTCAAAATTACATGACATGATGTCAAACTATGGCAACCTTGATTCCTTGATGTTGGCAGCAACTTATGGTCTCTTTCCCACATTAGAGTTTTTATCCAAAATATTTACCCCCTAAGTTTAATGGCGTGAAAATATATAGCCTAAAGCAAGACGTAAGTGTAGGGCTATTTATTAAAAAAAGAATTATTCAAAAATATGCTGTAATTGCTGACATCTTAGGCAACAAAAAAGTGTGTGTTTACGCTTTATTATATTAGTATAGATAAATTACCATAACTTATTACCCGAATAAAAATAGTTTGAAAAAATCTTTGTATTGTATCTGTCTTGTTTTGAATTGTTATGCCCAAGGAGGCTTTATTTTCTGATTCGTAGTGCCTGGGTCAGATAACTTTCTCGGACTATAGCTGAGTGGCCATCACTTTTTGACGTCTCATTTTATTGTGCTTTCAATGACCTTTCATTTTTGTTACATCAGTAGATTTTTTTTTAAATATAGTATGATAATAAATATAAATACAAAACTATATTATTTCTACAAATATTTTCACTTTTTTAGCGTGTTTTTTACTTTTTTAATCCACTTTTTCATTACGTGTAATCTTTACACAAGTACAATTATTTATTTAAAGTATAGATTTTATTATTATTGTGTAAATAAGAATTTATTTTGTTAGAAAATAGATGAAAATAAATAGATGGCGTCAGTTACTATGCAGTATGGGCGTTAAAGTATAACGAGGTTGGACGACCGTCCAGGCCATTTCAGGCATATTTTTTTTTATATTATAAAGTGGCAAACGAGCAAGCGGCCACCTAAATCCGCCAATACAGCGAAGCGACCGCTGCCCATAGACATCTGTAATTGCAGATCCGTTTCCTACCCTAAATCGACGGAGGAGGAAACGCACATAAAGACGATATTTCCCCTTCCTATGCGTCTCCTCCACCGTCAAATCCACTTTCCCATCCAATCCTTTCCTTATAAGAAGAGAGTGGAACGGAAAAGGGACTAAAATTGGGCCTCCGGCACCACACTCATCAGACGAAACGCGGAAGCTCCCACTTCACGCCTGTCTTCTGTGTGGTCGTGGTATTACACCGGGCGAGCCGACCCATTCATGCGATGATGTTAAAGCGGGCTCTACCACTGTTAAATGTTGTCGCGCCATGGGTGTCTTTTTCCTTGCTCCATGCAGGAGGCATCCCAGGAGCCAGTAATAAATCTTGCCCTGTATAAATTGATTCGGGGTTTTTTGTTCAATCACTTCGTACACATGTTTTACAAACAAGATATGAAAGTTTTGAAATGCAAAACGGACATCAAATTGTAAACAATAAGTTCCGTTAGACAGGTCAGCATTCCACGAAGGCAGACATAAGCATTTCTAATTCTTGTTTTTATTTGTCACCGGAAAATCGTGTAAACTGCTTTTTTCAATTTACCCCGGCTTGCTACACTCGGCTATTAACTTATCGAAATAAAAATTCGAAGCATATTTGCAGGAATAAAAAGTGACAAGCGCCTATCTATACTTACTTATGAATTTGCCATATTTTCTTTGTCTGGACAATTCACAATCTAGCGGTATACATAATTTGGCGGTGACATTGCAATCGACGAACAAAGGCTATGAACGGATAGGCTAAACCGTACGACCGTTATGTCTACAACGGCGTCTTGCGGTCGGAAATATAAATGCAACGACTACAATTTTAACAAGAAGAACGATAATTACAAATGTGGAGGTACACCGGTAGAGGTAGACCTAGAAAGAGATGGATGGATTGCGTGAAAGGTGATGATCAAGGAGGGAGTGACTGAGATGACGGATGATAGAGTTATTTGGATGACGAAAATCTGGTAATTAGCCTATGTGTTCTTCCAGACTATCTATCTATGCCAAATTTAATCGAGATCCGTTAAGCAGTTTAGGCTACAAACTCTAACAAACATCTAAACTATCGCATTTATAAAGTCAGAACTAAGATATAGTAAGAAGTAAGATTTTAAACTAACACAGAGAATCTTTACGTTATATCTTGTACCAAAACATTTCTAGCAAAAAGATTTTCTACTTTACTACTTAAATATTATTACACTTTGTTTTTAATAGAAACAAAGCATACACTAACATAAAACGTCAGCCACCTGTAAATCGGGCAATAAAATTTTATTTCGTTGTATAGCCATTATCATGTATCTTATAGGCTCGGTACATGCAGTCACGCAGTACACAATGTAGGTGTAGCTCGCATATACGACTGCGCAACTGGCCTTGAACCTCCAACATATTTGAATAGACCTATAGTAATTTTTTTTTAATTTATGACGACATAAAACATAGACGACCAAAGCCATCGTTAGTTGAATTCGTTCCGTTAGCTACCTCACTTTTTATTACATTTTAATTGCCTCCTTTACTTTTAATTAGTCCCATCTTTAGTACATCTTGGATATCCAAATATTGTCGTCCCTTTTTCTCTTATAAAGAAAAGAGATAGGAGTAATTTAGAATGCCTTACGTGTACTATGCAATAATAAAAAACATATAAAATATAATAAAACGCAAATTATGATAGTCCGCTTGAAATACTTAAGAATCTTTTTAATTATTATATGTTAATTAAGTTTAAATATTTACAACTAGCTGTCCGTCCCGGCGTCTCACGTGATTTTTACACCGGTAGACGATGGCGTAGGATATACAGTCACGGAAATCCGCGGTGTACCACTTACATAATAATTGCCTTCTTCCTTACAACGAGATAAATAACCAATTAGGTGTGTTGCAACGACGGGATAATAATAAAAATCTATGTACCATTAACAGGCCTTTATACATACAGACATTTAAAACTAGGGGTGTAACGGACCGCTTCCGCATCCGCAAGTGCGGAACTTCCGCAAGAAGTGATAACTCCGCATCCGCTTCCGTTATTTCTTATGCGGAGTTATAACGGAGGTCAATTTACTATCAGGAGCTACTTGGTATCGTGTATACGGCCCGCGCGGGCGTGCTTGGCCAACTAGCAGTTCACATTTTCTACTCATACGCGCGTTTGTCGTTGAGATTTTTATTAGTGTGTTGGCAATGCTATTGCCTACTCGCTGTTACACGTGCCGTCCTTGGACATACCTCGCGGCAAATGTATAGGTGGCAAGTGGTAGGTAGGGTTATATCTGTGTAACAAACTGTATCTTGTAATTATGTACCAATCTGTATTTTGAATTAACGTAAATAGTTTTAGTTTTTATTTTTTTAATAAATCACAATTAACATTTTATTATTGACCTCCGCTTCAGCTTCCGTTAACCTCCGCTTCTGCAGAGGTGAAGCCCTTCGCCTCCGCATCCGCTTCCGTTAAAATGGCCTCCGTTACAACCCTATTTAAAACATCCTATTGGATATTTCAATACCTAGAAAAGGTTCTAAAGCCTAGCTTTTAAAGTCCAACACCGTCAGATGACCTGACCGTACTTTTAAATCTACCATGGGTTGAGGTCCAGCTGGAGCAATACATAAGTCACGTGTGGTGAACAAGGTACACGGGGAAATAAAACCATAATGATTAACAAATAATCCTTTATTGATAGAGATGTAACGTCTTATATTTCTTTTAACTTGTGAACAAGTACACATTTAAATGGTTTACGGTGTTTAGATGATTCATTACACCTTTGTCATAGAATGTGCATTACATGCGTGCCCAATATCATTGATTTGCTGAACTTAATCTATCTATATCTATACTAATATAATAAAGCGTAAACAAACACTACTTAACAGTGGTAGAGCCCGCTTTAACATCTTCGCACGAATGGGTCGGCTCGCCAGGTGCAATACCACGACCACGCAGAAGGCGTGAAGTGGGAGAAATTCCGTGTTTCGTCTGATGAGTGTGGTGCTGGAGGCCCAACTTTAGTCCCATTTCCTTCCCACCCTTTTTTTCATAAGATTAGGATGGAAAGGAAACGTGGATTTGACGGTGGAGGAGACGCACAGTGAGGGGAAATATCCTCTTTATGTGCGTCTCCTCATCCGTCGATTAAGAGTAGGCAACGCATCCGCTATTGCGAATGTCTATGGGCAGCGGTCGCTTCGCCATTTTGGCGGATTCAGGTGGCCGCTTGCTCGTTTGCCGCCTTATGTTATTAAAAAAAAATCGTTTGATGTTCTAAGTTCATGAGTACTAGGATAAAAATCTAGATACCCTACTTTTTTAACCAAGCGTAACAACTTATCTGATTCACAAACTGTTCCTGTATAGCTTCATTATGAGGTTAAAACTTTATTTTATTGCGTACATTCCGTAAAACTTTCAATTGTAAATGTCAAAATTCAAATGCACAAATCCCATACTTTCCTTAAGAAAAGGGTGGTAAGAGAAAGGGGCATTAATTGGGCCGGCACCACACTCATCCGACGAAACGCGGAATTGTTCCCACTTGACGCCTGTCTTCTGTGTGGTCGTGGTATCACACCGGGCGAAGATGTTAAAGCGGGTTCTACCATTGTAAATGTTTTTAGACTAAAATTTAGTATTCAAACTGTTATCATTGGACTGAATTTTGCTGCCATTCCGTTTATTCACTTGCCGACGATACCATGTCACTATGTCACTGTTAGCGTATAATTTATGGCCATTTAAAAATTATCTTGATGATCTCTGATAGTTATTTAGAAATTCCGATTTTTATAGTAGTCAACTTAGGCATAGATAAAAGTAAGATGCCATAATATATTTCTCTTAAAATCTAATTTCCATAGACATGAATATATGCTATCCATGTTTAATGCGGCCACGCTTTTATGAATTAACTAGCGGGCGCCCGCGACTTCGTCAACGCGGAATCTCTAATAAAACAGTCACTTCCCGCTGTCCATCTTTATACTACGCAATGGATTTTGATGTATTTAAAAAAAAAATCAAATAGAAAGTTGTTTTGTATAGTACATGTTTAACTGTAGATTCTGTATATTTAGTAGCATGCGGAGCCGGGGCGAATCGTTAGTTAGGAATAAAAGAAAAAGGAAATCATGTAGCCTATAACATTTTAAAATACATCACCTACCTTCGCGTTAACAAAAAAAATTTAACACCGATTAGTACACCGTACTGGTACTTTGTCGCGTACCATAGTACGAACTGATGGGTACAACTCTACAATTCTTATAATATTAGGCAAATCACATACGAGCGGATTTAGTTTAAGCACACTGCACAATACACACAAAGACTCACCCCACAGCGAAAACACACACATACCACACCAAAAAAAGGATCAGCCGTACACTTCACACCTTTTAGATCTAACTAGCTGTTCGCGTGCGGATTCATCCGCGTGAAATTATAAAACTTTATTTAATTGTTTATATTTGTCAAATTATTAATTGCAATTGTCAAAATGACATGACATAATGACAAACCATTGCAATCTTACTTCCTTGATGTTGGCAGCAACTTATGGTCTCTTTTCCACATTAGGGTTTTTATCCAAAATATTTACCCCCCCAAGTTTAATGGCGTAAAATACATAGCCTAAAGCCTGACGTAAGTGTACGGCTTTTTATTAAAAAAAGAATTATTCAAAAATATGCTGTAATTGCTGACATCTTAGGCAACAAAGAAGTGTGTGTTTACGCTTTATTATAATAGTATAGATTAGGATTTAAAAAAAGCGGAATTCAAGATCAGAGTATGTAGATAGTTTTTAACGACCGATAAATAAATCAGTATGAATATGTAGGGAAGTGCATAAATTAATTTTAATGGTTCCAGACGCCAACATGTGTTACACGAAAGAACCCACTCAGTGACATACCAAACAGACAAGTGTAAAGTGGAAAAAAATCCGGGTTTTGAGTGACAAATGTGCATGCTTTTCTTATAACGAATGGATGGAAAGGGGACTTGTTTTGGAGACATATAGGAAGGGGAATATCCTCTCAATATGCGTCGCTTCTTCCGTAGATTAAGCGTAGGCAACGTATTGCATTTACGGATGTCTAGACAGCTGTCGCTTCGCGTAGATTCAGATGCCACTTTACGATATAAAAGTCTAATGTACGGTTCTAGAGATAAGTTGACAACAATCCCATCGTACAACCTTCAAATATATAAACCGTGATTCATTAATATACTAAAATAACCTTGACATTGGGACTGAATAGTTTTAACAATAATACGGAACGATTTAACAATGGCATCGTTTGTAAACCTCGAGAAGCAGCGACAACGCATTGTGAACAGGTAATTCAGACTAATAGTAACGGCTAATTATTTTACGGCTCTTACTCACTTCTACTTTTTTCTTCGGTGACGGGAACGACCTCGCACTGACGCGACCGCGACACAACCCCATTAACCCACGCCCTGAAGAAGGACCCCGCAGGGTCTGAAACTGATCGGTGCAGTCACCAAGAAAAAAGTAGACGTGAGTAAGAGCCGTAAAATAATGACTTATTAAACGTCTCACGAAAGTTTAAATAATTTAATAGTAACGGTATGGATTTAATAGACATTTTTTAAATATAGTGTTTAGTGACAAACGAGCAAACAGCCACCGGAACAAAAATGCGAAGACACCACTGCCCATAGACATTCACTTTTGCAGATGTGTTGTTCATCGAAGGAGGACTACGCACAGAATTGGACATATCACAGTTATGTGTCACCTCCTCCGTCAAATCCACTTCCTCCTACCATTCCTTATAAGAAAAGGGTGCTTAGGCATCCGGCACGCAGTCGCAAAATATAGCCTATGTTGCTCAGCGATAGCGTAGCTTTTTAATGGTGAAAGAATTTTTGAAATCGGTCCAGTAGTTTTTGAGTTATTTCAATACATACAAAAATACAAATCTTTCCTCTTTATAATATTAGTATAGATGTGAGAATGTGTTTTAACAGCACACATTATTTTATTTACGAGTTTTAGCGATTTTGGTTTTATATTGGAAATAAATTTAGCTGCATTTGAAATTAAGTCAAATATTAATCTGGCACACCCTTAGCATCATTAAATTAGTTGCTGTTTTATTGCAATATTTTATATTAATCGATATTTAATGTCTAAATGTCTAATTTGATTCTGTCTGACGTAAAATGACCAAATTTGGCGAATTGCCGTAAAGAATGTTAAATGTCACACTTGGGAGTATTGACATCTCTTTTTGTCAAAGATTTTAATAAGGATGGCTATATCTATACTTCCATCATACTAATACTAATATTATAAATGCGAAAGTTTAGATGGATGAATGTTTGTTAGAGTTTGTAGCCTAAACAGCTGAACGGATTTCAATGAAATTTGGTATAGATGTAGAGGATAGTCTGGAAGAACACATTACTCACTTTTGATTTTTTAATTCCACGCGGACGGAGTCGCGGGCGAAAGCTAGTACTAATATAATA
This sequence comes from Papilio protenor, assembly GCA_029286645.1. Lineage (NCBI taxonomy): Eukaryota > Metazoa > Arthropoda > Insecta > Lepidoptera > Papilionidae > Papilio > Papilio protenor. Next base: position 2,119,417 of record JAGSMZ010000046.1, on the reverse strand, counting down.
AAGCGAACACACACTACTTTGTAGGACATCAGCAATCACAGTATATTTTTTGAATAATTCTTCTATCTATACTATCTATACTATTATAATAAAGCGTAAACACACACTTCTTTATTGTCTAAGATGTCAGCAATTACAGCGTATTTTTGAATAATTCTTTTTTAATAAAAAGCCCTACACTTACCTTACGCTTTTGGCTATATATTTTCACGCAATTAAACTTAGGAGTAAATATTTTGGATACAAACTCTAATGTGGAAAAGAGACCATAAGTTGCTGCCAACATCAAGGAATCAAGGTTGCCATGGTTTGACATCATGTCATGTCATTTTGACATTTGCAATTGATAATTTGGCAAATGTAAACAATAAAATGATATTTTTATAATTTCACGCGGATGAAGTCGCATGGGAACAGCTAGTTCTTTAATAAAAAGCTCTACACTTAAGATAGAAGTATACATTTCGACTCTTACTTGATTTATTAAAATATGTATTTGCAGGCGTTTATAATTATCAGACATTGAAAAAATATCTTCGGTATGTATCTGAGTTTTATTTGGTTCATATCTTTGAAAATCTAAATATTTATTTGTTAAGTCATTAAATCGTTTTAGATAAGACGTTGCTTTATTTTTATAGCAACATTACTAAATTTTACTACAGAGATAGTATATTTATAAACTTCGTTTATTATAGCTTACTTCCTACTAATATAAAAGTGAAAGTATGGGTGGATAGATAGATGTTTGTTAGTTTGTAGCCTTAACGGCTGAACGGATTTCGATGAAATTTGGTATAGATGTAGAGGATAGTCTGGAAGAACACATAGGCTAATCATTTTTGTTTTATTTAATTCCAAGCGGACGGAGTCGCGGGCGAAAGCTAGTTCATTGAATAATTTCAATTTTTATATACGTACTACCTATCGCCCGGGCCTCCGTCCGCGTGGAATTAAAAAAAAAAGAAAAGTAAGTAGCCTATGTGTTTCCAGACTATCCTCTACATCTATGCCAAATTTCATGGAGATCCGTTCAGCCGTTTAGAGTACAAACTCTAACAAACATCCATCCATCCATACATCTAAACTTTCGCATTTATAATAATAGCATAAGGATATGTAGGTCGTCACACATCATCTCCCCTGCCTTATCCTACTCCCGTAGGGTCGGTGCATCAGGTTTTCGTCCTCCAAATAACTCTATCATCCGTCATCTGTCATCACTCCCTGGATAAGTAAGTCGTCACACGTGACTTATTTAATAGAACTAAATGCCCACAACTTCGTCACCGAAGATAAAAAAAAAGTTTCCGCTAACGCTAACATATTTTAATGTTTTTTCGTTTCTGATTAATATTTTCTAACGGTCATGAATACGAGCGTGAAATGACTAATGTTATATTTAGGCAACTTTTTTTTTTCATCCTTTAATTTATTCGTAAATTAACGAACGTAATTAGTTACGGCGCTGACCTTTTTTAAATAACATTAAAAGTCCTTAATATTTTTTTCTATTAAAGTGTCTTTAATGGTTGAATCGTGAACATTAAATACTTTTTTATTTTAATAATCAACGTGACTAGTGCATTCACCTTTTAGCTAATTGTAAGTCAATCATCATCACAGCTCACTATACGTCCCCACCGATGGGCTCGGAGCCTACCCTAAGTTAGGGTGACTAGGACATAGTCAACGCTGCCCAAGTGCGGGTTGGTTGACTTCACACATATTTTTGAATTTTTTCGCCGATATGTGCAGGCATCACGATGTTTTTCCTTCACCGTAAGAACGTCGGGTAAATTATGTACATATGTAAATTCGAAAAAATCGAAAATCACATTGGTACATGGCGGGATTCGAACCTGTAGATTAGAAGTCAAGTGCTTAAACCACTAAGCCACCGACGCTCTTCGTATTGTAAGTCAATAATAAGAATTAAAAAAAAAATCAATGTTACTTTTGTCAGAAACTTTGACAATAAAACAACGGACTAGACAAAAAGCCGCCGTTGTACTGAATAGAGCCACTTCATTCAAAGTGGGTTTTAGGCTAAGCAAATCTTACTAATATTATAAATGCGAAAGTTTAGATGGATGGATGTTAGAATTTGTAGCCAAAGCGGCTGTACGAATCTCGATAAAATTTGGCATAGACATATGTATAGGATAGTCTGGAAGAACACATAGGCTACTCACTTATGTTTTTTCTAATTCCACGCGGACGGAGTCGCGGGCGAACAGTACTTTATAATATAACTAGCTGTTCTCGTGCGGCTTCATCCGCATGAAATTACAAAAAACTCTATTTTTCAAAATTGTCATTTCGCAAATTTCAAAATACAATTTACCTTACTATGGCAATCTTGCTTCCTTGATATTGGCAGCAGCTTATAGTCTCTTTCCTACATTAGGGTTTTTATCCAATTTATTTACCCCCTAAGTTTAATAGCGTGAAAATATATAGCCTAAAGCGTGACGTAACTGTAGGGGTTTTTATTAAAGAAAGAATTATTCAAAAATATGCTGACATCTTACGCCACAATGAAGTATGTGTTTACGCTTTATTATATTAGTATAGACAAAGGAAGAATTTCGACCATACCACGATCAGTTTCAACTTAAATTGATTATATTCCGCATAGATAAAATGCATATAAACTTTTATTGCACGATCTGTCTATCTAAACGTCTTCACTTAAATAATTATGCGTGTGGGCCAAAAGTTATAGTTACAGCATGTAACGCAGTTTGTTTTATAATTTGTATTAAAAACACATTATATGAGACGCTATCCGACGGTCCTAAACTACCAATAAACCTTTACGACCGCGTCTATCTATCTAAAATGACACTCACTGGCCATAGAGTCGTACTAACGCCACAAATATTGCCAATAAAAAACAAACAAGCTACCACATACATCAATATTGGGCGGTAGGTTGTGGTAAGAATTATGCAAATGTCACCGACAAATTGTAAACATCCGATACTTAATAATTTAGTTTGGAATCGTTGTTCTCATTATTATAGACAAGTATTCCTCTATAGACACATTTAGAGTAGACCACAGACTTTTAATCAGGCGTGAAGTGGGACCAATTCCGCGTTTTGTCTGATGAGTAGGCGTAGTCCATCTTCCAAAGATACCTTGCCCTCTGGGGGCTAGCTGCCTGGGAGCTTGCCTTCGCAGGGTTGTGTATGATTTGCCCCACTAAAAACTTTTCGGTGGCCATCAAGTGACAGTCGAAGGTTCCGGGATCTCCAAGGAACACACCGGTTTTCGAGTTATCTGTACTAGCTGTTGCACGCGATTTCGCCCGCGTGAAGTTAAAAAATCATTAAATATATGTTACTCTCTGATAACGTAGCTTTTTAATGGTGAAAGAATTTTTGAAATCGGCCAAGTAGTTTTTGAGTTATTTCAATACATACAAAAATACAAATCATTCCTCTTTATATCAGTATAGCTTTATTAGTTCAACATATTGTTGTATGAGTCATACCCATGTTTATAGTCATTACAAAACGAATTTGAAGCAAATAACATAAAACTGATAATTGAGGTGCCGGGAGGATATGTTATTTCAAAAAACATTATTGTGTACATAATCATACAAATATACTACTATGTTTTTTTTTATCTTTGTTAGGTAAAGGGGGGATTTTTGTCTTTGGAAAGACATGTCCAAAGACAAAAATCCCCCCTATATATTACTATAATGGTTGTATTATTAAATACTAGCTTCTGCCTGCGACTCCGTCTGCTTAAAATTAAAAAAAAAAAAAAAAAAAAAAAAAAAAAAAAAAAAAAAAAAAAAAAAAAAAAAAAAAAAAAAAAAAAAAAAAAAAAAAAAAAAAAAAAAAAAAAAAAAAAAAAAAAAAAAAAAAAAAAAAAAAAAAAAAAAAAAAAAAGATTGCCAATCAAAAACACAAACAAGCTACCACATACATCAATATTGGGCGGTAGGTTGTGGTAAGAATTATGCAAATGTCATCGACAAATTGTAAACATCCGATACTTAATAATTTAGTTTGGAATCGTTGTTCTCATTATTATAGACAAGTATTCGTCTATAGACACATTTAGAGTAGACTACAGACTTTTAATCAGGCGTGAAGTGGGACCAATTCCGCGTTTTGTCTGATGAGTAGGCGTAGTCCATCTTCCAAAGATACCTTGCCCTCTGGGGGCTAGCTGCCTTGCCTTCGCAGGGTTATGTATGATTTGGCCCACTAAAAACTTTTCGGTGGCCATCAAGTGACAGTCGAAGGTTCCGGAATCTCCAAGGAACACGCCGGTTTTCGAGTTATCTGTACTAGCTGTTGCACGCGATTTTGCCCGCGTGAAGTTAAAAAATCATTAAATATATGTTACTCTCTGATAACGTAGCTTTTTAATGGTGAAAGAATTTTTGAAATCGGCCAAGTAGTTTTTGAGTTATTTCAATACATACAAAAATACAAATCATTCCTCTTTATATCAGTATAGCTTTATTAGTCCAACATATTGTTGTATGAGTCATACCCATGTTTATAGTCATTACAAAACGAATTTGAAGCAAATAACATAAAACTGATAATTGAGGTGCCGGGAGGATATGTTATTTCAAAAAACATTATTGTGTACATAATCATACAAATATACTACTATAATATTTTTTTTTATCTTTGTTAGGTAAAGGGGGGATTTTTGTCTTTGGAAAGACATGTCCAAAGACAAAAATCCTCCCTATATATTACTATAATGGTTGTATTATTAAATACTAGCTTCTGCCTGCGACTCCGTCTGCTTAAAATTAAAAAAAAAAACAAATGTATATAATACATATATGTTCTTCAAGACTATCCTCTACACATTTATGCCAATAGCTGTTGCCGGTGACTTCGTCCACGCAATATTAATATAAAAGTAGCCTATTTGACCGCGTGTCAGCTACCCTTCAGTGAAAGTCCGGTCGAAATCGGCCCAGCCGTTTCGGAGATTACCCGCAACAAACGCGACTTGCGGACAGACAGACAAAAAAAATTAAATGCTGTTTTCGTTATCAGCAACACAAATAAATCATCTTCCCGAAATGTGAGATTTTTCTTTTGATTACAAACAGACACTCCAATTTTATTATATGTATAGATATAGATTTTCGTAATAATTATAAATGCGACGTTAGATGGATGGTTGTTAGAGTTTGTAGCCTAAACTGCTTAAGGTTTCTCGATGATTGTCATAGATGTAGAGAGATAGTCTGAAAGAACACAGACCACTTACGTTTTTTTTTTATCCCACGCTAACAGTCACTGGCGACAGTTTGTACAAAGTATTGCCTTTACTATCTTTAAAAAAAGATAACAATGTTCTTTTCGATATTTAAGCAATAACCACGGTTACGTAATCTAAAATTTAAAACGGTATCAGTGTGAAAGGGACAACAATATACATTACAGACATTCCACAAATAGGTATCGGGCCAATACAAGCCGCCCTATTAAGATAACTATAATGACCCGACCGGGCCAAACGCATAGTACGGTTCGTTTTACAAGACATATAATTGTTAATGGTGCATCTTATCTCAAAGGTCGAGATTGTCTTTGCTTGGATAGTCAATACTTATTTAAATACTAGCTGTTACCGTGTGGCTTCATCCGCATGAGATTATAAAAACTTTATTTTAGAGTAACCGGAGGCCCAACTTTAGTCCATTTTCCTTCCCACCCTTTTTCTCATAAGAATGGGATGGAAAGGGAACGTGGATTTGACGGTGGAGGAGACGCACAGGAAGAGGAAATATCTTTTTTATGTGCATCTCCTCCTCCGTCGATTAAGGGTAGGCAACGCATCCGCTATTGCAAACGTCTATGGGCAGCGGTCGCTTGCTCGTTTGCCACCTCATAATATAAAAAAAAACATGTCTGTAATTTACGCTATCTAACTAATATTATAAATGCGAAAGTTTAGATGGACGGATGTTAGAATTTATAGCCTAAACGACTAAACATCTAGATACAAAATTGTCATAGATGTAGAGTATAATCTGGAAGAACACATAGGCTACTTGCTTTTTTAATTCCACGCGGAGTCCGACGAAAGCTTGTTACATTATAAATGTTAAGTCGGTTAAGTTACAGCTTTAAATTATTTTCTCGTGGATTATTAATATGGCGATAATCAGAATCATTATTCGTAATCACCATTTAATCTAAACAATTTAAATAGAAATCAAATTTAAATAATCTTAACTTATACCATTTGTCTTTGAATTCATCTCATTTGTGTCAAATAGTTTAAAACTTGAACTATTAGTGGGTTCATATAAGTTTGTCACACCAAATTAAGTACATGTATAAATAACATACATGGTAACAAACATCAATCCATCCAAACTTACGCATTTAAAATAATAAAATACAATTATCCTGATAAAAAAAGTTTGAGCCTGAAAAAAAAAAATTACTGATTTATATCATTTTAATTTACAAGGTTAACTACCATATGTTAATTTAAATATATCTATACATATAAATAAAATTCTTCTGTCCATTTGCTAAGCCATGTATAATCTCTGAAACATAATTTAAATAGGACTTTCAAAAATACTAACCAATATAGAGTAACATAGGCTTTTTAATACCTTTTGCCTGACAATACATGTGCAGAATTTAAAAAAGTGAAGTCTGTGTTCTTCCAGATTGTTCTATATCTAAGACAAATTTCATCAAGATCCGTTAATCCATTCCGGAGATACCTTCTAAAACATCCCTCTATTCATGACTTGCATTTAAAACACTCATAGTATACTAGCTTTAGCTCGCGATTCCGTCCGCATAGAATTAAAAAAAAAGCCTATGTGTGCTTCCAGACTATCATCTACATCTATACCAAATTTCATCAAGATCCATTTAGCCGTTTAGGCTACAAAACATCCATCCATTTAAACAAGCGCTAGCTTAAAAACTTAAAAAAAATTTTTCGCATTTATAATATTAGTAGGATATTTTATTTAAATAATTTTCAAATTTAATCCCACACAAAGTCACCGGCAAAAGTTAGTTGATTATAATTTTATCTTATCTTTAATTCTATGTTTATGCATAATTTTTAGTGTTTAGATTATCACTATCTGTAATATTCATCAGTATATTAACTTGCATATTATTTACAATCCTAAGGGCCTGTCCCACCACTGGCTGATAAAGGCTCAGATAGCTTAAAAAAGACGTCACTGTCAGATAAGGTAACAAAATCCAATATTTCCATCACATATTTTATACGTTGGATTGTTATCAGACAATTTACAATTTGGTGGGACAGGCCCTTACAATCATACTAATATAAGGGCCTGTCGCACCACTGGCTGATAGAGACTCAGATAGCTGAAAAATATAACTGTCAGATAAGGAAACAAAATCCGATATTTCCATCACATGTTTAACATGGATTGTTATCAGACAATTTACATTTTGGTGGCACAGGCCCTAAATGTGACAATTTAAATGGATGGATGTTTATTATGTATCTAGAGCTTAAACAAATCTAGATGAAACCTAGAATAAGAATAGATTACAGTCTAGCATAGTCTATAGTGGCATATCAATTTCGTAAAACCGGTTTTAATTCTTTTTTGTAAATTAAATTAATCATATCATATAAATATTATAAATGCGAAAGTTACGATGGATGGGTGGATGTTTGTTAGCGTTTGTAGCATAAACGGCTGAACGGATCTCCATGAAATTTGGCACAGGTTTAGAGCATAGTCTGGAAGAACACATAGGCTACTCACTTTTGCTTTTTTTTTAATTCCGCGCGGACGTAGTCGCGGGCGAAAGCTAGTGGTTTATAAAAATAATAAAAACCGGATTTCATTATTGCATTAATCCTTATAAATGTCAACAGACAAATACAATTAGTTTTTTGGCCTTCTTTTTTGAGTATAAAAATGAGAAAACACTCAAATCCATTAGTATTAGATGTGACCAAATTATAGTATACTAGTTGTTTCTCGCGACTTCGCCTGAGTGAAATTAAAAATAACAAAAAACATAGCCTCTGTTACTCACTGTTAGCTTTTTAATGGTGAAAGAATTTTTGAAATCGGTCCAATAGTTTTTGAGTTATTATTGTAGACAAAAATATTAGCTTTCCTTATAATATTAATATAGATTAGATAATTTCATTATAATTTACCTTTCTTTTTATATTTATAATAGCTGTCACTAACTACTTAGCTCGGACAGAACACAAATAAACATACATTACAGACATCCCCTTTTTTGTATTAGAAATACCATCCAGATATATTCAGCTGTTTATGTAATATCAATACATCTAAGCCTTTTCATATATACTAGATTGCGCCCACAATTCCATTTATGCAATTAAAAAAACAGCCTATGTATTCCTTCAGACTGTATTCTATATTCCAAACTAGCTGTTGATCACGACTTTGTCTTTGTAAACTTAAAAAAGAATACAAACGACAGCCTATGTTACTCACAGATAAATTACCTTTCTATAGGCGAAAGAATTTTTAAAATCGGTCCAGTAGTTTTTGAGTAATTTAATATACAAAAATAGAAATCTCTCCTCATTATAATATTAGTATTGATTTAAGCAAAATTGTTAAGCTATTCTGGGGATACATAGTAACAAGCATTTATTTAAACATTTTCATTTATTTAAGATAAGATTATTTTAGTAAACCAAAACAATCTATATTAACATTAGCATAATAAAAATATGTCAAAGTGAATTCATCTTTGAAATAAAATTTGTTCATTCGTTGAGAGAATTCAAGTCTTACGTCGTAGTGCAAGCAAAAGAATGATTAAAACTATAATCACTTTTTTAGGGCATAAAACCATCTTAGTTCTAGAAATATCCTACCAATCATATAAATATTATAAATGCGAAAGTTACGATGGATGGATAGATGTTTGTTAGCGTTTGTAGCCTAAACGGCTGAACAGATTTCCATGAAATTTGGCACAGGTTTAGAGCATAGTCTGGAAGAATACATAGGCTACTTTTTATCCCAGGAAAAGTTACGGTTCCCATGGGATTCATTAATTCGGTTTTTTAATGTTTACTTGATAATTCTGCAACGGTTCAACATATCTTATTAAAATTTGGCACAGATATAAAACAAAGTCTGGAGTACACATGGGATAAGGTTCATCCCCGAGGAATGTTCGGTTCCCGAGGGATACGTAGCTTTTTGTTATTTACATAGTTCGTATGTTTCCTAATACCACGCGAAGTCGCAGGCAACAGCTAGTATTTCATAAATATCTAATGAGTAACTTAATCCTATCAATACTTTTTTAACTGATCAGTACAATAAACTTAACTGACAATAACAATGTTTCCTATAAATATATTGATTAAACAGTCCAACAGTTAACTAAGCAAAAAACTGAAAGTGTATAATCAGCTTTAGGAATATAATTGGGTTGATACAATTATTTATTTTATGTAAATGTTGTTTTTTATTTAATAAAGATGTTCGTGACTATTAAGAAATTAAAAATAGTATTGATAAATATAGTTATCTGAGTGTAATAATTTAGCTTTCTAATGGTGAAAGAATCTTTGATATTGGTCAAATAGTTTTTGAGTTTATTTGTTTCATACGAAAATACAAATCTTTCCTCTTTATTAATATAGATAAACTGGAAAAAACAAAATATAATCGTGTATAAATTATTCTAAATTCCATTTTAATAAAACATTACTAAGTTTTGTGACATTATGTTAAAAATTTTCACACGATACATTTGTGGTAACTTCATTTGAATATTTAAAAAAAAACTGTCAGATTGAAATATGTAATCCATTTTTTTCTTTAAAATCCTTACAATTAAAACAATTAGATAAAGAAAACTATTGTTTTATTTACAGTTTAAGAGTTTGATAATTAGGGTTTCTTATTATTTCATGAAATCTATATCTATACTAATATTATAAAGAGGAAAGATTTGTATTTTTGTATGGATTGAAATAACTCAAAAAGTACTGGGCAGATTTTAAAAATTCTTTCACCATCAGAAAGGTAATTTATCTGTCAGTAACATAGGCTATATTTTTTTATTTTTTTAAATTTCACGCGGGCGAAGTCGCGAGCAACAGCTGGTATTAAATAAAAATCTAATCACTAATGCATTTTTTAAATTATACCTTTTGGAAGATTATTAATAAATATATTACCAGATTAAGCAGCGATAAAATCAGATAGACTTAACACATTTTGAGAAATAAAATCCTTTATAGAATAAATTTAAATAAATCTATACTAATGTTATCTATGCAAATAGCAACCTCTGTATATGGATTAATGAAAGTCATTGGGATTTTTTAATTCAACTGGTTTGGATTTAAGTTTCATTGCTACCTAATTAACACTGTTTTTGGAAACTTCTGTTCAGATATAATTGCAGCAGTTTGACAGACCGAGTTGTTCTTTAGTGAGGTCAAGTCCGGAGTACTTACGGGTACGTGCAGCCGCGGACGGGTCCAGCAACAGACGGCTGGCCAGCCGACTCACGATCTCGGCTGCGTCGTCACCCGCCGCTTCGTCCCCCAGACATCCGTCACAACATAAAAACACAATTCAGCCGAATGATTTCACGCACGGAATGCACTAGACACAACTATTAGATAAACAAAACAGTTAAAACACGCACTGCAACAAACATTCCGAACGTTGCACTCGACATCGACACCGTCTCGATACTCCCATCGAAGCACTAACCCATATTCGAGCGGCGTATTACCGTGTAATGAACGGAATTATTACCAATTTACGGCACCGCGCACGACGTCCGTTCGCCGCGAGAAAATACAAGTAAAACGTTTTTCGAAAGCGCCTAGACACTCGCATGCGGACCTTTCGAAAAAGTACAAAATACAGTCGCGCGCTAAATAGGAAAATCGATAAGGCCGCCGACCGATCGTTGGATCACAACTAGAATAATAATTTATCAAAAAATGTAATAAAAACGACATTATTTCTTGTGACGGTTTCGAGCTGTCAGATTTTTCTATGTGAAACGCGGCCGATTGGAGCGGCGCGCCGTGTTCACCTCGGCTCATAGACGAGCGCGGCGTTCCAACTCGGACGGGTTGCGATCGCGTGTCAAGCGATTATCAACTCTATCGACGTCGACGGCCACTAGACTTTCGTATTTGGCGCTAAGTTCGCGAAAAATGCGAAACGGATGCTAATCCGTTTGTAAAACTTACGACTGTCGGTGTTCAGTGAATTGGAAAATGTAAAATAATAAAATAGCAGATAGCGGAGCGGAGCGCGACGAGCGTACACAGAAACGCGACACCGCGACACACTGTTTTTGAAACATTTGCCTCGACTCGACGTCATTTTTGGCGTATTTTGAGTTGATCGCGTACGGGAAAACTCGAAACCGCTCGGACATCAGAAAGGGATGGAAACTAACGCTCGCGGGCGAAAGTGAACTTTATAGTCCTTTGCAGTGCGTACTTTATAAATTTAACAATCGTCCAGAAAATGAATGAAGCCGTACTATTTTAAAGTTTTTTTTTTTTAATTCTATATGAACTATGCTAGAGATTGAAGTAGAAACGAAGGAACGGCTGTTTTTCTATGTAAATCTGCGTTAGTGTGCGCTTCCCGCACCGTGTTCATGATACGGATAAAAAATGCATTTGTGGTTGTGGGCGATATTGTACATTACATAAAAATTGTATAGCTCGCTTTGGCTTTAGGAATCGATAATCTAAAAATTCATTTTATATTTTCGAACGAGTCATGTTCGTGTTCTTTCGTCGAGTTTGTTGACTGTTTCGAAACTGACTTCCCTAGAAAATTATATACGGTACGGCCTCAACTACTAGCACAGCAATTGACTGTGTCTAATAGATTGTGCAAGACTTATTACATTTTATGTCTTACGTACTTTTAAAGTATTGTAAGTTCTTAAATTATTGTTTTAAAAACAAATTCTTCGTACAAACGGCTTGAACAGTTTGAAATTCCGGGAGTCGAATATCACTTTGAAAACGTGATTCAGCAAATAATGTTGAATAAATAAAAAATAAGTGGTAATTACGAGTATGACGAATTACTAAGTCGGCTGTATTAATGCTTATTTGAATTCTACACTTGTATTATTTTTAGCGGTTAAATAAACATGGAATGGAAAATTTACGCGGTTTATTGACTTTGTAGATAGTCTTGTATGTTTTTAAAATGGAATATCTTCTTATCTTTCGAAAAAAATACTAGCACATGTGAATTGTTTGTTATAATTATTTATGAAATTGTGATGTTCACGTCTCCGTTTATCTTATCAATGTTATTTCAAAACTCAATTGTATGAACATTTATTAATAAAAGACTTTTGATGTTGTAAACATAAACTGTTAAAAATTGTACAAAATAATACTAATTACGTCATATAATAAATTTGTCTGTCCCTTAATTTTAATCTATTTTTTTTTTCGATATTTTCGAGTACATTCATCTATTAAAATTAGTCAATCGGGTGAGTCGGTTTTTTAGGTTAGGTTAATTTTTTGCATGATCAAAACGCCAACATAAGAAACGCAAATATTGATATTGAATCTGTAACTTATAATATTTGGCGCCAAATTACAACAAATCGTTTAAATTATCACAAGTACAAATTGTACAAGTAAAAAATGATTTTTTCTAGTTATTTAGATTGCAAACTATAGAAACTGAAGGCCTCGAATCGAGACCGCATTCCGCCATCTTGCGAAATGTGTGCATAAGACCATTTTCGAAAAATTACAACTGGAAAAAAAGCAACTAAAACTGTGTCAACTCTTGTTTTTCTTACTTTAAGTTTGATTTCCAAACGGTCGGATAGCGAAATCTATGCGGCCTGTGAATTGGAGTTTTTAATAGGGTGACCAACTTGTTAGTTTTTTAGCAGGATCCAGAGATTTAAATAAAAGCTATAGAGCGGACATTGCGATCACGACCTTCAACTTTTTTAAGCATAATCTATCTATCTTACTAATCTTACTAATATTATAAATGCGAAAGTTTAGATGGATGGATGGATGTTTGTTAGAGTTAGTAGCCTAAACGGCTGAACGGATTTCAATGAAATTTGGTATAGATGTGTGATAGTGTGGAAAACACATAGGCTACTCACTTTTGATTTTTAATACCACGCGGACGGAGTCGCGGGCGAAAGCTAGTCGCTGTATATTTTTGAATAATATTTATAAAAAGCCCTACGCGTACGACAAGCTATAGGCTTTATATTTTCACGCTGTATATCATAAAGGGTGAATAAATAGTAAAAAATGTAATCGAGAATGGGACAAAACTACAAGCCAACAGCAAAGAAGCAAGATTGTCATGGTAACGGTAATTGTTGGCTAATGTCAAAGGCCTTCGTTGCCATGTCTTTGTTCGTTGAACGGAATGTAAACAACAAAGTTTTTTTTAATGTAAGTCGGATGAAGCCGCAGGGGAACAGCTAGTCTGTGATAAAGTGATTTTTTTGTTATAATATAAAGTGGCAAACGAGCAAGCGGCCACCTGAATCCACTGAAATGGAAAGCGACCACTGCCCATAAACATTCGCAATTGCAGATGCGTTGCCTACCCTTAATTGACGGAGGAGGAGACGCACATAAAGAGGACATTTCCCCTTCCTATGCGTCTCCTCCACCGTCAACTCCACTTTTCCTTCCCATCCTTTCCTCTTAAAAAAAGGGGTGGAAAGGTAAAGGGACTAAAATTAGGTCTCCTACTCCACACTCATCAGACTGCACGCGGAATTGCTTCCACTGCACGCCTGTTTTCTGTGTGATCGTGGTATTACGGGCGAGCCGACCCATTCGTGCGAAGATGTTAAAGCGGACTCTACCACTGTAAAAAAAAAATTATTATTTCCGAAGTGTCAGTTTATTTGAGAGGTAATAGTATAGTAGTATAAAATGAGTTTTAAGCGATTTTATAGTACAAACCTTTGATTGTAAAGCCACTATTATCAGGGCGTGTGTGAAGAGCACTCTACTATCCAACAATATTTTTTGGTAACTACAACAAATTATTACAAGCACACAAGCAAGCAGTCTTAGAACTTAGTTAGTTTTTTGACAGTAGAGAATGCGCGATCGTTATAAATCCTGTAAATGAAAAAAATATGAAATAACCAGGAAACATGGCCACCCTAGTGCAACACAATCCGCGGCCGACGACTCCGGTATTTTCCCACCTTTCTCCGCAATTCTGTTCATTTCATGTTATATTGCACTTAGTTAGTTAGTTACTATGCTCTGTCTACATACGGATTACAAGAATTGCTTTTAAAATTGCTTGCTTAACTAAATATATACAGATAAATGAACTTAAATATTAAAAATATGTATATTTCGAGTATATTATATTCATATTTACAAAAAACATTTTATTGTAACTTATGTCTGTCCGAATGTCCGCGTTTGTTCCGTGAAATCTCTGAAACGGCTGTACCTATTTTGACTTTTTTTTTAAATCTAGGCTTTTATTTGAAGTTGTTAACAACTAGGTTAAAAGGAAATTAATTATTTTTTTAATAAAATTGCTTGTTGGTTTTATAGAGAGTAGCTCCATCTATTAGAGATAATAGACAACATTTCACTTTATCAAGACAGTGGCTTTCGCCCGCGATTTCGTTTTTTTTTAAATTCCACTCGGACGGAGTCGCGGGCGAAAGCTAGTAAATAAATAAATATGTAACATTTTGACAATCAAATTGCGTTAACGTGTGTCAATCTGTCAGTTAGATATATTTAAGTAGTAAATTAGAGTTGAATTTTCTCAGTGGGAACAAAAACCAGTTGACTTAACGCAATTCTTACATTAGTTGAGTGATATCTTCCGCTTGTAGTATAAATGTTGTATTACAAGATTCAATTCAACAATTATCTATACACTAGCTGTTCCCGTGCGGCTTCATCCGCATAAAACTATGAAAATTTTATTTTATTGTTTACATACGTCAAATTATCAATTGCAAATGTCAAAATGATGACAACCCATGGCAACTTTGCTTCCTTAATGTTGGCAGCTTGTAGTTTATGGTTCCTTTCCCACATGAGGGCTTTTTTCCAATTTATTTATGCCCTAAGTTTAATAACGTGAAAATATATAGCTTAAATCGTGTGGTAAATGTAGGGCTTTTTATTAAAGTAAGAATTATTAAAAAATATGCTGTGATTGCTAAAATCCTACGCCACAAAGTTGTGTGTGTTTACGCTTTATTATATTAAGTATAGAGTATAGATTGCGTGGAAAGTCGCAGGCAATAGCTAGTAACTAAAGTAGAAAACTTCGAGGTGGCTTTGTAGGTAGGAAACATGTCTCCACAGCGTTTTACATCATACTATAAATAACTAAGTGTCAGATTATCCGGCCCGGATGTACAGTGGGGGAAATTGTTGGTGTTCCAACATAAAAGTTACAATCGTTTGCACTAGGTTTGTAACGGAACTCCGCCTCCGCATCCGCAAGTACGAAACTTCCGCAAGAAATGATAACTCCGCTTCCGTTATTTTTCATGCGGAGTTATAAGCATAAACTTTACCTAATCGCCCCACTCGCGTTACAAAACGTAAATTAACCTCCGTTGTAACTCCGCATAAGAAATAACATTTTGAAACGAGACGCGGAATAGAATTCAATACAACACAGCTTATAAATATATATACGAAAAGTCAGTGATAAACGGTAGTTTTCTTTTATTATCGTTTGCACTCACTGCTATCAAATCAGTGGTTTTAGGAAGCGGAGTATGTCTCGTTGAGATGAATAAGGCAATTTTTCCTGATTAGAACACCGCAGATTTCCGCGACATTACAGTCGGGGAATCTGACGGTTTCGCCTTAAAAGTTACGTTTGAACGTTTTTTACGCAGCCACAGATAACCTATAGGAAACTTTTAATTGTGTCTGTACGAAAGATCGATACACGAATAATTGTTTTTAATATTAACGTTACTTGCACAAGTCACTACTTATTACTTTTTTTTATTTTAAATCAACATCTACAGACTCTTGGTCTGTACTGTTATTATAGGCATCTAAGGGCCTGTCCCACCACTGGCTGATAGCTTAAAAATGACGTCACTGTCATATAAAGGAACAAAATCCGATATTTCCATCACATATTTTACACGTTCGATTGTTATCAGACAATCTGCAATTTGGTGAGACAGGCCTTTAGTATTTTAAAAGACAATTTTCGATTCTCTTTATTCGATACATAGTTTAAATTTCGCGGCAGTACTACATAGATTATTGCGGGTAGTCGGCCGAATTTTTATTCGCACACAAAAGAGGGTAGTTTCGAATCCCACTCCGGTCAAGTGGGCGCGCGAGAGTTGTGCGAGAGTTATGTGCAAGCAGCCAAGCGGGTCGGTTGGTACTTTGTGACCGTACGAGTTCAAAGGTCATCGGAATTGCTTGTCTATCGCAAAAGACAAACAGGCGTGTCTTTTTTGTTAGTGAACGGGGTCGATTTTAATTACGGTTTCGCGTTTGGAACAATAACGGTGCATACGTGCATTTGCAGGCAGTGTCGCTGGCGCCTATAGACTTGACAGACTTAAGTAATGAATTTACTTGACCACGCTCCTGCAGACGGTGAGTCTCCATCTTCTCTCCATCATCCCCTCTGTTTAAAATATTATGTACCCCGCTGCATGCGTATTAGGGTAGGTTGTTTTTCCTCTTCCCCTGAAATTATAACCTTCCAGAAACTTCCTTGTTATGTCATAGATGTTGAAAATAAGTTTAGTTCTATGTACAAGTAATTAAATTTTATTTTGTTTATAGCTAAATATAATATAAAATAACATTTTGTAAACATTATTTTAGTATTTTCTATAATAAAATCGAATATATACGAAATGTCTTATTTATTAAAAAGTGGGAATGTTTAATTTAGAGGTTTGCCAGTCAAACAAAAGACGATGTTTCAAATTCATTTTAGGTTAAACGTCAAACCTTTTTTTATCGAGACCTAGCTGTTCCAGTGCGGCTTCATCCGCATGAAATTACAAAAACTTTTTTTTAATCGTTTACATTTGTCAAATTCTCAATTGCCAATGTCAAAATTCAAATGCACAAATGACAACCATGGCAACCTCGCTTCCTTGATGTTGGCAGGTTGTAGTTTACGGTCCCTATCCCACATGAATTCCGATTTATTTACCCCCTTGATAGCGGGAAAATATTTAATCTAAAGCGTGTCGTAATTATAGGGCTTTTTACTTAAGAAATAATTAGTCAAAAATATGCTGTAATTGCTGACATCTTAGGCAACAAAGAAGTGTGTGTTTACGCTTTATTATAATAGTATAGATAATTCACGTGTAAATAAAAGTATTTATATTTTAGGGGTAATATAGTTCGATTTTTGTGAAGTAAAACGTGTCTAACAGGGTTTAGTAAATTTTAAATGTAAATTTATTTTCGTATAAAAAAAACTTTTATTACCTTTTCGGCCCACCAAAAATATCGTATCTACGATGTCATCTAAGTCTATAAAAAACATCACATAATCTTTTTAATGTGATAATAATTAACTCAAATTAACTTCAAAATGAATAATGGCATAACCTAAAAACATTTTTTTTTATTATTTGTTTTCACTAATGCTCGGCCATTGTTCGAAATTCAAATTAAAGAATTTTTTTAACTACGAATCATAGATTAACGAAAAAGAGACATGTTTTTATCAATATTTTAAACGCACGTTTACAAAATAATTTATTTATTATTTAAATTACATATCAGTAAAACAGATATAAATAAAAAAAAATACTTTAAATATACACAGTTACGAAAATAATTATATCAGTAAAAATTTATTCATCGAATTCATTTGTTCGCACATATTTATTTGCAACGCATAATAAATATAAATAAAATAGCATAAAAAACTTTTCAAATCTTATGATCGCATCTATGAATAAATAATCATTGACAGGAGAAGCGATTAGCCATAAATTATAGACGAGATTAAACATGGCTTCAAATTAAAGGCCTATAAATCTAGATTGGATATACAAAAAAAAATTAAAACTTCACAATGACCTTCGAATCTCACGATTAAATTTCTATTAACATATTATTTTTTCACTAATTAAACAAGATCAATATTAATTTACTAACAGGATTGTTAAAAAGCGCATAGATTAGTTAATAAAAAAAAACTCGAGCGTATAACTAGCGAACCGCCTTCGCACGGGTGGCAACACATGTAATTTTTTTTCTGTCATATCACATACCAGCCTATAATAGGCTTAAAAATTATCAGAGCGATCAAAGATAATTAAAATATTCTCTGACATGTATTTTTAAATCTATTTTGAGTGACATTAAAAACTGTTAAAAAAAAAACGTCAGATTAAGGCGGGTAAGTCCACTATTAAAACGTATCCTGAAACAGAGCCCCGAAGGTTTAGATGTCCTGTGAAAATTCTTAAATGCTCAGTAGATTTGTATAATCCCGCCGAAAACAATTATTATTAAAGTAAAATAACTAAATATGCAGGTAGAGCCGTGAGTTGTAATTAAAAACTTCCGTACAAATAACTTACATACGCGAATGCAAATAAAAATCACTCAATATTTTTAAAATAAATATAGAAATATAACAATGTAAAATATTATAATAATTTAAACATTAAATAAAAAATCTCTGGCTGAATGTTTTGTATCTTTTCACTAAAAAAAACCAAAAACATTTTAGAAACGTCATAAATTCCTGAATAGATATTTTACGACCAGCATCGTAAGAATTAATAAATTTGCCAGAAAATTCGGCGCGTTTAAAATCTACAATAACAATGCTTAATTAATTTTATCTAAGATTTTTATATACACTTAATAGTTAATGGCTATATAAATAAAGAATCTTTAATTGTCGCAATAAAAGTAAACTTTGAACAACATTGTTTTTGGATATTGTAAAAAAGGCTATAATCTGTAATTTATAACATCCTCTTATTCGGGCAACACTAATTATGACGGTGCTTACGAAGGGACATTTCCCGCCAATTTTGATAGGATATAACTGGTTGTAATGTACTTTGATTTTTATTTTTATTGCAACATCCTGTTTACGAATAAGTTTTTGTCCTCGAAATATATTGAAATGCATTTTTAAATCGATTTTTTTCCTAAAAAAAACCAGAGACCAAAAGTCCTCTTCCCTTTTTCTTATAAGGAAAAAATTGGATATAAGTTTGGATATGATATGGTAAATGTCCTTTCTTTGCATCCCCTTCTCTGTCGATTAAAGTTACGCAATCTCTAAATAGCGGTTGTTAAAACGGCAGCCACTTCATTATTTTTGGCAAACTCAGTTGGCCGCTTCCTCGTTTGCCAATTTATACAATAAAAAAAATACGTGGCCATTGCCACTTGGCTTATATGGCCAGTAATATTGACATATTATTCTTTGATTAAACATGCTTAATTATAATCCATTTAGTTGTGCGTATAGTCGTAAATTTAGCTTTTTTTTCTTATAAATAATACTTTAATTTTGAATATCAAATAATAATTACCAGGAATTGAAACTGGCTAAAAGTTCAGATTATGTAAAAAATAAACATAAAAATTTGCTTTTAGAGCTTCAATAAAATTAAAAAAAAATCAATAATAGGTTTTTTATTTTAATTTTAAAGACCATTTGTTTTATATCATGTTTACTAATTGTAAAAATGTAATTTTTTGTCGTACAATCTCTAATCTGCTGTCTGAAAAAGCGTATTGTGATGTCACTTCCTTTTCAAAATAAATAAAAAAACATTTCGCCGCATTTAATAATAATGTGCCGATAAATTCAAAGATGGCTGACCTCTGTTTAGATTAAATCTAACATATTCACTGACAAAATGATTGAACGCGTTAACTAGAATTAAAATGCTCGAAAATAAACATCCACAAAAACCATTATTAACACTGCGATGTTAATTAAAAAAAATACGTGGCCATTGCCACTTGGCTTATATGGCCAGTAATATTGACATATTATTCTTTGATTAAACATGCTTAATTATAATCCATTTAGTTGTGCGTATAGTCGTAAATTTAGCTTTTTTTTCTTATAAGGAAAAAATTGGATATAAGTTTGGATATGATATGGTAGATGTCCTTTCTTTGCATCCCCTTCTCTGTCGATTAAAGTTACGCAATCTCTAAACGGCGGTTGTTAAAACGGCAGCCACTTCATTATTTTTGGCAAATTCAGTTGGCCGCTTCCTCGTTTGCCAATTTATACAATAAAAAAAATACGTGGCCATTGCCACTTGGCTTATATGGCCAGTAATATTGACATATTATTCTTTGATTAAACATGCTTAATTATAATCCATTTAGTTGTGCGTATAGTCGTAAATTTAGCTTTTTTTTCTTATAAGGAAAAAATTGGATATAAGTTTGGATATGATATGGTAGATGTCCTTTCTTTGCATCCCCTTCTCTGTCGATTAAAGTTACGCAATCTCTAAATGGCGGTTGTTAAAACGGCAGCCACTTCATTATTTTTGGCAAATTCAGTTGGCCGCTTCCTCGTTTGCCAATTTATACAATAAAAAAAATACGTGGCCATTGCCACTTGGCTTATATGGCCAGTAATATTGACATATTATTCTTTGATTAAACATGCTTAATTATAATCCATTTAGTTGTGCGTATAGTCGTAAATTTAGCTTTTTTTTCTTATAAGGAAAAAATTGGATATAAGTTTGGATATGATATGGTAGATGTCCTTTCTTTGCATCCCCTTCTCTGTCGATTAAAGTTACGCAATCTCTAAACGGCGGTTGTTAAAACGGCAGCCACTTCATTATTTTTGGCAAATTCAGTTGGCCGCTTCCTCGTTTGCCAATTTATACAATAAAAAAAATACGTGGCCATTGCCACTTGGCTTATATGGCCAGTAATATTGACATATTATTCTTTGATTAAACATGCTTAATTATAATCCATTTAGTTGTGCGTATAGTCGTAAATTTAGCTTTTTTTTCTTATAAGGAAAAAATTGGATATAAGTTTGGATATGATATGGTAGATGTCCTTTCTTTGCATCCCCTTCTCTGTCGATTAAAGTTACGCAATCTCTAAACGGCGGTTGTTAAAACGGCAGCCACTTCATTATTTTTGGCAAATTCAGTTGGCCGCTTCCTCGTTTGCCAATTTATACAATAAAAAAAATACGTGGCCATTGCCACTTGGCTTATATGGCCAGTAATATTGACATATTATTCTTTGATTAAACATGCTTAATTATAATCCATTTAGTTGTGCGTATAGTCGTAAATTTAGCTTTTTTTTCTTATAAATAATACTTTAATTTTGAATATCAAATAATAATTACCAGGAATTGAAACTGGCTAAAAGTTCAGATTATGTAAAAAATAAAATATGTGTTGTAGTAATAAATATTCAGTATAAACTCTCACGGATGTCAACCGTACATTAATATTTTAATGTCATATCAATACATTGCATCTTCATCTATAATTTTTGTTCTGAAAGATTTATACCTATTTCCAATACAAATTCTTAACCATAGACAAACTGCGCTTTAGTATAAAACTCGATAATATCAGAACGTTTCTGATGAAACGGTTTTCCTCCCATAACTAAATCATTAGCTACATTTTACAATATCATTCACTATACCATCACAATTTAAAAAAAAAACTAATCTACACTAATATAATGAACTTAATCGCGAAGAATGCCAGCAATCACAGCATATTTTTGAATGATTCTTTATTTAATAAAAAGCCCTACACTTACTACACGCTTTAGGCAATATATTTTCACGCTATTAAACTTAGAGGGGAAAAAAACTGGAAAATACCTTTATGTGGGAAAGGGATACTAAACTACAAGCTGCCAACATTAAGGAAGCAAGGTTATATGGTAACGGTAAGCAATTGAGAGAAAACTTTTTAAGGAAATTGCGTGAACTGATGTACGTGAAAGACACAGATAATGTAAATAATAAGTGCATATAAAAATTATTAAAAAATAAATATTTATGAATTTTCGAATTTCGACCATCATCATCATCAACTTGCCCTTATCCCTTACGGAGTGTCGGCACAGTATGTGCTGCTCTTCCATACATCTCTATCAGCCGTCATATCTGAATCCACTCCTTTCTTAAGCATATCCTCTTTCACACAATCCATCCATACTTTCTTCGGTCTTCTTCCTTTGTAACCATCGACATTCCTTCTTAACACTTTCTGGTTTATGTCCCCATCGTCTCGTCGAATAACATGTCCATACTATAACCTTTTGTTCGAATTTCGACCAATGAGTAACAAAATAAAACGTTTGTATAAAATTATTAAACGTATTTTGTGCAAGACAATTGTCTCTCTTTTGAGACAAATATAGTTTATAATAATAATGTTTCATTCCAAGGTCACAGTACAGCTAGTAAAAAGACCTTGGACGCCACGCGACTAGGCGCTGATTGGACAAATGACTTTTGAGTTTTATTTTATTCAACCGTCTTGAATGAAAATGATTTCTTGGAAGTTTATTTTTGGATTCTAGGTTATTGTTTTAATTGGAACTTGTTTTTGATACTATAAGTAAAGATATTCCAATTTTTGAACGTAAAGTATTACATGTTAATAGTGTTGTGTACAACCGGTAATATACTCAGCATTTAATATAATTGTCTTATTATTTTTAATTATATCCAGTTTGGTTTTTTTTAATGATAACTAGATTGAAACAATTATTTAATTTCATACTAATTAATTGTCAGCTCCAAAGATATTTAAAAAATATATAGACGAGACAGTGAAGGAAATCTTTTTCACCGGTACTTTCTCTGAAAGGTACTATATCAAGTTTAGTGCCACCTCGTGTATTGACATGTAATAAAACATTTTACTAAATTGTAATAAGCTCCATCTTTTGTTATAAAATAAACTAAACAGTGTTACGAAATAAAATGTAACTACAACATATTTAAATACTAGCTTTCGCCCGCGACTTCGTCCGCGTGGTATTAGAAAACATACGAACTATATAAATAGCAAAAAGCTACGTATCCCTCGGGAACCGGACATTTCTCGAGGATGAACCTTAACCCATGTGTACTCCAGACTTTGCTTTATATCTGTGCCTTTCAATAAGATATGTTGAACCGTTGCAGAATTATCGAGTAAACATTAAAAAACTAAATTAATGAATCCCACGGGAACCGTAACTGTTCCCGGGATAAAAAGTAGCCTATGTCTTCTTCCAGACTATGCTCTAAACCTGTGCCAAATTTCATGGAGATCCGTTCAGCCGTTTTGGCTACAAACGCTAACAAACATCCATCCATCGTAACTTTCGTATTTATAATATTGGCATTTAGTAATAGATAGCGCTAGTGAGATTATGTGAAAAATGTTTCAAGTGAATTGTCAAGTATGCCTCGTCTATTTTTTTGAATCTCTTTGATCAGCACCAAGACTTAAGCCCACTATATATTCAGTTTTAACTGAGTGTTTTACCAATCGAAGTACCTCCATTGCAGGTTTTTTTTAATTTTAATGAAGTTGTGAAGGGAAACGTACTAGATTTGGGCCCCCCTCCATATCCTCTCTTCTGTGAGGTTGTATATACGGGCAAACGTTTATCATTGCACATATTTTTAAAATGAGAAAGTGGTAATGGTATTTCCTGAACACGGTCAAGGCATCGGCGTTTAAAAAAGGTCGACTATCGAATGGTTTAATTAAAACCCTAAATTTAAATAGAAGTACTAAAGTCATTTATTTATAACCTCAATAACAAGCTCATTTAAAAAAGTGGTTAATTAAAAAATCCCTGAAAGACTGCGTTATTTAGCTATGGATAGCTTCTTCGTTTCCAAGTATAAGAACAGGAATTCGAGTATAAAAAATATATAAAAAAACGCTCGTAAACGGGAATGACGCCGGAGGGGGTACGAGGTTATAGCGAGGGGGGGTTCTCAAACTCCCGACGTTTTGAAAATCGATGACGCGGCGCGTGTGTGGACTGTTTTGAAATTTCCAAGAATCTATAAATTGTAAAAGAACCTACAAAGTAAATTGAACTTTATTTCAAAAGTTTAAAGTCAAATATTCAATAAGACTATCGGCTACAGGCGAACGCTTTTTTTACTTTCGTACGAGACCAAAAATATTACGTAATGGCCGCTACCCGCCAAAATAGACGTTTCTCGATGTTTTCGGTAAAGCACATTTTAGAGCTGTGCGTTTGATTATACCATAAACTACTGATTGGTTATGGAACATCGGTTTTTTATACTGATTGCGTTTCATGGCGTCTTGCTTTAAAAAGGTTAGATGCTTTCTTCACATAAATTAAAAACTAATTACATAGAAAACACACGTTAGTACAAGATATTTTCTTTCTTATCGATTTACGTACCTTTTGGTCAGTCAATATCGGTCACTAGATGGCGCTAATAATATAGCGACAGCATTTGTGTAATAATTATATTATTTACAACATAAAAATATATTAATTTAAAATATTAATATGATTTGTGGGTTTTACGAAGCTTGTGCAGGCGCACCACATGACAAAGTTGGTTCAAACTACCATATAACATCTATAATAGGTAATTTAGAGACGTCTAAGGTATTGGTGTTTTTGGTTAAAAGTCTCATCATCTTGCTTTTGTTCCTACGAAGTCAGCATAGTTAGGATGAGTTCTTTCACACAATCCATACATTCTTCGGTATTCCTCTACCTTTGTAGCCATCTTCATTTCTTAATACCTTCTCACAAGAAACTGAAGTTTCTCTAAATCAAAAACTATGAACTTACGGCCCAATATTAAAAAGAATCTTAAGAGCGGACGCACACCTTAGACTCTATCGCACAACTATTGTGCGATTGTCGATTGTTTAGAAACCAATTCAACTGTTTAGTTGCACAACTAAGAATCGAGTGTCCGCACCTCCATATGAGCTCATATGAATCAAAGCGAGACTAAACAGTTGTGCGATAGTTTAGTCTAAGGTGCGCGCTCCAAAGCGCGTAGTAACATTAAACTATAATTCATACATATTTGAAGCGTATAGAATGCCGGAGGTGTTTAACACGTTCACTGCGGTCAAGCCGATAACGGCCTGACGCGGTATTTAAGCTGGTGCGGACGAAGAAAACTATGTCCCTCTTACTAGTGTGAAACGATTATCTCAGGTGTATACATTACATTACATAAAATGTATACATTATCCGTCTATACATATAATAAAAAATCTAACAAAAAATGGGACCCACCTGCAAGCACTACCTTTCGGATAAAAAAATAATTATCAAAATCGGTCCACTAGCGGCGGAGTTATGCCGTAACACACATAAAAAAAACATACAGACGAATTGAGTTCCTCCTTCTTTTGGGAAGTAGGTCAATAAAATTGGAGTGTCTGTTTGTAATATCAAAAGAAATATTCCAGATTTCGGGAAGATGTATTTGCGTTGCTGATAACGAAAATCGCATTTAAAAAATTTTGTCTGTCTGTCTGTCCGCAAGCCGCGTTTGTTCCGGGTAATCTCCGAAACGGCTGGGCCGATTTTGACCGTAATTTTTTTTATTCCGCGCTGTCAAAATAACGTAACGGGTGGTACAAATTTGCGCTATCGTTAGTGGGCGACAGCTCGTGTTTCCATAAAGTTAAACAATTTAATCTATCCTAGTGCTGGTGGGTCTAAAAAGACCTGCCACGCACTGGCGAAAATATCATTGGGGGCGCATTTCGGCCCGCCGCTACACTAGTTGAAGAATTATTTTACTTGCCGCAGTAAACGTGTTAAATATCATATATCATGATACAGTCTTTAATTTCATTATTAATAAAGTTCTATCACTTAACCAAATATAAAACGGCTTTTAAAAATTATATTTATTCATTAATTCTATGGTGTATTAATTATTAAACGTAAATCATGACAAGGTAGAACTTTTTAATGCTAATCTTCTATCTATTTATACATATAATAAAATTGGAGTGTCTGTAATATTAAAAGAAACATTCCAAATTTCGGGAACATGATGCATTTGCATTGCTGTTAACGCAAATTTTTTTGTCTACATTTGTCAAATTATCAATAGCAAATGTCAAAATGACATGACATTTTTTTTTTATTTTTAATAATAAAGTTGACTAAAATATAGATGTTAATAGCAAAGTCCGAAGTTAGTATTAATTTTTTCAAATATCTCGTCTGCTCGGAATATCACTAAAGTCAGAACACAATATTAGATGTAGGGATGTACAATAATGTGAGGAGTGCACTGCTCAGTGACTGAGCGACCAAGATATTTGTAAAAAAAGAGGAAAGATTTGTATTTTTATATGTATTGAAATAACTCAAACTTACCGGGCCGATTTAAAAATTATATTTATTCATTAATACTATGGTGTATTAATTATTAAACATAAATCACGACAAGGTAGAACTTTTTAATGCTAATCTTCTATCTATTTAATAAAATTGGAGTGTCCGTTTGTAATATTAAAAGAAACATTCCAAATTTCGGGAACATGATGCATTTGCGTTGCTGATAACGCAAATTTTTTTGTCTACTTTTGTCAAATTATCAATAGCAAATGTCAAAATGACATGACATGACAAACCTTAGCAATCTTTCTTTCTTGATGTTGGCAGCAACTTATGGTCTCTTTCCCACATTAGGGATCTTATCCAAAATATTTACCCCCTAAGTTTAATGGCGTGAAAATATATAGCCTAAAGTACGACGTAAGTGTAGGGCTTTGTATTAAAAAAAGGGTTATTCTTAATATATGCTGTAATTGCTGACATCTTAGGCAACAAAGAAGTGTGTGTTTACGCTTTATTATAGTATAGATAGATATATGAATCTGCTTAGATGTTACAAATAATCAACTATTCACGCTGAAAAATCCGTTTTTTAGATGACAACTTTATGTTCAACTTTTATCGTAAAAATATCATTACCTATTAAAATAATATGATTAAAATTATACTTTTTCATTTTAACGATTATTTTATACGTTTAAATATTTCTAATCTGTGGTTATAAAATATTAGTTCCATTTTGACATCTGGGAAAGATCGGAAATTAAAAAGACAGCAAAAAATGTAATATTTTAAATAATGTTGACTAAAATATAGATGTTAATAGCAAAGTCCGAAGTTAGTATTAATTTTTTCTAAATATCTCGTCTGCTCGGAATATCACTAAAGTCAGAACACAATATTAGATGTAGGGATGTACAATAATGTGAGGAGCGCACTGCTCAGTGACTGAGCGACCAAGATATTTGTAAAAAAAGAGGAAAGATTTGTGTTTTTGTATATTGAAATAACTCAAAAACTACTGGGCCGATTTCAAAAATTCTTGCACCATTGCAAAGCTACGTAACCACTTAGTAACATAGGCTATTTTTTTTCACGCAGACGAAGTCGCTGGCAACAGCTAGTATTCATAACGCATAATTTTTGAGGAAAGATTTGTATTTTTATATGTATTGAAATAACTCAAACTTACCGGGCCGATTTTAAAAATTCTTTCACCATTAAAAAGCTACGTTATCAGTAAGTAACATAGGCCATATTGCTTATTATTTTTAATTTCACGAGGGCGAAGTCGCGAGCAACAGCTAGTTAAAAATCTAATCGGTTTTTAGTAAAACCGAAAACATTTTTTATAATGCACATCACTAAATTATCGTTGGAAATACCTGTTACATTTTGTTATTTATATTTTTTAATAATTCGTCTACAAATTACATATAATGTTTCCTGTTTTTGCACTTTATCATTTTATTTTGATTTTATTGTCTATACAGGATGCACATTGTATCGAAAAATCCAATTAAAAAACATCATTCAAATTCTACTCAGATTACATATTGTTTATGGTCGTGGTGTCGTATTCGTCTTGTCATAGAGAACATTATATTTTTTTATTTATGTTTTTACAGCCATAGCTTTATAAGGCATTCTGTATTCAGGCTATTTTTTGTCATCTATACCTATCTTACTAATATTATAAATGCGAAAGTTTAGATGGATGGATGTTTGTTAGAGTTTGTAGCCTAAACAGCTGAACGGATCTCGATGAAATTTGGCATAGACGTAGATGATAGTCTGGAAGAACACATAGGCACCTCACTTTTGTTTTTTTTAATTCCACGCGGACGGAGTCGCGGGCGAAAGCTAGTTTAAAATAAAGCGTAAGCACACACTACTTTGTGGCGTTGGATGTCAGCAATCACAGTATATTTTTGAATAATTCTTAATACAAAGCTCTACACTTACTCGCTTTAGGCTATATATTTTCACGCTATTAAAGTTAGGGGTTAATAAATTGGGAAAAAAGTATTTGGGAAAGGGGCCATAAACTACAAGCTGCCAACATTAAGGACCTATAGATCTACAAAATATATGGCAGTTGGTAATATGGAACTAACAATATTATTGAAATCGTCATATTTTGACCAATTAAAAAGCGACATCTACACGGATGAATGCGGTTTTTGAAATTTAGAAATTCCTGAAAAAATATCACATTTGCCGTTATCATGTAGTTTGATTGTAGATATTATTTACGAAGTTTCCCTGAAAGCCCTGGTTCATAGAATAACTATTTTAGAACTGCTTCTGATAATAACTTGATTGAACGAGCGCACACCTTTGACTAAACTATCGCATAACTGTTATGCGATTGTCGATTGTTTGCGCACCTCCATATCATCATCATACTAATATTATAAACTGTTGCTCGCGACTTCGCCCGCGTGAAATTAAAAAAATATAGCCTATGTTACCACAGACCAATTACCTTTCTAACAGTGAAAGAATTATTAAAATCGCCCCCGTAGTTTTTGAGTTATTTCAATACATACAAAAATACAAATCTTTCCTCTTTATAATATTAGTATAGATATAGGATATAGATGCGAAAGTTTAGATGGATGAATGTTTGTTAGAGTTTGTAGCCTAAACGGCTCAACGGATTTCTATGAAATTTGATATAGATGTATTGTGGAAGAACACATAGGGTACTTACTTTTTTTTAAATTCTAGGACGGAGTCGCTAGTAAGCTCATAGAAATCAAAGCGACGACTAAACAGTGGTAAACTTTTAACAGTGGTGGAGCCCGCTTTAACATCTTCGCACGAATGGGCCGGCTCGCCCGGTGTAATACCACGACCATACAGAAGACAGACGTGAAGTGGGAGCAATTCTGCGTTTCGTCTGATGCGTGTGGTGCCGGAGGTCCAACTTCAGTCCCTTTTCCTTTCCACCCTTTTCTTAGGAAAGGATGGGAAGAAAAAAATTGACGGTGGAGGAGACGCATAGGAAGGGGAAATATTCCATTTATATCGGCTCCTCTTCTGTCGATTAAGGGTAGGTAACGCATCTGCAATTGCGTATGTCTATGGGCAGCGGTCCCTTCGCCATTTCGGCGGATTCAGATGACCGCTTGCTCGTTTGCCACCTTATAATGTACCAGCTATTCGCGTGCGGATTCATCCGCGTGAAATTATTAACACATTATTTTATTGTTTACATTTGTCAAATTATCAATAGCAAATGTCAAAATGACATGACATGACAAATCTTGGCAATCTTTCTTTCTTGATGTTGGCAGCAACTTATGTTCTCTTTCCCACATTAGGGTTTTTATCCAAAATATCTACCCCCTATGTTTAACGTGAAAATATATAGCCTAAAGCGTGACGTAAGTGTACGGCTTTTTATTAAAAAAAGAATTATTCAAAAATGTGCTGTAATTGCTGACATCTTAGGCAACAAAGAAGTATTTTTTTTTTTTTTTATAATACAAGGTGGCAAACGAGCAAGCGGCTACCTGAATCCACCGAAATGAAAAGCGACCGCTGCCCATAACATCCGCAATTGCAGATGTGTTGTCCACCCTTAATTGACGGAGGAGGAGACGCAAATAAAGAGGATATTTCCCCTTTCTATGCGTCTCCTCCCCGCCAAATCCACTTTTCCTTCCCATCCTGTCCTCTTAAGAAAAGGGTGGAAAGGGAAAGGACTAAAATTAGGCTAAAGTATGTGTTTACGCTTTATTATAATAGTATAGAAATAGATAGATAAAAAAACAGTTGTGCGATAGTTTAGTCAAAGGTGTGCGCACGCTCTAACTTGATATTATTAGCACTTCAATCTCATGCATACTTATACATAGAAAAAAGATACAAATTTAAATTGAGACAATTCAACAGATGTTAGAAAGATATGGATCTAAATAATCTCTACACAATATTTGCGACGGTTTTAGCATATAAATTGTACGTAATATCCTTCAAGATTATAAAAATTCAATACCAATCAAATGCGTCTCGATTTCTTCTTAGTTTATGATCGTTGTATCGTATTTTGACGTAGAGAATCATAATTATTTTTTAATTTACAGTTTTGTTGTTAGAAATCTGAAACATTACACCCAATTTTTTTTTTATTAAATTTTTAAATGACTGAAATATAATAGTAATATTTCCTTATATAATTTATAACTATTTCCATCTAAATTATATTCACCTGAAGGAGTTAGTAATCATACTAATATTATAAATGCGAAAGTTTAGATGGATGGATGTTTGTTAGAGTTTGTAGCCTAAACGGCTGAACGGATTTCGATGAAATTTGGTACAGATGTAGAGGATAGTCTGGAAGAACACTTAGGCTACTCACTTTTGTTTTTTTTTAATTCCACCCGGACGGAATTGCGGGCGAAAGCTATTTTATATGTAGGTTTGTATAGATCTACAACGTTATTTGACCCGGGTGTAAGTCAAACTAAATTATAACAGCTCACTAACGCCCGCTGTCCAACCGACTAGCTGTCTAACCAAGGTTGCTGCTTCAGCAATAGCAGCAGGTAATATTAGGGCCCACCTCGGGGGTACTAAAAAAAACGCCCGCTGTCAACTAGCTTTTTTTACCATTTTCTATGCGTATTTACCTAGGTTTTAAATTCTGATAGGCTTAGTTAGGCCTTTAGTGTTTTATGCAAGGCCAAATATTATAATTGACTATTTGTTGTCCGCGTTTATTAAAAAAACACAGGAAAAATAAAAAAGCAACGTATCTGTTGGGAACCTGATATTTTTGGACAATGAACCGTAGACCATGTTAGTCCAGACTTTGTTTTATATCTATATAATATTATAAAGCGGAAAGATTTTTATTTTTGTAAGTATTGAACTCAAAAACTAGAGGGCCGATTTTAAAATTTCTTTCAATATTAAAAAGCTACGTTATCAGT
Source organism: Papilio protenor (assembly GCA_029286645.1). NCBI lineage: Eukaryota > Metazoa > Arthropoda > Insecta > Lepidoptera > Papilionidae > Papilio > Papilio protenor. The sequence continues at coordinate 2,088,104 of JAGSMZ010000046.1, read as the reverse complement.
GATTAACACAAGCTGTATTTTATATCGAAGTCGCGAGCAACAGCAAGTCTGTAATAATTTCAATAAGAAATTCTGAACCGTTGGAGAATTATCAAGTGAACATGAATAAACTAAATTAGTCCCACGGCAACCGTAATTCACTTCCGGGATCAAAAGTAGACTGTGTTCTTCCAGACTATCCTCTACATTTATGATTCGTCGAGATCCGTTCAGCAGTTTAGGCTACAAACTCTAACAAACATCCATCTAAACTTTCGCATTAATATTAACAAGATAAAATGTGCAGCATATTAAAAGTGTTATTAAAAAAACGTCTAAAAAAGGTTTGACGAAATTGTTTATTTGTGTAATGTTTGTTTTGTATCTAATTTCCGACATCCTTGTGAGAAAACATTGTGATTGATGTTTTTTGTTTAACAAATCTTGATTTATTTATTGATCTCTTTAATTGCAGTTTCTTTAGCATTTTTATAATTTAATTACTGATTGAAAACAAGTTTTTTTTTTAATTTTTGTAAGTATTGAAATCAAAAACTAGAGGGCCGATTTTAAAATTTCTTTCAATATCAAAAAGCTACGTTATCAGTGATTAACACAGGCTGTATTTTATATCGAAGTCGCGAGCAACAGCAAGTCTGTAATAATTTCAATAAGAAATTCTGAACCGTTGGAGAATTATCAAGTGAACATGAATAAACAAAATTAGTCCCACGGGAACCGTAACCATTTCTGGGATCAAAGGCAGTCTGTGTTCTTCCAGACTATCCTCTACTACGTCGAGATCCGTTCAGCCGTTTAGGCTACAAACTCTAATAAACATCCATCCATCCATCTAAACTTTAACATTTATAATATTAGTAAGATAAACTTACAAAAAACAGAAATAAAAACAATTCAGTGATGATTATATTTTATTTAACACTAGCTGTTGCAACTTCGTCCACGCAATATTAATAAAAGTAGCCTATAATTTGCCCGTCTGTCAGCTATCCTTCAGTGAAAGTCCGGTCGAAATCGGCTCAGCCGTTTCGGAGATTACCCGGAACGAACGCGGCTTGCGGACAGACAGACAGACAAAACATTTTTAAATGCGATTTTCGTTATCAGCAATGCAAATACATCATCTTCCCGAAATCTGTAATTTTTCTTTTGATATTACAAACAGACACTCCAATTTTATTATATGTATAGAAGATTTAAAAGATTACATCAAAAAATACATTTTAATATTTTGTTATAATATACACTCTTTCGACTGTTATTGTCTCTTTTGCGCAAAATCGCGGTAATTTTCGTGGTTACTTTCTTTCAATATTTTTTTTCAACTCGTTTTAAATTCAATTACATTTTGTTCTATACTGACATTATAAAGAGGAAAGATTTGTATTTTCTATTTTTGTATGTATTATAATAACTCAAAAACTACTTAGCCGATTTCAGAAATTCTTACACCATTAGAAAGGTAATTTATCTGTGATTAACATAACCATGTTTTATATTATTTTTTTAATTTTACACGGGCGAAATCGCAAGCAACAGCTTGTCTTTATTATAATGTAAATTGCTGTCGTGGTTCCGCGCCCTACCCTAACGCCGCAGTCACTCAGGCTACCTAATTTTTAATATTTAGCTGAACACGAATGTCGTGAGAAACAGCTGGTAACCATAAACATTTATTACTGTACGCGTAATAAATCAAAACGAGTTCTTTTGGCGGGAATCAGGATGCGTTGTTAGCTAGCATAATGTTGCCAGTCGTCTACATAAAATGATCTCAATTCTATTTTGAGAGTTGCCACTTTTATATCTGAATTTATAATACTAGACTGTTTAATAGCATTCATCTATTATATATTTACGACTTGAAGCATATTTAGATAAATTTAATTATCATCAATCATTATAAAACTATATATGTCTGAGATTAATTGTGAAAATGCATACGGGTTTAGTTTTTTTTACAAGTTCAATATACTTTTATCACAAATCTAATTAGTTTAAAGTCGTTCAATCAAAGCTATTGTGGCATATTGTATAATGTCTATGTCGGTAGATGTAAATAAACAGTTGTCATTACGCACTCGCACAATGAAGTTTCATTTAACTCATTCCCAAATACTACATGGTGTCAGGTGTGGTTTTATGCGTGTTTCTGAAGTTTTAAAGTTTTAAAAGTGATAAGAGTACGTGAAATAACAAAAGGTAATAAAACATTCGGAAGAAAACAATGCCGGACGGAATAAAAAATAGTGACAAATCAAACGAGGATATACGCCTAGTGAGGCGTTGCTTTCTGTTGATTCTGTCAGGATATATGAAAAAATTTAGAGCTTATATATACAACCGGTCCACGGGCCGCACCGGGCCCTCTGTAAGATATGATCCAGCCCGCGAGACATTTTGTAAATGCCCATTTGAGAAAAAATTACATTAGGCACTTATATTCAGGGAGTGACAGTGAGGCGGCAAACATCAAATCTTTTGATGTCGCGGCCCGCGAATGTATTTGCACGCAAAACTTTGACCCTTAAAATGTCAAAGGTTGCCCCTGATTTAGGGAATAATCTTAATCTGGAAGACCACATAGGCTACCTACTTTTGTTTTTTTTAATCCACACAGTTGTAGCTGCCGGAAAAAGCTAGGAGTTTATATTTCTTGTTATTAGTTAGATTTTTGTATTCCATGGAACATTGGCGCTAAGTTTGTTGGTGTTACGGCATATTGAAATGAATCTTTAGTAATTCGCTTCATGAGCCCCTTACAATACACGTCTTAAAAGGAATTTGAAGTTTAAGAATAGTCGCCTTTGACTAAATTAACACACAACTGTTGTGCGATTGTCGATTGTTTCGCAGCAAATTCAACACAAAAAGTCAAGGTACAGTACCTCCATATAAGCTCATAGAAATCAAAGCGAGGCTAAACAGTTGTGCGATAGTTTAGTCAAAGGTGCGCTATGGCCTTATCATTTATGACGCTGTTACATTTTTAAATGACTTTGGTTTTAGCATTTTTGTATTGGATTATTATACGAAAAGTTGACTTTTTCATATAACAAAAGTCACAAACATTTTAAAAATCCGAAATGAATACGTTTTGAGACCCTTTATATTCGTTTTTATGCCCATTTAAAAATACTAAACGTCACTTTTTATCTTTCAATGCAGTTTATAAAACAACATAAGCTAATTAATTTCGAAAGTTGTAATGATGCTACAGAATATAACTTCGAAATCGACATGAAAATCAAATTAAAAACATAAAAGAATCCAAAATCAACTGCGTATTTTTTTTAATTACATGATATGGAAAAATGCTTGCTTTTTACCAAAGGCTTCTAAATTTTTGTAATTCTTATCTATTTCTATATCATCATCTTCCTCCTTATCCTACTCCCTTAGCGGTGCAACAGGTTTTTGTCCTCCTCATAACTCTATCATACGTCATGTCAGTCACTTCTTGATCATGTCACCTTTCACGCAATCCATCCACCTCTTTCTTGGTCTACCTCTACCGGTGTATATCTATACTATCTAAACTAATATTATAAAGAGGAAAGATTTGTATTTTTGGATATTTGTATGCATTCGACTCACGTAGAAACTACTAGGCCGATTTAAAAAATTCTTTCACCATCAGAAAGATGATTTATCTGTGAGTAACATAGGCTATATTTTTTTAATTTGACGCGCGCGAAGTCGCGAGCAACAGCTAGTATTAGTTATAAATGCGAAAGTTTAAAGATGTTTATTAAAGTTTGTAGCCTAAACTGTATGGATCTCGATGATTAAACATACATGTATACTGAAAGAACACACAGGCTTTACTTTTGTTTTTTTAACAACGGACAGTGTCACGGGCGAAAGCTAGTATATACATTTATTGTCTGACTACAGATTGAAAGTTATACGATATCTCGCTGTTAATGTTTGTCGTAAATATTTTTCGCACCACGCCACGCCTCGATTCGAATCAAATATTCGGCTTGAGGGACGGCGGGACGGCGGTTTTGTTAAAACGTACAGATTTACTTAAAAGGACAGCTTTTATTGTTGACGGCAAACAAGTGGTCAGTTACTGCCAAAATAGCGAACTGCCCATACACATGGGCGTGACCAGTCGACCTCTAGGGGGGAGGATGATCAAGAGGGGGCAAATAGTAGAAATACTTTAGTTTGTTCCAAAGAGAATGATTATTTACGCGTGTACAATTTTTAATGAACAATTAACAAATTGACTTAATTTTTACAACTTTTTTTATAATTTTCGACTCTAAGGGGGGGGGGGCTTAAAAAATAGTAGTAAATAAAGACATCTTTTGTTAATTACTGATAAAAATAATTTTTGAAATGCAATAGTTTTTGAATTTGGTCTTTACTTTTGCCCGCGACTCCGTCCGTGAAATTTAAAAATGATAATAAAGAAATGAAAAAATATAGCCTATGTTACTCACAGATAAATTACCTTTCTAAGGGTGAAAGAATTTTTAAAATCGGCCCAGTAGTTGAGCCTATTCATTACAATCGAACAAAGTTTTCCTCTTTTATAAGTATAGACATACAAAAATACTAATCATTCCACTATTTTAATATCAATGAAGTATATATTTCGATAACTTAAGAAGCTAATATTTTATATTGAATAAAACACTATGTCATTTAACCTAGCCGATGTATCATTGTTAATTATTTTCTATTCGAACAACCCACATATTTAACACTTCAAACGAGTAATGGGTTTTTCTAAAGATTTATTGCACTTCCTTAAATTTTATTAGTTCCGACTTGACTGTGGTTGATTTAGTGTTCTTTGAATGTATTTAAAAATATAAATTACCTCGATCTTTAACTGAATTCGATTCTCATATATTTGAAGTGTTTATCTAACTGTCCGTAAGTCGCGTTTGTTCCGGGCAATCTCCGAAACGGCTGGACTGATTTCGACCTGACTTTCACTGAAGGGTAGCTGACATAGAAGGGCATATTATAGGCTTTTCTTAATACTACGTGGACGGAGTCGCGGGCAACAGCTAGTCGATTCATATACTTAATTTGATGTACAAGTCACCTCACTATGATGCTCATAGTTAGATGTCAGATATCATCATCATCAACTTGCCCTTATCCCTTATGGAGGGTCGGCACAGTATGTGCTGCTCTTCCATACATCTCTATCAGCCGTCATATCTGAATCCACTCCTTTCTTAAGCATATCTTTCACACAATCCATCCATACTTTCTTTGGTCTTGCCTCTTCCTTTGTAGCCATCCACATTCATTCTTAACACTTTCTGGTTTATGTCCCCATCGTCTTGTCGCATATGGCCTTTATATTAGGAATTTTTAAGCCGACTACTAAAACTGTCGACGTGATGAATTAGGCCATACTTATCAAGTTTTGGACAATAACTTAATAGTAACAATACTTCTACAGATTATATAGGAATGGCGCGTTTATTCTTAAAACGCGTAATTGACATTGACAGCTGTCAGGGAGGAGACGTGTCAATTGCCGTCGGTCTAGTGTTGTGACACTATACCGGTACGGTATCGATTTTCTTTTTAATAGTAGTAATTTATGGCCAACTCCTTTATCTCGATCGATCGTTGCTTAATAATATATTGTGCTTGTAAATATCAACAATTAAAGAAATGTTGTGTCCTTTAAGCTTATTATACCGCTGCCGCCTTGTTTATTATGAAAAGAAACGGTTTCTTATGAACTTAATGACAGTGAAAACCATTGGTTCTGACCAAGGAAGGTAGTCACATGCTATTTTTAGTGGTAACACAGTTTTCGTCCGGTTTTTTCGCGCCCATTCTTTATGGTCCGTTGTTCCGTCGGCCATTTTGTACCGTTTTATATAACAGTTCCAAATTTAGAAAGTGGATTGCTCGGCCGTATCTATTTTTAGCTTCATACCAATGACAATTAAAGTTTTTTTTAGACGTTTTATATCTTGATTTTCATTTCTTGTGCCGATGGAACCGGTTGTTCAGTGGTCACCAAAGACTTTATTTTCGTACCAACTCGTTTTCGAATTGGAGTACGGGTAATTACAATGTTTTCGAGGGCGTGTTACTTGTAATGTTCAGGTTATTTTCGTTTAACATATGCCACCCTTGTTATAATTTGTAAATTATACGACTCAAGCGGACAGTATCGTACAACTGTTGTGCGATTGTTTCGCAGCCAACTCAACTGTTTTTGAGTAAACTAAACCACTAAAAATCGAGTAGTGCACCATATAAGCTCATAGGAATCAAAGTGAGACTAAACAGTTGTGCGACAGTTTAATCAATTGTGTGTTTTAAATGCGAAAGTTTAGATTGATGAATGTTTGTTAGAGTTTGTAACCTAAAATGCTGAATGGATCTTGATGAAATTTCTCATAGATGTATAAGATAGTCTGGATGAAGACATAAGCTACTTGCTTTTGTTTTTTTTTTAGTTCCACGCGGACGAAATCGCAGGCAAAAGCTAGAAATAGATAATTAATTTTAGAGCCTCAGTCATTCAGTTTCTTTTTTTAAATAAGGTTAGGTTATTAACGCGTCTTTTGCTAACATATGGACGGACTTGTCTATCTTACTTCTTAATAATATTATAAATGCGAAAGTTTAGATGGATGGATGGATGGCTGGATGGATGGATGTTTGTTAGAGTTTGTAGCCTAAACGGTTGAAGTGATCTCGGTGAAATTTGGCACAGATGTAAAGGATAGTCTGGAAGAACACATAGGCTACTTGCTTTTGTTTTTTTTTATTTCGCGCGGACGGAGTCGCGGGCGAAAGCTAGTAGTTTATAACTAGTATAATCGATTTGAAAAATTCTTCAGCCATTAGAAAGCTTCATTATCACTGAATAATATAGGCTTTATATATCAACGGGAAGGTGTTATAGATGGCCATAGGCGTTACGTAAACGCACCTAGTAACGACCCCTCAAAATCAGAACCTATTACCGCCTTATTCAGAAAACTATAATTTCCATGCGATATGTTAAAGTTACACAATTGTTTTGTTTAGAAATATTGTAGATATATTTGTATTGCAAATGTTCATCTCTTCTTTGCATGTGTAACTCAAAAATTAGAGAATAACTACTCAATTCTCAACAGTCAATCATCTTAGTGTTCTCGCTGCTCGTTTGCCCACTTCTGTAATAATAAAAAAATACAAAATAGTCTTGTTAAGACAGAAGAGATGTAAGACGTATTTTTTGCTACTCAGACGAAGCTGGGGCGGATCGCAAGTGTGTGATAAAATTTTATTAGTATGTAAATATTTAAAGGTTAGGCTCAATAAATATCTAGATCTTAATAAATATTGTGAGTTTCGATTCTAAAATGTGATTAAGCTTTATTTAAGAATAAAATTAACATTACCACTAGTAATATTAACATTTATTTTTTTTGTTACAAACAAGAAAATGCCCGCAAATTCGTCAGCGTGAGGCTGAATTAAAAAAACATTGTAGACTAATTTTGTTTCTTTCTTTAACATTAAAAACTTTTTTAGTTTTCAATAACTCAGCTAGCTAAATGGAAAACGTGTAGTCGATGATTTTTTAAAATCCTTTGTTAAATCGATACGATGTTTACATTGACCCATCACTACTAGTAGTTCCGTAGACCTTCACCGCTGCCGTCAGCGCCAAAATGGTGTAAATGGACATAAATCATTACAGCCTCTACCCAGTCATCATCAACTTGCCCTTATCCCTACGGAGAGTCAGTATGTGCTGCTCTTCCATACATTTCTATCAGCCGTCATATCTGAATCCACTTCCTTCTTAAGCATATCCGCATTCATACAATCCATCCATACTTTCTTCGGTATTCTACCTTTGTAGCCATCCACATTCAATCTTAACACTTTTTGGTTTATGTCCCCATCGTCTCGTCGCATAACATGTATGGTATGGACATACGCATATACATTCTTAACTTCCATTCTCGTCTCACCATACGTCTAACAGTGGTAGAGCCCGCTTTAACATCTTCACACGAATGGGCCGGCTCGCCTGGTGTAATACCACGACCACACAGAAAACAGGCGTGAAGTGGAAGCAATTCCGCGTTTCGTCTGATGAGTGTGGTGCCGGAGGCCTAATTTTAGTCCCTTTCCCTTTCCACCCTTTTCTTATGAGGAAAGGATGGGAAGGAAAAGTGGATTTGACGGTGGAGGAGACGCATAGGAAGGGGAAATGTCCTCTTTATGTGCGTCTCCTCCTCCGTCCATTAAGGGTAGGCAACACATCTGCAATTGCGGATGTTTATGGGCAGTGGTCGCTTTCCATTTCTGTGGATGTGGCCGCTTGCTCGTTTGCCACCTAATATTATAAAAAAAAACATCCATCTTAACATATCATCATTACAGCCTCTATCCAGTCTATATTTATTATCTGTAAGTTAATTGACCAGTTAATCAATTTATTTTTCTACATTAGGAAAGAAATTTGAATTGATATGGATTTTTTCGCTAACATTTATTCAGTAATTAAGGAATTAATGTTATTAGGAAACATAAAAGTTGTAAATTCATACAAAGGTGTGTCTATGACGTCATTACGGTGTGATAAATATAACCTAAAAATTCACCGTATAATGGTCACCGAAATAGCCAATATTTAGCGATTGCGGTTTCCCCTCTGTCATATACGAACTCTAAGCTTGCTTGCTATAGTGTGTCTAAATAAGATAGATTAGTTTGATAAATGATGTATATGAAGTATCGAATTCAATTTGTATGAAGGCAAATGCCGTACTTAATAGACAGGTATCGTAGTGACGAAACAAACACGCAGCGAACAATTATGAACTATCGATATTCGGTTTAAATAAAATTTATCGAACTTAAATAAAATTATAATTTTCTTATTTACTAATTTAGAGGACAATTCTAGTATTAATTATGGTGTAGAGAATTTAGCGATGACAATAATAATAGCGAAATCCAATTCGATTACGTACGGCTGTAGTAGTAATAAATATTTATTCACTCTCATTATTTGTAATGGTTCTGCAGGTCATTATTAATTTGACTAAACAGTGTTTTTTTTTTAAATTCATAAGTTATAACTATGAATCTATCGATTCCAATTTCCATAAGAATAAAAATCGAAAATCGAAAAGATTCATGCTTGATTTTACACAACCCATCCCTACTAAATTGTCACATGAATTGACATGAATTGTCAAACTAATCTAATTTATTTAGACACACTATAGTGTGTGCTCGCGTCGTCCGGAAATAAAAATTGTAATAAATGTAGCCTATGTTACTTATTGATAATAGTATCGTAGCTGTTTATTGGTGAAAAATATGACGTGGGGGCCTTCAAAAAGAGAGTGAACAGCTACCTATTAAGCTAGCGCGTACCATCTTTCGACTGCATCCTCACTTCCTTCAGGTGGTATCGTGGTCAAGCGCTTAACAAATAATAAAAAAAAGGTCAGGTTAGTTCTACTAATAGAATGGTCTGACCAAGTCTGTGTTAAGAAGCCAGAGATGAGCGCGGTTCACACTTGGCCCATACACATTTTTTACCGCATTTCCGGGGAGTGTTCCGAGGAGTTGTTTGGAACGATGCCGCCGAGTTACACTTAATCTATCTGGTACACTATACTTGCTTAAATATAATATGCTAAATTATTTCTCTACAGCGGGAGAGAGGGAGAGCGTCGGCGGCTCAGTGGTTTAAGCACTTGACTTGTAATCTACAGGTCTTGGGTTCGAATCCCGCCATGTACCAACATGATTTTCGATTTTTCGAATTTTCATATGTACATAATTTACCCGAAGTTCTTACGGTGAAGGAAAACATCGTGATGCCTGCACATATCGCTGAAGAAATTCAAAGATATGTGTGAAGTCAACCCGCAGTGCAGCGTGGTTGACTATGGCCTAGTCACCCTAACTTAGGGTAGGCACCGAGCCCCTCGGTGGGGACGTATAGTGAGCTGTGATGATGATGAAATTATTTCTTGTAAAACAAAAACAACCAAAGAAAAAGAATGTATGGATTTATTCGGAAATGATATAACTAAAGTAGCATCTTCCATACTCGTAAGTATTTACATCGCTATCTAAAAACATAATCATCGTATTATCGTTATTAAATGCCGTCTTACGTTAAAAGGAAAATAACTTATAATTTGTTAATTTCCGAACTTGTCGAAAAACACATTAGTTACGCTCCAATCGGTTACCGACATTTCCGAACGAACGATCGAGGGCTAAATGCTTGTTTACTCTCGACACTAATTAATCGATACGTTTATTTTTAAATTCTAATCGATTCCGACATCGATGACGTCATTTAATTATTTTCGATACCTTCTTTTAGTGAGTTGTTTTTTATTTCCGTCCGGAAAGCAATAGCTGTTAATGCATTTGTAACGAAAATATTACTTGTTTTGAAACCTTTTTTATCTTGGTATCTTAATTTCTTTGTACAAAATGCTCTAAATTGTCGTTTTTCGTACTTTGCCGTAATAATTATAAGAAATCTAATTTTACAATTAATAAATTTGGAGTTTATGTATGTAAATCATTAAGGAATGAGGACAGTTCCTCTTTTCCTTGTTTTGGCGGAGGATACACAGAAAAGGGAAATATCCTATTTAAGTCCGTCCCCTCCTCCGTCGCTTAAAGACAACGTATCTACAATTGAGGATGTGTATTAGCAGCCGTCGCTTCGTTATTTCGGTAAACCTAGGCCTATTGATCAGTTGACATCTTACTCTTACTAATATTATAAATACGAAAGTTTAGATGGATGTTTGTTAGAGTTTGTAGCCTAAACTGTTGAACGGATCTCGATGAAATTTGGCATAGATGTAGAGGTTAGTCTGGAAGAACACATAGACTACTTTTGTTTTTAATTCCAGAAGGAAGTTATCGCGTGCGAAAGCTAGTAAAAAAACACCAAGTGTGGTGGTCTATAATCTATATCTATATCTATATCTATACTTCTATACTAATATTATAAAGAGGAAAACTTTGTATTTTTGTATTTTTGTATTTTTGTATTTTTGTATGTATTGAAATAACTCAAAAACCACTGGGCCGATTTTAAAAATTCTTTCACCATCAGAAAGGTAATTTATCTGTGAGTAACATAGGCTATATTTTATTATTACTTATGATTAGGAACTATTAATAAACAGCGTGTTTCTGGACGCCGGCGTTCAAAAATTACTAAACTTTAACTTTTCTCGGCTTACGCTGCCTAAACCGTTAGAGGTATATAAAAATGATGTACGAAAGAAATGTAGATCTCAAAAAGTTCTCCAGAAAAGTCCGCGATAGCATATATCTATCTTTAACGGTTTTCTTACAATAACCACTTTTTTGTTTACAAAATGAATTAAAAATCGCATGCTATTTGCGTCGTTGTTTTATTGGTTTTAGTATTAATCCTTATCCAAATAAATGCCTTCGTTGTCAGGAGAATTTAATATAGAACAAAATTGTCCTTTACAGTATTTAAATTGGACAAATAGTTTAGAAGATATTGCGAACACAAACAATAAGGGTAACCTAAAAATAAGCTCACAAACTACCGGCTAAAATTTGGAATCTTTCATCAATAGATTTCTGTTATTACGTAGATTCATCATCATCATCATCACCAGCTCACTATACGTCCCCACTGAGTGGCTCGGAGCCTACCCTAAGTTAGGGTGGTGACTAGGACATAGTCAAAAGCACCAGCACTGGCCCACTGCGGGTTGGTTGACTTCACACATATGTATCTTTGAATTTCTTCTCCGGTATGTGCAGGTTGCATCACGATGTTTTCCTTCACCGTAGTAGTCCATTACGTAGATTACTACTAAGATAATACTTTAGGTAATAGCATGAAAAAAAGGGCGAACGTAAGTTTTGAACTTTAAACTCAACGCGGACGAAGTCGTGGGCAATCATAATTCATACTTAAATACTATACATTTTAAACTTTTTTAAAAAGTTTAGATCTATGGATGGATGTTTGTTAGAGTTTGTAGCCTAAACTGCTTAACGGATCTCCATGAAATTCGGCACTGATGTAGAGCATAGTCTGGAAGAACACATAGTCTACTTTTTATCCTGGAAATAGTTACGGTTCCCGTGGGATACATTAATTTTGTTTTTAATGTTTACTCGATAATTCTGCAACGGTTCAACTTATGTTATTGAAATTTAGCACATATATTCAACAAAATCTGGACCACAGTGGGATAAGGTTCATCCCCGAAAAAATGTCAGGTTCCCGAGGGATATGTAGTTTTTTTGTTGTTTACAAGATTAGTCCGTTATGGCTAAACAACTTATTGTGATTTTGTATATATACAGACCATAGTATGGTATAACACGTGGAATCCTTTTCTACCCCGAAAATGTTAGGTTTCCGAGGATATGTTTTTTTTTCTTATTTACATGTTAACGCGTTAACCCCGCAGCGGCTAAAAATATTTTACTGCAATTTAGTACAGATATAGAACATAGTCTGTAATAACATGTGTGATACTTTTCATCGGCGAAAAATGTCGGGTTCCGGAGGGATGTGTAGTTATTTGTTATTTACGTATTTACTCGATAATTCCGCAATGGCTTGACTTATCTAATTGAGATTTTGAATAGTAATAAAAATATAGTCTGGAGTAACGCATGGACTATGTGGTTGCGAGTGGTTGCAGAAAAAAAAAGGTTACATGTCACTACAAGAGAATGCAGATGGTGTCAGGCGTTTGCAGTTAGATTCTGGTGAATTAAGGGAGTTGCAAATGTTAGTAGGTGCTTGAAGGTAGTAACAGGTGGTTCACCTCCCTGCCGACGGTTCCCGCCTTGTCGTGGCGGTGGGGCTCAGTAGCCGTGGTCCGTCGAGGGTCTCCGGGCCACGGTGAAGCCAAGAGGAACCATGGCCGGCCAACCAGGCACCCACCCTGAGCGCGCCTCCTGGGCACTGCTGGCCCATGTGGCCAGCAGTTTTGGGGGAGGGTGAGTCGCGGAGGAAGAGGCGTGCTGGTATTTCGGTGCGCCACACGCCCTGTCCTCCGCGACTCAGCGGAGTCGCACCGCGGTTGCGACGAGAGGGGGCCGCGGGGGCTGTGGGATGGATATGGTTCGCCCTGTCCTCTCGCAGCTCTCGTGGTCGGAGGAGGTGGGCCGCGAGGGCTGTGGGATGGATATGGTTCGCCCTGTCCTCTCGCAGCTCTCGTGGTCGGAGGAGGTGGGCCGCGGGGGCTGTGGGATGGATACGGTTTCGCCCTGTCCTCTCGCAGCTCTCGTGGTCGGAGGAGGTGGGCCGCGAGGGCTGTGGGATGGATATGGTTCGCCCTGTCCTCCCGCAGCCCTCGTGGTCGGGGGGTCGTGGGAGCACGGCTCGGCACCACTCTGCTTGCAGAGATGGGCTGATGCCGTGCGATCCTGCGCCCCACACGCGTAATCCCGGTGGCTCATCACCGCCGGGACCGCGGGCCCTATAGTCTTTCTCAAGACTGGGGCCACGAGGTGGGGGCTCTATAAACCCCGGCGGCACCAGCGGGCGAGGCGGGGTCTCCGAGCCTGCATTGCACGGTGCCGTCTTCCGAGGGGCGCCTTAGGGCGCAGCGTCCCAATTTATTGGGACGCAACGAGGGCCCCTTCCCGGGGCGGTCAGTGGGGCGTCGCGGTGGCAAGCGAAAGCGATCCCGTGGCGCCCCACACAATGGCCAGGAGGGAACGGAGGGGTTTAGTGGTGTATGCCCCATTATGGGGAGAGTCCCACATAACTCTCGTGCCTACCCCGAGGCGCGGAGTATGCGTAAAGCATTCCCCTTCGTCAAAAAAAAAAAAAAAAAAATGGTTCACCTCAGGTTTTTTTTATACAAAAAGGTGGCAAACGAGCAAGCGGCCACCTAAATCCGCCAAAATGGCGAAGCGACCGCTGCCCATAGACATCCGAAATTGCAAATGCGTTGCCTACCCTAAATCGACGGAGGAGGAGACGCACATAAAGAGGATATTTCCCCTTCCTATGCGTCTCCTCCACCGTCAAATCCACTTTCCCATCCAATCCTTCTCTTATAAGAAAAGGGTGGGACGGGAAAGGGACTAAAAATTGGGCCTCCGGCACCACACTCATCAGACGAAACGCGGAATTGCTTCCACTTCACGCCCGTCTTCTGTGTGGTCGTGGTATTACACCGGGCGAGCCGACAAATTCGTGCGAAGATGTTAAAGCGGGCTCTACCACTGTTGCTCGCTTAAGTTAGTTTTTTGGTGGTTTTGGATGATTTATAGCTGAAGACTGTTGGCAACCAGTGAAGCAAGCGGTTATCTTTTTATTCAAATTTTGCCAATTTAATTATGTACTTGTTGTCTTTTTTTCTTCTTTTAATGCTGCGCTGACGAAGTCGCGTGGAAACAGCTATTATACATATAGCACGAATCACGCCAAATGAAATTCTATATGTACATATAATAAAATTGAGTGTCTGTTTGTAATATCAAAAGAAAAATTCCAGATTTCGGGAAGATGATGTATTTGCGTTGCTGATAACGAAAATCGCATTCAAAATTTTTTGTCTGTCTGTCTGTCTGTCTGTCTATCTGTCTGTCCGCAAGCCGCGTTTGTTCCGGGTAATCTCTGAAACAGCTGGGTCGCTTCGACCAGACTTTCCCTGAAGGGTAGCTGACATAGACGGCTACTTTTTTATCTTAATATTGCGTGGACGAAGTCGCGGGCAACAGCTAGTAATATTACAAAGAGGATTTGTATTTTTGTATGTATTGAAATAACTCAAAAACTAATGGGCCGATTTAAATTTTTTTTACACTATTAAAAAACTATGTTATGATTGAGTAACATAGGCTATGTTTTTATTTTATTTTTTCACTAGCTTTCGCCCGCGACTCCGTCCGCGTGAAATTAAAAAAAACAAAAGAGTAGCCTATGTGTTCTTCGAGACTGTCCTCTACATCTATGCCAAATTTCATCGAAATTCGTTCAGCCGTTTAGGCTACAAACTCTAACAAACATCCATCCATCCATCCATCTAAACATTCGCATTTATAATATTAGTATGATTTCACGCGTGCGAAGTCGCAAGCAACAGCTAGTTTACTATAAATTAAACGGATTTTACGTATTGCGTTATTGAATTGTTTGGTGGTCTCATTGGAGTAGGAGATAAATTTTTAAATGCGTTTAGATTGACGTTAAGTACACTTTTCCATTTCTACACGACATAAAATAGATATCTAAATGGTTGACTAATAAAATGACGATGGAGCGGATTTAGACTTTTAAATACAGGATCTGGAAAGCCCGCGCTTTCCCCTCTTTCATATACGAACTCTAAGCTTGCTTGCTAGTGTGCTCGCGTCGTCCGGAAATAAAAATTGTAATAAATGTAGCCTATGTTACTCACTGATAATGTAGCTATTTATTGGTGAAAGATTTTTTGAAATTGTCCCAGTAGTTTTTGAGTTGACTATACATAAAAAAATACAAATTTTCCTTTCTAAAATGTTAGTTTTATAGAGTTACGAGTAAGCAAAAAATGCCCAACTTTATTCTAAATTCACTCATGTTAATTTTTTTCCAAATTGAATTTCGTAATTACAAAAATGTCGACATTCCGTGCAGTTGCCACTCCCTGATTGGTCAAAATAACGCCTTCAAGACATTGTTAGTTCACAAAATTGCCAACTGCCTGATCCTTGTAGGGCTATACAAATAACTAGCTATTGCTCGCGACTTCGCCCGCGTGACATTAAGAAATAATAAAAGATATACCCTATGTTACTCACAGATAAATTACATTTCTAATGGTGAAAGTATCTTTGAAATCAGCCCAGTAGTTTTTGAGTTATTTCAATAAATACAAAAGTATAAATCATACCTCTTTATAATATTAACTAGTTTTATAATTTTTATAATATTTCGCCCGCGACTCCGTTCGCGTGGAATTAAAAAAAAAAGTGAGTAGCCTATGTGTTCTTCCAGACTATCCTCTACAACCATACCAAATTTCATCGAAATCCATTCAGCCGTTTAGCCTACAAACTCTAACAAACATCCATCTATCCATCCATCTAAACTTTCGCATTTATATTAGTATGATATAGACAACACTAAGATAATCCAAATAAAAGGCTGCCGTAGTTATTTAAGTTATTTTGACCGACAATTTGTTGAATAAAACTGTGTGCCATCAATCGCCGTCCTCTTCACTTAAAGTCTTAAACTCGACGTCACTCTATCTCTTAATATTAAAAAGATGTTATTGCGAAACACTAATGCAACATGAATTAACAGATAAGAATGAAATATATGACATTTCGTATTTATTTAGGCACACTTATCACCTAGCACGGGCCCGAAAACTTTTCATTTTAAAAAAGAAATTAATATCTTTCGACAGGTGGGTGAAAATAAATTCATTTATCTGAGAAAACTAAAAGCAAAAATTAATTTGAGATATTCAAGGCCTTTAATGTAACAGCGGGTTTATCGTGGCTCTAATAAAATGTCACTTTTATCTATGAATTAATTCTAAGTGGTATTCAAGGGCCGTATAACTTTCAATCATCGGCTTTCGCCATTTGTGTTGGCGGACATCTTGTGATATGTCGGTAAAAGGTTTTCTTCCTAAAAATAACATGCTGCTGTTCCCGTGCGGCTAATTATAAAAAAACTTAATCTTACTAATATTATAAACTAGCTGTTCGCGTGCGGATTCATCCGCGTGAAATTATAAAACCTTTATTTTATTGTTTACATTTGTCAAATTATCAATAGCAAATGTCAAAATGACATGACATGACAAACCTTAGGAATCTTTCTTTCTTGATGTTGGCAGCAACTTATGGTCTCTTTCCCACATTAGGGTTTTTATCCAAAATATTTACCCCCTAAGTTTAATGGCGTGAAAATATATAGCCTAAAGCGTGACGTAAGTGTAGGGCTTTTTATTAAAAAACGAATTATTCAAAAATGTGCTGTAATTGCTGACATCTTAGGCAACAAAGAAGTGTGTCTTTACGCTTTATTATAATAGTATAGATATAGATGCGTCAACAAAGTCTGGAGTACACATGGGATAAGGTTCATCTCCAAGAAATGTCCGGTTCCCGAGGGATACGTAGCTTTTTGTTATTTATATAGTTCGTATGTTTTCTTACCACGCGGACGAAGTCGCAGGCAACAGCTAGTTGTTTATGTTTATGAAATTTTCATTTGCAAATATCAAAATACAAATGAACAAATAACAACGAAAGCCTTTGACATTGGATAAAAATTACCGTTACCATAATAACCTTGCTTCCTTAATGTTGGTAGCTTGTAGTTTATGGTCCCTTTCCCACATGAAGGTTTTTTCCAATTCATTTATTCCCTAAATTTAAAAGCGTGAAAATAGCCTAAAGGGGTAAGTGTAGGGCTTTTTCTTAAAAAAAAACTTAATCTTACTAATACTATAAACTAGCTGTTCGCGTGCGGATTCGTCCGCGTGAAATTATAAAACCTTTATTTTATTGTTTACATTTGTCAAATTATCAATAGCAAATGTCAAAATGACATGACATGACAAACCTTAGCAATCTTTCTTTTTTGATGTTGGCAGCAACTTATGGTCTCTTTCCCACATTAGGGTTTTTATCCAAAATATTTACCCCCTAAGTTTAATGGCGTGAAAATTATAAAACCTTTATTTTATTGTTTACATTTGTCAAATTATCAATAGCAAATGTCAAAATGACATGACATGACAAACCTTAGCAATCTTTCTTTTTTGATGTTGGCAGCAACTTATGGTCTCTTTCCCACATTAGGGTTTTTATCCAAAATATTTACCCCCTAAGTTTAATGGCGTGAAAATATATAGCCTAAAGCGTGACGTAAGTGTAGGGCTTTTTATTAAAAAAAGAATTTTTATCCATATTTAAAGCAACAAGGGATACGGAATAAAGGTTTAAAAGTTATCGACTTCGTTTTGTATTATTATAAACTTTTTAATCTTGTTAAGTGCATTGATAAAGTGTCGCTAGGGTTGTCAACTTATACAGGGTGATTCTTAACGGACGGATCACCGGTTTTATGGAGTTAGACGACCTCAATATCTATCATTTAAACGCAATTTGTTGCCCGATTTTCTATAGTTTTGAAGTTATTTAATTTTTTGTAAAAAAATCGGAAAATGTAGATTTCCGACTTAAATTTCACCGTACAAAATAATGTGTTTACGGTGGTCATTTTTTTTGCTTTAACAAGTCTAATAATTAGGCTTTCGTACCGTTTTCCCTTTTTTTGGAATAACTCACACGAGAACTAAATAAAAAAAGATTATTGTAAATTTTCTTAAAACAAAATTTCTTTCTTCAACTTTGAGAAGCTGTAACTAATTTTTTTTACACCAACTTTTTTGCTAGAAGTATTTTCAAAAACTGCGCCCATGCCTGTAGAATAAAACAAAAAAAAAACTTTTTGCCTTTCATTTGTTTTTCATGTAAAAAAAACAATTTGAAATAGTCGAGGGCGACAATCTCTTGCAACTTTCATACAAAACATATGAAAACTAGGTTTCTCGACTTTATTTCATAAACTATTCACCATTCCCTACTGTCGAATCCTTTTTTTTTTTTGCCGAAGGGGAATGCGTTACGCATACTCCGTGCCTCGGGGTAGACACGAGAGTTATGTGGGACTCTCCCCCCATAATGGGCATACCTTACTAAACCCCTTCGTTCCCTCCTGGCCATTGTGTGGGGCGCCACGGGATCGCTTTCGCTTGCCACCGCGACGCCCCACTGAACTTATCTTAGACCTGACATTAAACCAACCAACCAAACTAAGAATGTCTACAACTGTCAAAAACTATACCAAAACTAGTTATAAACTACTAGCTGTCGCCCGCGACTCCGTCCGCGTGGAATTAAAAAAACCAAAAGTGAAGTAGCCTATGTGTTCTTCCAGGCTATCCTCTACGTCTGTGTCAAATTTCATCGAGATCTGTTCAGCCGTTTAGGCTACAAACTCTAATAAACATCCATCCATCCATCTAAACTTTCGCATTTATAATATTAGTAAGATAAACAAAATGTTTTAGCATTAATTACCTTAAGTAAGTAAATTGTTTTTTTTATTAAGGTAAATAGAGTTTCTTAAACCATAAATAACCTCAAATAAAATCCAAAATAGTGGCAACCCTGTGTGCTTCGGGGTTAAATTGAATTTAAATAATTACCAGAGATATGGCTGTCATTGAATCTATTAAAAAACTTTTAAAAAGTTGCATTCTATTTTAGAACGAAGGAAATTGAAATGTTGAAATAACTTTATTGTTGTTGGTCATTAAATTCGGAGTAAAGTCAGTCAAAGTTAACTGACCCGGTGACACGGGTCTAGCCAAAAATTACGATAATACAGCGCCCCTATCGGATTTAAATGAGAAATCTCGTGCACATTTTATCGATGTTAATTACAAATCATCTGTCTATATCTATACTATTATAATAAAGCATAAACACACACTTCTTTGTTGCCTAAGATGTCAGCAATTACAGCACATTTTTGAATAATCCTTTTTTTAATAAAAAGCCCTACACTTACGTCATGCTTTAGGCTATATATTTTCACGCCATTAAACTTAGGGGGTAAATATTTTGGATAAAAACCCTAATGTGGGAAAGAGACCATAAGTTGCTACCAACATCAAGAAAGAAAGATTGCTAAGGTTTGTCAAGTCATGTCATTTTGACATTTGCTATTGATAATTTGACAAATGTAAACAATAAAATAAAGTTTTTATATTTTCACGCGGATGAATACGCATGCCAACAGCTAGTTAGTTATATAATATCTTTATTATTATATAGACGTACATACAAAAGTCCCTTTACCACATAAAGGTTTATATCCAATATATTTACCCCCTAAGTTTAATGGCGTGAAAATATATAGCCTAAAGCGTGACGTAAGTGTAGGGCTTTTTATTAAAAAAGAATTATTCAAAAATATGCTGTGATTGTCGACATCCTACGTCAGAAAGTAATGTGTTTACGCTTTATTATATTTATTAGTATAGATATAGATTAGTTATTTTATTTACAGACACCCCGTTAATTTAATTGCATCGCTTTATTGGGAAAGAAAAAGTATATTTATTTTGGTTCTCACTAACTGTTACATTGAAAGTAAATTTTTATAAATAAACCGTAACACAGTTTAAGTCTTTTTGGCAATCAACAAACACACTTGAGGTTATTTTTAAAAACTGGTCCAAGAAAGAAAGCGGCTGCCATATATAGTTGATTCTTTTCGAAAGGATTGAGGTCTACAGAAAAGTTCAGTTTGGTAATCTTAAAATTTAATTATTATCCAATTACTGTTTCATAAATCTATTAATATACTGTGTCGGTAGCTTAGGGGTTTACTTGATTTGTAATCTACAAGTCTTGGGTTCGAATCCCGTCATACCAATTTGGTATTCGAATTTCATCATACTAATATTATAAATGCGAAAGTTTAGATGGATGTTTGTTAGAGTTTGTAGCCTAAACGGCTGAACGGATTTCGATGAAATTTGGCATAGATGTAGAGGATAGTCTGGAAGAACACATTGGCTACTCACTTTTTTTTAATTCTACGCGGACGGAGTCGCGGGCGAAAGCTAGTAATATTATAAATGCGAAAGTTTAGAAGGATGGATGGATAAGATACGAAATGAGTATATTAGAGGAAGTTTGAGAGTAGCCCCAGTGGTTGAGAAAATAAGGAGTAAAAGGTTAGAGTGGTATGGGCATGTTATGAGAAGGGATGAATCGCATGTAACAAGACGGACGTTAGTTATGAATGTGGAGGGGTACACCGGTAGAGGTAGACCTAGAAAGAGATGGATGGATTGCGTGAAAGGTGACATGATCAAGAAGGGAGTGATGACTGAGATGACGGATGATAGAGTGCTTTGGAGGACGAAAACCTGGTGCGCCGACCCTACGGGAGTAGGATAAGGCAGGTGAGATGATGATGATTAGAAGGATGGATGGATGTTTGTTAGAGTTTGTAGCCTAAACGGCTGAACGGATCTCCATGAAATTTGGTATAGATGTAGAGGATAGTCTGGTAGAACACATAGGTTACTCACTTTTGTGTACCACGCGATCGGAGTCGCGAGCGAAAGCTAGTATGTACATACACAATTTAGCCGACGTTCTGAAAAACATCGTGATGTCTGCATATATCGGAAAAAAAATCAAAGATATGTCAAGTTAAGCAGTGCAGCGTGGTTGACTATGGCAGTCACTTAGGCTAGACTACTACCGGTTTCAGCGCGACTAACATCTTGAACGAGATGTCGAAGGCGCTTTCTGTTCAGCCCTGGGCTGTCGGCCAATTACACCCTACCTTGGACCGATACTGCCTCTCTCGCCCCACAATTTAAGTAAACAGAGCCCTCCTTACATGGCGGCCATTATATTTGACTTTATTTTGTGAAAATTGTGATATATCTTGAAACGATATTGTGAAATGAGATCAAGTAATGTTACGTGAAAAATATATTTTAAGAAATACTTTAGAATTTGCGAGTTTCAGCGTAAATTGTATTTTTAGACTAGCTGTTGCCCGCGATTTTGTTCACGCAATATTAAGATAAAAGTACCTATAATATACCCTACTATGTCAGCTACCATTCAGTGAAGGTCCGGTTGAAATCGGCCCAGCCGTTTCGGAGATTACCCGGAACAAACGCGGCATGCGGACAGACAGACAGATTTTTTTTCGTTATCAGCAACACAAATACATCATATTACCGAAATCTGGAATTTTTCTTTTGATATTACAAACAGACACTACAATTCTATTATATGTATAGAAACAATACAAGTCTGTTTCCTTTGTAATCTTATAAGGTGGCAAACGAGCAAGCGGCCACCTGAATCCGCCGAAATGGCGAAGCGACCGCTGCCCATAGACATCCGCAATTGCAGATGCGTTGCCTACCCTTAACCGACGGAGGAGGAGACGCACATAAAGAGGATATTTCCCCTTCCTATGCGTCTCCTCCACCGTCAAATCCACTTTTCCTTCCCTTCCTTTCCTATCAAGAAAAGGGTGGAAAGGGAAAAGGACAAAATTAGGCCTCCGGCACCACACTCATCAGACGAAACGCGGAATTGCTCCCACTTCACGCCTGTCTTTTGTGTGGTCGTGGTATTACACCGGGCGAGCCGGCCCATTCGTGCGAAGATATTAAAGCGGGCTCTACCACTGCTTGTGGTACTGTGGATTGCAGAGAGGAATGGCGCGCTATTCATGGGTACTAGAGAACACAGAAGAAAGGCGTGAAGTGGGAGAAATTCCGCGTTTCGTCTGATGATTGTGTTGCCGGAGACCCAACTTTAGTCCCTTTTCCGTCCCACCCTTCTTATAAGAAAAGGATGTGAAGAGAACGTCGATTAATAGTGCAGGAGACGCATAGGAAGGGGAAATATCCTCTTTATGTGCATCTCCTCCGTCGATTGAGGATAGGCAACTCATCCGCTATTGCGGATGTCTGGGCAGCGGTCGCTTTGCCAGTTTGGCGGATTCAGGTGGCCGCTTGCTCGTTTTCCACCTTATCTATATCTATACTAATATTATAAATAGGAAAGATTTGTATTTTTGTATGTATTTGATTCACGCAAAAACTACTGGGCCGATTTTAAAAATTCTTTCACCATCAGGAAGGTAATTTATCTGTGAGTAACATAGGCTATATTTTATTATTACTAATGTTTAGGAACTATTAATAAACAGCGTGTATCTGGACGCCGGCGTTAAAAGTTCACTAAACTTTAACTTTTCTCGGCTTACGCTGTCTAATGATATTTAAAAAAAAAGGGGAACAGCTAGTCTAGAATATATGAATTTCTGATTATTTAAATTGTAAAGTATTTGCTGTTTATTGGCAGTTTTTGTTGTTTAAATTTTTTATCGCCATTAATTATTAGGCAAGGAATATTTATTGCCGATGATTATTTTTATTCTGTAGGCATAGACAAAACTATATTGATTTTCTTTTTATCGTTAATATTAGAAAACATTTTATGTAAAACATTTCTTTATACAATGTCGTTTAAAGGAACACGTTTTTTTATGATAAAATCCAAGAATTTATAGTTAAATGCGATTTTATTAAAATTAAGCAAAAATCCATTTCACGCGTATCTGTTTGTATTTTAGCATTTCCGTTCCCATTTATTATGATGTAGTTTTTCGCAAAAAATGTTATAAAAAGATAAACTTTTCTGACCCGGTGCTAAGTGACACTACGGTCAGGCACGGGTATTTGACCCGGTGAGGTGCTATCTGTTAGACATATATGGACATAGAAAATGACATAAAACTGACATTTTTGATGCGACTCCTTGCAAGTGTTTTATAAAACTACCCCCATTTTTCCTTCAGTTTCCTACTAATTCCTAACAATATTATAAATGCGAAAGTTACGATGGATGGAGTTTTGTAGCGAGCGCTGTGTCCTAAACGGCTGAACGGATCTCCGTGTGGCACAGGTTTAGAGCATAGTCTGGAAGAACACATAGGCTTCTTTTAATCCCGGGAATAGTTACGGTTCCCATGGGATTCATTAATTTAGTTTTGTAATGTTTACTCGATCATTCTGCGACGGTTCAACATATCTTATTGAAATTTGGCACAGTTATATAACAAAGTCTGGAGTACACATGGGATAAGGTTCATCCCCGAGAAATGTCCGGTTCCCAAAGGAATACGTAGCTTTTTGTTATTTATATACTTCGTATGTTTTCTAATACCACGCGGACGAAGTCGCGGGCAACGGCTAGTTATTTATATTTGTAAAAACACAACAGTTTAAAATTATAGAAGCCTATGTGTTCTTCCAAACTGTTCTATGACAATCATCGAGATCCGTTCAGTAGTTTAAACTACAAACTCTAACATCCATCTAAACTTTCGCATTTATAATATTAGTAAGATACTTGGCTTGAGCACTTGACTTGTAATCTACAGGTCTTGGGTTCGATTCCCGCCGTACCAATGTGATTTTCGATTTTTCGAATTTTCATATGTACATAATTTACCCGGCGTTCTTACGGTGAAGGAAAACATCGTGATGTCTGCACATATCGGCGAAGAAATTCAAGGATATGTGTGAAGTCAATCAACCCGCACTGTGCCAGCGTGGTTGACTATGGCCTAGTCACCCTAATTTAGGGTAGGCTCCGAGCCCCTCGGTGGGGACGTATAGTGTGCTGGTGATGATGAAACTCGGCTAGGTAATAAGGTCTCCTTTAGGTTACCTATATTTCGATTTCCAAAATTATGATATACAAAAAAAATTATGAGTGAAAGGTGGCCATATGTTGATCGCTAAAAAGCCAGAAAAACCGGTATATTGAAGACTGAAATGACGCGAACCATCGAGAGGTTGCGTGAATTATACAAGTATAGTGCGATAAGTCTGTCTGACCCGGTAAGCGATGCTAACGCGGCTAGTTCTGTTAAAAAATATTCGAAACTTTAGGCATACAAAATTATACATTAAGCTGCAATAAGGAAAAGGATCTCGTAACACTTTATTGATATTAACAGCGGGGTGTTTAAGCTTTTGCAAATTAGTAATGCCAACCGGGTCAAATAAGTTGGTCGGACTATATGACAACTTTTTAGCCTCGATTTTATTCTTTTGTTTTTCTGAATAAATTTTAAATTCATATTAAGCCTTGATCATGCGTAGTTTTTTCTGGCTTTTTCTAGAACGTTCAATAGAAAAAAAATTACCTGATTTTTCAAACTGAACTTAAATCTTATTTCACAGGTCTATTAGTCGTCATCATCACCATCATCTCCCCTCCCTTATCCTACTCCCGTAGGGTCGACGCACCGGTTTTCGTCCTGCAAAGCACTCTATCATCCGTCATCTCAGTCATCACTCCCTTCTTGATCATGTCACCTTTCACACAATCCATCCATCTCTTTCTAGGTCTACCTCTACCAGTGTACCTCCACATTCATAACTAACGTCCTTCTTGTTACATGCGATTCATCCCTTCTCATAACATACCCAGCGAATGTTTGGATGGATGTTTGTTACTACATAATACATATATTACATATATGTATTATATTTAAAACGGCTAAACGGATCTTTATGAAATTAGGCAAAGATGTAGAGCATAGTCTGGAAGATCACATAGGCTATTAAGTTTTTTTTAATCTCCCGCCGCCGGAGACACGGGCCATAGTATTATCATTTATACGTATTCCCTTTCGTATCAGTTAACTGATTATTAATCAGTTTAACAGTGGTAGAGCCAGCTTTAACATCTTCGGACTGTAGGGCTTGTTCAATACCACAACCACACAGAAGACAGGCGTGAAGTGGAAGCAATTCCGCGTACACTCTGATGAGTGTTGTGCCGGAGGCCTAATATTAGTCCCATTCCACCCTTTTTTATAAGGAAATTGACGAACAAAACGCATCATCATCAACTTGCCCTTATCCCTTATGGAGGGTCGGCACAGTATGTGCTGCTCTTCCATACATTCTCTATCAGCCGTCATATCTGAATCCACTCCTTTCTTAAGCATATCCTCTTTCACACAATCCATCCATACTTTCTTCGGTCTTCCTCTTCCTTTGTAGCCATCCACATTCATTCTTAACACATAGGACGAACAAAACGCATAGGAAAGGGAAATATGCTCTTTATGTGCGTCTGCTCCGTCGATTAAGGGTAGGCAACGCATCTGTAAATGCAGATGTCTAAGCAGCAGTATCTTCATTTTGGCGGACTCAGGTGGCCGCTTGCTCGTTTGCCACATTATTTTATAAAAGAAACTAGCTTTTGCCGGCGACTCTGTCCAAAAAAAAACCGTGAATAGCCTATGACAGACTATCCTCTACATCTATATCAAATTTCATCGATATCCATTCGACAGTTTAGGCTACAAACTCTAACAAACATCCATCTAAACTTTAGCATTTATAATATTAGTAAGATAAATTATTAATCAGAAAATATTTAAAATGGAAAAGCTATTTCTCTGACAGAAAATACTTGTTTTATTTACACAAAGAAAACATGCGGTACCATATTAAAATCAAAAAAGATTTCCGTTTTATCTTATTTTTATCTTTTATTATGTAATTAAGTTAACAGTTCACTTTAGTTCAGTCTATTAAAATGTTGATTAACAAAAATAAATTAACTTTATCTATTTTATTAAAACGCATTCTCAAATTACTGTTACTTCTTATTTATAGGGAATTACAAAATCATTGGCTATCTCTGTAATAAACAATGGTAGAACTCTCAACAGCCATGTTATCGTCAAATTATAAACGCAGACAATTTATAAATTTACTATACGAGCTGTTGCTCGTGACGTCTTTGTGTAATTAGAAAAGTTACTAACTGATAACGTAGCTTTTTAATGGTGAAAGAAGTGAATCCCAATAGTTTTTGAGTTATTTCAATACATACAAAAATAAATAAATAGTGGTAGAGCCCGCTTTAACATCTTCGCACGAATGGGTCGGCTCGCCCGGTGTAATACCACGACCACACAGAAAACAGGCGTGAAGTGGGAGCAATTCCGCGTTTGGTCTGACGAGTGTGGTGCTGGAGGGCTAATTTTAGTCCCTTTCCCTTTCCACCCTTTTCTTAAGAGGAAAGGATGGGAAGGAAAAGTAGATTTGACGGTGAAGGAGATGCAAAGGAAGGGGAATTGTCCTCTTTATGTGCGTCTCCTCCTCCGTCAATTAAGTGTAGGCAACGCATCTGCAATTGCGGATGTTTATGGGCAGCGGACGCTTTCCATTTCGGTGGTTTCTGGTGGCCTCTTGCTCGTTTGCCACCTTTTATTATAAAAAAAAAAGATATCAGTTTTTTTCACTGTAATTCAATATTCTTACATATTTTTTATTGTAAATTCGCCGAAAAGGTTTACTAAAGCGTGTGTAAATTAATTATGATTTATTCTACGCATGTACGCTTATATGTAATCTGTCATTAATTGTCAAGATATTTTTACATTATTTTAATAATCATAAAGACATTTTCATACTAAAAATAATACTTAAAAGACACCGCCTTGCCTCAAGGAATA
The DNA here is from genome assembly GCA_029286645.1 of Papilio protenor. Lineage (NCBI taxonomy): Eukaryota > Metazoa > Arthropoda > Insecta > Lepidoptera > Papilionidae > Papilio > Papilio protenor. Next base: position 2,060,998 of record JAGSMZ010000046.1, on the reverse strand, counting down.
TTTCTCACTTTCTCTTTACTGATACAATTTTTTTCATGACATAATTTTTATATTTTAAATCTGAACCCGGTACGTTTGGTTATGTCGCAATAAATCTTTGAGTTTTAAATGACAGGACCTGACAAGCGCATTCCCTTATTAAATAAACGGACAAACTACAAACTTGATTGCGTGTCATCTATACTATTATAATAAAGCGTAAACACACACTTCTTTGTTGGCTAAGATGTCAGCAATTACAGCATATTTTTGAATAATTCTCTTTTTAATAAAAAGCCCTACACTTACGTCATGCTTTAGGCTATATATTTTCACGTCATTAAACTTAGGGGGTAAATATTTTGGATAAAAACCTTAATGTGGGAATGAGACCATAAGTTGCTGCCAACATCAAGAATGAAAGATTGCTAAGGTTTGTCATGTCATGTCATTTTGACATTTGCTATTGATAATTTAACAAATGTAAACAATAAAATCAAGTTTTTATAATTACGCGCGGATGAATCCGCACGCGAACAGCTAGTATGTAGATAAACGGTAGAGACAAAGCTTCTTAAGAACATTCAAAATTGTTGCATAATTTAGTAGGGTTGTCAGTTGTTAATACAATTTAAACGAAACATTTGTCAAAAAGATTAGACAGTATGATAGAATATCTACTAAATTACTTGTAATAATTCTCTTTATAATAATTTATTGATTCTTTTAATGGTGTGACATCATAAAATAAACTAGCTGTTGCTCGCGACTTGGTACGCGTGAAATTAAAAAATATACCCAATGTTATTTACTGATAACGTAGCTTTTTGTTAGTGAAAGAATTTTTAAAATCGACCCAGTAGTTTTTGAGTTATTTTAATACATACAAAAATCCAAAAATACAAATCTTATCTCTTTATAATATTAGTAGGTTAAACTTGAGACTAACAAAACGAACAACATGGGTCGCGTGAACCCTGATATTGTCCATTGGCTGTGCTAGACTTCACTGGTTTTTACCAGTATCATACACGACATTCAGCTATTGGTTACATACATATTCCGTGTGCTTGTAACTGTGCAAACGATTCGACTCTATACAGTTTACCTACCCAAGTGGTATAAGGCGGCTCTGCCTAGTCCGTTACAAATATTGTCATCTCTCTCTCTCTCCTTTTCCTATGTCCCAAAGTGGGGCAGAGGGCGTCCACAGTACGCCGCCAGCTCGCTCTGTCTTGGGCTCATATTGTCATAGTCCAAGTAAAATGTTTCATTAAATCGATTTTTTTTTTAGGCCATCCAAACCAATTAAAGTGAATAAATTCGGTAAAAATTATACTTGGAGCAAATTATAACGTTTTTATTTTTTTATTATTAAAAAAAAACACAACACAGAATATTTTATGAGTTTGTGAACTCATCAAAATTCACGAAAAACTGACAGCGAGCAATTAATAACATGCAACTCCGCGGGAGATTGTTAACTAGTGATGTACAATGCTATCGATAAAAATATCGATGAAAATCATTTAGATAAAAATATACATGAGCACTTCACGTTACATTAAATTATTGTAAAACTAGTTTTCGCCCGCGACTTCGCCCGTGTTAAAAAAAAAAAATAACACACATTACAAAAAAAAATTATACTTGGAGCAAATTATAACGTTTTTATTTTTTTATTATTAAAAAAAAAAAAAAAAAAAAAAAAAAAAAAAAAAAAAAAAAAAAAAAAAAAAAAAAAAAAAAAAAAAAAAAAAAAAAAAAAACACATCCATCTAAACTTTCGCATTTATAATATTAGTAAGATAGTATGTAATGAGGGCGCCACAAACGTCTTATTGCAATATTTTTCATCTACGTCTACTAATAAACTAAAGTCTTTTATAAAATAAAACGATTAGTTAATTAGACACATTCTATAACAATTGCTTCTATATCTTTAAATGTATTCTAACAGATAAAATTATATTATTATATAACAAACACAAAAATAACACACATTACAAAAAAAAATTACTAACGAAAATTCAGTTATTTAAAATTGTCTGTTTTTTAGCCTAAGTTTATTCCACAGATAAACTCCGTAACTGGCCCGATTATGACGGGACTTTCACTAGAAGGTAGCTGATGTATGCAGCAGTAACTTAGGCTATTTTTAACTCTTTACTTACGTAATCTCGTCGACAGCTAGTCGATATATCAACAGAGCACATCACTACGCTACTATTGCTTAGACGTTCCCAATCCGTGTTCTTAATGATAGAAATGTTCGCAAAAAAAAACGATGCTAGGATAACGGATTATTATTTTAGATGACTAGGCACTGCACGCGGTTTCGTATGCATTATTTTTGCCACAAGAAAAAAAATAGATTTACTAACTTGCAACTCTGTCTACGTGGTATTGAAAACAAAAGTGTGTATGTGTTCTTTCAGATTAGATTCGTCTTCATCATTCATCTTTCAGATGTAGAGGACAACATCTATAACAATCATCAAGATCCGTTCAGTAGTTTAGGCTACAAACTCTAACAAATTTCCATCCATCCATTACATTTATAATATTAGTAAGATGTTAGTAATTGCAGCTTAGCTGATCTGGACATGAGTTGCTATACAAAATAGTAAAAAATTTAAATATAGCCATTTAGCAAAAGTAATATTTCCAAAGCGCAAACCGTCTCTAGTTCTCAGTACGCAACATTACGCCTACCCAGAGTGGGTAGGTAGAGATCCGTTTTACGCGGTCCTTATCTCTTGTTACGTCCACTTACGTTACGTTGGTTTCGGGTGGTCTTGACCATTTCAACAATATGTAATTTAAGACCATCCTGGACAACGACCAACATGGCTACTCAAGTGCCATTATCTTTTGTTAATCTTGCTTTCATTGAGTAATTTAAGAATTGGACAAACATATAACATTGATTTTTATTTATACTAGCTGTTGCTCGCGACTTCGCCCACGTGAAATTATAAAATATAGCCTATGTTACTCACAGATAAATTACCTTTCTAACGGTGAAAGAATTTTTAAAATCGGCCCAGTAGTTTTTGAGTTATTTCAATACATACAATAATAAAAAACAAAACCGACTTCCAAACAAAATACACTAAAAACAAAAACTTCTCAAAAAAACAACACACATCACACATCAAACGTCACACATCACACAATCACACATCACAATCACACATCACACCTCACACATCACACATCAAACGTCACACATCACACAATCACACATCACACATCAAACGTCAAACTTCAAACGTCAAACGTCAAACGTCAAACGTCAAACGTCAAACGTCAACACATCACACATCACACATGACACATAACACATGACACATCACACATCACACGTCAAACGTCAAACGTCAAACGTCACACGTCACACATGACACATCAAACGTCAAACGTCAAACGTTCAAACGTCAAACGTCAAAAGTCAAACGTCAAACGTTCAAACGTCAAACGTCAAACGTCACACATCACACATGGACACATGACACATGACACTGACACATGACACATCAAACGTCAAACGTCAAACGTCAACGTCAAACGTCAAAAGTCAAACGTCAAACGTCAAACGTCACACATCACACATTCACACATCACACATAACACATCACACATGACACATCAAACGTCAAACGTCAAACGTTCAAACGTCAAACGTCACACATCACACATTCACACATCACACGTCAAACGTCAACGTCAAACGTCAAACGTCACACATCACACCTCACACATCACACATCAAACGTCAAACGTTCAAACGTCAAACGTTCAAACGTCAAACGTTCAAACGTCAAACGTTCAAACGTCAAACGTTCAAACGTCAAACGTCAACGTCAAACGTCAAACGTTCAAACGTCAAACGTCAAACGTCAAACGTTCAAACGTCAAACGTCCAAACGTCAAACGTCACACATCACACTCACACATCACAATCACACATCACACATTCACACATCACACACACACATCACACATCACACATACACATCACACATCACAACATCACACATCACACATCAACATCACACATCACACATCACAATCACACATCACAATCACACATCACACATCAACATCACACATCACACACTCACACATCACACAATCACACATCACACATCACACATCACACATCACACATCACACATCACACATCACACATGACACATGACACATGACACATGACACATCAAACGTCACACATCACACATCACACAACACATGACACATGACACATCACACGTCACACATGACACATCACACATGACACATCACACATCACACATCACACATCACACATCACACATCACACATCACACATCACACATCACACATCACACACACACATCACACAATCACACATCACACATCACACAATCACACATCACATCACACATCACCACATCACACATCAACATCACACATCACCACATCACACATCACACATCACAATCACACATCACACATCACACAGCACACATGACACATGACACATCACACATCAACATCACACATCCACACATCACACATCACATCACACATCCACATCACACATGACACAGACACATGACACAATCACACATCACACGTCACACATGACACATCACACATCACATCACACATCACCATCACACATCACACACTCACACATCACACATCACACATCACACATCACACATCACAACATCACACATGACACATGAACACATGACACATCACACACATCACACATCCACATCACACATCACATCACACATCACACCATCACACATGACCACATGACACATGACACATGACAACATCACACATCACACATCACACACATCACACATCACACATCACAACATCACACATCACACATCACACATCACACAATCACACATCACAATCACACATCACAATCACACATCACACATCACATCATCACACATCACAACATCACACATCACCATCACACATGACCACATGACACATCACACATCCACATCACACATCACACATCACATCATCACACATCACATCACACATCACACGTCACACATCACACATCACACATCACACATCACACATCACACATCCACATCACACATCACACAACACATGACACATTGACACATGACACATGACACATACACATGACACATCAAACGTCACACGTCACACATCACACATCACCATCACACATGACACAATGACACATGACACATGACACAATGACACATCACACATCAACATCACACATCAACACATCACACATCACACATCACACATCATCACACATCACACACTCACACATCACACATCACACATCACACATCACACATCACCACATCACACATGACACATGACCATGACACATGACCATGACACATGACACATGACACATGACACATCAACATCACACACACACATCACACATCACACAACACATGACACATGACACATCACACGTCACACATGACACATGACACATCACACATGACACAATGACACATCACACATCAACACATCACACATCATCACACATCACAACATCACACATCACACAATCACACATCACACAACACATGACACATGACACATGGACACATCACACATGACACAATGACACATGACACAGGACACAGGACACAGGACACATGACACATCACCACATGACACATCACACAGCACACATCACACAATCACACATCACACATGACACATGGACACATGACACATGACACATGACACAATGACACATGACACATGGACACATGACACATGACACATGACACAGACACATGACACATCACACATGAACATGACACATGACACATGACACAGACACATCACACATACACATCACACATCAACATCACACATCACCACATCACACATCACACATACACATCACACATGACACATGAACACATGACACATGAACATGACACATGACCACATCACACATCACACATACACATCACACATTCACACATCACACATCACAATCACACATCCACACATCACACATCACACAATCACACATCACACATCACACATCATCACACATCACAACATCACACATCAACACATCACACATCACACCTCACACATCACACGTCACACATCACACCTCACACATCACACCTCACACATCACACCATCACACATCACCATCACACATCACCATCACACATCACCATCACACATCACACCTCACACATCACACATTCACACATCACACCTCACACATCACACCTCACACATCACACATGACCACATCACACATCCACACATCACACATCCACATCACACATCCACATCACACATGACCACATCACACATCACCATCACACATCACACCTCACACATCACACCTCACACATCACACCTCACACATCACACCTCACACATCACACCTCACACATCACACCTCACACATCACACACATCACACATCACACACATCACACAACACATGACACATGACACATCACACATCACACACTCACACATCACACCATCACACATCACACAATCACACATCACACAGTCACACATCACAATCACACATCACACCATCACACATCACACATCACACTCACACATCACACATCACACATCCACACATCACACACATCACACATCACACATCACACATCATACATCACACATCACACATCACACATCACACATCACACATCACACATCACACGTCACACATCACACATGACACATGACACATCAAACGTCAAACGTCAAACGTCACCCATCACACATCACACCTCACACATCACAATCACACATCACATCACACATCACACTCACACATCACACCTCACACATCACACAACACATGACACATCACACATAACACATCACACATCACACATCCACATCACACATCATCACACATCACATCATCACACATCACACACATCACACAATCACACATGACACATGACACATGACACTGACACATCACACATCACAATCACACATCAACATCACACATCCACACATCACACATCAAACGTCACACATCACACATGACACAGGACACATGACACATGGACACATCACACATCACCACATCACACATCACATCACACATCACACCTCACACATCACAACATCACACATGACACATCACACATCACACAGACACATCACACATCACACATTCACACATCACACAACACATGACACATGACACATGACACAGGACACATGACACATCACACATCACAATCACACATCACCATCACACATCACATCACACATCCACACATCACACAATCACACATCACACATCACATCATCACACATCACATCACACATCCACACATCACACACATCACACAATCACACATCACACCATCACACATCACACTCACACATCACCACATCACACATCACACATCACACATCACAACATCACACATCACACATCACACATCACACGTCACGCGTTATGCGTTATGCGCTATGCGCTATGCACTATGCGCTATACGCTAAGTGCATAACGCGATATGCGATTTTCGAGTTTTCGATAAGCGATATGCGTTATGCGCTATGCGCTATGCACTATGCGCTATGCGCTATACGCTAAGTGCACAACGCGATATGCGATTTTCGATTTTCGAGTTTCGAGTTTTCGATAAGCGATATGCGTTATGCGCTATGCGCTATGCACTATGCGCTATACGCTAAGTGCACAACGCGATATGCGATTTTCGAGTTTTCGATAAGCGATATGCGTTATGCGCTATGCGCTATGCGCTATGCGCTATGCACTATGCGCTATACGCTAAGTGCACAACGCGATATGCGATTTTCGATTTTCGAGTTTCGAGTTTTCGATAAGCGATATGCGTTATGCGCTATGCGCTATGCGCTATGCGCTATGCGCTATGCGCTATGCGCTATGCGCTATGCGCTATGCGCTATGCACTATGCGCTATGTGCATAACGCGATATGCGATTTTCGATTTTCGATTTTCGAGTTTCGAGTTTTCGATAAGCGATATGCGTTATGCGCTATGCGCTATGCGCTATGCGCTATGCGCTATGCACTATGCGCTATACGCTAAGTGCATAACGCGATATGCGATTTTCGAGTTTTCGATAAGCGATATGCGTTATGCGCTATGCGCTATGCGCTATGCGCTATGCACTATGCGCTATACGCTAAGTGCACAACGCGATATGCGATTTTCGATTTTCGAGTTTTCGATAAGCGATATGCGTTATGCGCTATGCGCTATGCGCTATGCGCTATGCGCTATGCGCTATGCGCTATGCACTATGCGCTATGTGCATAACGGAATATGCGATTTTCGAGTTTCGAGTTTTCGATAAGCGATATGCGTTATGCGCTATGCGCTATGCGCTATGCGCTATGCGCTATGCGCTATGCGCTATACGCTAAGTGCACAACGCGATATGCGATTTTCGAGTTTTCGATAAGCGATATGCGTTATGCGTTATGCGTTATGCGCTATGCGCTATGCACTATGCGCTATACGCTAAGTGCACAACGCGATATGCGATTTTCGATTTTCGAGTTTTCGATAAGCGATATGCGTTATGCGCTATGCGCTATGCGCTATGCGCTATGCGCTATGCGCTATGCACTATGCGCTATACGCTAAGTGCACAACGCGATATGCGATTTTCGAGTTTCGAGTTTTCGATAAGCGATATGCGTTATGCGCTATGCGCTATGCGCTATGCGCTATGCGCTATGCACTATGCGCTATACGCTAAGTGCACAACGCGATATGCGATTTTCGATTTTCGAGTTTCGAGTTTTCGATAAGCGATATGCGTTATGCGCTATGCGCTATGCGCTATGCACTATGCGCTATACGCTAAGTGCACAACGCGATGTGCGATTTTCGATTTTCGAGTTTCGAGTTTTTGATAAGCGATATGCGTTATGCGCTATGCGCTATGCACTATGCGCTATACGCTAAGTGCACAACGCGATATGCGATTTTCGATTTTCGAGTTTCGAGTTTTCAATAAGCGATAAGCGATATGCGTTATGCGCTATGCTCTATGCACTATGCGCTATGTGCATAACGGAATATGCGATTTTCGAGTTTCGAGTTTTCGATAAGCGATAAGCGATATGCGTTATGCGTCATGCACTATGCGCCATGCACTATGCGCCATGCACTATGCGCTATACGCTATGTGCATAACGCGATATGCGATTTTCGATTTTCGAGTTTCGAGTTTTCGATAAGCGATATGCGTTATGCGCTATGCTCTATGCACTATGCGCTATGTGCATAACGGAATATGCGATTTTCGAGTTTCGAGTTTTAATATTTTGATAACTTCTAGAATCTTGCACAGAATTACGTACTGTAAAAGGCAATTATGATCTACAGATAATACTCTATCGTGAAAACATATTTATTTGGATAAGGATTCATACCAAATAAGAATAAAAGCGTTTTAAATAAAGTCGATTGCACTTATTTGACGGTTTTCTCGAAACAAACGGTTATTGTGCGACAACCTTAAGAGATAGATATATGCTATCGCAGACTTTAATTCAGCTAATTGAATGACCTACAATTCTTTCATACTTCATACTAATATTATAAATGTGAAAGTTTAGATGGATGGATGTTTACTAAATATCTTCAAAACGACTTAAAAGACCTCGTTGAAATTTGATACAGAATACTAACGAGTACTACGTTTTCTAAACTTCATACTTCATACTAATATTATAAATGTGAAAGTTTAGATGGATGGATGTTTACTAAATATCTTCAAAACGACTTAAAAGACCTCGTTGAAATTTGATACAGAATACTAACGAGTACTACGTTTTCTAAACTTCATACTTCATACTAATATTATAAATGTGAAAGTTTAGATGGATGGATGTTTACTAAATATCTTCAAAACGACTTAAAAGACCTCGTTGAAATTTGATACAGAATACTAACGAGTACTACGTTTTCTAAACTTCATACTTCATACTAATATTATAAATGTGAAAGTTTAGATGGATGGATGTTTACTAAATATCTTCAAAACGACTTAAAAGACCTCGTTGAAATTTGATACAGAATACTAACGAGTACTACGTTTTCTAAACTTCATACTTCATACTAATATTATAAATGTGAAAGTTTAGATGGATGGATGTTTACTAAATATCTTCAAAACGACTTAAAAGACCTCGTTGAAATTTGATACAGAATACTAACGAGTACTACGTTTTCTAAACTTCATACTTCATACTAATATTATAAATGCGAATGTTTAGATGGATGGATGTTTACTAAATATCTTCAAAACGACTTAAAAGACCTCGTTGAAATTTGATACAGAATACTAACGAGTACTACGTTTTCTAAACTTCATACTTCATACTAATGTTATAAATGCGAATGTTTGGATGGATGGATGTTTACTAAATATCTTCAAAACGACTTAAAAGACCTCGTTGAAATTTGATACAGAATACTAACGAGTACTACGTTTTCTAAACTTCATACTTCATACTAATATTATAAATGTGAAAGTTTAGATGGATGGATGTTTGTTAGAGTTTGTAGCCTAAACGGCTGAACGGATTTCGATGAAATTTGGTATAGATGTAGAGAATAGTCTGGAAAAACACATAGGCTATTCATTTTCATTTTTATTTAATTTCACGCGGATTTAGTCGCGGGCGAAAGCTAGTGAAATATAAAAATGTTAATACTACATAGAGACAGATCGATTTTATTTATCTATAGACGATTCCAAAATGCAATTTGTATTGACTTCCAATTTTCAAATTCTAAAACTCAGCGGGATATTAAAAATGTAAATTTTAATGTCTAAAATAAAATAAAATATCGTATATAGAATAACAAAACTATAAATAGCAGGATTAAGATATATTTATGTGAAAACGGATGCTAGAGAATTATTTTTGGACGAATATTGGGGCCTAGAATTGTAGAGAAATTCATAACGGAATGTGACATTTATTTATTTATTTACTAGCTGTCGCCCGCGACTCCGTAACCGTGGAATTAAAAAAATTAAAAGTGAATAGCCTATGTGTTCTTCCAGACTATCCTATACATCCATACCAAATTTCATCGAAATCCGTTCAGCCGTTTAGGCTACAAACTCTAACAAACATCCATCCATCTAAACTTTCGCATTTATAATATTAGTAAGATTGAGATAAACCAACAGGACAAAATTATGACACATACATATTTTTACACAATACACTAAGTAACATGCAGATTATTTGTCCTAATTATAGGTTTACACGATATACAAAGAAAAATAACAACAGAACAACAGTACAACAGTAGACAGAAAATGCTTTTATCTATTTTTTACATACATCTGTTTATAGACCTACTAGCTGTTTCTTGCGACTTCGCCCGCGTGAAATTAAAAAATAGACTATGTTACTATACTATGTTTGAGAGTAGCCCCAGTGGTTGAGAAAATAAGGAGTAAAAGGTTAGCATGGTATGGGCATGTTATGAGGGATGAATCGCATGTAACAAGAAGGACGTTAGTTATGAGTGTGGTACACCGGTAGAGGTAGACCTAGAAAGAGATGGTTTGCGTGAAAGGTGACATGATCAAAAAGGGAGTGATGACTGAGATGACGGATGATAGAGTTATTTGGAGGACGAAAACCCAGTGCGCCGACCCTACGGGAGTAGGATAAGGCAGGGGAGATGATATGTTACTCTGTATGTGAAAGAATTTTTAAAATCGGCCCAGTAGTTTTTGAGTTATTTCAATACATACAAAAAATACAAATCTTTCCTCTTTATAATATTAGTATAGACGAGGATTTTATGACAGTTTTTAAAATTACCAGTAATAAATTATTTCGAAATTCACCCATGTTGAAAACCAAATTAGCTAACTAGCTTTCGCCCGCGACTCCGTACGCGTGGAATAAAAAAAAAAAAATAGCCTATGTGTTCCAGACTATCCTCTACATCTCAAACATCGAGATCTGTTCAGTAGTAGGCTACAAACTCTAACAAACATCCATCCATATGTTAAATTATTAAAATAATGAAATATTAAAATTTCACACATAAATGAACCAGTCTATATAATTATTCCACGAATAATAAATAGAATTTATAAGAGAATATATAATTTAAGTTATATGTAAATATTAGATAAGAAACAAGCCTACAAATTTCATACGACCAATTGTATTATGCCATTTGCTGATGACGATGACGTCACAAGTCAACGATACTGTTTGTGGGCTGTTAGTGTAAAAAGCCATAAGGAACAGCGAGCATAGACAATCTTACTAATATTATAAATGCGAAAGTATCGATGAATGTTTGTTAGAGTTTGTAGCCTAAACGGCTGAACGGATTTCGATGAAATTTGGTGTAGATGTAGATGATAGTCTGGAAGAACGCATAGGCTACTCACTTTTTTTTTTTTTAATTCCACGCGGACGGCGTCGCGGGCGAAAGCTAGTATACTAATATTATAAAGAGGAAAGATTTGTATTTATTGAGATAACTCAAAAGCTATTCATCCGATTTTAAAAATTATTTCACCGTTAGAAAGGTAATTTATCAGTGAGTAACATAGGCTATATATTTTAATCTCACGCGGGCGAAGTCGCGAGCAACAGCTAGTTATATCATAAGTCGCTTTTAAGTCGAAACGCAACAAGTTGTATCGACTTGTCCAACGGAAATCAATAGGATGAGTGAAAAAAAGTTCTCGAAGTTTTTTTTATATTAATTAAGAACGTATAAGTAATAAATCTTAACAAGTTATATCTAGATGTTTAAACAGTGACTAGTTTAATCAAAATAGCTGTTATAATCCTAACGGGACAGAATTAATGATATCTCTTTTTTTATTGCAACCCGATCCGTGTAATATTTCTATGAAGGCAGTAAAGCAATGATCACCATCACCAGCTCACTATACGTCCCCACTGAGGGGCTCGGAGCCTACACTAAGGGTGACTAGGCCATAGTCAACCACGCTGCACTGCGGGTTGGTTGACTTCACACATATCTTTGAATTGTGTGCATCACGATGTTTTCCTTCACCGTAAGAATGTCGGGTAAATTATATGAAAATTCGAAATATCACATTGGTACCGCGGGATTCGAATCCAAGACCTGTAGATTACAAGTCAAGTGCTTAAACCACTGAGCCACCGACGAGCAGTAAAGCAATACAACTTGGTAACTGTTTTATTCTAGCACTCATGCCTACGACTATTATAAACTAGCTTTCGCTAGCGACTCCAATCTCGTCGATTAAAAACAAAAGCAAGTTGCCTATGTGTTTTTCCAGACTATCCTCTACATCTATGCCAAACATCGTGATCCGTTCAGCAGTTTAGGCTACAAACTCTAACGAAAATCTAATCTTTCGCATTTACAATATTAGTTAAATACGAAAGAATGGATGGATGTTTGTTAGAAGGTACCTCCGGAACGGCTTAAAGAAAACTTTGGCTACTATTTAAGTTTTTTTTTGTTGTTTTAAAATTGATATATGTAAAATATAGCCTATTATAACCCAACTATAGTATAATTAATAAAGTGACCGTCAGTTATTGATTTAATATATTAAAAACTAGCTGTTCCCATGCGACTTCATCCGCATAAAATTATGAAAATTTCATTTTATTGTTTATATTTGTTAAATTATCAATTGCAAATGTCAAAATGACATGACATGACAAACCTTCGCAATCTTGCTTCCTTGATGTTGGCAGCGACTTATAGTCTCTTTTCCACATTAGGGTTTTTATCCAAAATATTTACCCCTAAGTTTAATGCCGTGAAAATATATAGCCTAAAGCGTGACGTAAGTGTAGGGCTTTTTATTAAAAAAAGAGTTATTCAAAAATATGCTGTAATTGCTGACATCTTAGGCAACAAAGAAGTGTGTGTTTACGCTTTATTATATTAGTATAGGTGTAAAAACCTGTCATTCTAGAATGTTCAAAAAACCATTTAGGCCTCTTTGAGGATTTGATAAAAAAAAAACATCCAAAATTTTAATACAGGTTTTAGCTTAACTAATTAATTATTATTTCAGATTATTATTAAATTTTTACAAATTTATGCTAATTTTTAATATAAATCTCTTTTAAATAAATATGCAATTAATATTTTTGAAGCAATTACAATCTATCATGTTCTTTTTTTGTAATCGTTTTTAAGTTTTTTTTTAATTAAATTGTCTGTAGTATCTTGTCATTGGCGACACCTAACAAATAATTTAAACACGGAGAAAGAATTTTTTGTTCCACAAACTATTCTGACCTTGAGGGACTGACCTCTAGTTAATAAATAGTCCATAAGACGTAGTAAAATGTAGGATTTACTTATGTACATACTCGTATATACTAGTACTAGCTGTTCGCGTGCGGATTCATCCGCGTGAAATTATAAAAACTTTATTTTATTGTTTACATTTGTCAAATTATCAATAGCAAATGTCAAAATGACTTGACATGACAAACCTTAGCAATCTTTCTTTCTTGATGTTGGCAGCAACTTATGGTCTCTTTCCCACATTAGGGTTTTTATCCAAAATATTTACCCCCTAAGTTTAATGGCGTGAAAATATATAGCCTAAAGCATGACGTAAGTTTAGGGCTTTTTATTAAAAAAAGAATTATTAAAAAATATGCTGTGATTGCTGACATCTTAGGAAACAAAGAAATGTATGTTTACGCTTTATTATATTAGTATAGATATGTATACTAGTATTATTGATACGAGTTTAGTAGTAAAGGGGCCAGCTGAAAACCAGCGCAGAAACGGCCTGCGCCGTCTCTGCATTAGCTGAGCTTGCCGCCTTTTGCCACATTTTCAATTTTCTTTACTAGCTATAAGGTTGATGTATGTAAGATTTCATTTGTAGCTTGTTTTGTGGCAATAAAAGCCCTTTTTATTTTTTTATTTATTTACATTGTTCTCTCTTATGGCCGGTTTCCCAGTTGCCCATTTTTTAGTTTAACCATTCGTTAATGTTTATGGTTTCATAAATTCATGAAATGCGTTTCCGAACTACGTAACTTAAGTTTTACTCCGTTGAAACATAGATTAACAGTAGAGCCCGCTTTAACATTTTCGCACGAATGGGCCGGCTCGCCCCCAGCAATACCACGACCACACAGAAGACAGGCGTGAAGTGGAAGCAATTCTGCGTTTCGTCTGATGAGTGTGGTGCCGGAGGCCTAATTTAAGTCCCTTTCTCTTTACCACCCTTTTCTTATAAGGAGAGGATGGGAAGGGGAAGTGGATTTGACGGTGGAGGAGATGCATAGGAAGGGCAAGTGTCCTCGTTATGTGCGTCTCCTTCTCCGTAGGATAAAGGTAGGCAACGCATCTGCAATTGCGGATGTCTATGGGCAGCGGTCGCTTCGCCATTTTCGCGGATTCAGGTGGACGGTTGCTCGTTTGCCACCTTATGTTATAACACACAACACACGGAATTGCTTCCATTTCACGCCTGTCTTCTGTGTGGGCGTGCCGGCCCATTCGTGCTAAGATGTTAAAGCTGGCACTACCACTGTTAAAAGTGGATTTGACGGTGGAGGAGACGCATAAGAAGGGGAAATATCCTCTTTATGTGCGTCTCCTCCGTCGATTTTGGCGTCGCTTCGCCATTTTGGCAGATTCATGTGGCCGCTTGCTCGTTTGCTACCTTATGCTATAAAAAACAAAAAAGCAAGTTTAAAATATACTACAATACATGTGTGTTACACTATGCATATATTTCTCGCTCCGTTGAACTTGTTTAGCGAATAATTTTTTTTCTATTGTATATTCATGAAACATACATTATAAAATCGCATAAACAGAGCGTAATTTATATGAAAATAAAACATTTATTATAATAAGACGTATTTTCCACAAACGCGATTGCTCTAGCAATTTAAACGCCTATATGCCAAAATGCTGAACGAATTTCGATGAAAGGCATAGATTTAGAGTTCCAGTTTCACGCGGACGGAATCGTGGGCGACAGCTAGTTAGCCCATACCTAGATAGCTGAATTAAAAAAAAATATTCTCAAATTATGATCAAAGTTTTGTAAAAAAAAGTATTTTCAAAGATATGTGTGAAGTGAACCAACCCGCACTTGGCCAGCGTGGTTGACTATGGCCTAGTCACCGTAACTTTAGGGTAGGCTCCGAGCCCCTCGGTGGGGACTTATAGTGAGCTGGCGATGATGATGATCAAAGTTATTAGATAGTTGCCGTAACAGTGGTATAGTCCGGAATAACATCTGTTGCATGCATGTACCGACTCGTCATCCGCAATACCACGACCATAAAGACAAGCGTGAAGGGGAAATAATTCCACGTTTCGTCTAATAAGTGCCAGAGCCAAATTTTAGTCCTATTCCCTTTCCTTTTGTGCATAAGGAAAGGAAAGAAGATTATAAGTAGGGGAAATATCATCTTTCTGTCCGTCCCCTCCTCTGTTGTGGAAACACATTTGCAAATGCGGTTATCTATAGGCAGACATCTCTTTGCTATTTCGGCGAATTTCGATGGCAGTTTGTTCGTTTTTCACCTTATAAGGTATACTACGTTAAAAAATTTAAATTTAAAATAACGAAAATCGTTTGCTATCCCCTTCTACCATTTTATACAATTAATACTGATTTATATATAGTTTTGGCAAATATTTATGAATATTGTAAGACTAAAAATACTGCAAATCACTATTTCCTGTCGTTAATGAATGAAATTTGCATTTAATGGGACGAAGAGGCATTATTTCATCCTAATCTCATGTAACATCTACGCCTATTGCCAACGACTTGAAAATTTCAAGATAAACGAATTGATATGCATTGACACGGCCTAACATAATCTATGACCTTATTAAAAATAACAACATATAAACTACAACCATCTCTTTTCAACACATTGGTATCTCGATTCAAAATGACATCTGTCCTTATTTTCCAATTCACAGATTAAACAATTCAAAAATATACACTTGTTACAAAATATACTCTGTGGTTTTAAATCAAAACGAAATGATTATATTTGTCTCGCTCTAACTCGTTAATATTCAGTATAATGTTGTCTTCCTTTCATTTCCATTATCTATTTTCGGTAGTTACTGTTGGAGATATTTGAATTTAATTGAATTGCAAACATCTCTGTTTTATCTTATCTAATGGTCGAATTTAAAATACTAAGAGCGTGCGCACACCTGAAACCAAACAATCGCACAACTGTTTAGTCTCGCTTTGATTCCAATGAGCTTATATGGATGTGTACACTACTAGATTTTTAGTTGTACTCATCATCATCATCATCTCCCCTGCCTTATCCTACTCCCGTAGAGTCGGCGCACCGGGTTTTCGTCCTCCAAAGCACTCTATCATCCGTCATCTCAGTCATCACTCCCTTCTTGATCATGTCACATTTCACGCAATACATCCATCTCTTTCTAGGTCTACTTGTTCTAAACAGTCGAATTGTCTGCGAAACAATCGACAATCGCACAACACATGAGATAGTTTAGTCAAAGGAGTGCGCTCTAAAAGACAATTTATTCATTGATTCGTCTTATATTTGATTTGTTAAAATGTGTAGGCCATTTTCATTTGAATATTCTATTGCAAAAAATCCTGCAATAAGATAATGTTATATTTATTGTAGATTGGTGTTTAATTTCTCATTTACAAGCAAATCGTATCATTCTATATGGTAATCACATACCTATGTGTTTTATTTTTTATTCCTCCATATTTATTGTATACTAGCTTTTGTCCGCGACTCCACTCGCATGGAATTAATAAAAAACAAAAGTAAGTAGCTTAAGTGTTCTTTCAGACTATCCTCTACATCTATGCCTTTCATCGAGATCCGTTCAGCAGTTTAGGCTACAAATTCTATGTATCCATCTAAACTTTCGCATTTATAATATTAGTAAGTATTATAATAAAATAAGGTTTTATTTGTGTCAGAAAATACGTAAAACCTATTTACAATGAGACACAAAAAAGCCTTACAGTAATGATCTTTGTAAATATGGTAGATAGAATACAGACGTGGTATTCTGTGCGTATTCGCACGCCATTTTTAACCTTCGGAATAGATTGGTAGCGGTTTTTTTTTATACTATAAGGTGGCAAACGAGCAAGAGGCCACCTGAATCCACCGAAATGGAAAGCGACCACTGCTCATAAACATCCGCAATTGCAGATGCGTTGCCTACCCTTAATTGACGGAGGAGGAGACGCACATAAAGAGGACATTTCCCCTTCCTCTGCGTCTCGTCCACCATCAAATCCACTTTTCCTTCCCATCCTTTCCTCTTAAGAAAAGGGTACAAAGGGAAAGGACCTAAAATTTGACCTCCGGCACCACACTCATCAGACGAAACGCGGAATTGCTTCCACTTCACGCCTGTCTTCTGTGTGGTCGTGGTATTGCACCGGGCGAGCCGGCCCATTCGTGCGAGATGTTAAAGCGGGCTCTACCACTGTGAAACCACCACGGTTTTGAGGATACGAAGTAACAGATAGCATTAACTGTCACCAAATTTAGTAGTTAGCAGAAACAAAAGCTATCATTTGGAAACAATGGTCTGTCTTTTTTAAAAAACAGTTTCTCATAGTCCCGCAAGGCTCTTGTGGCACCTTTTTGACATTGACAGGGTGGCGCCTCTGAGCATTTAGGGCTACCAGCAAGGTAATGTCCGCATTAAAGGGAAATTCTTTCCTTTTCAAAACGAAAACGCAAGTTATAAAGGAAGTACTTGTACCTTACAATGTAACTAGGAAATGCCCCCGACTTCGTTTGTCGGTTAGAAGACTCTATAGTTAAAGAATCTTTGTAGCAAACTTTAGCAATGCACTCTCTTGAGACAGCTAGGGAGGGAATAGTCTTAACATAATAGAAATTGTCTTACTTTGCGCTCATCTACAGAATAATAAAAATCTTATCTCTTTATTCTTACTTAACCCCATCGAGACGAAAGAACTTCGTCCAAATGACAGTTAAATCGGCGCGAAACGTAGTTTCCACAACCTTCAATCGTTTTCTATTTCTCAATTTAACTATAGATTAATTTTTACAACACCGTGAAGTTAATTTGTACGCTTAGGCCTATTTACTTTGATTATATAAAAACGGACTAGGCAATCTTCGCAGGTCAGATTAACACTTGTTTATCTTGCTGTCACGTCTTTATAAACGCATAATAACCCATTTAAAAACAGAAATCGATGCAAGCAAGTTTAGAAGTTAATGACCATATACGATGTTAATTTCTTTCCACACATAAAACTTAAACTAAACAACTTTTAGACTATACAAAACAATTATGGCTTCAATTTTATTGCATGCAACGGACAAGAAACATGTTGTGTATCATATCTAATTTAAATCAATTGTTTTATTTTCGGTCCGTTTGTTAAAACTGAATTGACA
Source organism: Papilio protenor (assembly GCA_029286645.1). Classification (NCBI taxonomy): domain Eukaryota; kingdom Metazoa; phylum Arthropoda; class Insecta; order Lepidoptera; family Papilionidae; genus Papilio; species Papilio protenor. The sequence continues at coordinate 2,041,543 of JAGSMZ010000046.1, read as the reverse complement.
GGTGGCGCCTCTGAGCATTTAGGGCTACCAGAGGTCATGTCCGCATTAAAGGGAAATTCTTTCCTTTTGAAAACGAAAACGCAAATTGTAAAGGAAGTACTTGTACCTTACAATGTAATTAGGAAATGCCCCCGACTTCGTTTGTCGGTTAGAAGACTCTATAGTTAAAGAATCTGTAGCAAACTTTTAACAATGAACTCTCTTGAGACAGCTAGGGAAGGAATAGTCTTAACATAATAGAAATTGTCTTACTTTGCGCTCATCTACAGAATAATAGAAATCTTATCTCTTTATTCTTACTTAACCCCATCGAGACGAAAGAACTTCGTCCAAATGACAGTTAAATCGGCGCGAAACGTAGTTTCCGCAACCTTCAATCGTTTTCTATTTCTCAATTTAACTATTGATTAATTTTTACAATACCGTGAAGTTAATTTGAACGCTTAGGCCTATTTACTTTGATTATATAAAAACGGACTAGGCAATCTTCGCAGGTCAGATAAACACATGTTTATCTTGCTGTCACGTCTTTATAAACGCATACTAACCCATTTAAAAACAGAAATCGATGCAAGCAAGTTTAGAAGTTAATGACCATATACGATGTTAATTTCTTTTCACACATAAAACTTAAACTAAACAACTTTTAGACTATACAAAACAATTAATCTATGCTTATTTTGTAACAAATTAAAACTGTTTTAATTATTAAGACATCTATAAAGCTTATAAAATAAAGTTTTCTTTTCCATTGTCAGACAATTTACAATTTGGTAGGACTGACACTTAGGCTTTAGTAAGGAGAGAAAATTATTTTCGTGTCACCTCCATACAACTCCCTTTCTTTTCCCACCATTTTCTTATACAGAAAGGATGGGAAGGGAAAGTGGATTTGACGGTGGTTCGCATGAAGAGGAAATATCCTCTTTATGTGCGTCTCCTCAGTTCATTAAGGGTAAGCAACGCATCTGCAATACCCTTGGCATTGCGGATGTTCATGGGCGTCGGATCAAGTAATCTCAAGCGATCCGTTGCTCGTTTGCCCGCTTTTCCAATAAAAAAAAAAAAAAAAAAATTTACAATTTGGTAGGACTGACACTTAGGCTTTAGTAAGGAGAGAAAATTAATTTCGTGTCACCTCCATATAACTCCCTTTCTTTTCCCACCATTTTCTTATACAGAAAGGATGGGAAGGGAAAGTGGATTTGACGGTGGTTCGCATGAAGAGGAAATATCCTCTTTATGTGCGTCTCCTCAGTTCATTAGGGGTAAGCAACGCATCTGCAATTGTAGATGTACGCCCCCGCGGTGTTCTCCTTCGCCCCACCGGGCCGTGGCATCTACTTTAGTTTATCCACGACCCGGCTAGTGGGAGCCCCTTGGCAGGGGCTCGACACGTGTAGGGAGGGGTCAGATGTTAAACCCCTCCCATCACCCTATGATGATGGCCCCCCTCGGAAGACATGAGGGGCCAACAATTGCAGATGTATTCAGGTGGCCGCTCGCTCGTTTGCCACTATCTATCTATACCTATACTATTATAATAAAGCGTAAACACACACTTCTTTGTTGCCTAAGATGTCAGCAATTACAGCATATTTTCGAATAATTTCTTTTTTAATAAAAAGCCCTACACTTACGTCATGCTTTAGGCTATATATTTTCAAGCCATTAAACTTAGGGGGTAAATATTTTGGATAAAAACCCTAATGTGGGAAAGAGACCATAAGTTGCTGCCAATATCAAGAAAGAGAGATTGCTAAGGTTTGTCATGTCATGTCAAAATTTTCATTATTTCACGCGTATGAATCCGCACGAGAACAGCTAGTAGTATATAAAAAATGCGGAGGAAGTCGCGGGCAACAGCTAGTGATATAATATTAAAATTAAACATGTTATCATATCTAATTTAAATCAATTGTTCTATTTTCGCTCCGTTTGTTGTCAGAACTGAATTGACAGTAAATGTCACACGTCAACAACTCGATATAAAAATGACAATCATAAAAGTTATGATGTCTTTATTATTTTTAATTGCGATCGAAATTAGATTTGACAGGTATAGGTGGGCTAATATAATAGGCCTTTGACATCAATATTAGCTTCATAGTGAAGTGATCTGATAAAAATCGATTTTAAAATGACAATCATAAAAGTTTTGATGTCTTTATTATTTTTAATTGCGATCGAAATTAGATTTGACAGGTATAGGTGGGCTAATATAATAGGCCTTTGACATCAATATTAGCTTCATAGTGAAGTGATCTGATAAAAATCGATTAAAACAATCGGTACGAACTTCAAATCGTATAGAATCGTAATGAGAAATCATCTTTAAATTTCAAGCAAAAGGGATCATGACGCAATATTGTAAAGGTGTTCAAGTGTCATTATAAACTAACTGTTGCTCGCGACTTCGTCTACGTTAAATTAAAATGTATATTCTATGTAACTCACTTATAAGGTAGCATATTTTGGTGAAAGAATTTTTGAAATCGGTCCAGTAGTTTTTGAGTTATTAAGACATACAAGAATCTAAAACTTTATATTAGTACAGATATAATAATCGAATTTTAAACATATTTAAACATAAGTGCAACTTTTATTATTAGTTACGTTTTTAAATTTCGATGAAATGTCAAATGACTAATTACATGGCCCTAATTATCTTACTAATATTATAAATGCGAAAGTTTAGATGTATGGATGGATGTTTGTTAGAGTTTGTAGCCTAAACGGCTGAACCGATTTCGGTAAAATTTGGCATAGACGTAGAGGATAGACTGGAACAACACATAAACTACTCACTTTTGTTTTTTTTTAATTCCACGCGGACGGAGTCGCGGGCGAAAGCTAGTAGCTAATAAAAGTGCAGAATTTTTTTTTAATATCTTGGCAAAAAAGCAGTCGGCCACCGGATTTCGTTAAAATAACAAACATCTGAATCAATATTAACAATTGCATCGCACTTTTGAGTTTTCAAAAATATTGTTAATTTTCTACATGTAACAAAGAATACCGTAAAATACATAACTTGCTAAAAAACTATTCAAATATCAAATGAGACATTAACAGCTTATTGCTAAATTGTCGCACATTTATTCGTATATCTATTCGCAAACACACGTTAATTTAAAATCGTTTAAAAAGTTGTTTTTCTGTTAGAAAATAAAATTTTAAAACTAGCGGTCACCAGCGTCTTAGATAGCGTTGAACAAAGATATTCAAAAAATATATAGACGCATAGTTGACTTAACTTGAGACTTTCCCATAATCTCACTAACTATCTATTGTAGATTATCTTTTTTTTATATAGTAGAAGGGGGCAAACGAGCAGCGGATCGCTTAATGGTAGTTGATCCGACGCCCGTGAACATCCGCAACGCCAAGGGAACTGCAGATGCGCTGCCGGCCTTTAAGAGAGGAGTATCTGTTCCCGTGCGGCTTCATACGCGTAATTAATGAAAATTTTATTTTATTACAGTTACCATAACCTTGCTTCCTTAATGTTGGCAGCTTGTAGTTTATGCTCCCTTTCTCACATTTGTTTTTTCCAATTTATTTACCCCCTAAATAGCGTGAAATATAGCCTAAAACGTTTCGCTTAGGCCTTTTTATTTAAGAAATATTTATTCAAAAATATGCGGTGATTGCTGACATCCTACACCACGAAGTAGTGTCATCATCATCATCCTCGTTATCCTACTCCCGTAGGGCGCAACAGCTTTTTGTCCTCCACATAACTATATCATACGTCATCTCAGTCACTCCCTTCTTGATCATGTCACCTTTCACGCAATCCATCCATCTCTTTCTGTGTCTACCTCTAAGAAGTAGTGTGTTTACGCTTTATTATATTAGTATAGGTGTAGATAGTCTGTGAGAACACATAGGCTACTTTTGTTTTTTATTTCCTCACGGACGGAGTCGCGTGCGACAAGTAATATAACCATTTTAATTAAATAAAAACAAACAAATCAAGAGAACATCAACACGTTTAAGATAGCGTACGATAAGTCGGAATATAAAATATTTATTATTTTAACTTAAAACGAAACTTCGTATGGGTTGAATGCATCTAATAAAAATCATATAAGATTACATAAGGGCACTCACACACTATAATAAAAGCGATTAAAACTTAACCTTATCACGTCTAAGGCCTTTAAGATCTTTATAGTAAAAACCTTATAATATGCCTGTCTATATCAAAAACCCTCCAGTGAAAGTCGCGTCCAAATCGGCTCAGCCGTTTCGAGATTACCCGGAACAAAGACGGCTTGCGGACAGACAGACAAAACGTTTTTAAAAGATTTTCGTTATCAGCAACGCAAACATATCATCTTCCCGAAATCGGGAATTTTTCCTTTAATATTACAGACACTCCAATTTTCTTATATGTATAGATTTAAAAGTATAAACTACTTATAACAGGCGTTGAATTATAGGGGACAAATATCGAAGACATTAAGAAAATGTTCATGGATTTGCTTTCGCTTTTAGTGTGTTTCAAGCCTTAGATGTTTATCGTAGTGAAAAATATCTTCCTTATCAGGCCTTTATCTTAGCAACGCGTGAGATTGATGCGAGATAAGTTAAGAAAGTTTAAACGGTTCAAAAGATGTGTTTTATAAGGGACTGGAACGCAGTTTGTTAATGTTATCCAATGTCGATATATTAGCTTTCGCCCGCGCCTACGTACGCGTGGAATTAAAATAAAAACAAAAGTACGTGTTCTTCTAGACTATCCTCTACATCTATGCCAAATTTCATTGAGATCCGTTCAGCCGTTTAGGCTACAAACTCTAACAAACATCCATCCATCTAAACTTTCGCATTTATAATATTAGTATTAGTATGATTATTACTTAATAGAATGAGCGTCCATAGTTGGATGAGGACGCTTATATTCACGACCTTTATTGTTATACTAGCGACTACCACCACTTACCATGCGACTTCATCCGCATAAAATTATAAAACCTTCATTTTATTGTTCACATTTGTCTAATTAACAATTGCAAATGTCTAAATGAAATTACATGACATGATGTCAAACCATGGCAACCTTGCTTCCTTGATGTTGGCAACAACTTATGGTCTCTTTCCCACATTAGGGTATTTATCCAAAATATTTACCCCTAAGTTTAACGGCGTGAAAATATATAGCCTAAAGCGTGATTTAAGTGTAGGGCTTTTAATTAAAAAAAGAATTATTCAAAAATATGCGGTAATTGCTGACATCTTAGGCAACAAAGTGTGTGTTTACGCTTTATTATATTTGTATAGATGTATAGATAGATAGTACTTATTTGTACTGTATCTAGTCTATATGTTTTTTAAATGTATTTGCAATCCATCCCTTCTTCCCGACGTACATCAGTACTTAGGCATCTTAGGTATCTCGGTCTCGTGAACATAGTAACACATTTTATCGATTAGAAATATTTTTTCCCGTTTCCACGCAGACTCGGTGGTATAAAATTTTTTACGATCTATTCCCCTTTCGTCCCTACCCCCGTCGTCTCCCGTCTGGAGGAAAATTGAAGAATGTAGGGGTTGGAAATCTATACTAATGTTATAGAGGAAAGATTTGTATTTTATACTAGCTTTCGCCCGCGACTTCGTCCGTGTGGAATTAAAAAAAACAAAAGTGAGTAGCCTATGTGTTCTTCCAGACTATTCTCTACATCTATACCAAATTTCATCGAAATCCGTTCAGCCGTTTAGGCTACAAACTCTAACAAACATCCATCCATCCATCCATCCATCTAAACTTTCGCATTTATAATATTAGTATGAAGTATAATATTAAGTATGAAGTATGATACATCAACAACGCATTTGCGGATGTCTATAGGCAACGGTCGCTTCGCTATTTCGGCGAATTAAGGCCACTTGCTCGTTTGATATTAAAATTAAAAAAAAACCCACTTGCAAGCACCTTTCGGATAAAAAGGGGATTTTCAAAATCGATCCACCAGTGGCGGAGTTATGCCGTAATAAAAAAACATGCAGACGAATTGAGTACCTCCTTCTTTTGGGAAGTCTGTCAAAAGAAACACTTAATTCTTATAACATTAGGAAGAAAATGATATAAAACGCGACTAAAAACCTAGTGGGATTAACATTTAAACCTTTTAACGGTTAAAGTTTTGGCAACGTGATGTTTCATAAGAATGAACACGTTTTTGAACTTCCATAAAGGAAACACGAGCTTCGAGAAATTTCGTAAATAGCGAGTTTTGTAATTACTTAATCTATATCTTACTAATCTTACTTCTTACTAATATTATAAATGTGAAAGTTTAGATGGATGGATGGATGGATGTTTGTTAGAGTTTGTAACCTAAACGAATGAACGGATCTTGATGAAATTTGGCATAGGTGTAGAGGATAGTCTGGAAGAACACATAGGCTACTCACTTGTTTTTTTTTAATTCCACACGGACGAAGTTGCGGGCGAAAGCTAGTATATCTATACATATAATAAAATTGGAGTGTTTGTAATATCAAAAGAAAAATTCTACATTTCGGAATATATTTGCGTTGCTGATAACGAAAATCGCATTTAAAAATTTTCTGTCTGTCCGCAAGCCGCGTTTGTTCCGGGTAATCTCCGAAACAGTTAGGCCGATTTCGACCGGACTTTCACTGGAGGGTAGTTTACATAGACAGGCATATTATAGGCTACTTTTTTTTTAATTCGGCGCTGTCAAAATGGCGGAACGGGTGATCCAAAGCGCTAACGAACTTTGCGGGCGCCAGCTCGTTGAATATAAATATTATTTCCTTAAAATGTAAGAACCGGTTTTGAAACCAGTGAAACGTCACAGATTAACTTGTAGTTTTATATTTTGGATCTGTTTATTAACGTGTATAGACCGACAAAGTCATTTGACCCGGTGGGCATGTCAAACTAAATTATGACTGCTCACTAGCGCCCTGTCAATGTCAAAATTGTCACAAAATCCTTGTACTGTGGCTATCGACATGTTTTATCTATATCTATACTAATATAAAGCGTAAACCCACACTTTGTGGCGTAAGATGTCAGCAATTACAGCATATTTTTGAATAATTCTTTCTTTAATAAAAAGCCCTACATTTACGACACGCTTTAGGCTATATATTTTTACACTATTTGTTACAGAGGATGAATAAATTAAAAAAAAATATCAAGCAAAAATGGGATAAAAACCACAAGCTAATAGCAACAATGGTTACCATAGGAACGGTAATTGCAAAAATAAATTAAGATAATGTTTTTATAATATTCGGATGAAGTCGAATGAAAATAGCTAGTCTTTTATAGTGCAGTTTATCTGAGCTGGCAAGAGAGTGTTGCTACCACGGCTAGTTCTATCAGTAAACATGTAAAATCTACGTATGCATAGAAAATCATTGAAAAAAAAAAAAACATACAGACGAATTGAGTACCTCCTTCTTTTGGGAAGTCGGTCAAAAAGTGACATCAGCTATAGTACAAGTCTTGTGCGCTGTCATAATGTCCAACATTTCATATATAGTTTTAATTTTTTTATAATGTAACCAGCTTTCACCCGCGACTCCGTCCGCGTGGAATTAAAAAAAAACAAAAGTGAACAGCCTATGTGTTCTTCCAGACTATCCTCTACATCTATACCAAATTTCATCGAAATCCGTTCATCCGTTTACAAACTCTAACATCCATCCATCTAAACTTTCGCATCTATTAGTAAGACTTGACTTTTATCCACCGGGTCAAATAACTTAATCGGTCTATAAGCTCGTAGAAGGATTTTGACATTGATAGCGCTAATAAGCAATTGTATTAGTTCATTCACCTCTATAATAGACAGGCTATAATCCGTAGTTTTATGCCTATTTGATTTACGAGATTTCAGCGCTAACGGTAGCCGTTGGTAGTGGGCCAAGGCAGTGAAATCACTAAGAGGAAAATTTTTTTTGAATTAAAATGGCTCCTAAACTACTAAATCGATTTTAAAAAAAATATTTCGCCATTAGAAAGCTACCATATGCGAAAGTATGGATAAGATACGAAATGAGTATATTAGGGGAAGTTTGAGAGTAGCCCCATAGAGAAGGTAAGGAGTAAAAGCACATAAAGAGGATATTTCCCCTTCCTATGCGTCTCCTCCACCGTCAAATCCACTTTTCCGTCCCATCCTTTCCTCTTAAGAAAAGGTTGGAAAGGGAAAGGGACTTAAATTAGGCCTCCGGCACCACACTTAGAAGAAACGCGGAATTGCTCCCACTTCACGCCTGCCTTCTGTGTGGTCGTGGTATTGTGATGTTTGTTAGAGTTATCCTAAACTGCTAAACGGATCTCGAAATTTGTCGTAAATGGAGAAGATTTTTTTTTTTTTATAATATAAGGTGGCAAACGAGCACCTGAATCCACCGAAATGGAAGGCGACCGCTGCCCATAAACATCCGCAATTGCAGATGCGTTGCCTACCCTTAATTGACGGAGGAGGAGACGCACATAAAGAGGACATTTCCCCTTCCTATGCGTCTCTTCCACCGTCAAATCCACTTTTCCTTCCCATCCTTTCCTCTTAATAAGAAAAAAGGTGGAAGGAAGGGGGGAAAGGGAACGGGACTTAAATTAGGCCTCCGGCACCACACTCATCAGACGAAACGCGGAATTGCTTCCACTTCACGCCTGTTTTCTGTGTGGTCGTGGTATTACACCGGGCGAGCAAGATAGTCTGGAACACATAGGCTACTTACTTTTGTTTTTTAATTCCACGCTGACGGAGTCGCGGGCGAAAGCTAGTATCTATACTAATATTATAAAGCAATAAGATTTGTATTTTTAGATTTTTGAATTTTTAAAAAACTACTAAATAGGCCGATTTTATAAATTCTTTCACCGTTAGTAAGGTGTTGTCTGTAACATAGGCTATATTTTTTAAATTTCATGCAGGCGAAGTAGCAAGCAACAGCTAGTGTATAATAAACGGTATATTCACAGTAAGAATATGAGTAAGACAGAAAATATATGAAACGTATTCTTTGCCACCCAGACGAAGCTGGGGCGGATCACTAGTCAATGTATAAAGGCTTTACGATTTGTTGACTAATTTTCTGCACAGAAGCAAGTTTAATTACATATTTATTATGAAAATAAGTTTCGTTATTAAATCGTAATCAAGATTATTATCATATATTTTTATTAAGATGAACTTCTAATAAATTCAACATTAAAAATTTAGACATAAAATTACTATTAAGATAAGATTTAATTCAAAGAAATACGATAACGCCGGATTTTTTTTAATAATAAAATCCACTAATCTGATAATTTCAAGTTATTGGAAGGCTTTTTAAGATTATTCGAACACTAGTATGTGACCTTTGACTATAGAGGACCGGACTAGGCAAGCCGTTGTACATACATTCTACCATTCGGTGAAGTAAGAGCGGGCGGACGCCTTTGACTAGACTATCGTCCAACAGTTGTGCGATTGTCGATTGTTTCGCAGCCTCAACTGTTTAGTTGCACAACTAAAAATCGTGTATGCCCACCTCCATATAAGCTCAGAGGTATCAAAGAGAGACTAAACAGTTGTGCGATTGTTTAATCAAAGGTATGCGCGCTCTTTGTTTATTGCACAGAAGGGAATGCTTAACTTATCATTTGAGACCTTATTCTGAAAGATATATGTCTTCCTATAAACGTCTTTTTCTTGCATCACAATGTATGTCGCGGAAATCCGAGGTGGTCTACTTATGGAAAAAATGCTTTATTCCTTACCCTTTATTACAAGCTAGCTGTTGTTCGCGACTTCGTCCGTTTGAAATTAAAAAAATTATAGCCTATGCTAATCACAGATAAATTACCTTTCTAATGGCGAAAGAATTTTTGAAATCTGCCCAGTAGTTTTTGAGTTATTTCCATACATACAAAAATACATTTCCTCTTTATAATATTAGTATACATGTATCTTCATGGATGGGCCCCGTATCATTTTTATTTCAACTTTATTCAATGCCTAACACAAGTGGGTAGAACTGGTTAGATAGTGTTTCAATTTAAATAATGTTGAAGTTAAATTCAATCAATTTGTCAAAGATATTATTGCTGGCAACACTGGATCTTTATTGACAGCTGACAGTTTTTTTTAATTATTCAAGTCTGAATGTCTTTTAATCTTTGAATAGATAATTTCGGACGGGCCGTCGGATTTCCTATTTCGATCATAAATCGTTCAAATTACGCCTCTGTTGAAATTATCTAAAATAGATAAAATAGATTCTATCAAACTATCAGCGGGTTACCGTTTTTAATACTAGACTAACCACTTCTACTATTCGAAAAAATTTTGACTGTTTTTATCAGACCAGGTTTTTAAAAAAAATCAAACAATGTCCTTGGCTTTACTCAATTTATTTATTCTTTATAATTATTTATCATTATCTGTTGTTCGCGACTTCGCCCGCATGAAATTAAAAAAAAAAAACAATAAAAAGCATTGCCTATGTTACTCAGTGATAACATAGCTTTATAATGGTAAAAGAATTTTTGAAATCGACCCAGTAGTTTTTGAGTTATTTAAATACATATAAAATTACAAATCTTTCCTCTTTATAATATTAGTATAGACTAGCAGTTGCTCGCGACTTCGCCCGCGTGAAATTAAAATAAAAATTAAAGCTTATGTTACTCACAGAAAAATTACCTTTCTAAAGGTGAAAGAATTTTCAAAATCGGCCCAGTAGTTTTTGCGTGAATCAAATACATACAAAAATAAAAATCTTTCCTCTTTATAATATTAGTATAGATAAAGTATTTATTAAAAGGGATAAAGTTGCGTTTAAAACTGAATTTTTGTTCCAAAATATTTACTGACACCTAAACAACTGGAAAAATTGTTTCATTCGGCATAAAACACACAAATCATAATTTAAAAAAAAGTTACGTTTGTAATCAAATAAAGTCAATCCCTTTTTAATCGTTTTTTGAGGGAGCAGGAACTCCGAGATGAACATTGATCTCTTCAATCTCTAGCCTCTCCCTCCACATTCATACACAGTTCTTGTCACATACAATTTTCCCTCATAAAATATCCAAATGCTAACATTTTACTTCTTAATTTACGTACTGGCGCTACTTTCAGACTTCCCCATTTCCAGTTTAACTTTGTCGGTCAATATGCCGAGTTTAGAGTTTAAAAACCCTCGCCATGCTGGGGTAAAATATTGTACTAATTTCTTTGCATAAGAAAGTGTTGTTATAAAGAAACCAATTTAAACGCCCCCCGCCTAGTTTTTATATTTTCTGCTAAAATCGCGCTTTACGCGTAAAATAAACTACCAACGCCATCTATAATCGATTCATACTCAACTGTGTCACTATGACATTTGGTAAATTTGTTTTATTTTCAAGAATATGCAATAGATGTCGCTATTCAAAGTTTGTTTTACGGATTTTAATTTTAAACTGAGGTAACATCGATTAATAATCGATGTGGATTTCAAATATATCAGAATCGAATTCAGTTTTTGTAACATCCTTAATGTGAAAAAAATGGTTCACTGACGCCAGATCGTAACTTCTAAGTCACATTACTATAGTACACTAGCTGTCGCCCGCGACTACGTCTGCGCGGAATTAAAAAAAACAAATGCAAATAACCTATGTGTTCTTCCAGGCTATCCTCTACATCTATGCCAAATTTCATCGATATCCGTTCAGCCGTTTAGGCTACAAGCTCTAACAAACGTTTATCCATCCATCTAAACTTTCGCATTTATAATATTAGTAAGTATGATAGAAAATTAGCAATTTGTCTCCGTTTACATATTACTTAATATAAAATAAGTAATAAGTAATAAGTAATAAGTAATAAGGCCTAATTTAAGTCCCTTTCTCTTTACCACACTTTTCTTATAAGGAGAGGATGGGAAGGGAAGTGGATTTGACGGTGGAGGAGATGCATAGGAAGGGGAAATATTCTCTTTATATGCGGTCTCCTCCTCCGTCGAATAAGGGTAGGCAACGCATCTGTATTTGCGGATGTCTATGGGCAGCGGTCGCTTCGCCATTTTGGCGGATTCAGGTGGCCGCTTGCTCGTTTGCCACCTTATATTATAAAAAAAAAAAAAAAAATTGTTTAATCAGAGATTGATGGTTTATTAATATTTTTTCTATAAATAAAAAACAGATTTAGAACATTTCATTTATTTCACATTATTTACAACTATATTAAAATAGGTTTATTAACCAAGGAATGTAGTTTTAACGAATTCAACACTTTAATTAACAAAACGTAAAATAAATAAAAATATTGTGCACTTTTCATTAAAAATATAAAGTTAAATTAAGATGTGAAAAACAATATCTTTTTACCGTAAATAATAATGTTTTGAAATTTACGGTAAATGTCAATTGAGGTAGTTTTTATTATTTTTTTTGTTTTAATTGAGTTTCTTAAAGATTAACAAAGATATAACATTTTAATACTCAATATAATTATTAAGAATTCATTTTAAACTCTACACAATATTAGACAAGAGTTTTATAAGTAAACTAGCTGTTGCCCGTGATTTCGTCCACGCAATATTAAAATAAAAAGCTTATAATATGCCCGTTTATATCAGCTACCCTTCAGTGAAAGTCCCGTTATAATCGGCTCAGCCGTTTCGGAGATTACCCGAAACAAACGCGGCTTACGGACAGACAGACAAAGAAAAAAAATTAAATGCGATTTTCGTTATCAGCAACGCAAATAAATCCCGAAATCTGGAATTTTTTTTTGATATTACAAACAGACACTCCGATTTTATTATATGTATATATATATACTAGCTGTTGCCCGCGACTTCGTCCGCGTGGTATTAGAAAACATACGAACTATACAAATAACAAAAAGCTACGTATCCCTCGGGAACCGGACATTTCTCGGGGATGAACCTTATGCCATGTGTACTCCAGACTTTGTTTTATATCTGTGCCAAATTTCAATAAGATATGTTGAACCGTTGCAGAATGATCGAGTAAACATTAAAAAACTAAATTAAATAATCCCACGGGAACCGTAGCTTTTTGTTGTTTATATAGTTCGTATGTTTTCTAATACCACGCGGACGAAGTCGCGGGCAACAGCTAGTATTATATAGTATGAAGTATGATATATTAAATTATTCATGATACTCTTCTCCATTCTGATGCTGTCTTTTTATATGATTTTTTAAATTAACATTCTGTGTAAAAGAAGCACTACATAATGTGCATTTATATTTCTTCTCCGTGTTATGTGACTGCATGTGAACTTTAAGCCCCCTTAGCCGTGGGTAACTTTTCCCACAATATTCACAACGGAAGTTCCTTTCCCCGCTGTGTGTTGACATATGTTCCCTCAACCTCGAAGGTAGATAAAATCTTCTATCACATAAATCACATTGGTGTTTATATATTTTTAAATGAAATCTCCTGTTATGTTCTCTCAATGATTTCCTACTATCATATGAGCGGTCACATTCCTCGCATTGGTAACATCTTTCATCACCGTGAACATCTATCATATGTCGGTATCTCAAAGTATATGAGAATAGAACTTCATCACATCTATTACAAGGATATACAGGCTCTTTTGTATGTGTTTTAGCTATATGTAGATATCTATTACGTTTGGATTTAAACATTTTACCACATTCTTTACATGGATGATTCTCGTTGATGTTTTTATGTGTCTTCTGATGGAGTATTAGCATTCTTTCTTGGAAATAATGAGCACCGCAAATATCACAAATGCATGTACCAAAATGGACGGCCATATGTTTTTTTAAAGCGTGGAAAAATGTAAAAGAATTGTCACATTCCGTACAAATTAATCTGCCATTAGTGAGGCGGAATCTTAGAAATTCATTATCTACTGGATATAGGACTATCTGATGGATAGTAGTGATGTGACGTTTCAATTCATCGATATTATCGATACTTTGTGTACAAAGTCTACAATCGATTTTTTGAATATCGATTTGTAGTGTTTTTTTATGTGTGATTTCTTTGTATTTCTGTGGATCGTGTGTCATTGTGTGTTCTCTAAGTTTATTGGGGTCTGTGAACTGTTTTCTGCAGTAAATACAATAATAATCGCTAAAAGAGGTATCAAATGGACAAACGTAAGAATTTTCTACAATAGATATAGCGTTATGATGAGCCATTGTCTCATTATTGTTTATATTTTTAGTTTTTGAGTTTCCTTTTTGTTCTGGTATATCTGGAAATTATATAAAAGATATTTATATATAAAATATAAAGGACATAACAAATATTATAAATGTAATTCCTATATTTTACTCAATAGTTAAAAGTACAAGCAATTAAACTGCAAGTTTAAAAAAATATCTAAATAAGATCTAAAGAATTAAATAATAATAATTAAAGGACAACAAAAGTATTAGTTTTTGGAAAAAAATGTTTAAATTAAAAAAAACATAAAAAAGTATAATACAAAAAGTTCTAATTTCAAAAATATGGCATGTGTGACAAGATTTTATATATTTTTGAGCCTTTAAATTATTTTTTACTAACTTCATGTGGCATTAAAAAAACTAAGTAGTCTATGTGTTCGACACTATCCTCTACATCTATGACCATCGAGATCTATTCAGCATTTTTAATACAAACTAACATCCATCTAATCTTTCGCATTTATATTAGTAAAATTATAAATAAAGTCTTGTATCTCACCTGCATTTTCTAATTTCTTCATCTTAGTGGTGATTTTTTGCATTCTCTTTAATAGAAGGCTTGTTTCATCGCCTTTTATTTTCCTTTTGCGTTTTAACATTTTATGCTTTTTGACTGAACTCCTTGTTATTCTCGGTATTACTTCTGGATCGTAATCAGAGTCTAGAATATTAAAAATAAATAAAAAAACATAACATAACCTTATGGCATGTCAGTTCAAAATTATATTTGTCAATTTATACTAATACTAGCTTTCGCCCGCGACTACGTCCGCGTGGAATTAAAAAAACAAAAGTGAGTTGCCTATGTGTTCTTCCAGACTATCATCTACGTCTATGCCAAATTTCATTGAGATCCGTTCAGCCGTAAAGGCTACAAACTCTAACAAACATCCATCCATCTAAACTTTCGCGTTTATAATATTAGTAAGATTATAAAGAGGAAAGATTTGTAATTTTGTATATATTGAAATAACTCAAAAACGACTGAGCCGATTTTAAAAATTGTTACAGTATTAATTTCACGCGGACGAAGTTGCGAGCTAAAGCTAGTTTATTAGAATTTGATTAATCAGAGATGTAGCTTTTTATTGGTGAAAGAATTTTTGAAATAAGTGCAGTTTTTGAGTTATTTCAATACTTACATCCATCTAATCTTTCGCATTTATATTAGTAAAATTATAAATAAAGCCTTGTATCTCACCTGCATTTTCTAATTTCTTCATCTTAGTGGTGATTTTTTGCATTCTCTTTAATAGAAGGCTTGTTTCATCGACTTTTATTTTCCTTTTGCGTTTTAACATTTTATGCTTTTTGACTGAACTCCTTGTTATTCTCGGTATTACTTCTGGATCGTAATCAGAGTCTAGAATATTAAAAATAAGTAAAAAAACATAACATAACCTTATGGCATGTCAGTTCAAAATTATATTTGTCAATTTATACTAATATAAAGAGGAGAGATTTATATTTTTGTATGTATTTGATTTAAGTAAACACTACTTGGGTCGATTTTAAAATTATTTTCACCATTAGAAAGGTAATTTATCTGTGAGTAACATAGGCTATATATTTTATTATATTTCAACTTCATGCAGGCGAAGTCGCGAGCAACAGCTAGTAAAATATATTTTTAAAACTCACTAATTTCCTCACTGTTGTGACCATTGTCTAAAATTT
Organism: Papilio protenor; assembly: GCA_029286645.1. Taxonomy (NCBI): domain Eukaryota; kingdom Metazoa; phylum Arthropoda; class Insecta; order Lepidoptera; family Papilionidae; genus Papilio; species Papilio protenor. The sequence continues at coordinate 2,025,661 of JAGSMZ010000046.1, read as the reverse complement.
CATCTTCATCCAACTTCTCTTTCTTAACATCGAATTTCAAACCTTCTTTGGTCTCTCCATCTAAAAAAACAATATAATATATAAAATTACCTAAACAATTAGTAGTATAACAAATACCTTTGTTAGTTTTTTTTTAAATTCCATGCGGACGGAGTCGCGGGCGAAAGTTAGTTTATACTAACTTTTGCGTTAATTAGTATGACAATGGAAAGGGAAAATCAACTTGCCCTTCTCACTACAGAGGGTAGGCACAGTATGTACTTTCCATACATATATCTGTCATATCTGAATTCACTCCCATATCTTTCACACAATCCATACTTCCTTTGGTCTTCTCTACCTTTATAGCCTTACATTCAATATTAATCTCTTGTCTATGTGGAGGAAAATGGATAATATTTATACTATTTACCATTATCTAAATGTATCTTAGCAGTGAGAAGAAGCTCTTCACAGCGCAGTACCTGCTGCCTGAAAGCACAAGCTTCTCGCAGGCGGCTAACACAAGTTGCACATATCAAACGTTCCATAGATGCTCCTTCTAAATGTGATAACTAAAACGATTGAGATTTCTTACTACTGTAACCTTGGTTGCTATTATTAGTGTGTATATCTTTTCTAATCATGGTATAGGAATTGCTGCGCAGAATGTTGGGTTGACAAGACAGACAAGCACAAGTCTCAAGTTTGTTTAAAACCCCTATTGTTTTAGAAATGTAGATAATATAAAATTCAAGGTTTTTCTTTAATGTAACAAAGCATCTAACAAAAAATGTACTTATGTTAAATTTTTAAGATTAAAAATCTGACAGGATTGAAGTGTTTCTTTGCTTTAATATTGCGATATAAAATGTGTGAAAACATTATGTATTAAAACTAAATATTGATTTTAATGTAATTTTGATTTTTTATTTTATAAAAAGAGAAGATTTCCTTTACCAAAAGACCGAAACAATCCACAAACATATCGGAATAGATTTCTTTCTGCCCCTGCCATTCATATTCAACGTTAATTATTCGACATTTCTTTAAAGAACCACAACATCGACATAGACCGGGATCTATAATTGGCCCTTTTCGGTTATTTGCACTCATTTTAAATAATTCTCATATAAATATAAAACTTTTGATATGAAAGGGATATCGTGTTTTGACATTTATCATTGACACCCACAGGCCACAGATTCAGTTATGCAGCAAGCAGTGTTGCCAATGAAATTTTTTACCTGGCCGTGTTTATCGTGTAAAAAAGCTGTTTGTATGGAATATTGTACATCGTTGTGTGTTTGGAAAAAGTAATCGATGGGCCGTAGCACCAGTAAGAAAGAAAACTTTTGAACATTAGCTAAATATCGCTATTTTAACGTTATTAATATTAACGAACTGTTTTAAAACTGCCCTTCTTTGTTTTATAAAATCGTAAATAATTTATTTGGATTTCATAAATCCGATACAAATTATTGTTAATCACCTTTTTTATTTTTCATTCAAAGGCTATTTTAAAATTAATTTATTAAAAAAAACAACAAATTATTGCATATTTTGCTACGACTTTAGGGTTGCGGCCATAGATCATAGATTTTGTAATTTTATGGCCCGAAAGCCCTAGAACACGGCAATTTCCGTAGCATTGGCAACACTGGTAGGGCTAACTTCACGGAGGTACTAATGAAGGCTTGATTAATAATAGTGATGGAATGTACTTAATTTTAACTATAAAGAATGATTCGATCAATCGAATTTACGAGCATGACAGCTCGTAAAATCGATTTTAATAAAAGTGCTTAAACGTAGAAAACAATGAAGGATAGGAGAAAAAAAAAGTAATAGCTTAGCACTATAAAAAAAATCTTTTTCTAAATCGTTTCAGGGTCTAATATGTTTTGCTGTCAAGTTAGGATAAATTAAAAGCATTTTTTTAAGTTTCCTTTATTGGTACTATTTTTTTTATAAATATACACAACTTTTATGCTAACTTTTTTATTACAACCTGATACTTTGCTAGCATAATTGTACTTATTTTGAGGAGAAAATGAATATTACTTATAGAAGTAATAATATATTAGTAGATTTTTGTTAATTTACTAATATTTGACCAATCCAACTAAGCTCTAGGCTTGTGCTAGGATATGGTTTCAATAGGTGAATGACGGGATTCGAATCGTCGACCACATGAAGAATTTGGTGTGACTTGTGGTCCATGAATGCCTCTTAAGCTTAAGGGACAGATCTACGAGTCCATTAAAAGACCTGTCGTATTGTATGTATCTGAATGTTGGGCCACCAAAGTTGCGGATGAAAGGAGATTGCATGTGGCTGAGATGCGTATGTTAAGATGGATGTGTTACAAGAATGGATAAAGTTAAGAATGTGTATATTAGAGGAAGTTTGAAAGTAGCGCCGGTGGTGGAGAAATTGAGAAGCAAAAGGTTAGCGTGGTATGGACATGTTATGCGACGAGACGATGGGGACATAAACCAGAAAGTGTTAAGATTGAATGTGGATGGCTACAAAGGTAGAAGTCCGAAGAAAGTATGGATGGATTGTGTGAAAGATATGCTTAAGAAAGGAGTGGATTCAGATATGACGTCTGATAGAGATGTATGGAAGAGCAGCACATACTGTGCCGACCCTCCATAAGGGATAAGGGCAAGTTGATGATGATGACCACATGAAGAATATATTTGTATTAATTAAAACTAGATTCCATTTCATATCCTTGATGGTGACTTTTCAAATGATTTTTGAGGCTGGCATTTTGTGTGAAAGTTGAATTGCATATATCACATTTGTACCGTCTATCATTTGTATGTGAACGTAAATGTTCCTGCAACGATTTTAATCTTGGGTAACCTTTGTCGCAGAATTCACAACGGAAATTCCTCTCTCCGGTGTGTGTTGCCATATGCTCCTTCAACCTCGATGGTAAATAAAATCTCTGGTCACACAAATCACATTGATGTCTATATACTTTTAAATGAATTCTTCGATTATGTTCCATTAATGTTTTCCTTCTATTGTATACTTTATCACATAATTTGCAAGGAAATGTTCTCTTATCACCGTGCACTTCAATTAAATGTTTATTCCTTAATGCATGTGAGAGAAAAGCCGCATCACATTTGTAGCAATTCACTGTTGGTTTTTTCTCATGTACTGTCGCTACATGTAAATATCTACTATATTTAGATTTGAGATTCTTTCCGCAAATCTCACAAGGGAAGCACATATCTATTTTATAATGAGTCTTTATATGAGTTCTTAAGGAAGCTTGTTCTAGAAAACAAGCACCGCACATATCACAAATAAATGTACCAAAATGTTCAGCCATATGTTTTTTTAACGAATCAAAATAAGGGAAACTGCTCTTACATTCTGTACAAGTTAAATTATTCAACGTCAAACGGAACTTTAAAAACTCATTCGTGATTGGATGCAACTTCAAACCATGGACAATAGTGAGGTGTTTTTTCAACGTTTCCAGATTATCGATTTTTTCTTGACATAATCGACAATCGATTCTTGTGATATCGATTTTCGGTATCTTTTTATGTTCCATCATGCTTTCGAACATTGTTTTGGCTCGTGTGCCATTGTGTGATCGCGTAATTCATTGGGATTTGTAAATTGGTCCTTGCAATAATAACAATAATAATTACTAACTTTGTTCTGGAACGGACAGACATAAGAATTATGAACTATAGTCACTGTGTTAGTATAAGCCATTTCTTCACGGTCAAAGGTTTTTTTCATCTTCCCTGGAATTAATTTATTTCTTTCCTGTATTTCTGAAAAATTAAAATAGATATATTAAAACATAGCTAACTTATTTAGTTCATACTAAGGGCTTGTTCCACTACTCGCTGATAGAGGCTCAGATAGCTTGAATGAATAAATGACGTCACAGTCAGATAAGGGAACAAAATCCAATATTTCCATCACATATTTTACATGTTGGATTGTTATCAGTCAATAAAGGGCCAATAGCCTAATGGTTTGGGGTACGGACTACCGATCTTGAGGTCGAGGGTTCGAATCCCGCCATTCGACTATTGTCGTAAATCATATCCTAGCACAAGCCTAGAGCTTAGTTGGAATGGTTAAAGGAAATATTAGTAAATTAACAAAAATCTACTAATATTTTTCTTAAAAAAAAAAATTTACAATTTGGTGGCACAGGCTCTTAATATAATAAAGCGTAAATACACACTTCTTTGTTATATAGGATACTAGCTGTTGCTCGCGACTTCGCCCGCGTGAAATTACAAATACAACCTATTACGTTCGCCCTTTTTTTCAACCTATTACCAAAAGTATTAACTTAGTAGTAATCTACGTAATAACAGAAATCTACCGATGCAAGATTCCAAATTTCTAAGCCGGTAGCTTGTAAGCTGATTTTTCGGTTACCCTTATTGTTTGTGTTCGCGATATATTCTAAACTATTAGTCCAATTTAAATACTGTAAAGAACATTTTTTTTCTACATTAAATTTTCCTGATAACAAACGCATTTATTTGGATAAGGATTAATATTGAAACCAATAAAAGAACGCTGCAAATAGCGTAAGGTTTTTAATACATTTTGTAAACAAAAAAGTGGTTATTGTAAGAAAACCGTTAAAGATAGATATATGCTATCGCGGACTTTTCTGTAGAACTTTTTGAGATCTACAATTCTTTCATACTTCATTTTTATATACCTCTAACGGTTTAGGCAGCGTAAGCCGAGAAAAGTTAAAGTTTAGTGAATTTTTAACGCCGGCTTCCAGAAACACGCTGTTTATTAATAGTTCCTAAACATTAGTAATAATAAAATATAGCCTATGTTACTCACAGATAAATTACCTTTCTGATGGTGAAAGAATTTTTAAAATCTGCTCAGTAGTTTTTGAGTTATTTCAATACATACAAAATACAAAAATCCAAAAATACAAAGTTTTCCTCTTTATAATATTAGTATAGATTAGTAATCACAGCATATTTTTGAATAATTATTTTCTAAATCAAAATCCCTACACTCACGAAATCCTAAAGCTAAATATATTCACGCTATTAAACTTCGGAGGTTAATAAATCGAAAATAACCGTCATGTCGGAAAGGGACCATAAACTACAAGCTGACAACATCAAGGAAGCAAGGTTGCCATGGTAACGGTAATTATTATCCAATGTCAAAGGTCTTCGTTATCAATTATGCATTTTAATTTTGGAATTGAAAATTTCACAAATGTAAATAATAAAATAAAGTTTTCATAATTTCATCCGGACGAAGCCGCAAGAAAACAGCTAGTATTGTCTAAAAATAGTGAAATGTCAATACCTGCTTCATCTTGTAAATGATCCATATTAATTCTCTTTGTGCTTAAACTGTTAACCTCACTTTTCATTGAATCGGAGCTAACATGTGTTGTACGAACAGATCTACGTCTTGCAACTGTCACCGTCGCTTTCTTTGCCTTGATTAGATTCACTAATGGTTTTTCATCTGAAATTGTTAATATTTATTAGTATAAATACCTTAGTATGTACACCTTACAATCATCTAAATAAACAGCCACCCACCCATACACACAAACACACAAACACACACTCAAGCACACGGACACACCTACACACTGACCTAACAAACTACAAAAAAAATGTAAACTCTCAATTTTTATTATATAATTAATCAAAGAATTAAAAAAAACAAAACTGAGTAGCCTTTGTGTTCTTCCAGACTATCCTCTACGTCTATGCCAAATTTCATGGAAATCCGTTCAGCCATTTAGGCCAAAAACTCTAACAAACATCCATCCATCCATCCATCTAAACTTTCGCATTTATAATATTAGTATGAAGTATGATTTATTATGAAATAATGGTGAAGTGCTACAATACAAGGACATGAGGTGTGCTAAACTTGACAACTAACATAGTACCTGTTAAAGAAGTTACAGGTGAAAAAAAAATTGTTCACAAGTCTAGTGTATATATTTCTTAAATGTCTTTGGATAATACAAACAACTAGCTAGCCACTCACTAGAGCTCAAATACAGGACTTCCTGCACTGAATGTGTTAACTAATGAATCATCATCATCATCACCAGCTCACTATACATCCCCACCGAAGGGCTCGGAGCCTACCCTAAGTAAGGGTGACTAGGCCATAGTCAAACCACGCTGGCCCAATGCAGGTTGATTGACTTCACACATATCTTTAAATTAGCAGATACTTGTAGGTTGCATCACGATATTTTCCTTCACCGTAAGAACGTCGGGTAAATTATGTACATATGAAAATTCGAAAAATCGAAACTACATTGGTACATACCGGGATTCGAACCCAAGACCTGTAGATTACAAGTCAAGTGCTTAAACCACTGAGGCTCCGACGAACTAATGAATATATTAACAAAATTCATACCTTGGTCTACATCATCTTCCACATCCATTTGACTATCAGCTTCCATTATTTCCAATGGTTCAGTTTTAAACTCCATTGGGTATTGTGAATCTAAAAATAACATAACTATCTTACTAATATTATAAATGAAAATGTTTAGATGGATGTTTGTTAAAGTTTGTAGCCTAAACTGCTGAATAGATCTCAATGATGTAGTAGGTGTAGATGATAGTCTGGAAGAACACATAGGCTACTTACTTTTGTTTTTTTTTTTATTCCACACGGATGGAGTCACGCTCGAAAGCTAGTCTATAATAATAATAAAAACACATTGTTATGTAAAATGTCAGCAATCACAGCACATTTTTGAATATCACCATTTTTTAAAAAGCCCTACACTTACTCATGCTATAGGTAATAGCCTAAAGCTTGTCGTAAGTGTAGGACTTTTTATTAAAGAAAGAATTATTCAAAAATATGCTGTGATTGCCGACATCCTACAGCACAAAGTAGTGTGTGTTTATGCTTTATTATATTAGTATAGATATAATGTTTAAAATGAATGTTCCTCACCATCTTTATTTCCCTCGAGCTTGGCCTTCATGAACACCTCTTCTGACTGCAGTACTTGCCGCCTAAAGGCACATGCTTCACGTAACCTGCACACACAAGTCGCACAAATGCCAATCTCCTTATTATCACCATCTAGGTGTGACAGCTGAAAATACATACATGTTCACATTAACTAAGATGATTAGAAGAACAGCATCTGTGATTTTTATTGTAGGTGGCATGCGCCCACCAAATCTTACTTGAATCTTCACGAAATTGATAAAGATGTAGAGCATAGTCTTGAAGAGGCTGCATATAAAGTTTTTTTTTACGCGGATGAAAGCTAGTTTCGTTATAATTGTGTTAAGAAATTACAATGCAAATGGTTAGCATGGGATGGACATTTTGTGCAAGAAAATAAGTAATCAAAAACCGACGTTCTTGTATGCATAGATGTATGTTGAAAAAAGAATCATTTACAAATATAGAAGACCGATAAAGTATGGAATGTGTGAAAGAAGATATAAGTATGACGGCTGATGGTATAAGTACATACTGGTAGAGAAAACGGGAAAATAACAGACTGGTGATGACGGAAAGTAATAAAATAACTCACAAGTAATCCAAAGCAATCCATAAACATATCTGAATACACTTCTTTATTTTCCATCCATTCGTATTCCGCCGACAGGATACGGCATTTTTTTATTGAACGACAACATCGACATAATGCTGGATCGATAATCGGTCCTTTTTTATTCTTAGTATTTATCGTTACTGCCATTTTAATCTAATTTATAGCTTTTAATATTCAATTTATATCATAATACAAGTGACATTTCAATATTCACAAAACAATCATAGACAATAGTTTAAATCCAAGCACAGATCTAACCAAATTACCATCGACAATTCTAAGACGAAAATAAGGAAGATCAAATTTGTTACGCTAATCGATTTTATATCGATTTTGACTTGATTGAAATATCTTACAATACGAAAAGATTTTGAGACTTTATTGAAGTCGACAGAAAGGCCTTAAACCTGCCGTTACAGATATCCTCGTCATAATCTCTCTTAACTCATCATACTCCCGTAGGGTTGGCGCGCCGACTGCATATCCTTGTGTAACTTTTTAGTTAAATGTTATTTAATTTCACATTAAACAACACTTTTACCCTGTGTACATTTGTACAATGTCTAAATCAATTTTTGATGATAGGTATAAATAAAGTAACTTGTTGAACAATTTTATTTTTAAATGGTTACAAGTCCGTCGACATGGCGAAGCAACATCCGCAATTGTAGATACGTTACCTACCCTTAATCGATAGAGACGCAAATAAAGGAGGTATTTCCCCTCCATATGCGTCTCCTTCACCGCCAAATCCACTTTTCTCTAAGCACTAAGCAATAAACTAAAGTTTTTACAATTTCATGAGGGAGAAGCCTCACGGAAACAGCTTTTATATAGAATGTTTCATCTTTATATGATGTGTCAGACTTCCTTCTTGTGTGAACGTTTTATTACATACATTACAAATATGTGGTCTAACAATTAGATGTACCCTAATATGCAAACGTAGACCTATCTCAGTTCTAAATGTCTTATTACAGAACTGGCAAATAAAATCTTTGCTGGCAGAATGCAATAATAGATGATTTTTCAATATAATTTTGGATGCATAAGATTCCCCGCATTCATCACATCGGTATTTCTTGTCGCCCATATGTTGAAGTCTTTTGTGGCATAAAACTTCGTATGGGAAAGAGAATTTCCTCTCGCAAATATTGCAAGTGGGTGCTGGTATGCCATGTTTCTCTTCTAAATGTAAGGCTTTCGTACGTTTTGATACTTTTTCACTACACAAGTGACACGAACGAGGAGGTATACGCAGCTCTAGGTGTACTTTTCTGTAATGTTTCGTAAACGCACCTCTGGTCAAATAATTCTTCTTGCAAATGTTGCAATTGTGAAAAACTATGCCGTCGTTGTTACGTATGATAGTAAAATTTATCAACGACATTACATCATCGTCTAAAACAGAAAATTGTACTTAGATACTTATACCGAAAAGATGAGTTGGGATGAGATGGGATGGGATGGGATGAGATGGGATGGGATGGGATGAGATGAGATGGGATGGGATGACTTAAAAGAATGAAAAGGGGAAGTGTATTTGATGAAGCGGACGTTTAAGGGGAAATTTCCTCTTTCTGCGTCCCCTTCTCTGACGATATAGGTAGGTATGATGACAAATTGCAGTGATATTGTAAAATAAATGTATAAACTTACTAATATTATAAATGCGAAAGTTTGTAGCCTTAACTGCTGAACAGATCTCGACGAAATTTGTCATAGATGTTGAACAAAGTCTGGAAGAACACATAGGCTACTAAGTTTTAACATAACGTTACTTTTAATGGAAAAATAAATAAATTTCCTTTTGTTTTTATAATTACGTTTTATTCACAATCATAAACAATATACAAAATTTGTGATGGTACAAACATTGAATTAAAAAAAACGGATTTAACATTTTTTAAAATAAATTCCCCTTTAAAGTTGTAATTCTTAAAATTAACAAACTATAAACTAACCAAGAATATAAAAATACTGAAATGTTTATAATCGTTTTTTTTTTAATTTACAAAATAATTTGTACTATATTCAGAGACAATATCGCGATTTTTATATTCCTGATTAAATTATTTTTAGGCACAATTTGTTACAACGGAGAAAAATAAAAGCGACAAAGGCTAACCAAAGTAAAATTTAAATAAAAAAAATTAGAAAAAAAATATTTTGTGTTATTTTTTAATGAAACAGGCAAAAACCGATGGTACATCGATTTTTATCTGTAACAGACAGAACTTTGACTAAAATATCGCACAACTGTTTAGTCGCGGTTTGATTCATATGAGCTATGGTGCGCACACTAATCGATTTTTAGTTGTGCAAACAGTTGAATTGGCTGCGAAACAATCGACATTCACACAACAATGCGATAGTTTAGTCAAAAAAAAAAGGTGTCTGCGTGTAAGATAAATCTACAGATAAATCTGTATACAATAGAGAAAATCCGAGGTGTTCCATTTACGAAAAAATTGTGAGATTTTGTTTTTGAGTGTTGGCAACATTTTTTTTTCTACAAAAAACTCCATGGATAAGGGTTAAGCAAAACACCAAGAGATATCCTGATTGTATAATTAAAAGTTGACACTTGGATGATATTTCGTCATATGATAATTTAAACTAGCTTTTTGAACAAACGCTTGTCCACATTCCTTGCAAATATTACGTCTATCACCCGTATGTATCCTTTCGTGTAAATTTAAATTAGTCTTCCTTACGAATGATTTCCTGCAAAAGCTACAATGATGATCTTTTACGGTTTTATGTTTATATTTATGTTTGTACAAACTTTCAATACTGAAGGATTCGTAGTCACATAAATCACATTTTCGTTTCTCACCTAACATATGGAAAGCTTTTTTATGTTTATTTAACTGTACTCTTGTGTTAAACACGCTATTACATGCTTTACATTTATGTCGGTCATCGATGTTATGTACTTCCAGTTTATGTACTGTATATTGGGCTATTGTCATAAATTGTGAATTACATAACCGACAATTGTAATCAGGTATCTTGTAGTGTTTAGATTTAACATGTTTACGTAGGGATGACATTTTGTAACGTTTATTGCAATGCCCGCAGAGGTAAGCGTCGCCATCTTTCTTATAATCTTCAGATTGCAGTTGGAATTTTGACGCACTTCCGCCGTCTGGAGATAGAAAAATATCTTTTGAGTCTATGGAACTTTGCGTCTATGGTTTTTGTTTGCTTATCTAATATCACTGGAGGACTTTAAGATAACGGAATCCAAGGGACATTTCTATTAGTGGGATACATTATAGTTAAATTCGATATTTTACATGCGTAATTGATCAAACTAATCAACCTTATTTTTACAAACTATAGCGATGTTGAAGCGTGAGAGTAGCCCCAGTGGTAGAGAAGGTAAGGAGTAAAAGGTTAGCATGGTATGGGCATGTTATGAGGAGGGATGAATCGCATGTAACAAGGAGAACGTTAGTTATGAGTGTAGTACACCGGTAGAGGTAGACCTAGAAAGAGATGGATGGATTGCTTAAAAGGTGACATGATCAAGAAGGGAGTGATGACTGAGATGACGTATGATAGAGTTATTTGGAGGACAAAAACCTGTTGCGCCCTACGGGAGTAGGATAAGGAGGAAGATGATGATAATGATGAGCGATGTTGAAGCGTTTGCGGGACACGTAACGTTTATGTACTAATAGTACTTAACAATTAAATATTAATAAGTGTCAAATCCGACGGTGGCGTTGACTGAGACGTGAAAAGCCGAATAAATGCAGGATGGATGATAAGGCGACAGGTTACTGGTGTGACTTATAATCCAAGAATGCCTCTTAAGCTTATAGGACAGATCTACAAGTCCATCATAAGACCTGTCGTATTGTATGGATCTGAATGTTTGGTCACCAAAGTTGCGGATGGAAGGAGATTGCATGTGGTTGAGATGCATATGTTAAGATGGATGTATGTGACAAGAATGGATAAAGTTAAGAATGTGTATATTAGAGGAAGTTTGAAAGTAGCGCCACTGGTGGAGAAATTGAGAAGCAAAAGGTTAGCATGGTATGGACATGTCATGCGAAGACGATTGGGATATAAACCAGAAAGTGTTAAGACTGAATGTGGATGATTATAAAGGTAGAGGAAGACCGGAGAAAATATGAATGGATTGTGTTTATAAAGTGATGGATTGGGTGATATATATGTATGGAAGAACAGCATATACGTGATTTTAAGGTGGGGCAATACTAGCTACGGCCGAAGTGTATGTGTTTGTTTGTTTGTTTTAGTGGTAGAGCACCAACAGATATCCCGATTGTATATAATTAAAAGTTAACATTTGGATGATATTTCATCATATGATAGTTAAGACTCGCTTTTTGAACAAACGCTTGTCCACATTCCTTGCAAATTTTACGTTTTTCACCCGTATGTATCATTTCGTGTAAGTTTAAATGACCTTTCCTTACGAATGATTTCTTGCAAAAACTACAGTGATAGTCTTTTACCTTTTTGTGATTGAATTTATGACAAGTCATTTTGTCCACAGTGTAGCATTCATAATCACATAAATCACATTTCTGTTTCACACCTAACATATGGAAAATTTTCTTATGTTTACTTAACTGTCTAGTTGAGTTAAACATTTTATTACATGCTTTGCATTCATGTCTATCATCGATGTTATGTACTTCTAGTTTATGTACTGTATATTGTGATATTGTCTTAAATTGTGAATTACATAACTGACATTTGTAGTATTTAAGTATTTTATAGTGTTGAGATTTAACATGATTACGTAGGGATGACAATTTGTAATGTTTATTGCAATGCCCGCAGAGGTAAGCGTCGCCATCTTTCTTATAATCTTCAGATTGCAGTTGGAATTTTGACGCACTTCCGCCGTCTGGAGATAGAAAAATATCTTTTGAGTCTATGGAACTTTGCGTCTATGGTTTTTGTTTGCTTATCTAATATCACTGGAGGACTATAAGATAACGGAATCCAAGGGACATTTCTATTAGTGGGATACATTATAGTTAAATTCGATATTTTACATGCGTGATTGATCAAACTAATCAACCTTATTTTTACAAACTATAGCGATGTTGAAGCGTGAGAGTAGCCCCAGTGGTAGAAAAGGTAAGGAGTAAAAGGTTAGCATGGTATGGGCATGTTATGAGGGATGAATCGCATGTAACAAGGAGAACGTTAGTTATGAGTGTAGTACACCGGTAAAAGTAGACCTAGAAAGAGATGGATGGATTGCTTAAAAGGTGACATGATCAAGAAGGGAGTGACTGAGATGACGTATGATAGAGTTATGTGGAGGACAAAAACCTGTTGCGCCCTACGGGAGTAGGATAATGAGGAAGATGATGATAATGACGAGCGATGTTGAAGCGTTTGCGGGTCACGTAACGTTTATGTACTAATAGTACTTAACAATAAAATATTAATAAGTGTCAAATCCGACGGTGGCGTTGACTGAGACGTGAAAAGCCGAATAAATGCAGGTTGGATGATAAGGCGACAGGTTACTGATGTGACTTGTAATCCAAGAATGCCTCTTAAGCTTATAGGACAGATCTACAAGTCCATCATAATACCTGTCGTATTGTATGGATCTGAATGTTTGGTCACCAAAGTTGCGGATGGAAGGAGATTGCATGTGGTTGAGATGCATATGTTAAGATGGATGTATGTGACAAGAATGGATAAAGTTAAGAATGTGTATATTAGAGGAAGTTTGAAAGTAGCGCCACTGGTGGAGAAATTGAGAAGCAAAAGGTTAGCATGGTATGGACATGTCATGCGAAGACGATTGGGATATAAACCAGAAAGTGTTAAGACTGAATGTGGATGATTATAAAGGTAGAGGAAGACCGGAGAAAATATGAATGGATTGTGTTTATAAAGTGATGGATTGGGTGATATATATGTATGGAAGAACAGCATATACGTGATTTTAAGGTGGGGCAATACTAGCTACGGCCGAGGTGTATGTGTTTGTTTGTTTGTTTTAGTGGTAGAGCACCAACAGATATCCCGATTGTATATAATTAAAAGTTAACATTTGGATGATATTTCGTCATATGATAGTTAAGACTCGCTTTTTGAACAAACGCTTGTCCACATTCCTTGCAAATTTTACGTTTTTCACCCGTATGTATCATTTCGTGTAAGTTTAAATGACCTTTCCTTACGAATGATTTCTTGCAAAAACTACAGTGATAGTCTTTTACCTTTTTGTGATTGAATTTATGACAAGTCATTTTGTCCACAGTGTAGCATTCATAATCACATAAATCACATTTCTGTTTCACACCTAACATATGGAAAATTTTCTTATGTTTACTTAACTGTCTAGTTGAGTTAAACATTTTATTACATGCTTTGCATTCATGTCTATCATCGATGTTATGTACTTCTAGTTTATGTACTGTATATTGTGATATTGTCTTAAATTGTGAATTACATAACTGACATTTGTAGTAAGTAAGTATTTTATAGTGTTGAGATTTAACATGTTTACGTAGGGATGACAATTTGTAATGTTTATTGCAATGCCCGCAGAGGTAAGCGTCGCCATCTTTCTTATAATCTTGAGATTTCAGTCGGAATTTTGGCGCGCTTCCGCCGCCTGGAGAGAGAAAAATATCTTTTGAGTCTATGGAACTTCGCGTCTATGGTTTTCGTTGGTCTTTTGCTGGAGTCATTTTTGTTGTCTGTATAAAAAAAGTTGCGTATCTGTTTCTGCGGGATTTTTAGATAACGCAATACAAGGGACATTTCTATTAGTGTTATATATTATACAGGATGTCCCACAAAGTAGTGTCAATCGGAGATCCAAAGATGGACCAATCCTTTACGTACCCGAATCACCCCCAAGTCCCGCGATTTTTTAAAGTTTTAGTTATGAATTTTTGTGGAATTTTGAAAATTTTCGACCGTAACAACTTTAAAATATAAAAATTTAATAAGTGTAAGACTTCAAGATTTTTTTTTGAAACTTCGCGAAACCTTCATGGGGGTGATTCGGACGGATGAAATTGTATATTCTCATCTGTCACCACGTGGGGACAGAGCGGGATGACGGTTGGGAATAATCCCCGGGCACCCCCGCTCATTGTTTGCGTCGCGCCTCCTTCCCCCCTAAAAAACGCAAATTGTCTCTCCAGTAACTTAACTTGCCCTCCAAGCAACGGCGGATCCAGGGGGGAGTCATGACCCCCCCCCCTGAGCTGGTTGGTCAAGAGCTTGACAAAATATGTAAATATATTTTGTCAAGCTCTTGACTTGACCACGACTATGTGACCCCCCCCCCCCCCCTGGCGCTAAAGCTGGATCCGCCCTTGCCTCCAAGCAGGTCAATAGCAGGCTAAAAAAAGGATATTCCCTATCACAAAAATGTGGATGTTCTGAAAAGATACAATGACCACCATTTCTTCTCTCAAACTGAGAAAAAACAAATTATTTACAACATAACTTAGTTTTGGTATCTTTAACCCTTAAATGCGCACTGTTTAAGCGCCAACAGCCTAATGGTTTGGGGTACGGACTACCGATCGTGAGGTCGAGGGTTCGAATCCCGCTATTCGACTATTGTCGTCGTGAACCATATCCTAGCACAAGCCTACAGCTTAGTTGGAGTGGTTAAAGGAAATATTAGTAAATTAACAAAAATCTACTAAGATTTTTATGTAAAAAAAAAAATTGACTGCTAGATATTTTTTATTATTTTTCCTAATACCGATCTTGCATTAGATTTTTCGAATGGTTTGAAAAAATCACGCATTTAAGGGTAAATGTAGGATATTGTGATTTTAAGGGACAGCTAGGCCGGGGTGTGTGTGTGTGTTTGTTTGTGTTTGTTTAATGGTGGAACATCAACAGACATCTCGATTGTATATAATTAAAATTTAACATTTGGATGATATTTCGTCATATGATAATTCAAACTAGCTTTTTGAACAAACGCTTGTCCACATTCCTTGCAAATATTACGTTTTTCACCCGTATGTATCCTTTCGTGTAATTTTAAATTACTTTTCCTTACGAATGATTTCTTACAAAAGCTACAATGATGATCTTTTACGGTGTTTTGTGTTTGTTTGTGTTTGTTTGTGTTTGCTTAATGGTGTAACATCAACAGATATCTCGATTGTATATAATTAAAATTTAACATTCGGATGATATTTCGTCATATGATAATTCAAACTAGCTTTTTGAACAAACGCTTGTCCACATTCCTTGCAAATATTACGTTTTTCACCCGTATGTATCCTTTCGTGTAATTTTAAATTACTTTTCCTTACGAATGATTTCTTACAAAAGCTACAATGATGATCTTTTACGGTTTTATGTGTAAAACTATGTTTTTTTAAACTAACATTACTGAATGTTTCGTATTCGCATGAATCACATTTTAGTTTCACACCTAACATATGGAAACATTGCTTATGTTGATATAATTGTCCCCCAGTGTTAAACACTCTATTACATGCTTTGCATTTATATCTTAAATCGATGTTATGTACTTCTAGTTTATGTACTGTACGTTGTGCTTGTGTAAAAAAAAAAAAAATAAATAAAAAAAAAAATTGACTGCTAGATATTTTTTATTATTTTTCCTAATACCGATCGTGAGGTCGAGGCTCGAATCCCGCCATTCGACTATTGTCGTCGTGAACCATATCCTAGCACAAGCCTACAGCTTAGTTGGAGTGGTTAAAGGAAATATTAGTAAATTAACAAAAATCTACTAAGATTTTTATGTAAAAAAAAAAAATAAATAAAAAAAAAAAAAAAAAAAAAAAAAAAAAAAAAAATTGACTGCTAGATATTTTTTATTATTTTTCCTAATACCGATCGTGAGGTCGAGGCTCGAATCCCGCCATTCGACTATTGTCGTCGTGAACCATATCCTAGCACAAGCCTACAGCTTAGTTGGAGTGGTTAAAGGAAATATTAGTAAATTAACAAAAATCTACTAAGATTTTTATGTAAAAAAAAAAAAAAAAAAAAAAAAAAAAAAAAAAAAAAAAAAAAAAATTGACTGCTAGATATTTTTTATTATTTTTCCTAATACCGATCGTGAGGTCGAGGCTCGAATCCCGCCATTCGACTATTGTCGTCGTGAACCATATCCTAGCACAAGCCTACAGCTTAGTTGGAGTGGTTAAAGGAAATATTAGTAAATTAACAAAAATCTACTAAGATTTTTATGTAAAAAAAAAAAAAAAAAAAAAAAAAAATTGACTGCTAGATATTTTTTATTATTTTTCCTAATACCGATCGTGAGGTCGAGGCTCGAATCCCGCCATTCGACTATTGTCGTCGTGAACCATATCCTAGCACAAGCCTACAGCTTAGTTGGAGTGGTTAAAGGAAATATTAGTAAATTAACAAAAATCTACTAAGATTTTTATGTAAAAAAAAAAAAAAAAAAAAAAAAAAAAAAAAAAAACATACAGACGAATTGAGAACCTCCTCCTTTTTTGACCGACTTCCCAAAAGAAGGAGGTACTCAATTCGTCCATATGTTTTTTTTTTATTTATTTTTTTTTATGTGTGTTACGGCATAACTCCGCCCCTGGTAGACCGATTTTGAAAATTCTTTTTTTATCCGAGAGGTAGTGCTTGCAGGTGGGTCCCATTTTTTTGTTTGATTTTTGGAGTCAAAGACTACGGGTAGTTAAATAGTTTAGTTCAAAATTGCGTGACGAAATTTGGTGTCTTTTTTGCTTTCTATGCTTACGTAGCCTAAACTATAAGACTTACACAAAAATTATGTATGGAAGAATTGTAGCCCTTTAAATTGCTAAATAAAAGTCAGCGATAGCATATATCTATCTCTTAAGGTTGTCGCACAATAACCACTTTTTTCATTAAAATTTCGATCAAAATCTATACCCCACTTTCAACGCTATTACTCGGTATGAATCCTTATCAAAATAATGTGTCCATCATCAAGAGAATTTAATGTAGATTATAAATACCCTTGGAACTGTGTAATTCCGATAAATAGTTTAGGAGATATCATAAATAGCAAATTACGAGTCGCAGAAAAAAAATACCAACTTGTAACAAAGTTTGCTTTCTTGCTTACGTAGCCTAAACTATAAGACCTACATAAAAATGATGTATGAAAGAATTGTAGGTCATTCAATTAGCTGAATTAAAGTCTGCGATAGCATATATCTATCTCTTAAGGTTGTCGCACAATAACCGTTTGTTTCGAGGAAACCGTCAAATAAGTGCAATCGACTTTATTTAAAACGCTTTATTCTTATTTGGTATGAATCCTTATCCAAATAAATATGTTTTCACGATAGAGTATTATATGTAGATCGTAATTGCCTTTTACAGTATGTAATTCTGTGCAAGATTCTAGAAGTTATCAAAATATTAAAACTCACGGGCAACAACGGCGCGCGGCCGCACCGAATTATGAGTGAATGATCGCAACGATGTATTAGTTGTTTACTTAATTTCTTAGATAATCGATTTAGATAACTCATTATTTGTTTGAAAGCTAGTGATTATCATACTGCGATGTCTAGATTCACTAAAAATCGAGAAATAAATAAACTTTTAAATAAAAAAACAAAACCGACTTCCAAACAAAATACACTAAAAACAAAATCTTCTCAAAAAAAAACAGTACACTAAAAAGTAACGAAATAATTCTTGAAAATAGTAAACCTCCCTTATTGTAGCTGTTATGTCTATATTGTACAATTATTATTACTTTGAAGTCGGTGTCAGTCATACTAAAAACGTTACTATACTTTCAATTGTCAATTGTTATGGTAAAAATGTAGAAAACCT
This sequence comes from Papilio protenor, assembly GCA_029286645.1. NCBI lineage: Eukaryota > Metazoa > Arthropoda > Insecta > Lepidoptera > Papilionidae > Papilio > Papilio protenor. Next base: position 2,007,264 of record JAGSMZ010000046.1, on the reverse strand, counting down.
TACGTAGAAATATCACTGCATATACGTCGGCTGACACCGACATCAAAGTGATAATAATTGTACAATATAGACATAACAGCTACAATAAGGGAGGTTACTATTTTCAAGAAATTATTTCGTTACTTTTTAGTGTACTGTTTTTTTTTGAGATTTTGTTTTTAGTGTATTTTGTTTTGAAGTCGGTTAATGATCGCAAGCAATAAATACCGAAACCTTTTGTTTTGCACTCGTTCAAAATGACTTATACAGGATTCTTAACGGAAGGATAACGGATTTGTGGAGTTAGAGGACCTAAAAAGCTATAGTTTCTACGCAAACTATGATGACCGTTTTCCATAGTTTTAAAGTGATTCAATTTTTTGTAAAAAAAATCGGAAAAATCAGACTTCCGACTAAAATTTACGGGTACATCCAAAATAATGTGTTTACAGTGGTCATTTTTTAACAAGCCAAATAATTGGGTTAACGTACCGTTATCCCGTTTTTTGGAATAAGTCACAACAGAACTAAATAAAAAAAACTTTAAAAATTCACTTAAAACTAAATTTCTTTCTATAGCTTTGAATTATGTACTTTATCCAACACTAGCTGTTGCTCGCGAATCCGCTCGCGTGAAATTAAATAATTATTAAAAACTAGCTGTTCGCGTGCGGATTCATACGCGTGAGATTATAAAAAACTTTATTTTATTGTTTACATTTGTCAAATTCTCAATTGCAAATGTCAAAATGACATGACATGACAAACCTTAGCAATCTTTCTTTCTTGATGTTGGCAGCAACTATGTCTCTTTTTTCCACATTGGGGTTTTATCCAAAATATTTACCCCCTAAGTTTAATGGCGTGAAAATATATAGCCTAAAGCATGACGTAAGTGTAGAGCTTTTTATTAAAAAAAAGAATTATTCAAAATATGCGGTAATTGCTGACATTTTAGGCAACAAAGAAATGTGTGTTTACGCCTTATTATAATATATATTATAATATATTATATATTATAATAGCATAGAAGTATAGATAGTATAGATAAGCCTAATGTTACCACAGTTTAAAACTTACCTTTTCTAATGGTGAAAGAATTTTTAAAAAAAATCGGTCCAGTAGTTTTTATGTGATCGAATACGAATCTCTCCTCTTTATAATTAGAACCTTGACTAGTTAAAGTCCAAGGGAAACACGAAATATTTGAAATTTTAAGTTAATAAGGGTCTATGTTGTAGAGGTTTTGGGCTTTGGTGGGAAGGGAATATATTATTTTTTGAAGGAGGTTTTTAAGTTACCGAGGTTTGAGTTATCCAAGTTCTACTATATTAGTATAGACAGGAATTGTGAAACAAAAAAGTTCGATATTTCTTTCACATATTTTACACGTTCATCAGACAGTTTACAAGAATCTGATACTAGCCCTTATACTAGCTTTCGCACTCGACTCCTTCCGCGTGGATTAAAAAAAAAACAAAAGTGAGTAGCCTATGTATTCTTCCAGATAATCCTCTACATTTATACCAAATTTCATCGAGATCCGTTCAGCCGTTTAGGCTACAAACTCTAACAAACATCCATCCATCTAAACTTTTGCATTTATAATATTAGATAGCTGTTTAATTAAGAAGGTTGATAGGTTTTCTTGTAATTTCGATTTATATCGACGTTTAAATATTGACATTCTTTTAAAATTGGATCACTTTGAGTAGAAGAGAAAAGATGAACGAGTAAAAGAAGCTTTTTTTTTATATAATATAATGTGGCAAACGAGCAAGCGGCCACCTGAATCCACCGAAATGGAAGCGAAACCCGCTGCCATATCATCTGCAATTGCAGATGCGTTACCTACCCTTCTTGCGGATGAGACGCAGCATAAAGGGACAATTTCCTTTCCTCCTTTTCCCCTTCCTAATATACGTCTCCTCTAACATCAAATCCACTTTTCCTTCCCATCCTTTCCTCTTAAGAAAAGGGTGGAAAGGGAATTGGACTAAAATTAGGCCTAAAAATTAGCTTCTTTTTAATTGCTTTTTTTTATATAATAAAAAAGAGTAAGATATCAAATTTTATTTAATTTTCATAGATCACTTCATTTCTGACTACTATCGAACCTATATACAACTAACTTGTGCTCGTAACCATCCTTGTTGAATTAAAAAATATAGATTTTTTATAAGTACTCCACATCTATCACAAAAAACAGTTTACCGTTCAGCAGTTTAGGCTACAAACTAACAAACATCCAAACATTTATAAGATTATGTATGTATTTTGTTTAAAATGATATTGTTAGTGTCAAAAAGTTACCTTCTGAAGCATCATTTTCATTATCAACTTTTTTTTTTGCCTTTTTCAATTTGTTTATAACTTTTTTCACTTCTCTGCTCTTCTTAACCTTTCTAATTTTTGTTCCTTTAGTTTTCACTTTCTCTTTCTCTTTCGTGGCTGAATTTTGTAAATCTGTAAAAAATAATAACAATATAAATAAGGGAAAATTCTTATCTATACTTCTATACTTAATATAATAAAGCTTAAACACACACTTCTTTTGTGCCTAGCTAGCAGCAATTATAGCATATTTTTGAATAACCCTTTTTTTAATAAAAAGCCCTACACTTACGTCACACACTTAGGCTATCATATTTTCACGACATTAAACATAGGGGTAAATATTTTGGATAAAAACCCTAATGTGGGAAAGAGACCATAAGTTGCTGCCAACATCAAGAAAGAAAGATTGCTAAGGTTTGTCATGTCATGTCATTTTGACATTTGCTATTGATAATTTGACAAATGTAAACAATAAAATAAAGTTTCCATAATTTCATGCGAATGAAGCCGCACGAGAACAGCTAGTATTTATTCATTAATATTATAAATGCGAAAGTTTAAATGTTTGTTAGTTTGTAGCATAAACTGCTGAACGGATCTCGATGAGTCATAGATATAGAGGAGTCTGAAACAGCAAATAGGCTACCAATTATTGTTTTGTTAATTTGTATATGTTACAAGCTTTCGCCCGCGACTCCGTCCGCGTGGGATTAAAAGAAACAAAAGTGAATAGCCTGTGTTTTCTTCCAGGCTATCCACTATCATCACCAGCTCACTATACGTCCCCACCGAGCTCGGAGCCTACCCTAAGGGTGACTAGGCCATAGTCAACCACGCTGCACTGCGGGTTGGTTGACTTCACACATATCTTTGAATTTCTTCGCCGATATGTGCAGATTGCATCACGATGTTTTCCTTCACCATAAGAACGTCGGGTAAATTATGTACATATGAAAATTGGAAAAATCGAAAATCACATTGGTACGGTGGGATTCGAACCCAAGACCTGTAGATTACAAGTCAAGTGCTTAAACCACTGAGCCACCGACGCTCGACCACCACTATCCACTTACAAGGCCAATTCATCGAATCCGTTCAGCAGTAGGCTACAAACTCTAACAAACATCCATCTAAACTTTCACATATATAATATTAGTAAGATAAGATTATGTAGTTTTAAACACATTCCAACAACAAAAAAAAATTGTAGTTTTTTTTAAACGCCCACTTAGGGTCTGGCGCTGAGGGTTTTAAGTGTTATATTATTATTATATTAAATCTCATTTTACCTTCATTATTGAAATGCATAAAAAAATCATCATCGAGAGTACATTCCTCATGATCTGAAAAGAAAATTAACAATTCAGTTTAAAATATAATTTAAATATCTATACTAATATTATAAGCTAGCTTTCGCCCGCGGCTTCGTCCGCGTGGAATTAAAAAAAACAAAAATACACTAAAAACAAATCTTCTCAAAAAACAGTACACTAAAAGTAACGAAATAATTTCTTGAAAATAGTAAACCTCCCTTATTGTAGCTGTTATGTCTATATTGTACAATTATTATCACTTTGATGTCGGTGTCAGCCGAGGTATATGCAGTGATATTTCTACGTAAGGTTTTCTACATTTTTACCATAACAATTGTTACAATTGAAAGTATAGTAACGTTTTTAGTAATGACTGACACGACTTCAAAGTAATAATAATTGTACAATATAGACATAACAGCTACAATAAGGGAGGTTTACTATTTTCAAGAAATTATTTCGTTACTTTTTAGTGTACTGTTTTTTTGAGAAGATTTTGTTTTTAGTGTATTTTGTTTGGAAGTCGGTTTTGTTTTTTTATCAAAAAGTTTATTATTTCTCGATTTTAGTGAATCTAGACATCGCAGTATGATAATCACTAGCTTTCAAACAAATAATGAGTTATCTAAATCGATTATCTAAGAAATTAAGTAAACAACTAATACATCGTTGCGATCATTCACTCATAATTCGGTGCGGCCGCGCGCCGCTGTTGCCGTGAGTTTTAATATTTTGATAACTTCTAGAATCTTGCACAGAATTACATACTGTAAAAGGCAATTACGATCTACATATAATACTCTATCGTGAAAACATATTTATTTGGATAAGGATTCATACCAAATAAGAATAAAAGCGTTTTAAATAAAGTCGATTGCACTTATTTGACGGTTTTCTCGTAACAAACCGTTATTGTGCGACAACCTTAATAGATAGATATATGCTATCGCAGACTTTAATTCAGCTAATTGAATGACCTACAATTCTTTCATACATCATTTTTATGTAGGTCTTATAGTTTAGGCTACGTAAGCCAAGAAAGCAAACTTGTTACAAGTTGGTATTTTTTTCTGCGACTCGTAATTTGCTATTTATGATATCTCCTAAACTATTTATCGGAATTACACAGTTCCAAGGGTATTTATAATCTACATTAAATTCTCTTGATGATGGACACATTTATTTTGATAAGGATTCATACCGAACACGAGTAATAGCGTTGAAAGTGGGGTATAGATTTTGATCGAAATTTTAATGAAAAAAGTGGTTATTGTGCGACAACCTTAATAGATAGATATATGCTATCGCTGACTTTTATTTAGCAAATTTAAAGGGCTACAATTCTTCCATACATAATTTTTGTGTAAGTCTTATAGTTTAGGCTACGTAAGCATAGAAAGCAAAAAAGACACCAAATTTCGTCACGCAATTTTGAGCTAAACTATTTAACTACGCCGTAGTCTTTGACTCCAAAAATCAAACAAAAAAATGGGACCCACCTGCAAGCACTACCTCTCGGATAAAAAAAGAATTTCAAAATGGCCTACCAGGGGCGGAGTTATGCCGTAACACACATAAAAAAAAAAATAAAAAAAAAAAAAAAAAAAAACATATGGACGAATTGAGTACCTCCTTCTTTTGGGAAGTCGGTCAATAAGTAGCCTATACGTTCTTCCAGATTATGTTCTATATCTTTGCCAAATTTCATCCAGATCAGTTCAGCCATTTAGGCTACAAACTCTAACAAACATCCATCCATACATCTAAACTTTCGCATTTATAATATTAGTATGAAGTATGATAGTAATATTTGCATAATATTTTTGTATGTATTTCATTCATGCAAAAACTACTGAGCCGATTTTGAAATTTCTTTCACCATCAGAATGGTAATTTATCTGTGAGCAACATAGACATTAACATTATTTTTTAATTTCGCGCGGCGGAAGTCACGAGCAACAGCTTGTAATATATCTAACTCCATTTTCCAGTGGTAGAGCCCGCTTTAACATCTTTGCACGAGTGGGTCGGCTCGCCCCCAGCAATACCACGACCACACAGAAAACAGGCGTGAAGTGGAAGCAATTCCGCGTGCAGTCTGATGAGTGTGGTGTCGAAGACCTAATTTATGTCCATTTTTCTTTACCACCCTTTTTTTATAAGGAGAGGATGGGAAGGGGAAGTGGATTTGACGGTGGAGGAGACGCATAGGAAGGGGAAATGTCCTCTTTATGTGCGTCTCCTCCGTCAATGAAGGGTAGGCAACGTTGCAATTGCGGCTGTTTATGGGTAGCGGTCGCTTTCCATTTCGGTGGATTCAGGCCGCTTGCTTGTTTGCCAACTTATATTAAAAAAAGCGCCAATAGCCTAATGGTTTGGGGTACGGACTACCGATCTTGAGGTCGAGGGTTCGAATCCCGCCAATCGACTATTGTCGTGAACCATATCCTAGCACAAGCCTAGAGCTTAGTTGGTATGGTTAAAGGAAATATTAGTAAATTAACAAAAAATCTACTAATATTTAAAAAAATATATACAAAAAAAACATAGTAAAAATAGTATAGATTTTGTTTTACCTGAAAAACCATTATTCTCTTCTGTTTTCCTCACATCATCATCATTACAGTCCTCATGTTTTCCTGGAATAAAATAAATTGATTACTGCACCAGGAATAATCTTCACCATATTACATCATCATCATCATCATCACCAGCTCACTATACGTCCCCACCGAGGGGCTCGGAGCCTACCCTAAAGTAGGGTGACTAGGCCATAGTCACCATATTACAGACAAAACAAGTACATTTAAATATATAGACGAAAGTGAACAAAATTTTTTCACCGGTACTTTCTCTGAAAGGTACTAAATCAGTTGTCAAGATTAGTACCTCGTGTGTATTGACGTATGACATTTTACAAAATAATTAGCATCATGTTTTGTTATAAATTAAACTAAACAATGTTACAACATAAAATATATATTTAAGGGCCTATCCCACTACTGGCTGATAGAGGCTCAGATAGCTTAAAATGACGTCACTGTTATAAGGGAACAAAATCCGATATTTCCATCACATATTTTACACATTCAATTGTTATCAGACAATTTACAATTTGCTGGGACAGGCCTATATGGCCTCAGTTGGGTGGAGATAGGGTGGTCCCAGCTTACAAAAAAAAAAAGCAGCGTCGCAAGCAACACGGTGCAGAGGGTACCGGTGCGTTCCATTGGAGATCCCGGGACCCTCAAATCGCACCTGAGGGCGGCCACCGAGGGGTTTTTTAGTGAGTAGAAATCTCACATAACCCTGTCTTTTTATAAAAGACAGGGTATCTTTCGAAGATTTCCCCCCGTTACCAAAAAAAAGGCCTATATGGCATATATTGGGAATTATGTTAATTGCAAGATAGCATTGAGATTATGTGAAATGTAATGTCAACTCTTCTATATATTTCTTGAAACTCTTTGGGATAATAAATAAGGAGTGAGTGATGACTGCGATGATGGATGATAGAGTTATTTGGAGGATGAAAACCCGGTTTACCCTAAGGGAGTAGGAGTAGGGAAGATAATGAAATATACCTTTAAGTGCATTCCTATTGTAGTAGTCTTTGAATTTAATCTCCGCATTTTGGACCTGTCTCATAAATTCATAAGCGTCCCTCAGCCGCAGCACACATGATTCACAAATCGCATATGTCATATCATTTAATGGGCCCGGGACAGAATCTATCTGAAAATATAAATTTATTAGTATTCAGGCTGAAACAATGTTTCAATATAATCTATACATATAATAAAATTGGAGTGTCTGTTTGTAATGTCAAAAGAACAATTCCAGATTTTGGGAAGATGTATTAGCGTTGTTGGTGATGAAAATCGCATTTAAAATCTTTTTGTCTGTCTGTCCGCAAGCTTTATTTGTTTGAAACGGCTGAGTCGATTTCGACCAGACTTTTACAGAAGGGTAGCTGACATAGACGGGCATATTATAGGCTACTTTTTATATTAATATTGCATGTACGAAGATCGCCTACACTAATATTATAAAGAAGGATTTGTATTTTTGTATTTATTGAAAAACTCAAAAACTACTGGGCCAATTACAAAAATTCTTACACCATTAAAAAGCTATGTTATCAGTGAGAAACATAGGCTATGTTTTTTAGATAGTGCAGTATAAAAAAATGTCTTGAAGTGTATTTTACTCCATGTCTATGATTGCATTAAACATCTATACTATATACTATATACTATCTATTCTATACTATTATAATAAAGCGTAAACGCACACTTCTTTGTTGCCTAAGATGTACATCATATTTTTGAATAATTCTTTTTTTAATAAAAAGCCCTACACTTACGTCATGCTTTAGGCTATATATTTTCACGCCATTAAACTTAGGGGGTAAATATTTTGGATAAAAACCCTAATGTGGGAAAGAGACTATAAGTTGCTGCCAACATCAAGGAAGCAAGGTTGCCATTGTTTGTCATCATGTTATGTCATTTTGACATTTGCAATTGATAATTTGACACATGTAAACAATAAAATAAAATTTTCATAATTTTATGCGGATGAAGTCGCATGGGAACAGCTAGTTTCTATATAAAAATGTTATGTTGATATGTAAAGGTTCACCATCCCTGGCCTGCATTAAATTCTCTTATACAGAGTAACCACTCAGTGTGTACTCATCCATACATCTCTATCAACCATGAATTAATTATGATTCTCTCGCACAATACATAAGTTACAACAACTTTAAGTGACCTATAACAGTAAAACAAACTTATTTATTCTAACCTGAGATGTTTAAAGTTTAAGTGCTATACTTGGTGCAGATGAGCATAAGGATTTATTTTGGTTATAACATAAGTGAATTTCAAAGATATGTGGGAAGTCAACCCACTCTTCTAGTGTGGTTGACATAGTCTTAACTTAGTTGGGTAGGTTCTGAGTCCCGTGGTGAGGAAACAGGCAATAATAACAAAAGCATCCTGCACACTATTGAACATAGGCCTTTCACGAATCGTGTACGCGTACATTGTCGTTCACATATGGTATTTAGACATATCATACACCATATCAGTAAATAGTATAATAATATGAAATCGACTACCATAATTCCGATAATCGTTTCGGTGCGTGTGTTAATAGCGAAGAGCTTCGTCCAACATTTCAAGAAGCTCTCTCTAGACAGTTGGATTAAGGGCCTGATTCAAAGGCATTTTAGAAAACGCACGCATAGTTAGGAGGTTCCTATCTCTACAGTCATCGGATTCCGCAATCGGTGGTGCTCTATTTTTTTACATGTTGTTTTTATTTTGATTTACATCATGTAAAATACATTCATCATCATCACCAGCTCACTATACGTCCCCACCGAGCTCGGAGCCTACCCTAAGTTAGAGTGACTAGGCCATAGTCAACCACGCTGGCCCACTGCGGGTTGGTACATTACAATACAATAAATACATTATGTATTCAATAAATAAAGGTATATAACTAACTCTAGAAGAAATACACCAATACAATCTTTTTTGATAATAATCGTGTAATTTAGTTTTTGGATGATACATTCAAAGTTAGATTAATCGTCATTAACAAGTGAGTTATACTTACAACAATTTGAAAGCACGCTTTTAACATGTTTGAATAGATTTCTGTTATCCCATTTAGTTCGCGCGGTTTTGACAAATCCTCAAAAGCACCTTCTGCGTGACAACAACGACATAACTGTTGTTCCAACTTCCAGATTTCAGACATTTTCGTTTTCGATAGTAATAGGCACTATTACAGGACGACAAGACATAATCAACATTCAACATCCATTAAAATAATAAATACACATTTGTATGACTGATGCGGCCATATTTTCTCCTTTTTTAAAGAATTGTCAATCAAACTGTCACTGTCTCTTTACTGTCAACTGTCAGTAATCGTACGACAGATTATATTACTGTTAACCACTAATGAAAAATGTGTTTTAAAATTAAAGAAATAACTTATCGTAAGACAAAATACCTTAAAACAAGTTATTGTAAAATAATGGGACCATAATGACTTGAATATTTAACAATTTTAATTTAAGCGTTCAGCGTCATCTATCAGAAAAACTATTCTTATAAAAGTAAGTATATGATAGATGGCGTTATTCGATCATTAGCAACCGAAGGCAATCTGGTTGTGGTCAATTCGTTGAAGATAAAGATAGAAGGATGCTTGAACATCAATAGATATACCGGAATTCATTATGTTGCCAAGATACATTTTAATTATACCTAATAGTTTACAAATTATAGCTAGTGAAATTCTTCAATTTTTTACACAAATGCATGTTTAATTGTAATTTTAAGGCACTTCCAATGGTGCTACAAAGTAGAAATTTTGAATTTAATCAGCGGTCTTTCTATAGATGTAGTCGAAAATCTCGAAATCTCACTATTATAAAATTTAACATTTTCATAGAAAAAAGTAAAAGGGACTGATGAAAGGAGAATACATGTGGCGGAAATGCGAATGTTAAGATGGATGTGTGGGGTAACATGAATGGATAAGATACGAAATGAGTACGAGTATATTAGAGGAAGTTTGAGAGTAGCCCCCGTAGTAGAGAAGGTAAGGAGTAAAAGGTTAGCATGGTATGAGGAGGGATGAATCGCATGTTACAAGGAGAACGTTAGTTATGAGTGTGGAAGGGTACATCGGTAGAGGTAGACCTAGAAAGAGATGGATGGATTGGTAAAAGGTGACATGATCAAAAAGTGAGTGATGACTGAGATGACGTATGATAGAGTTATGTGGAGGACAAAAACCCGTTGCGCCGACCTTACGAGAGTAGGATAAGGAGATGATGATGATGATGATTTTCATAGAAAACATAGAGGAAGCGCGATTGGGTAGTTTTTTTTATATTTTCGTTATATTCTCAATCGCATTAAAGAAATAAAGCATGTTTATTTTATAATCATTTATTACAAATAAACAAATACAATTAAAACGAGTACGTTGTTTGAATATTTTAATTAATAAAATTATAGTACCATTGTTGGTATATAAAAAAAATCATATTTCATACTTCATACGCATGTTTTTGCGTTAATAACGACGAAAACAAGCACACAATGGAGTTCTAGGGTAAGATTAAAAAGCTATGACGTCAATAACGGTGCGTGTTCATGCACTTTTTTATTTAAATTGGCCCATTAGTTATTAATTATTTCAATACATAGAAAAATACAAAAATACAAATCTTTCCTCTATAGTAAAGTTTAAACATCAACATGTCGGCTCGGATCCTACATTGACTCGACAAAGGGAGGGCTTTGCGCAGTGACTTTAAGTCGTCAATGGGAGGACACTGCGCAGTGACCTTGAGTCGACAATGAGAGGACACTGCGCAGTGACCTTGAGTCGACAATGAGAGGACACTGCAGTGACCTTGAGTCTTCAATGGGAGGACACTACGCAGTGACCTTGAATCGTCAATGGGAGGACACTGCGCATAAACCTTGAGTTGTCAATGGAAGGACACTGCGCAATTACCTCGAGTCGTCAATGGGAGAATACTGCGCAGTGACCTTGAATCGTCATTGGGAAGACACTGCGCAGAGCCCTTGAGGCGCCAATGGAAGGACACTGCTCAGCGCATTGTAGGCATTAAGATTGAAATGGTTTATGTGCGTTTTACACTTGGCCAGTACCACTCTATAACTACACTCTCAATAGACTATAGTGTGTCTAAATAAGATAGATTAGTTTGATAAATGATGTTTATGAAGTATCGAATTCAACTTGTATGAAGGCAAATGCCGTACTTAATAGACAGGTATCGTATTGACGAAACAAACACGCAGCGAACAATTATGAACTATCGATATTCGGTTTAAATGAAATTTATCGAACTTAAATAAAAATATTATTTTCTTATTAACTAATTTAGTGGACCATTCTAGTATTAATTATGGTGTAGAGAATTAGCGATGACAATAATAATAGCGAAATCCAATTCGATTACGTACGGCTGTAGTAGTAATAAATATTTATTCACTCTCATTATTTGTAATGGCTCTGCAGGTCATTATTAATTTGACTAAACAGAGTGTTTTTTTTAATTCATAAGTTATAACTATGAATCTATCGATTCCAACTTCCATAAGAATAAAAATCGAAAATCGAAAAGATTCATGCTTGATTTTACACAACCCATCCCTACTAAATTGTCACATGAATTGACATGAATTGTCAAACTAATATAATTTATTTAGACACACTATAGCACAGTGTGAACACTAACTGGCGCCAGTCAATCCATACAATCTATAACAGTCTAACTGCATTGGCCTATTGTGAAGCGGGCATTTAATCTATGAATCAGTTCCACTCTGACTATTCTCGAATTCCATTAATGTCAAACCATGAGTTGAAAGCATATGACTTTTAAGGCTACATTTTTGTACAAAAGCTAAATTACATAAGCCACATTTGAACCGTCTATCATTATTATGTATTCTCATATGTTCTGTTAATGTTTTCTTCCTAGCGTAAGCTTTATCACATAACGTGCATTTGAATATTTTAGCACCGTTATGTGTTACCATATGTTCGTTCAAAAGTTGTTTGAGAAAGAATCCTTTCCCACAAACCGCACATATATGTTCCCTTTCCATTAAATGCATTTTCTTTATATGAGCTGTTAATTTGGATTTTAATATAAATGATTTATCACATATATTGCATTTATAATTAGATGTTTTATGTACTGTAAATATATGTCTATTCCTTTGATAGTAACTTGTGAATGAAAGTTCACAGTTCGGGCAATTAGTTACATATCTCGCTGATGTTTTGTGTGTGTATTTTTCATGGCATTTCTTTTTAACTAATGTGTTGAAGATTTTATCGCAATGATTACATTTAAATGTACCGATTTCGTGTGTTTTCTTATGTACTTTTAATGCATAACTATTTATATACCCCATATCACATATGGTACAAACATAATTTCTGTAATGTCCATTCATATGGTGAAGTAAGCTTTTAAATGTTTCATAAGTAGAGTTACATAATGCACAGTTATATATATTTGATGTATCTAATTTAAATTCGTAAATGCAATCATTTATATTTGGATAGAACTTTATATTATGTGTGTTACTTAAATGTTTCTTTAAATCTATTATATATTCCACTTGTATATCACATAAAGTACATTTCAAATCTGTTATATCTACTTTTAAAGTAAATTCACCTTTTCCTAATTTTTTTAACTTATCTTTTGTATTCCTATGTATTTCCATATAATGTGTTTGTAATTCATTCATTTCACGGTAGATATTTTTACAAAACGCACATACTATACCCATTATCGTTTTATGAGAGAATGGTAAACAATTCGAGTATTTTAATATATTGCTGAGATTAAATTCGTGTTTTTTTTTATCATACTGTAAATTCTCTTGAGCTTTTGATTTTATCTTATTAAATGGTATTCTTCTATATGTGTCTTTAATGCAATCTGGAATAAAAAAAATTTTAAACAGCTATTGTTAAGAAAAAATCGGCACAACACTAGATCATCTACATCAGCATCGGCATACATGTCCCATCCCTATGACATCTGTCAATGTCATTCAGATGTATTAGAATAGCGCGCTATTCTAATACATCTGTCAATGTCATTCAGATGTATTAGAATAGCGCGCTATTCTGGCGGGAATCGATAATCAGTATATATATATTTTTTTTATAACAAAAAGGGGCAAACGAGCGACGAGAACACCAAGGTGGTCAACGACGCCCATGGACATCCGCAACACCAGAAGAACTACAGATGCGTTGCCGGCCTTTGAGGAAATTGTAGGCTCGCTTCTTGAAGGACCATTCATATATTACATTGTTACAATTACACTAATGTTTAAAACTATTTAGAAAACATAGTGATACCTGAAAATTTCAGCAAAGAAAAAAATATTTGAAGTCCTGCAGTAAACCAGTGTTGATTATAACCTATAGTGTGTCTAAATAAGATAGATAAGTTTGATAAATGATGTATTATATATAAAGTATCGAATTCAATTCGTATGAAGGCAAATTACGTACTTAATAGACAGGTATCGTAGTGACGAAACAAACACGCAGCGAACAATTATGAACTATCGATCGATATTCAGTTTAAATATTTATCGAACTCAACTAAAAATATTATTTTCTTATTAACTAATTTAGAGGACAATTCTAGTATTGATTATAGTGTAGAAAATTTAGCGATGACAGAAATAATAGCGAAATCCAATTCGATTACGTACGGCTGTAGTAGTAATAAACATTTATTAACTCTCATTATTTGTAATGGTTCTACAGGTCATTATTAATTTGAGAAAACAGTGTTTTTTTTTTAAATTCATAAGTTATAACTATGAATCTATCGATTCCAACTTCTATAAGAATAAAAATCGAAAATTGATTCATGACTGATTTTAGACAACCCATCCGTACTAAATTTGAAATGAATTGGCAAACTATTATAATCTTAATTATTTAGACACATTATAGTCACTAATTTAGTGTAGATACTGACAGTACGGATTTATAGTGAACTTTTTTAGATTTACCTTCTATAATGAGATCTTTCCTATTCCTCTTTTCTGTCTTCTTAACTTTAACATCTTCAATACAAATCACTTTTGTAATAACCTCATCTTTAATTAATTCATCATCCAAAAATTCTTCTTTAAAATCTGTAATTATACTAATATTATAAATGCGAAAGTTTAGGATAGGATAGGTTAGTATGGATAGATGGATGTTTGTTAGAGTTTGTAGCCTAAACGGCTGAACTGATTTAGATGAAATTTGGTATAGATGTAGAGGATAGTCTGGAAGAACACATAGGCTACTCTTTTGTTTTTTTTATTCCACGCACACGGAGTCGCGGGCGAAAGCTAGTACATTATAAAAAGTTAAGGGCCTGTCCCACCACTGGCCGACAGAGGCTCAGATAGCTTAAAAGTGACATCACTGTCAGATAGGGTAACAAAATCCGATATTTTACATGTTGGATTGTTATCGGACAATTTACAATTTGGTGGGACAGGCCCTTAGTCATGTATTTGAATTAACTCAATAAAACATTAAAAATAGTTTAACTATCTTACCAAATACAATATCTTCACTCCCATTCTTGATATCAGAATATTCAATTTTCACTAATGTGTCATCTATTTCATCTGCAATTGATAATCATACTAATATTATAAATGTGAAAGTTTAGATGGATGGATGGATGTTCGTTAGAGTTTGTAGCCTAAACTGCTGAATGGATCTTGATGAAATTTGGTATAGATGTAGAGGATAGTCTGGAAGAATATATAGGCTACTCACTTTCGTTTTTTTTAATTCCACGCACACGGAGTCGCGGGCGAAAGCTAGTATTTCATACATATTAGAACATAATGAGAAGGAATTGACTTCTGAAACAGACTAAATTCAAAAGCCAAGTCTCCCACAAAATGTATGTTAATAAGTGTCACAATAAAGCAATATTTGTTACTAGCTTTTGCCCATGACTCCATCTGCATGGAAAAATAAAAACAAAAGTAAGTAGTCTATGTGTTTGTCCAGACTATCCTCTACATTTATGACAAGTTTTATTATGATATGTTCAGCAGTTTAAGCAACAAAATGTGCAGATTATATATATAAATGTAGACAACAAGTACAATTACTGTACAAACATTCAGTTATGATGCATGTGAAACATCTTTCGTTGGAATGTAGATTAAAATGCTCACATACCTTTGATATTTAATTTTGTAAGAGTAGTTTGGAACTTTTTCTGACTGCGGAGAACCTGTTCCTTAAAGTCCGCAGCGTTGCAGAGTCTAGAGACGCACTCGTCACATATTCCATCATCACACATACTGTTCCCCATAGGTAACTGGAAAATAAAATTTGTGATTTATTTCTGCCATTTTTCAACTATGCAATAGATAATTTGGTACCAAAATTCGTAATTGTGTTTTTTATGATACAGAAAATAATAATTACGTGTATTTCGAAGCATTCTTTCAGCATATCACCATAAATTTCAGCTTTTCCTAGACGAGTGTATATCGCTTTAAGTTTTTTATCAGGCGGCTGCGCCAGGCAGCATCGGCATAAACTGCCCTTGTTCATGTCTATTATTTTAACTCCAAAATTAAATAATAAGTATGGCTGAATTTAAGTTGTAAAAAGACAAACAATAAACTTCTATTTTTCTAAATAAGTCAGTTGTCAGTGCCCTGTCAATGTCATTCTGTCAATCAACAAGTTGACAGATACAAAGTCTAAATGGTGTTGCACCTTTACAAAACAACTTAAAAGAGATAAAATCGATAATGGTGACACAAGTTATCAAGTTGGCTTTTCGGTGTTTAAAATAAATATGGATTTAAAACTATCTAGAAGCTATTAATAAATGATAAGAATTAAAACGTTGTTATTGTACCGAAACATGGATTACTCTTTAAAAGTTAAGCTGGTACCAAATTGTAAATCAACATTATCTTCAAGTTACTTTCTTTAAAGTAATTAGGTACCAAATAAAAGGATTTTAATTTAAATTACGCATCAAGGTGCTAGTTATTTATAGTTATCTGCTACGAATGTTTTCAAGTAAAAACATAACAAATATCGATTTTAAATCTCAAAAAACTACATTTCTGAACGCCATTTATCTACTTCAGAAAACAGAAAATGGCGGAATATCATAGCGCGGCGTCGGTCTAATTTATTTAGATTTAGTATTATATTATTAAAGCCGATAGTGTAAGATTTTCAATAGTAGGAATAACAGAATAGTGTAAATAATAAAATGGAGACTAAAGCAATTGACGGCATGTGCCGGTGTTGTGCTTCGACAGGTATTTTCAAAGACATGTATACGACGTACAATTGGATGGGCGAAGACGAGATTTATGCAAATATGCTCCAATATTGTTTTGATATAACAGTAAGTAATATATTCCTATTAGGATGCTATCAAAAGTCATGTATTTGATATTAAAGTATTGACCAATTTGACATTTCAACAAAGATTGTGCATAGTCGACACTTTGTCTATTTATTTAAAAAAATATTTATCTTAAAATCTCACTCTAATTTTATTAATCAATGATATTGAAGGGAAAAGATTTTGGCTTGATCTGTGACAAATATAATCTAGATCTGTTGTGCCATTCGATTGTAAATATCCATCCAAACATTCACATTAACAATATTTGTAAGATATTAGTAAGATGAATTCCCATTATTATAAATGAACATGAAAATTCAGAATACTTCCATATTGTTAAGTTTTACCAGTATGTTACTTCTAGTAATAAAACAAATATTTGGTTATACTATATAGTTATTTTCTCTACAGCTATCAACCGCAGATGATCAGAACAATGGTGGTATATGTGAGGTGTGCATAACACAACTACGGAATGCTGCCAACTTTAAAAAACAAGTACAAAATACCGAGATACAGTTCAAGAGGTTGCTAGAAGAAAAGGAATTTAATCGTGAGTTGTTGTTTTAAAAGTAGTGGTTTTAGTTACATATGGAGGCTAAAGTGTCCATAAGTCTACTATTAGGATGCATTCTAACTGAATAATCTATAATTGTTTGGACATTTTGAAACAAGATGTGGAACAAAATACAACACAGCTTATAAATGTATCTGTTCAAAAAAAGGTTAATAGTGGTGTACAGCTAGTTTCTTTTTATTGACATCCCTTTGTTTGCACTCACAGCTATCTAATGTTTGTCTAAATAAGTTAGATTAGTTTGACAATTCATGTCAATTCATGTGGCAATTTAGTAGGGATGGGTTAGCAAAATCAAGCATTAATCTTTTCGATTTTTATTCTAATGGAAGTTGGAATCGATAGATACATAGTTATAACTTATGAATTAAAAAAAAACACTGTTTAGTCAAATTAATAATGACCTGCAGAACCATTACAAATAATGAGAGTGAATAAATATTTATTACTACTACAGCCGTACGTAATCGAATTGGATTTCGCTATCATTATTGTCATCGCTAAATTCTCTACACTATAATCGATACTAAAATTGTCCTCTAATTTAGTGAATAAGAAAATAATAATTTTAGTTGAGTTTGATAATTATTTAAACCGAATATCGATAGTTCATAATTGTTTGCTGCATGTTTGTTTCGTCACTACAATACCTGTCTATTAAGTACGGCATTTGCCTTCATACAAATTGAATTCGATACTTCATATACATCATTTATCAAACTAATCAATCTATCATATTTAGACACTATAGTTATTTGTAGGAAGAGTTATTTGCCCTGTTACAATGAACAAGGCAATTTGTACTGAAGAGAAACGGAACGGATTTCTGCAACTTCAATCTAACGTTTTTCCCGTGAAAGAAATCGTGATTCCTACACATATCGGTGAAGAAATTCAGATATATGTGAAGAGTCTTGTACTGGGCCAGCGTTTATGGCCTAGTCATGTCGTTATGTTGGCTCTGAGCCACTCAGTGGGCACGTTTACTGAGCTGATAATAAATTAGTTATTTAAATCTGTTGCAGCTAAAGCGGTGAAAATAGAAATATCAGAAATGACGGATTTAATAGATGATGTAATTAATACTGATAATGAAATGTCAGATTCTGAAGGAGGTTGGTAATTTTTTTTATTTTTCTATATCATAAGGTAACAAATGAGAAAGTGGCAACATTAATCCAACAAACTGGTGAAGCAACCGCTGCCCATAGTAGCAATAGCGGATGCGTTGCCAACCCTTAATCGACGCAGGAGACGCACATAAAGAGCATATTACCCCTTCCTATACATCTCCTTCACCGTCAAATCCACCTTCCCTTCACATCCTTTTCTTATAAGAAAAGGGGTGGGAAGGAAAAGGGACTAAAGTTAGGCCTCCAGCACCTAACTCATCAGACGAAACGCGGAATTTCTCCCACTTGAGCATGTCTTATTTGTGGTGGTGGTATCACCGGGCGAGCCAACCCATTTGGGCGAAGATGTTAAAGCGGGCTCTAACACTGTTTATTTTATTTATTGAGATAAACCAACAGGACAAAATCATAACCCATTGTGTTTTGTTTACACAACATACTTAGAAAAATAACGACAACAGTAACAACAGTACAACAGTAGACAGATGTTTTTTTTTTTTTTTTAAATTCTTTTTCAAAACCTAAAACGTAAAATTTTAATTAAAGCTAAGCGATAATATCTCGTAGATGTTTTTTAAATGTTGGCCATTGGTTGGAAAATATATCGATTATAGGCCCTTTATCTTTGGCTCCTTTGACTCAAACAATTGTTATGCAAAATATGTGGCCATTATCCAATAGTAATCGACCTATTACAAGTAAATAAGCTTAGCGTGAAGCTTCACATTTAATTTAAACGTGTCTTTTTCATATAAAAATGTTCAGTAGACTCTTTTTCTATATCTATATCTACACATACAATAAAATTGGAGTGTCGATTTGTAATATTAAAAGAAAAATTCCAGATTTCGGGAAGACGATGTATTTGCGTTGCTGATAACGAAAATCGCATTAAAAAAATGTTTGTCTGTCTGTCTGTCCGCAAGCAGCGTTTGTTCCGGGTAATCTCCGAAACGGCTGAGCCGATTTCGACCGGTCTTTCACTAGCTGTAGATGACGTAGACCGGTATATTATAGGCTACTTTTTTATCTTATAGAGGTTTTTGAGGGTGTAGTTTCACCGAGGGTGAAATAAACCACTATATAATAATTATACAGTTTATTGTTATACGTACACGGATACAATAAAAACGCACACGTAAACAATATGAACACAGAGAACACAAAGACAAAATGGCGGGCGAGAGAGCGAACGAACGAGGTGTCAGCACAGTGTAGCAGCGCGAGGCGACTGGTTGGCCGGCCGGCGCGGCGCTGCGCATCTCGGACGATTTGCGTGCGCGCCGCGGGCGGCGCTCTGCAGCGCGTTGAATTTATATATATAAAATGTGGAGTGTGCGTGTCTGTTTGTGTGTGTAATGTTATGTTATATAAAATATATAAATGAAAATGTGATTGTGTGAATGTGTATGTAGTATAATAAATAAATGATAAATAAATAAATGTAGTGTAATATATAAATAGATAGATAATTAAATAAATAGATAGGTACACTACAATCTTAATATTGCGTGGACGAAGTCGCAACAGCTAGTTTTGTAATAATCTTATTTCTTGGAAATTTAAAAAAATTACATTTTTCTGTATAATCGACATGTAGAACATCTCCCCTACCTTCCTACTCTCGTAAGGTCGACGCATCGGGTTTTCGTCCTTCAAATAACTATCATCCGTCATCTCAGTCATCACTCCATTTTTGATCATGTCACCTTTCACGCAATCCATCCATCTCTTTCTAGGTCTACCTCTACCGGTTTACCCTTCTACATTCATTAATGATTGGATATTGTTTTAAATTTATTTTATTTAACTATACCATTTGTGTATTTCAGAGTTTACGTTGAACATAAAACAAGAAAGTCCAGAACCTAAAGCAAAGAAGAGAGCGAAAGCGACAAGTTCTAGAGCTACAGATGATGATATTGGAGAGACATCAACTAAACGTAAGTCAATAGTTTTATTTATAGGTGATTGTGGTCATGTTCCTATGCCGAATACTCATGTTTTATATATATACTAATATTATAAAGAGGAAAGATTTGTATTTTTAGATATTTTATGGAAATAACTCAAAAAACTGGACTGATTTCAAAAATTCTTTAACTAATATAAAGCTATGTTACGTTATTGCTGAGTAACATAGGCCATAGGCTATATTTTTTACAATTTATAATTTTACATGAACGGAATCGCGAGCAACACCTAGTACTTAATGTAATAAAGCATAAAAACTTAGTTATGTAGGATGGCAGCAATCACAATATATTTTTGAATAATAATTTTTTTAATAATAACCTCTACACTTACTGTAGGCTATATATTTTCGAGTTTATGGAGTAAATAGGGTAGATCAGATAGTTACGGTCCACTTTGCAGATTGAGTCACAAAATTCTTCGTAATTATCATTATTGAAGAGTAAAATAGATGAAAGCATGTTTTTATTAAACGAAAATATTTTGTTTACATGAACATAAACATTTTAGACAGAGTATTTTATCAAATATAAAAATATTAGTCAATTAAAATTAAACCCCTAAAAGCACAGTTTCGGTCCACCCGAGACAGTTATGGACCACCTCTGGGGTACAGTTACGGTCCACCTTTATATGACTATAATAGTTATAAAATGATTATTATTTGTCATTTGACTTGCCTTTTTGAACAGTAAAATTTATTTATATAAAATCAGAAACTAATCAAAATAATTTGAATTACCATTTTAATATAAAGAACACACAAAAAAGTCCTATTAGTATTATCAAGGATATTAATTTTACGGGTCTCTAGAATAGAATGCAAATCGAAATATTCGTGTAAATTGCTGAAATTTTATTGTTTCAATCATACACCTTTTTTCAATAATAATTTGGATAGCTGTTTTAAATAAAGTTATTTCTTAACTTTCAGGAAATAGCATTTTTTCTGCGTCCTTTTCTAATAATGTTCTTTGGAAAATTAATATAGTATCAAAAAGTGAGATCACGTAGAAAAAGTAAACTTTCTGTTAGATGCTTTTATTTTTTTTATATTTTGATTATGTTCGTAGGATCACTAACTATAAGACTATCTTACTAAAAACGCGTTTTATTTTCCTTCCTTCTAGTCTACATAAGACTTTTACAATTTTTAAGTAACACAGCAATGAAAGTTCAATAAACAATCTATTTAAGATTTGTTTCGATATTTTTTTTCGGAAATTTCATAAAATAAATTACCCATCCCTTTAAGAAACAGGGAACAATATGAAGTTTGGGTGGACCGAAACTGTACCTCGGCCTAGGTCCATAACTGTAAAGTGCTATGGCCATAACTGCACTCCCATACAAGCTTTAAGACAGTAGTAGTCCACTATATTTTAAGCCTTACGAAAATAATAATCGTTGTAATATCCACATAAATAGATACTAGAACATCTCTTCTATTAGACAAAATGATAAGAAAGCACATTAAAATTGAATAAGTAAACAAACTTCAATATTTAAAAAAAGCTGTCCTTAACAAAAGTGATAAGAAATTAACAATTTTTATCAGCTTCGCGCCTGATATATTTAGATCACCCGTGGCTTTTCAAATTTATATTTTCTATTACTAATTTAGATATCAAATTTGAGAATATTAGTTGTAGCATATGTTTCTTGTGGTTTACTTTCAATTAATTTCCATAAGAGCTCCAAAACATACGTTTTTGTCTTAAGTGGACCGTAACTCCCCCCTGGTCGGAAACTGTCTGATCTACCCTAATTTGAAAAAAACCGTCATGCGGGAAAGTGACAAAAACTAAAAGTCAATAGCAGTTAAAAAGCAAGATTGTCATGGCAATAGTAAAGGGCAAAGTCATTTTTTGTTATTTAAACATTTGAATTTGGACAATTCCAGTTGTGTGGAATGTAAACAATACAATAAAATTATAATAACTGTAATAAAGGCATATAATAAAAAGTATACTAGATGTTACCCATGACTTTGTCCATGGAATAAAAACTATATTTTAACTTCTTCAATTTCTTGCAACAATACTCGAATAATATTTTTTTGAGGTAAAATAGGACATAGGCTACCCATTCTAGGCTATAATCTAGCTCTGTGATAAATTTTATCCTAATCCATTTATTACTTTTGGAGTTATATATCAAACATCCATCCATTCAAAATTTACTGTCATTTAAGGTATAATACAAATGTTTTATTTTTGCCTAATGTTATTAAGAATCCACTTTTAAAGATATTCTAATATTTAGCATGGTTTTTGAAGTTATTTTGTGTTTTTTGAGATATATTTTTAGAAATATTCCGCCTGGGAACTTGATCTCTTAATCACCTTGGAAGATATAAGGAAAGGCTACATTAAATTATTAATAATTTTAATATTATTAATAATATGTATATATTAGGGGTGGTGGTAATCCCCCCATTGAGTATGGCCCATCTTTCCTTTAAAATGTGTTTAATCTTATTTTAATTCTGTTTTTCTTATTATAGCTTGTTAAAAAATGCCGTCTTTCCTAATGTCTTTCATGTAAATTATGTTAAGATTTGTATAGAAATGTTGCAAAATCATATAGGATAGAGTGTAATGCAAAGAAATAAGGTATTTCATACGAGAAATATTATTTTTATCTGTAATATTATTTTGCAACAATATCTTTTTTGTTTGGTATAAAGTATCAAAATTGATTCTTCCCTCTCTATTAGAACATTTTATAAAAATATTTTCTTTAACGATGAACAACTTGGACCAAAATCATGCGTATTCCAAATTACACTTTTACGAAATATTTTTATCGAATAATTATTTGCATCGCCTAGATAATTGAAAAAGGACTACTTTGACCAAAACCAAATTAATGGTAACTTCGTCCTAGGGGTCTAGACCTAGTCTAGGTCCTCGCTTAATTTCACATAATACAATAAATATACCAGATTCCTTCTAAAATATACTAGTGAAAAATGTAATACAAAGGGGCCAAATGTATACCCTTGTGGTACGCCATTCAAGAATTACGGTTTTTAGTAGTTTTCTATTTAAAATGCATCAAAAGCGTGCAATTTTTGTTCTGGGTGATTTGAAGTGAAGTATATATGAAGAATTAAGAATGGATTTAATGGATTTTGGGTACATTTTGTATAGGTAAGTAGTATACAATCATGGTCCATTTTATCAAACGCTATAGTAAAATCGATGGCATATTTTTTACTCTATTTTATTACGTTTATAAGCAATTTTTGTTATTTTATTTGGATTCTACAACCGTAAATACGTTTTAAACGTGATTTAATTCACTTTGAATACAAAGTACAGTGGAGGAAACTATCGGTGTTCCTATTTAAAATCGACAATCGTTTGAACATTTTGAAACGAGACTCTGAACAAAAACAATCAACGCAGCTTATAAATGCGTCTACGAAGAAAAGTCTGTTAGTAATATACGGCTAGTTTTTATTATTATTATCCATTCGTTTGCACTCATTGCTATCTAAGTTATTTGTAAGATGCGGAGTTTGTCTGAAATAAACGAGACATTTTTTCCTAAAGTATACCCACGTACACTTTCGATTTTCGACATTTTCTGTAACTTACGACCTTAGACAACATCTACACTCTCAATATGTGGGATCGTGGTCAAGCGCTAGCTTAAAAAATTTAAAAAAAAACGAACGGATTTAATCATTTTATTCGACCTGATTGAAGTGCGAATAGCCAAATGGTTAGGCATAAGGGACTACTCTTACGTTTCTGGGTTGAAATATTATTGACTTTTATCGTGAACTTAGTGTGTTTCGAGATTATTTTGAATATCTATATCTATACTTCTATACTAATATAATAAAGCGTAAACACTCACATCTTTGTTGTGTAAGATGTCAGCAATCACAGCATATTTTCGAATAACTCTTTTTTTAATAAAAAGCCCTACACTTACGTCACGCTTTAGGCTATATATTTTCACGCCGTTAAACTTAGGGGTAAATATTTTGGATAAAAACCCTAATGCGAGAAAGAGACCATAAGTTGTTGCCAACATCAAGGAAGCGAGATTGCCAAGGTTTGTCATGTCATGTCATTTTGACATTTGCAATTGATAATTTGACAAATGTGAAGAATAAAATGAAATTTTTATAATTTCATGCGGATGATGTCGCATGGGAACAGCTAGTTACAAGATATTTTAGTAACTAACCTTGTAATACGTAATGGTTTATGATAGTAATAAAAATAATTTCTTATTTTCATTAACTGATGTGGAGTTACTTCCATACATAATTTTTGAATTAAAACCAGGAGCTTTACCATAAAAATTAGTGTATCAAATGCGTTTAGTTTGAACATATGTAAATACTTTTATACCGAGACTGTAGGCGGAATTTTGACAAATTATCTATATTTAAACATGCAAATTACGAAATGCTATCTAAAATCTATACTAATATTATAAAGAGGAAAGATTTTTATTTTTATGTATTGAAAAAACTGATTTTTAAAAGCTGATATAAAAAAAATCTTTCACCATTATAAAGCTACGTTATCTCTGAGTAATATGGACTATATTCTTTTTAATTTTTAAATTCCTATCGGATGAAGACGCGAGCAACAGCTAGTAAATAATAATGTACTTACCGAAAGCAGTGTAATAAACATTTAAGGTGAAACATAACTACGCCAAAGTTAACATTTGTTTAAAACAGGAAGTGTACACATAATCTATAACTATGGTGATCTCTACGCAAATTAGTGATTAACTCGCTCTGTCCAATAACGAAGACTGGAGTACAGATATCAGAAGAGAATCATCATTACCAGCTTACTATATGTCCCAACTGAGGGGGAGCCTATTTTTTTTGGTGTCGGGGGGGAAATCTTCAAAAGATACCTTGCCTTCTGGGGGGAATGCAGGGTTATGTAGGATTTGACCTACTAAAACCCTTTCGGTGGCCATCCTCTAGTGACATTGACGAAGGTTCTGAGATCTCCAAGGAACACTGGGAGCCTACCCTAATAAGGGGTGAATAGGCCATAGTCAATCACGCTGCCCTGCGGGTTGACTTCACACATATCTTTGAATTTCTTCGCCGATGTGCATCGCGATGTTTTCAAGAAGAGAATAGATGGAGATAATTGAGATGTGCTCCTTTCTTGTTATAGGCACGGACGGCGAACCTCCAAAACGCAGAAAGAGGACAAAGAAAGCTACAGAAAGCGCAACACCGGAGCGAATCGAACATAGAGTTAACTTAACAGCGATACTACAACATTCCAACGCGAGTCCGTTCCGGGATAAAACGATGAGGGGATTCTCCTGTCTATACTGTGCTAAGTACTTCCAGTGTATAGAAGAACTACGTATACACACAGCACAACAAACGGAAAAAGATAAAATTAACACAATGATCGACTATAAACTAAGTTACAATCCAATCAAATTAGATATTACAGATCTAAGTTGTACACTTTGTTGTACAAATATGAGAGATCTCAATGAATTGAAAGATCATTTAAGTAATGTACACAATAAAATTATATATAGAAATATTAAGGATATAATTCTCCCTTTCCGTTTGGAGAATGGACAGAATTTCACATGCGTTATATGTTCTGTAGTGCATATATCTTTTAAGAATCTATACCATCATATGAGTAGTCATTATAGGAACTATTGCTGTAAGAAATGCGGTGCGGGGTATATAACTATAGCAGCGTTAAGGAAACACGGTAAAACACATTATCAGGGCAATTTCCCTTGCGATTATTGTGAGAAAACTTACACGTCGTTAACAAAGAAACGCAACCATGAGAAAGGTGTTCATACTGGCGGTTGGTTGAGGAACAAATGTCCTCATTGTACTGAGATCTTTGTCAGCTATTATGATAGAAGTGAGCATTTAGTTAAAGTGCATAACGAGAAACCGATAGTATATCCATGTAATGCATGTAATCGAACATATAAGAAGAAATTCGAATTAAATCGTCATATAAAACATCATCATTTGCAACAGAAGAATTATTTATGTGATAAGTGTAATGCGAAGTTCTTCTCGAAACGTGGTCTAGTTGACCATATGTTGAGGCACACTGGGGCGGAATTGTGTGCGTGTGATGTCTGTGGCAGGTCTTTTTCGAGAGCTAGGACTCTGAGAGAGCATATGCGGACGCATGATGACGATAACAAGTTCCAATGCGAAGTTTGTAAGAAGACTTTTATGCAGAAATGCAGTTTGAAGAGCCATGTACGTCTACATCAAGACGATCTCGATATATTCAAAGAATTTGACGATGTTAAACATTTAATAGATAATAGAGAATTGACTTTGAAACAGATTGCTGCTGAGAATAAGAAGAAAGAAGAAGCGCAGAAGATTATAGAGCAGTTGTCATAGTTATTTTAGAAGTTTAAATGCCATTGGTTGATTTTGAATTCCGAAAATTAACAGGTTTAGACTTTTTATTAGACAATCATTTACTCGATTTATTTTTGAAGGAATATCTTTTTTTTTAAATAATTTCTCTTGCGTTTTAATATGTCGAAAACATCGTTAAATCATGAAGATGTAATTTGCTTGTGTTTAAAAAGTGATATTCTTGTTGTAGAAGTTTATTGTATTGAATGCTTTTGATTAAGAAATCTTTAAAAAAAATATTATAAGAGTTTTCCTTTAATACAAATGTAATACTGTGATTCCGTTCACTTCGTAATTAATATCAAAATTGATTTAAAATCGACGTTTATAATCAAACGAGTTACATGACCATCCCAATGACCTCTATAAATGGACAGGTTATTCCGTGTTTGGTTACCGCCATTTTGGCGCTGATGGTAGTGGTGAAGATTGGAACTAATAATAGACATAGATCTGTTAATATCTTCAGACGCGTTCGAATTAACGATCTCCCCCACTTGATAAGTAACTTTTAATTATAGATTGTCTAAATAGGATAGATTAGTTTGACAATTCATGTGACAATTTAGTAGGGATGGGTTGTGTAAAATCAAGCATGAATCTTTTCGATTTTCGATTTTTATTCTTATAGAAGTCGGAATCGGTAGATTCATAGTTATAAGTTATGAATAAAAAAAAACACTGTCTTCTCAAATTAATAATAACCTACAGAACCATTACAAATTATGAGAGTAAATAAATATTTATTACTACTACAGCTGTACGTAATCGAATTGGATTTCGCTATTATTATTGTCATCGCTAAATTATCTACAGTATAATCAATACTAGAATTGTCCTCTAAATTAGTTAATAAGGAAATAATAATTTTAGTTAAGTTCGATAATTATTTAAACCGAATATCGATAGTTCATAATTGTTCGCTGCGTGTTTGTTTCGTCACTACGATACCTGTCTATTAAGTACGGCATTTGCCTTCATACAAATTGAATTCGATACTTCATATGCGTCATTTATCAAACTAATCTATCTTATTTAGATAATATCACGTAACTTATCTAATGTTATTCAGGTCCATTTTTTTACTTTTCACTCAGCGATAATCGAATTTTACTTGGTCTATGAAGGCTGTCCATATAGAAAACAATATCGGCCATACAGTGTACAAGTATTTTATGTTTTGTAAGAAAGAGACGGCAATAGTTACGAAAAAGCTACTTAAGTCGAATTTTAAGTTCCGTATTAAAATAAGGAATACAAAGAAATTGTCTACAGCGAAGTTATACTTTTGTAAACTAGATGGCGCTGTTTGATATTTAAAACGCACTGTCGGTATTTAAAAATGAAATGAGTGCTACACAATATATAAAGAAAGATATAAATCTTTCGCACCATTTATCCGATCAGCATAGAAGAGGATATAACCATAGTTGTCAATATTTTTGTTATTAAATTAAACTCTCAAATACTATCTTCATAAACCGAGCATTCAAATGCATAGTGTCACAAAGTTATTTGGCCCGGTGATTCGCTGTTATTGTGGTTTTGTCAGTAAAAAAGTTAACTAATCGGACAAAAATGACGTATGAAATCTCGTCTAAGATGTAACTGAGAAAGAAAGTGACTAGTTTAGTTCCACTTTTGTCTACCAGTTACACAAAGTTAAAAAAATAAAAATAAAATAAAAATACTTTTTATTGGACAGAAAAAAAACATTTTCACAAAATTCATTGAGGCTCTGTCTCCTGAACTAATTATACAACTGTGTTTCAGGAGACAGGGCCTTTTTATATTTTTTTTTACAAAGTTATTTGACCCGGTATAAGATGAAACTAAATAATGAAATCTCACTAGCTCTTCTATTAATATCATTTCACAAGATCCTTGTAGTATTTTCTATGTAAATGCATATTTACTGATTGAGCTAATCACAATAGTATCGCTTCACCGGGTCAAATATCTTTGTTAGACTGTAGTCATCGTAAACCCAGTGTTGAAATGTTTGCTGACAGAATATAGCATGTACAAATGGAATCTTATATATTATACATTTTTACCAGTGGATTTTGTTTTTTTTTTAGTAATTTTTACCTTTTAAGTGTTTTAACAGTGGTAGAGCCCGCTTTAACATTTTCGCACGAATGGGTCGGCTCGCCCCCAGCAATACCACGACCACACAAAAGACAGGCGTCAAGTGCAAGCAATTCCGCGTTTCGCCTGATGAGTGTGGTGCCGGAGGCCCAATTTTAGGCCCTTTCCCGTTCCACCCTTTTATTATAAGGAAAGGATTGGATGGGAAAGTAGATTTGACGGTGGAGGAGACGCATAGGAAGGGAAAATATCCTCTTTATGTGCGTCTTCTCCTCCGTCGATTTAGGGTAGGCAACGCATCTGCAATTGCGGATGTCTATGGGCTGCGGTCGCTTCGCCATTTTGGCGGATTTAGGTGGCCGCTTGCTCGTTTGCCACCTAATTGTATAAAAAAAAATATTTTATGTCGTTGGTTCGCCATCTTTGATCTAAGTTTGAAAGAATTTTGTATTTATTATACAAATACGATTTTATTTGTGATTGTAATTGTAGATCAGTAATAATACGACGGCCTGAAAAACGTTGATTTTTCTTTTATAGGCCGCGCGGAGAGAAAGACCCGAAGGCGGGTAAAGGATACCACAGTTAAAACTACCCAACGTGAAAAGTATATACCGGAAATGCAAAAGCAATGGCATAATTTGACTACTTTATTAAAATATTCAAACGCAACACCTTTTAAGGATAGGAATGATGCTGGATATATATGTGCTTATTGTTTCAAAACTTATCCAGACCCAGAAGTGTTAAGAAATCATACACAATACGAACATATAAAAGAGAAACCGACGTACAAAGCTGGATCAGGGATGAGCAGTTTTGTTGCATTTTTAGATGTGGTTAATCTAAAATGTACTCTATGTGATTCAAAAATGGATGATTTAAAAACACTCACAGATCATTTAATTACAATTCACGATATTAAATATTATAAAGGCTTAACCGATTATTTTCAACAATTCAGGTTAACTAATGGACAGTTGAAATGCTGCCTTTGTAATGAAGTGTATCATAATATGAAGCTATTGATGCAACACATGAATGTTCATTATAGGAATTTCATATGTACGATATGTGGTGCTGGATTCGTCAATAGTTTTAGATTAATAAGACATGAGACGACTCATGTTAAGAAGAAATCTAGCTTCCCTTGTAGACAGTGTGGTCAAGTGTTTGCTGCGGAATCTAAGAAGAAAGCCCACGTTAATACTGAACATAAAGGGATAGCTGGTGATAGTGTTTGTCAAATATGTAAAGCAAGGTTCAAAAATTACTATCAAAAGACAAGGCATATGATGCAAGTTCATAATGTAGAAGGGATCAAATGCGAAGTATGTGATAAGAAATTCAATCTTAAATCGAATTTGATGCTTCATATGAGAAGTGTGCATTTGAAAGAACGTCCATATGAATGTTCGGAGTGTAATATGGCGTTTTTTATAAAGCGACATATGATGGGACATTATTTAGCAACGCATACAAATGAGAGGAAATTCAAATGTGATGTGTGCGGGAAAGCGTATGCGACGCAGAATAGCAAGAGAAAGCATATGAAGAAGAATCATGGAATGTCTAATAATAATATTACTAATTTGTCTAAATGAAATTACTATTACTTAGTATATTAAACCAGTCTTTTCACTGGCAAGGCAGTTGCGTGTTATTCGCTTAGTGGAAATAGCCACTTAGTATTTGTATATCGTGATTTTTTAATCTATTATAAATGTGATTTTTAATATGGAATTTCATTTAATACCTTTAATTCAAGGCAATATTTTTGATCGTAGGAATTTCTTTACGGAAACAGCTAATTTTGTCCGCTTAATGCAAAGATTATTTATAAAACCTATTAACAATATAACCTTTACTCGTATATATTCGTCACCTTTGTTCCAAGAGGCTCAGTGCCTCCCCAAGGGATGACTAAGCCATAGTCTAAACAAGCAGGCTCACTGCGTGTTATTATATTTTTTTCCAGATGTTTAGGCTTCACGATGTTTTCGTTCATAGTAATCTTACTAATCTTATTATCTTACTTCTTACTAATATTATAAATG
Source organism: Papilio protenor (assembly GCA_029286645.1). Lineage (NCBI taxonomy): Eukaryota > Metazoa > Arthropoda > Insecta > Lepidoptera > Papilionidae > Papilio > Papilio protenor. Next base: position 1,976,379 of record JAGSMZ010000046.1, on the reverse strand, counting down.
CGAAAGTTTAGATCGATGGATGGATGGATGTTTGTTAGAGTTTGTAGCCTAAACGGCTGAACGGATCTCGATGAAATTTGGCATAGATGTAGAGGATAGTCTGGAAGAACACATAGGCTACTCACTTTTTTTTTTAATTCCCCGCGGACGGAGTCGCGAGCGAAAGCTAGTAATGTATAAATGTACATATTAAATTCGATAATCACATTGGTACGTGGGAATCGGTGGTTCAACCGATAAGTCACTGGTCCTATTTAAAAAAAAAACAATTAAATGCAATTTAGATAAATAACTTTAACAAATAAACAAATTGAATCTAAGAATAACGAAGAGATCAAAGTGAATAATATGTGATTTTCTCTTGTAGGAAGACAACGTACCATGAGAAAGATCAAAACTGTATCTACTGAAAAAAATATAGATAAAAGCAAGGGTCGTGAGTTAAAGAAACACAGGAATAATATCAGAGAGATTTTGAAATGTTCGAATGCAACTCCTATACGATGTCATGTGGGAATCGGGTATGCTTGTGTCTTCTGTGAGAAACAGTATCCAAACCCTAAAGATCTCAAGAAGCACACTATTGAGGAACATGGCTCGAAAACCAAACGTTTCATGGAAGGGAAACAAATGTTTTCGTATATCGTGAAACTTGATATCACCTCTTTACAATGTAAACTCTGTGCTATAAACATACCCACATTAGAACTACTAATCGACCATTTAATTAATGTACATAAAAGAAAATTTTATACTGATATAAAAAATCATATATTACCCTTCAAATTTGATGACGCGATACTCAAATGCGTTTATTGCGTTAGTCTGTTCAACAAATTCAAGGCTCTACTAGAGCATATGAATATACATTATAGGAATTACATATGCGACGTGTGTGATGTAGGATTTGTGAATAAAAGTATGTTATTGAATCATTCAGAAGCACACAAAAAGGGTACTTTCAAATGTGATTACTGTGATAAAGTTTATGATACTCAACGTAAGAAGAAATCACATGAGAAATCTGTACATATATATCTGAATATGTTGAACAGATGTGGTTATTGTGATGAGAAGTTCAACACTTACGGTCGGAAGTTGGATCATTTGGTTAAAGTGCATGGCGTTCAGTCGCCGGTATTGAAATGTAAAGCGTGTGATAAGCAATTTGAAACGCAAAAGTCTCTAACGATTCATGTAAAACGTGACCATTTGTTAGAAAGAAAGCATGAATGTAAGATATGCGATATGAAATTCTTCGTCACTCATCAATTGCAGCAGCATATGATTAAGCATACGGGGTTGGCCAGTTTTGTTTGTGAATTTTGTCATAAAGCATATAAACGTAGAAAGACTTTGAAAGAACACCTTCGTATTCATGCTGATGACAGGCGGTTTAAGTGTGAACATTGTGGTCAAGCATTCGTTCAGAAATGCAGTTGGCGTGGTCACATGCGAGCGAAACACGGTGAAGCAGTTTAACGGTTTCTTATTTAAAAAATATTTATAATATAAATTAAAAAGTTTTACAAATAAAGTCTATTAATCGGATTATCTCTGCTTTTAATTCTTACGTTTTTATCATTTTTGACCGACTTCCCGAAAGAAGGAGGTACTCAATTCGTCTGTATGTTTTTATTTGATGTGTGTTACGGCATAACTCCGCCGCTAGTCGACCGATTTTGATAATTCTTTTTTTTTATTTCATCGTTTTCAGCGATACTAATTCAAAATCACCTAGTTTATAATAAAAATCTGTTGGTTTATGTTGAAATATTTTTAACATATTAAAGTTATTTACTTGTCAAAATTCGTGCTATAACATGAGTTAATATTCCTAAAAGTAATTACGCCTACTTAAACTTTATTATTGTAAAATAAAGGAGAAAAAAGAACAAAAATGGATCGCATGAAGAGTTAATGCTTGATGAGTTCAAAGGATGAAATGATTGCTATCAAAATTCATTAAAATCTTTTGTTTATAGGTACACTTCGTACCAAAACCAAACTGAAACTACTAAACGCAGAGGATGTTAAACCACATGAAAGTGCTGATGTACCCAAGAAAGGGGTAGAACTGACCAAACATAGAAAGAATGTTCTCGAAATTCTAGTCAATTCGAATGCTACACCAATACGATGTCATGGTGGTGTAGGTTATGCTTGCAGCTTCTGTACTGAAGAATATCCAGACCCTGCTGATCTTAAAAAGCACACAATAACTACACACAAAAACATATCTAAATTCATGATAGGAAAAGATCTATATCGATTTCTCGTTAAATTGGACATAACAAATTTGATGTGTAAAGTATGTGACGGTACAATCGATAATCTGGAACAATTAATCGACCACCTTCGTAACAAACATAAAAAGTTGATTTACACTGATGTTAAACAACAAATATTGCCATTTAAATTCGACAGTGATACGTTACGTTGTTTTATATGTTCTAATAGGTTCCACAAATTCAAAACTCTACAAGAACATATGAACCTGCATTATAGGAATTATGTTTGTGAAGTGTGTGACGCCGGCTTCGTGACCAGAGGTATCATGATTAAGCATTCAGAATGTCACAAATTTGGCTCGTTTACATGCGATTATTGTAACAAAGTGTTTAACACTTACCGAAAGAAGAAATCCCACGAGAAATGCGTCCACACTTCGAATCTGCTCAACAAATGCGGGTACTGCAATGAGAAGTTCAATGACTATCGAAAGAAGCAGAAGCATTTAAGTGAAGCTCACGGTGTACGAACACAAGAATTGAAATGCGAAGCTTGTGAGAAATCTTTTGTCAGTCAGAAGCATTTAAGTGTGCATATAAAAAGAGTACATTTAATAGAAAGGAGGCATAAGTGTTCGGATTGCGATATGACATTCTTTTCTTTATTCGAAATGAAAAGGCATATGTTGAAGCATACTGGAGTGAGGGATTATGAATGTACTATGTGTCATAAATGGTACGGCAGGAAACGTACGTTGCAGGAACATATGCGTATTCACGCGGATGATAGACGTTTCAAATGTGAATATTGTGGACAGGCGTTTGTACAAAAGTGTAGTTGGCGGGGACATATGAGAGCGAAGCACGGTGATAAAGTTTGAATGACCTGTAAAACTATGCTATAGTGATACTTGTGTTACATACTAGCTGTTGCCCGTGACTTCGTCCATGCATTAAGATAAATTTGGAACTGGTAGATTCAAATTTACAATAAATATTATTAATAAACACCAATTTTATTGATCCTATTTCTATCGATTTGAGAGCTTAGTTATAACAATATATCGCTATTTACATTCTTTGACTATTTACTTTTTTTATTAAACTAGCGACTCGCGACTTCGCCCGCGGGAAATTAAAAAAAATAGCCTATGTTACTCACAGATAAATTACCTTTCTAACGTTAAAAGAATTTTTAAAATCGGCCTAGTAGTTTTTGAGTTATTTCAATATATACAAGAATACAAATCTTTCCTCTTTATAATATTAGTATAGATATGGTGTCTTTACGATTTAGTAAACAATCTTAACTGTCTCCGTAGATCAGCTTTTTTGTATCGATCTATGCCCAGGGTTTACACCCACCTTATCTACCTAGCACTAGGTTTTATACCCACCAGTACAAAATAATACAATTTAGTTGTGGTCGTGTCGTTCTTTCGTTTAGAACTGCAGAACTGCTGATATGGTTCACTAACACGTATTTCTCTTTGTAGGTGTGGCAGTATTGGCCAAAGTAAAGAGAAGGTTACAAAATGAAAATACATTAAAACCTACGGTATTAAAGTTTACAACTAGAATCACTCCAGCTACGGTTTCTGGTAACCTATTGACAGAGGCCGTGAAAAATCAGCATAATCTAGCCGTAATCTTGCTTAATTCCAACGCAAATCCAATCAGATGCAAGGATAGTCAGGGGTACGGATGTGCGTTTTGTTCGAAGCAGTACCTGCAACCGACAACGTTAAAGAAACACTTCCTCGATGAACACAACAACGATAGATTCATCAAATTCATGTCCAGTAGGGTATTTGAAAACGTCGTCAAATTGGACATAACATATTTATGCTGTGCCCTCTGTGATACGGAATATTCACAATTAAACGATTTCATAAAACATTTGAAAACTACCCACAAGAAAGAAGTGTACGAAGATGTTAAAAGTGAAATTTTACCCTTCAAGTTCGATGGTCCAGAACTGAGATGCGTGATATGTTTGACCAAGTATTCCTCATTCAAAATACTTCAAACCCATATGAATCAACACTTCGCTAACTATATTTGTAACATCTGTGCAGGTGGCTTCGTCACTGAACGTTTGCTGCAAAATCATATCAACCGTCACGGGAACGGTGAACACAAGTGTTCGCAGTGCGACAAATCTTTCCCAACTCTAAACAAAAAACAGGGACACATCCAAAGAGTACATCTCGGATTAAACAAGAGGAATAAATGCAATCACTGCGATGAGAGATTCGTGGATTATTGGCAGAAGGTTAAACATATGGTAAAAATTCATGGAGAGCCGCCGGTAGTTCTAACATGCCAGGCATGCGAGCGAACATTCAACAACCAAAGGGTACTCTCTAGACATTACAAGAAGTACCATCTGTTGGAAAGAAGGCATCCCTGTTTAGAATGTGACATGAAATTCTTCCACAGAAGTGATTTAATAAAGCACATAACGAAGCACACTGGCTTAAGACAGTATTCTTGCGATATCTGTAAAAAGTCTTATGGTAGAAAGAATACGCTGCGGGAACATATGAGAATCCATACCGATGATAGACGGCATAAATGTGAATACTGTGGCCAAGGATTTGTGCAGAAATGCAACTTGCGAGGCCATAAGAAGTCCAAACATGGAATAAATGTTTAGCAAATTGTTAAGCTGTAGAATAAAGTTAATTTATACCTGATATTGAGTTTTGTTTTGAAAATGGACCATATTATTAGTAATGTTTCGTCTATATATTACGGGAAACAAATTAGTAAACGACCGAACTGTCGGTTTCGGCACAGTTTCTGCCAAAAATTTGGTTTTGGCTTCGGAAATATACAGAGAAATATTCGGCCCGGTAGAAACTGGAGTGTTCTTGAATTTTCGAATCGAAAATCATATTCTCATTTTTTTTTAACTACAAAAGAAAATACCTTTGTCTTTTTGTACAACATAAATTACAACGCTTTAGATCTGTCGATTAAGAATCCTGCATTTGCAAAAATTGGTTTTGGTTTCGGCAGAAAAACCAATTTCGAATGGACATTAAAACATATTCTTTCAAAATCCTTTTGATTACATACTAAGTTCACTCACGGCATTTATTTGTCAATACTATGAGTTACGAATACAACAAATATTGAAGAATTTATTTTCGATAATTTTCATACTCTACTTATGATAGGTGCCTCGCCTTGTAATAAACCACTATTTTCTTTCGTACCACATACCATCACCTAGTTTGTAATTACCTGTTTAAAATATCTATAGTCAATTTAATCGTCTCTAATCGTATTTTTTCGAGAAATTGCCAAACAGTAATGTATATCGAACAACACATGAAAATCAAAAATTCAGTTATATTTTACACAATATCTCACTGGTAAAAAAGAAGACTTAAAAGAAACATGTGAAGATTTAGCAAACAACCAATTTAAGAAACAGAAGAAATAAACTCCTCAAAGTGTAATGGGTAATAAAGAAAAAGCAATAAGAAAATGATTGACTTTTTTGTTTGTAGGTGTGGCAGGATTGGTCAAAATAGAGAAGAAGACTGAAGAAATCGAGGATTCAACAAAACTAGTAAAACCGAAGGTTATAACGAGGGCTCGTGCTCCGGTTCGTAGAAACCGTGGACTGACAGACGCTAAGAAAAATAAACATAATCTGACCGTCATCTTGCAAAATTCTAACGCAAATCCAATCAGATTAAAAGACGATAATGGATACGGATGTATGTTCTGTAGCAAGAAGTTTCCCCAACCGACATCGTTAAAGAAACACTTCATCGAAGAACACAACAACGATAAACTCGACAAACAAATATGCTATAGTTTCAACGATATTGTTATCAAATTAGACATCACCTACTTATGCTGTGCGCTTTGTCAATCAGAATTTTCGCAACTCAACGATTTTACCCAACATTTACAAACTACCCACAAGAAAAGTTTATACGTAGGTTTTAAAAATGAAATCCTACCCTTCAGATTTGATACTCCGGAATTGAGGTGCGCAATCTGTTCGGCGGAGTTTTTCACATTCAAGAATCTCCAAACGCACATGAACAAACATTTCTGTAACTATTCCTGCGAGATATGCGGCGAGGGATTCGTTTCCAAACATTTGTTACACGGTCATGTCAAACGTCACGGAGACGGCAAACACAAATGCACACAGTGTGAGAAAACTTTCTCAACCATAAATAAAAGAAAGGAACACATCCAAAGAGTGCATCTCGGTTTGAACAAGAGACATACATGTAACCACTGCGATCAGAGATTCGGTAGTTTCTCGTTGAAAACCAAACATATGTTGGAGATTCACGGAGTTTCGCCAGCAGTTCTCAAATGCCAAGCTTGCGAGCGAACATTCAACAACCAAACAGCACTGACGAGGCACCACAAGAAGGACCATCTCTTAGAAAGGAACCATGCCTGTTCAGAATGCGATATGAAATTCTTCCATAGTTTTGATTTGGTTATGCATATGACAAAGCATACTAAAGTAAGACAGAATACTTGCGCTGTCTGTCAAAAATCGTATGGCAGGAAGACTACGCTGCGAGAACATATGAGGATTCATGCTAATGATAGACGATTCAAATGCGAAAATTGTGGTCAAGGATTTGTGCAGAAGTGTAGTTGGCGGAGCCATATGAAGTCCAAACATGGAAAAAGTGTATAGAAAATTACTGTTGTTAAATTGTAGAATAAAGTCTTTAAACCACGTTGAGTTTATTTTTGGCGGGAAGGAAAACACTAAATGAAGCCATGATAATGTTAACGTAAGGTTTGGAGTACAGTAAAACCTTTTAGTTTCCACATTTTACAAATGTGCTGTGAATTCAGAAATTGTAAGGTTACGTTTTAAAATATTGCCATGAAATTAGTTGAATATAGTAGTAATGTAAGTTGGAGATCCACGGAGTGTCGTCAGCGGTTCAAATTATCACAAGATGGATCATCTATTCTAGTTTCTTTTTCTTTCTTTATTGTCGCATTTTGAAGTTATTACACTTCTCGACAACTTTTTTTTTTTGCCCTGTAGATATTTTTATTTGATTAATGCCATATAATATGTTAAATTCCTTTAAAAATCATTTTAAAAGGAAGAATGATAATCGCTTAGTAAATATTAATAATAAACAATCTTTTAAAAAAAGCGCAAATTGATATACTTAAAAGAACAACTGAATGTGCATACAAAGTGTGTAAGAACTGACAGAAAGTGATTGATTTTTTTTTGTTTATAGGACAGAAACATAAGGAAATGACTAAATCGGAAACAGAAAAGTCAATTAAAGCAGACACAAAACCAATAAGAGAATACCAAAAACACCACGAGAATCTCCGATCTATTTTGAAATATTCAAACGCTAGTATGATTCGGGGGAAGGATTCTGATGGCTACAGCTGTACCTTCTGTCCGCAGAGATTTCACCAGCCCAAAGAACTAAAAACACATTTCCTCACAGACCATTATGATATACAGAAAATAAAACTACCAAGATTCACTGATTGCTTACTCAAATTAGATATAACCGGTTTAAAATGTTACCTATGCTATGGAATATTTGATAAATTAAATCAATTTGTAGATCATCTATCTAATCATGGTATAAAAATATACAAAGATGTTAAAAACGAAATAATACCATTCAAATTTGATACGGACATGTTGAAATGTGCTGTTTGTGATGCTACCTTTACAACGTTCAAAGTTCTACAAGAACACATGAATATACACTACAGTAACTATTTCTGTGATATATGTAAAGCCGGTTTTATAAACAAGCGTCGACTTGTCGGACACAAACGGAGCCATCGAACTGGCACTTTCAAATGTGGGTATTGCGAGAAAATATTTACATGCGATTCTAAACGACGCGACCACGAACAGAGAATTCATTTAGGTTTAAAGCGTAATAAATGTAAACTCTGTGAGGAGAAATTCGCCGATTACTGGACGAAAGTAGACCATATGGTGAAGAAACATAACCAACCAAGAATTGTATTAAAATGCCAAGCTTGTGAAAGATCTTTCGAGAATAAGAGAGCTTTAACTCGACATGTTAACAAGGACCATTTGTTGGAGAGGAAACATGTTTGTAGTGTTTGTGATATGCGTTTTTATTTAAAACATCGTTTGAAAGATCATATGCTAGTACATTCTGGTGAGAAAAAGTTTCAGTGCAACGTTTGTTCCAGATGGTATGCTACTAAAAACTCTGTGAGACAACATTTAAGATCTCATGTAGTGAGACGGTATGCTTGTAATATTTGTGGCAGGTCCTTTCTGCAGCAGTGTACGTTAAAGGATCATTTAAAAGTTAAACATGGAGATAAATAACGTTTCTCATAGGTATGTGTTTAGAGAAAATATGAATCATACTAATATTGTAAATGCGAAAGTTCAGATGGATGGATATTTGTTAGAGTTTGTAGCCTAAACGGCTGAACTGATCTTGATATTTGGCATAAACGTAGAGGATAATCTGGAAGAACACATAGGCTACTAACTTTTGTTTTGTTTTTTTAATTCCACGCTGACGGAGTCGTGGGCGAAAGCTAGTATTATATATTTATGGATTATATAATAGTTTTCAGTTAGGGGTTTTTTAAATAATCGACTTCCGCTCCGCAAATTGGTGTATATCTTTTTTGTATGTACAAATCTAATTATTATTATTTTTAATTATACTTAAAATTTAGTTATCTATAATTTTTATCATTTTTCATAGATAGATGTCTAAAATATAGATATTAATTTAAATAAAAAAATTTACTACAACGTAAATATTTTTAATTACAGATACAAGATTAGAAGATGAAGCAATAACACTAAATAAGAAGAATTTCACAACATTCATTACGATCAAGCCCAAAAACAATCGAAGAAAAACGAAAAGAAAAATTAAAACTACTAAAAAAGCAACTGAATTAGATTTTCATTTTGATAATATAAAATCTGTGTTACGTTATTCCAACGCTACCCCGTTTAAAGGACGTATAGGATCTAAATACGCTTGCGGGTACTGCACAAATAAATATCCAACACCGGCTGAATTGAAAGAACATACTTTGGTCCTTCATGAGTCGGATAAACCGGATTGTCTACGAATTCTATCACTTTCTAAATACATAGTTTATCTAGACATAACAGACTTGGAATGTAGACTTTGTAGCGTATCTATATTTAATTTAAAAGATCTTTTATATCATATAAAAGTAGATCATGACGAAATAATTCATATGGATGTTAAGAATCATATAATACCGTTTAGGTTTACTTATAATTTGCAGTGTGTGGTTTGTTCGTACTGTTTTGTCGTGTTTGAAGATTTATTGGAACATATGAGTATCCATTATCAGAATTATTCCTGTGATTTATGTGAGGATAAGTGGTTTATTAATAGAAGTCTATTATTGGATCATAAAAAAACTGTCCATTTCATTTAAATATAATTTTATTCTAATGATTGTTTTCATTCATCTGGCTGATGATACCTATAAGTGTAACTTATGTTTTAACTAGCTGTTCCCGTGCGACTTTACCCGCATGAAATTATAAAAACTTAATTTTATTGTTTACATTTGTCAAATTATCAATAGCAAATGTCACAATTACCATTACCATAATAATCTTGCTTCCTTGATGTTAGCAGCAACTTATGGTCTCCTTCCCACATTAGGGTTTTTATCCAAAATATTTACCCCCTAAGTTTAATATCGTGAAAATATATAGCCTAAAGCATGACGTAAGTGTAGAGCTTTTTATTAAAGAAAGAATTATTCAAAAATATGCTGTAATTGCTGACATCTTAGGCAACAAAGAAGTGTGTGTTTACGCTTTATTATAATAGTATAGATATAGAAGTATAGATAATGCTATATAGTACTAGCTATTACCCGCGACTCCCGCGTGAAATAAAAAAAAAACAAGTAATTAGCCTATGTGTTCTAGACTACGCTCTATATCTATGCCAAATTTCATCTTGATCCGTTCAGCAGTTTAGGCTACAAACTCTAACATCCATCTAAACTTTCGCATTTATAATATTAGTATACTTTCAGGTGGATTCCCGGGGTTTAAAAAGAAAACTCACATCGAAATATCAATCGAACCTCGGAAAGATTCCTCAAAATCATCAAGGAATCTCATCTTGTTTAAGAAGAACGAATTGGATCTACATTTAGATAATTTGAAAATAATATTATCCAATTCCAATGCAACTGTAATACGTTGTAGGAGCAGTATCGGTTATTTGTGTTGTTTTTGTGAACAACAATATTCAGATCCCCGTGAATTAAAACAACACACGCTAGACCACAAAGATATATTCGAATCAAGCTTTATAAAGAATCAAACGATGCCTACATTATTAATTAAATTGGATATAACAAATCTTTGTTGCAAAATTTGTAACAAACGATTGCTCGAACTCGAAGAGTTACTACATCATTTGAAAGAACATAACATAACCTACAATATGAATATAAAAAATCACATATTACCGTTCAGATTTGACAGTGATCAACATAAGTGTGTTATTTGCAAGCATATTTTTAATAATTTCAAAGTACTTTTAGAGCACATGAATATACATTTTAGGAATTATATCTGTGAGATTTGTGATTCTGGTTTCGTTAATAAACGTATTTGCCAAATGCACGGTTATAGACATAAAATAGGTGAATATAATTGTTCTTATTGTGGTAAACAGTTTAATAATAAAGTGAAACAGAAAGCCCATGAAAGAGCGGTACATATTTGTTTGAATAAAAGAAGTAAATGTGGTTATTGTGGTGAGAGATTTTCTGATTATACGAAAAAGCATGAACACGAGGTTAAACATCACGGGGCAAAGCCTGTAGTCGTGACTTGTTACGCTTGCGAGAAGATATTTGATAATCAACGTTCACTTTCAGTACATATAAAGACATTTCATTTAATGGAGCGCTAATTTAGACTTTAGTAGCCTAATAGTTAAAAATATCTGATCTCTCGTGGGTTCTTTGCCATCTTTAGTAAACGACATTCAGCAAGTTTTGAAATTATAATAAAGTTTTTAAATTAAATTGTCAAATTACTTTTATTTATGTGGCTATAGTGCGACAAGCTTATCTGGCCCGATTAAGTTCTGTTATCGCGGTTAGTTCTCTTACAAAGTATGTTAAAAACCTACACGAATATAGAAAATCACAAGACTGTATGACATTCAATGTTGTCAGTCGAAGGGCGCTAGTGAGCTGTCATAATTGTACACTCACCGGGTCAAATAAGTTTGTCGAACTATAAGGATTTTTCTTTGAGGGTTATAAAATGAAACTACTTTATTACTTTGTACAAATCACAATTTTATTTAAATTTTTATTTAAATATTTACAATGAGGCGGTCATCTGCGGCCGTCGCTTACAAATCTAAATAAACGAATAATCCATAGTAAAACCATTCAAACTATAGGAAACTTGTGTAAGAGCTAAAATAACCATAAACAGCATTTCAACTGCACACATTACCACTGATCTTTACAAATAGACAGGCTATAAGACGAGGTAGTTTGTCTTTGATTTCTTCATTATATCGCAGACTTCATTTGTTAGGGTTTAAATTCCTACTAAAAATAATCAACTGTCTAAAAAGTAATAGCTGTCATTCCCAAGCTATCCTATCTATTTATACAGATCAGTGGAAAAAGCAATGTCACAGTTTAAACTCAAAAATAACACTTGTAATGAAACATTTTATACAAGTTTCGACAATGAAAACGCATACATAGTGAATACACCCGAGATAAACGGTTTCGTGACTACCTAATTTAATTTACTAGAAAAAGTCTTTACACATGATTAAACTAAACTACGCAAGTATTTTTGTCCGTTTTATTCTTATTCAACCCTTAAAAGCCTGATTTTTTAAATAGAATTACTAAAAAAACCTTTTACTGTGTTTTTTACTAAAGGGGAAAAATAATAAAAAAAAAATCAAAACGACATTTTTATATATTTTCGTGATATGCTCCTTTGTATTCTAACGTGAAGATTATCAGTCAAAGATATAACACATATAAAAAAAAAAAAGAAAAATTAAAAAAACACAGACGAATTGAGTACCTCCTTCTTTTGGGAAGTCGGTCAAAAATGGAAGCCTAATATTAAAATAAAACTAAAACTTTAGGTATTTAAGGGTTAAATATTTAGACCTACAAGTATCTTATTGTTAGCAATTTTGAGAACTAAAATGTGGATAATAGCGTCATATTTTGACCAACAACCATAGCAACTGCACGGAATGTCGACGTTTTTATAATAACAAAATTATAGAAAAAATATTACGTACTGATATGTAGTTTTATTTGCTAACTAGACATTTGTCAAATTATCAATAGCAAATGTCAAAATGACATGACATGACAAACCTTAGCATTCTTTCTTTCTTAATGTTGGCAGTAACTTATGGTGTCTTTCCTACATTAGGTTTTTTATCCAAAATATTTACCACCTAAGTTTAATGACGTGAAAATATATAGCTTAAAGTGTGACGTAAGTGTAGGGCTTTTTATTAAAAAAAGAATTATTCAAAAATATGCTGTAATTGCCGACATCTTAGGCAACAAAGAAGTGTGTGTTTACGCTTTATTATAATAGTATATATATTAGAACCATAGACAACTTTCGATTACTCATTATAATTAATTCTGAACAAAAAAACTATATCTACCTCGTCTTTACTTGAATAGTCCTAAAGCTGTAACAATTTTTGAAGATGTATTAACTTTAATCTATATCTATACTATTATAATAAAGCGTAATCACACACTTCTTTGTTGCCTAAGATGTCAGCAATTACAGCATATTTTTGAATAATTCTTTTTTTAATAAAAAGCCCTACACTTACGTCACGCTTTAGGCTATATATTTTCACGCCATTAAACTTAGGGGGTAAATATTTTGGATAAAAACCCTAATGTGGGAAAGAGACCATAAGTTGCTGCCAACATCAAGAAAGAAAGATTGCTAAGGTTTGTCATGTCATGTCATTTTAACATTTGCTATTGATAATTTGACAAATGTAAATAAAATAAAAAATTTATGATTACACGCGGATGGATCCGCACGCGAACAGCTAGTAGTAAATAATTAGGCACTCATGTCATAAGTTGCAATTTTTTTTGAAAAAAAAAAATCAAAAGTAGGGAATTTTTGCTTACTGGCAACACTAAAAACTAACAAGCCCCTGTCAATGTCAAAATTGCAAGATCCTTGTAGGTCTATAAAAGATTTTGAAACGTGAGGTTAATATATAGTGTCAAATTGTCACTGATATCCACCTCATATGGATAGGCTAACGTGATATTTTATGCTTATTTTCGCCATTTTGGCGATAGTGGAACTAAGAGTAGAGACAGAACTAACAGGCACAACATTGAAAGCAAAATCTATCTTCCAAGTAGACTTTTTCAAACTATTCCCTAGTTAAAAAATTCATTCAAAATAACCACTTAGTACCATTGTCGCTTTAGTATGGAAAATGTATTTAAAAACTAACCGTACAATATTCAATAAATTTCATACAAATTTACATACAAAAACCTTCATAAAAATCATATCAACAAAATACAAAATTCATAACGCATTCAAATTAAAAAAAATTATGTTTCTAGAAGTTTCCAGACGAAAATTTATTTTATTACCTATAGTAATAAAAATTACCAAATCAATTTGACTTTTTCAATACATTTCAAATGTCTTTTAAAAATGAAATTTTCTCTTCAAAATCATCAGAAACGGAACAAAAACGTATTTTTTACCAACCTATATATAATCTATAGATAGTTCAAAAGTTTAACGACAAAGAGTCAATTTGTCACCATGTCATTAGTGTGACGCATTATCAAACTCCCAAACTTCAAAAAATATAGTAGAAAAATATACCAAAACAGTAAAAAGATTAACTATCAATTTTATCTTATTATTACAAATTAATATGTCATGAATTTGTTTACTTTTAGCCAAATTTTGTACTGTAAATTAAATTTAACTCAATAAGATCATCTCAGGCCTTTTTACCTTATTTTATTGCTTTAAATATCTATAGATTATATATCTACGTACTAAAGAAAACATTATTTGCGACATCGACTTTTATATATAGAAATATTTCAAAAACTTAAACGACTAGACTCACATACAGATTTCAGACTGGAAAATTATTTAAGGCTACTTAGTAAATTAGCCTCAGAAATTAGTAATTCACTAAATGTTTTAAGGAATTAGTGTTAATTATGAATATAAAATTATCGACTTTATCTGACCCGGTGAGTCAAACTATGACAGACTTGTCAATTTCATAAAATCCTTAATGTACAAAGACATTCAAATATATAGACGAGACAGAACAAAATTTTCCGCCGGTACTTCTCTGAACGGTACTATATCAGTTGTCAAGTTTAGTGCCACCTCGTGTGAACATTTTACAAAATTATAGCTCCTTCTTTTATAAACTAAACAGTGTTACAAAATAGAAACATTTAAATATTATTTCATCATCATCATCACCAGCTCACTATACGTCCCCACCGAGGGGCTCGGAGCCTACCCTAAGTTAGGGTGACTAGGCCATAGTCAACCTGCACTGCGGGTTGACTTCACACATATCTTTGAATTTCTTCGCTGATGTGCGCAGGTTTCCTCACGATGTTTTCCTTCACCGTAAGTACGTCGGGTAAATTATGTTACATATGAAAATTCGAAAAATCGAAAATCACATTGGTACATGGTAGGATTCGAACCCAAGACCTGTAGATTACAAGTCAAGTGCTTAAACCACTGAGCCACCGACGCTCAATATATAAATATTATTTAATAACACCTATTGGCAATTAATTTAAATAAAAAAAATATAGAAATGTGGTTTTGAGGGTTGATTATGTGAAAAATGTCTAAAATGAAGTCAACTATGCTTTCTCTATATATTTTTTGAATCTCTTTGTTAAGTTATTTAGTATTAATTCATGTTTTTTCCCTATACATAAATATTTTATGACAGATAAACGCGATACCAACCGGGCCAGATAAACATGTCGCACTATACATGAAGATTTATTTAACAAATTGACATTTACATGAAAGAGAAGATAGATATAATATATGAAGAGTGAGAGGTGTGAGAAAAAACAATTTTTGTATTTCCTCTTTTTTCATATATTAAGTGATATTAGATTCCTATGAATAATTAGAAATTGCGTATATATAGGAAAAGTGAGTTTTACAAAATACTACACTGATAAAGGAATACATCGAGTATTAACATCGATAAGTATTTAGTCATAATAAGCGATTTTTTTGTCGTTTAAGTATTCTTTACTTTAATTTTTTAACCCTTAATTCGATAGTATCCAGTGTGACGAACAATTAATTTAAAATCTACTGAACAAAAGAGAAAAATACGTGATATTTTGATTATAGTGTGTTGGTAACATATATTTTTTTTGCTACAAATAAATCCGTCGAATGAAGGGTTAATAATTTTATTAATCCTTGAAAATCGGTTATTACAACTGAATAAGGAATTTTTAAAAGCGAATCTTAAATAAATCAATATTCAATAATAAAATAAACGACAAAAATCCATTTACGCATTCGCCATTAGGAATGTAAATACAAAATAATTAACAAACAAAATTTCACATTTGGCGTCAAAATTATTCAAAATGGCGGACTATTCCAATCATTTACTAGTCGTTTACTAGTTTTTTTTTATAACAAAAAGATAAAAAACACGTCAAACTTTAAAAGGATTTTACAAGCAGTCAATTAAAAAAAAACAATATTGACCTTAAGATCGGAATATTTTAAATATTGCAACATAATTTAATACTTTACACTCAAAATACTATTATTTCGTTTGATAACGTTAAATTTAATTAATAATAACGTCCGCTCTATAACTATGATATGTTCAACTTGCAGCGATACAAGGTCACCTTGAAACGTTGGAGTTGACAATATTGTCTATCTCTTTCTATCTTATGTATTTGTCGTAACGTATCTTTCTCGCCGCAATCAAGATGGGTTCGTCAACCTTCGGGCGGCTTTATTATTATAAATGCGAAAGTTTAGATGGTTGTTTGTTACTTTGCAGCCTAAATTGATGAACGGATCTGGAGATGTCAGGTTCCCGAAGGATAAATTTCGTCTTTCGTATGCATTTATTAAGTAATTAAAAAAACAAACCGAATGCGGCCCCTAGTATTATATAATATAAGAGTTAGGTACCCCTGCATTTTTAGTATCGCTTCTAGTTGAAAATAATATAGTATTAAGTAAACAAAAATAAAATATAGGCCGACAAAGTTTTTTCACCCGACATTAGCAATAAATAAGTCATGTGGAAAACTAAACAACTCCAAAATCATTGTTTCTGAAAAAAAAACGCGATTTAATGTTTTTTTTTTGAGCGTTTTATTTTTATAGCTTAGCTGTTGCTCGCGACTTCGTCCACGTGAAATTATAAAATAATAAAAAAAACTACTACTAAAATTTTACTTAATGATAACGTAGCTTTTTAATGGTGAAATATTTTTTTAAATCTACCCAGTTTTTGAGTTATTTCAATACATACGTGAAACAAATAAACAGAAATATTTACTGTCAAGAATTTTTATATGTTTTAGGTTCATTTTAGTTCTATTTAATTGATTAACACATTTTTTATTCAACTTTTTTAGTTTGACCATATTTTTCCACCATGAACCCAAAAATGATTATATTCAGAACAATTCTTTAATTGTTTATATAAAGATTTAGAGAGAGATTTTTAGGCAAAAAATCTTTATATAAAGAATCTTTATATAAAGATTTTTTGTCTAAAAATATATAAATATATAAACAAAAATTAAATCCAAAATTGAAGTTGTTTAGTTTTCCACAGACGATATGTCCTGTTATGTATCTTTGTATGATTGTGTGTATGTATGGATGTAAATTATGACGTCATCATGTCATTACTCTGCTGCGCCACGTTCGCGCCCTTCAGTAGATCGTTGATGTCTCTACGGAACGTCGACAAGTTCTGTGTGAACCTGGAATACACATTTTATTGTATAGATATCTACCAATTTGAACAATGAAATGTTGCCAAATCCATAAATGCAAGTTTGGATGTATGGATATTTTTACTAAAGGTCATACAAAACAGCTTAACGGATCTTGATGAAAATTTTCTAATTTTCGTGCAGTCCAAGTAAAAGCTAGTTTAAAAAAAAAAACATTATTTTATAAAAATATCATATAAAATTCTACAAAAAAACCTGTTGCTAACTTTGGTATTTTGGCGAATTTTAACAATAATTTAACTACTTTACGTTATTCAATATCACCACTGCCTAATAACGACGAAAATTACTCAAAAAAGTGTTCGCCATTTAAGCGAATTTCATAAATTAGTTCGCCATTTTGGCGAATCGTCAGTTTTAATATTTAACATACCTATCCCTATTCTTGGTGAGCAGGTTAGGCTCAATGCCGGCCATGAGGTTGGCGAACCAGTGCGCGAGCTGCGGCTGCTTGTCGCGCGGCTGGCGCGCGATCAGCTCCGCGCGCAGGCGGGAGAACTGCTCCTCGTTGAGCAGCACCAGCCCCAGCAGGGGACGGGACATCGACCACTGGTTGCAGCACTCCTCGAACATTATCACGTTCAACACCTGAACATTCACTATTATGTACTAACTAGCTTTCGCCCGCGATTCCGTCCACGGGAATTAAAAATAATAAAAAACGTAGCCTATGTTACTGTCACTGACAACGTAGTTTTTAATAGTGAAAGAATTTTAGAAATCGGCCCAGTAGTTTTTAATTTATTTCAATACATACAAAAACAAATCTTTCCTCTGGCTGATAGGGGCTAAGATAACTTAAAAGTGACGTCACTTTCAGATAGATTAGCAAAATCCGATACTTCCATCACATATTTTATACGTTGGATTGTTCTCTGACAATTTACAAGAATTGTGGGACAATTCGATTACGATATTCGAATTCGATTTCGATTACGATATTAATATCGTAAGGAGTCGTGTCGTCATTAAAAAATTATAATTCAAAAATATGTGACTGCCGACATTCTACATAACTAAAAAGCTAGACTTTATTAGTATAAATATAAATAAAAAAAATCTTATTTTAACAGTGGATTTTTTGTTAATTCCAACTAAGTTCTAGGCTTGTGCTAGGATATGGTTTACAATAGCCAAATGGATTCGAACCTTCGACCACAAGATTGGTAGTCCGTACCCCAAACCATTAGGCTATTGTCGCTAACACTAGCTATGTTCCTGTTGGTAATGTGTAATGCAGCAGTATACTGACGGTGGCGAGCAGCTGCTGCATGATCTCGGGCCTGCGCTGCAGCACCTCCACGAACATGTTGCTGGTCTCCGGCGGCGGCTGGCGCGGGTTGCCCACCTTGTTGCTCGCTGCAACCGCACTCACAGTCAATACTTAATGTATACCTTAGTGTACTCGGACAAGTGAAGTGACTTCAACATTTAAGACAATGTTGGCATTAATATATCTTTTTAACTAGCTTTTCCCATGCGACTTCATCCGCATAAAGTTATGAAAATTTTATTTTATTGTTTACATGTGTCAAATTATCAATTGCAAATGTCAAAATGACATCACCTAATGACAAACCATGGCAACCTTGCTTCCTTGATGTTGGCAGCAACTTATGGTCTCTTTCCCACATTAGGGTTATTATCCAAAATATTTACCCCCTAAGTTTAATGGCGTGAAAATATATAGCCTAAAGCGTGACGTAAGTGTAGGGCTTTTTATTAAAATAAGAATTATTCAAAAATATGCTGTAATTGCTGACATCTTAGGCAACAAATAAGTGTGTGTTTACGCTTTATTATAATAGTATAGAAGTATAGATATAGATTAGATAACTTGGTTTTATTTAGTTAACTCATTTTGTGTCATAAAAGTTAAACTAAACTAAACAAGCAAATTTGCTTTTTTCATAATTTCAATGTTCATATTTGGCTTGGTTAAGTTTGGTTAAGTTTAGACATGACATCGCCAGAGAATGGCGATGCTTTTGGTCTTGCCAGGGGAGGGGGCGAGTAGCAAAAAATATTTGTATTTTCTTAATGAAAAACAAGATAAGAGTTTTTAATTTAAGTGATTCTGTAGGACTTTTAATTACATGAATATTTTAAGTTTTTTCGATTGTTTAGAGATTACATTTTTTAACTATATATTTGATACTTAAAAAATCTATAAAACAACCTTTTAAAAGCCAAATGCACACACAAATGCGTCCAAGCCTAACTTTAGTCCCTTTCCCCCCTCCCTTTTTAAAAAATGATAGGATGAGAAGGGAATTTTTGGGTGTGGTGCCGGAGGCCCAACTTTAGTCCCTTTTCCTTCCCACCGTTTTTTCTCAAAATAAGATAAGAGATAAGATGGAAAGGGAACGTGGATTTGACATGATGAAAGGATGGCAACGCATCCGGTTTTACGAATGTCTATGGGCAGCGGTCGCTTCGCCATTTGGGCGGATTCCAGTGCCCGCTTGTTCTTTTGCCACCATATAAAGAAAATAATGCCACCATACAAAAAATATAAAGAAAATAATGCCACCATACAAAAAATATAAAGAAAATAATGCCACCATACAAAAAATATAAAGAAAATAATGCCACCATACAAAAAATATAAAGAAAATAATGCCACCATACAAAAAATATAAAGAAAATCGTTTTGGAGGAGACGCAAGGAAAGGGGAAATATGCTCTTTATGTGCATTTACATTTTTAGATTGTTTAGACGGGCACAAGTATACCCTTCTCCCCCCAGTAGTAGAGTCAGTAACGGGAGTTCCTGCTTTGCAGAGTAGTTAAATAGCCGCTAAGAGCTACCCTTAGTGTAGAAATATCTATAATACATATACACTGAAGGACGGGAAGATTTCCTACCGCATTTAAGACTAAGGGCTACCGTTTGATATTTAATCTATACTTACTACTATAATAAAGCGTAAACACACACTTCTTTGTTGCCTAAGATGTCAGCAATTACAGCATATTTTTGAATAATTCTTTTTTTTTAATAAAAAGCCCTACACTTACGTCACGCTTTAGGCTATATATTTTCACGCCATTAAACTTAGGGGGTAAATATTTTGGATAAAACCCTAATGTGGGAAAGAGACCACAAGTTGCTGCCAACATCAAGAAAGAAAGATGGCTAAGGTTTGTCATGTCATGTCATTTTGACATTTGCTATTGATAATTTGACAAATGTAAACAATAAATAAAGTTTTTATATTTCATGCGGATGAATACGCACGCGAACAGCTAGTTTTATAAGGAAAACACTCACTTTTCTGTACTAGTTGTTTAAATAGATATGTAACTATGTGATCCAATGTTGCGCAACATCCGGTGCAAACACTCGTATCTGAAACACAAAACATATACAATTAAAAGGTCTACAAATTAAAACATTACATTCAATTTCATCTACTTCAATTCGCCAAAACAGCGAAGGGATCATCCGTATTTTCAGATGCCTTGTCTACCTTTAAACGACAGAGTCACACAGATAGGACAATACTTTTTCCGATATATCCCCTCCCCCGTCAGTCTCCTACTCTTCTTATCCATAACATAAAAGAATGAGTCCTCCGTTACGCACAATCATCAGATAGTTACACTGAATACTTAAATTTCTTTACATAAGCTAATGTCCCCTCCCCTTCCAGTGCGTTTCTTGCCAGGAAAGAATAGGACGGGAAGACAGACGGAGGAAAAGCATAAAAACAGTGAGTATTATCTTTACACTGTCCCCTCCTCTGTCCACCACTTCGCCATTTTAGCGAATTAAAATACAAAAATCTTATACATGTATACGTTCAGATACGTCATTATAACCGGTATATACAGACCTAACGCCGTCAATCCCTCAGATATAGAGGACAGTATGTAGAGCGTAGCCTCCGGTTGCAGCGACGAGAGGAACGGCATGTGGTCCTGGGCGAGCCTCTCCAGCAGCACGTAGTACGTCTGCGACAGCTTCGGATAGTCCTGCAATTTTAAAAAGTAATAATACACTTGTCGATGGAGAGGTTTTTAGTAAAAAAATGACAAATACATATATTTCGTAGATTATAGAACAAATGCAGAATTTTAGATAGACGAATGTTTTTACAATTTCTGTAATAAATAACCCAAATAGAGCATGTTTACGTTATATAGTTCTTTTCGATATTACATAGACACTGTAGTTTTATCAACTGTATAGTTTATGAGATTACTATTAAAAAAGGTAAGATTTGTATTTTTGTATGTATTTTATTCGCGTAAACAGTACGTGGCAGATTTTAAAATTTCTCTCACCATTAAAAAGCTACGTTATCAGTAACATACGCTATGTGTTTTATATTTTATTAATTTCACGGGAAGAAAGTCGCGAGCGACAGCTACTAATAAATAAAGTTAGATTTCCACTGACCAACAAATCGCTCTGGGGTATATGAAGCAGCAGTTTCACGAACATGTTCAATGCGTTGTCTAGCGCCTCGTCGCCGTATAACCTGAAAGATAATTAACAAAAATGTATCACTAACAAGAAATTATTAAACTTTGCTAGAGGCAGAGGAATGACATAATTTGCACACATGATACCCCACTATTGAAAACTAATTCCGCGTACACTCTGATCACTGTGCTGAAGGATTAATTAGTCTTTCCCCTTTGCGTTGGAAAGGGAGGGGACACATAAAAGGGGACATTTCCCCTTCCTATGCGTCTCCACCGTCAAATCCACTTTTCCTTTCCATCCTTTCCTCTTAAGAAAACGGTGAAAAGGGAAAGGGATTAAAATTCGGCCTCCGGCACCACACTCATCAGACTGCACGCGGAATTGCTTCCACTTCACGCCTGTCTATGTGGTCGTGGTATTGCTGGGGGCGAGCCGGCCCATTCGTGCGAAGATGTTAAAGCGGGCTCTACCACTGTTAAATCTTACCTGAATACACCAAAATTGGCATAATTCCCGCAGAGTGCAGCTTTCAGTATACAAAAACATACTGATATTCCCTTCAGCTTCATCGCGTACATATCCTTCTTGCTCACTTCTATTGTCACTATTCTGCTGCCTGGAAATAAAAAAGACCATTTTGATAAGAAAATGACACCTATAACACCCAGGGGAAGGATACAAATAGAATGACGCTTAATTCGTAAAAATCGGTTCAGTTATTTAGGATATAAACTATTACAAATTAATTTAAATAAACCCATGTGCATATTTTTTTTTTTTTTTTTTATTTCAAAATTATCCAAACATTAGATTATAATTTCAATAAATTTAAAAACTTTAAATGCTTGTTTTGTAAAAATGTACATTCTGAATAGTGCCTTTTTTCTATTTAACTGACGGTATCCATATACAATTTTTGACAGATGTAGAATATAGCTACATAGCTTTATACCACGCGCAGTCGCGTGCGACAGCTAGTTTATCTTTTTTTTTATATAATATAAGGCAGCAAACGAGCAAGTGGCCACCTGAATCCACCGAAATGGAAAGCGACCGCTGCCCACAAACATCCGCAATTGTAGATGCGTTGCCTACCCTTCATTAACGGAGGAGGAGACGCACATAAAGAGGACATTTCCCCTTCCTATGCGTCTCCACCGTCAAATCCACTTTTCCTTTCCATCCTTTCCTCTTAAGAAAACGGTTAAAAGGGAAAGGGATTAAAATTCGGCCTCCGGCACCACACTCATCAGACTGCACGCGGAATTGCTTCCACTTCACGCCTGTCTATGTGGTCGTGGTATTGCTGGGGGCGAGCCGGCCCATTCGTGCGAAGATGTTAAAGCGGGCTCTACCACTGGAAAATCTTACCTGAATACACCAAAATTGGCATAATTCCCGCAGAGTGCAGCTTTCAGTATACAAAAACATACTGATATTCCCTTCAGCTTCATCGCGTACATATCCTTCTTGCTCACTTCTATTGTCACTATTCTGCTGCCTGGAAATAAAAAAGACCATTTTGATAAGAAAATGACACCTATAACACCCAGGGGAAGGATACAAATAGAATGACGCTTAATTCGTCAAAATCGGTTCAGTTATTTAGGATATAAACTATTACAAATTAATTTAAATAAACCCATGTGCATATTTTTTTTTTATATAATATAAGGCAGCAAACGAGCAAGCGGCCACCTGAATCCACTGAAATGGAAAGCGACCGCTGCCATAAACATCCGCAATTGCAGATGCGTTGCCTACCCTTCATTAACGGAGGAGGAGACGCACATAAAGAGGACATTTCCCCTTCCTATGCGTCTCCACCGTCAAATCCACTTTTCCTTTCCATCCTTTCCTCTTAAGAAAACGGTGAAAAGGGAAAGGGATTAAAATTCGGCCTCCGGCACCACACTCATCAGACTGCACGCGGAATTGCTTCCACTTCACGCCTGTCTATGTGGTCGTGGTATTGCTGGGGGCGAGCCGACCCTACAGTGCGAAGATGTTAAAGCGGGCTCTACCACTGGAAAATCTTACCTGAATACACCAAAATTGGCATAATTCCCGCAGAGTGCAGCTTTCAGTATACAAAAACATACTGATATTCCCTTCAGCTTCATCGCGTACATATCCTTCTTGCTCACTTCTATTGTCACTATTCTGCTGCCTGGAAATAAAAAAGACCATTTTGATAAGAAAATGACACCTATAACACCCAGGGGAAGGATACAAATAGAATGACGCTTAATTCGTCAAAATCAGTTATTTAGGATATAAACTATTACAAATTAATTTAAATAAACCCATGTGCATATTTTTTTTATAAAACTACTAACTAGTGATTGCTCGCGACTTTGCGTGAAATTAAAATAACAAAATACATAGTCTATGTTAATCAATGACATTGTAGCTGTTTAATAGTGAAAGAATAAAAATCATCATTTTTAAAGTAGTTTTTGAGTTATTTCAATATATACAAAAATACAAATCTTTCCGCTTTATAATATTAGTATAGACGAGCTGTCGCCCGCAAACTTTGTTAGCGCATATCGGACCGATACATCATTTTGACAGCGCGGAATTAAAAAAGGTAGCCTATAGGCTATACGCTTATATGTCTATGTCAGCTACCCTCCAGTGAAAATCCGGTCGAAATCGGCCCAGCTATCGGAGATTACCCGGAATAAACGCGGCTTGCGGACAGACAGACAGACAAAAAATGTTTAACTGCGATTTTCGTTATCAGCAACGCAAATACATCTTCCAGAAATCTGAAATTTTTCTTTTGATATTACAAACAGAGACCAATTTTATTATATGTATAGATATAGATATAGAGTACAGATATATTGGTACTAACATCCAGTCAAACAGCATCATATACGTAGTCTTCGTATTAAAGGCGAAGGCAAGTCCTCGCAGGTCTCGCGCTAGACCTATCAGCGTCTTCTTGGCATCCTCTGACACGAACAGAGGACTCTCAGGAGGTCCCAGCAGACCGATTATACTCTCGAAAGCGGCTGGAAAATACATTAGAATTAGTTAAAAAGTAGTTTAATTAATTAAAAAAGGGATAAAAACATAGACAATGTTACTTAGAGACTTTTTGAAATCGCCCCAGTAGTTTTTGAGTTCTTTCAATATATACAAATTTACAAATCTTTCCTCTTTATTATAGTATAGACTATTGATATTATTTCAAAATAGCTTTCGCCCGCGACTTCGTCCACGTGGCATTATGTGTTCTTCCAGACTATCCTCTACATCTATGCCAAATTTCATCGAGATCGGTTCAGCCGTTTAGGCTACAAACTCTAACAAACATCCATCCATCCATCTAAACTTTCGCATTTATAATATTTACAGTATAAATAGATAGATCGATGAAAAAATCTGATGCATTTTCATATATAGTGGAATAGTCTCCGAAGGTCCAACTCCTGAGATGCCCAGGAACGGGAAGTGTTCCGCCTTAAATATACAAACAACAAGTAAATAAAACAATAATAGGTTTTGTTATTTTAGTTTTAGTAGGGATTGCTTAGGGAAACTTTAGTGTTTACTTACGAGATGAACGAAAACTAAAGGGCTGTAGCTTGAGGAATTATTTCAACTTTTTCAGCTGAATTTAAAAAAGCGCCATCTAGTTCCAAACACCGAAAACAATCCAACTAATATAAATGAAAAAATTTAAATGTATAGATATTTGTTTGTAGACTAAACTGCTGAACGGATCTCGATGAAATTCATAGATACAGAAGATGGTCTGGAAAAACATAGACTAACCTTTATTTTTTTAATTCCACGTACGGAGTCACGGTCAAAAGCTAATCAGTAAATAAAAGTTTTGACTAGCAATTTCGTTTTTTAAAACACAATCGCTAATTGGTGTTTATCACGAAAAATCTACACTAAAGGACTAACAACTATACGTCCATTGAAAAAAACCTAACAGCGCCATCTAGATTCAAACTCCGACTTTATCATTATACTCACAGTATGATGTGTCAGCATAAACTGGACTTCCTCCAGCGTCACCAGCTTCCTCACACACGCGTAGCCTCCGCTCAGGTCACTCAGAAGACCTAAGGTCTTGGAGATGATCGGCTCAGACCCGCCCCAGTATTTTAGATTCGTTATTCTGTTGACAAAACGTTATTTACTAGCATTTTTCTTACAAGCACCCTATTTTTAGTAATATAAGGTGGTAAAGGGATTAACATTTGACAATTCAACATTTAATACGACGGAGATTTTTGAAGGAAAAATATTAGATGATACCAAATATTGTTCTCTAAATTAGTTCAGTAGATTTTTTTTTATTAGCTGTTGCATATATTTATACAAATGTAGTATATGATATCTCGGTAAAAATTCGTGCTAGGCCTCTTGATTTCGCTAAAAAAGCGAAGAGATCATTGGACGTCTAACAGAAAGAAGATAGTAACTCGTCAAAATTAATCTGCCTTCGTTTTACAAAATAGGGGTAAGATTAGGAAGACATTAAGATATCTATATCTATACTAATATTATATAGAGAAAAGATTTGTATTTTTATATGAATTGAAATAACATTAAAAAGCTATGCCATCACTAAGTAACATTTTTCCATTTTTTTTAATTTGACGCGAGCAAAGTCGCGAGCAACAGCTAGTAACTCACATCTTCCTCATGAGCACACTGAGGAGCTGGCTCTCATCAGCCAGGCCCAGCACCTCGCTCAGTCTGCGGTACACCTTGCTGCTCTTCTGCACCTGCTCGCCCACGTAGATCTTGCGGAACTGCTCGAAGAACGACATCATCGCCAGCTCCAGCTTCTCGCATCCGCCCTGCTGAAAGTGGAAAGAATACATTGTAAGAATAAAAGACATTCAATAAAAAAATATACTTTATTCTGTGTGACTAACTAACCCAGTGGTTGAGTAAAATAAGGTGTAAAAGGTTAGCATGGTATGGGCATGATACGAGGGATGAATCGCATGTAACAAGGACGTTAGTTATGAGTGTGTACACCGGTAGAGGTAGACATAGAAAGAGATGGATTGTGTGAAAGGTGACATGATCAAGAAGGGAGTGACTGAGATGACGGATGATAGAGTTATTTGGAGGACGAAAACCTGTTGCTCCGACCCTACGGGAGTAGGATAAGGCAGGGGAGATGATGATGATTTTGTGTGAACTCTGGCTATTTGACTGGCTATATTTGATTTCTCGCTCGCGCAATAGATGTCGCTAATCTCTATTAAACCCATACACCAACCTTGTCTATAGTGTGTCTAAATAAGATAGATTAGTTTGATAAATGATGTATATGAAGTATCGAATTCAATTTGTATGAAGGCAAATGCCGTACTTAATAGACAGGTATCGTAGTGACGAAACAAACACGCAGCGAACAACTATGAACTATGATGATATTAGGTTTAAATAAAATTTATCGAACTTAAATAAAATTATTATTTTCTTACTCACTAATTTAGAGGACAATTCTAGTATTAATTATGGTGTAGAGAATTTAGCGATGGCAATACGACTGTAGTAGTAATAAATATTTATTCACTCTCATTATTTGTAATGGTTCTGCAGGTCATTATTAATTTGACTAACAGTGTTTTTTTTTGTTAATTCATAACTTATAACTATGAATCTATCGATTCCAACTTCCATAAGAATAAAAATCGAAAATTGAAAAGATTCATGCTTGATTTTACACAACCCATCCCTACTAATTTGTCATGAATTGTCAAACTAATTAATTTATTTAGACACACTATAGAAGAGGTGAATTCGCGTGATTGTCTTTCTTAAGATAATCATTTAAAACATATAATTCACTTCTCGTAAAGCGCGATAGATGTCGCTAATCTCTATTAACCTTTAAATGCATGATTTTTTTTATTTAATTATGAAATAAATATTTCAGTATATGTTTTGAGTCACAGATTAAGAGAAAAATAATTAAAAAATCTTGGTTTCAATAAAAACTATACTTATGTTTGTAGACTTTTGGCAACAATATGCATTTAAGGTTTAAACCTATAGATGACAAATTTTGTCTAAAAGGGGCTAAATAGTGGTTATTCTCCCACACGTATATTGCACGAGCTTCATCGATCTATTTCCTTCGATACACACGAGAGCTGATTTATACGTGTATTTTTAATTCACACGAACACACGCAGCGAATGTTCCCATTCTGAACAAGATCTCTATGTCGCAATCAGAAGAAATTAATTTGAATTTAAGTCATAATTAGAACACGAGCGCCGCCAAGCGACTTTCGAACTTAGATCATTCTGAAAATAGGGATCGTGGCGAGAACATTGTTTGAACGATAGGAGCTTGGTAGATCGATGATATCCAGACTGTAGTATTGTGAATGTATTCCTTGAATCCGACTTTACCCATGACCACATGTGATCTCGAGTGTGTGATTTAACAGTGGTAGAGCCCGCTTTAACATCTTCGCACTGTAGGGCCGGCTCGCCCCCAGCAATACCACGACCACACAGAAAACAGGCGTCAAGTGGAAGCAATTCCGCGTACAGTCTGATGAGTGTGGTGCCGAAGGCCCAATTTTTAGTCCATTTCCCGTCCCACCCTTTTCTTATAAGAGAAGGATTGGATTGGAAAGTGGATTTGACGGTGGAGGAGATGCATAGGAAGGGGAAGTCTCCTCCCCCATCGATTTAGGGTAGGCAACGCATTTGCAATTGCGGATGTCTATGGGCAGCGGTAGCTTCGCCATTTTGGCGGATTTAGGTGGCCGCTTGCTCGTTTGCCACCTTTTTGTATATAAAAAAAGAGTACTAGTAATTCTGATATCGTGCTAGCTCAAGCCGATATATATAAAATCGATATCTTGACATTTTTAATATTCTGGTGTATTATTCGTTATTTTGATTATATCATAGCTGTCGCCTGCAACCTTCGTTAGCGCAAATTTGTATCACCCGTTCCGCCTTTTAGACATCACGGAATTTAAAAAGTAGCCTATAATATGCCTATCTATGTCAGCTACCCTTCTGTGAAAGTTCGGTCGAAATCGGCTTAGCCGGAGATTACCCGGAACAAACGCGGCTTGCGGACAGACAGACACACACACAAACAAACAAAAATTGTTAAATGCGATTTTCGTTATCACCAACGCAATTACATCACTTTCCCGAAATCTGGAATTGTTCCTTTGATATAACAGACACTACAATTTTATTATATGTATAGATATAGATGTAATAATTGAAGTGATACCCTGGCGAGCCTGGAGTCGGTGAGGTCCATCAGCTGCAGCACTCTGCAGACCAGCTCTCCATCCATAGCGTCGTTCTCATCGCAGGTGGTGACCGACGCTCGGCCGCCAATCGCCGCGCCGATTATATACACCAACCAGGTCAGTTGACCTAAAAAAAATATATAAATGCGTATTACTATGTGCTCTTCCAGACTATCCTCTACATCTATACCAAATTTAATTGAAATCCGTTCAGCTGTTTAGGCTACAAACATCCATCCATCCATCTAAACTTTCACATTTATAATATTAGTATGAAGTATGTTTATAGGGAGGAAAGATTTGGATTTTTGTATGAAATAACACAAAAACTACTAGACAGATCTGAAAACTTCTTTCACCATTAAAAAGCTACGTTATCGTCGAGTAAAATTTTTAAATTCAACATAGACGAAGTCGCCATTAACAGCAACTATTTTATATTGATGTGGTTTTGAGGCTAACAATAGATAGCGTTAGTGATCATGTGAATAATGTTTCAAATGTATGAACTATGCCTCCTTTATCTATACACTAGCTTTTGCCTGCGACTCCGTATGCGCGGAATTAAAATAAAACAAATCCAAATAGCCTATGTTTTCTATCAGACTATCCTTTATATCTATGCCAAATTTCATAGTAATCCGATCAGCTGTTTAGGTTACAAACATCCATCCATCCATCTAAACTTTCGCATTTATATTAGTACTAGCTGTTCGCGTGCGGATTCATCCGCTTGAAATTATAAAAACTTTATATTATTGTTTACATTTGTCAAATTATCAATAGCAAATGTCAAAATGACATGACATGACACACCTTAGCAATCTTTCTTTCTTGATGTGGCAGCAACTTATGGTCTCTTTCCCACATTATATATAGCCTACAGCGTGACGTAAGTGTAGGGCTTCTTATTAAAAAAAGAGTTATTCAAAAATATACTGTAATTGCTGACATCTTAGGCAACAAAGAAGTGTGTGTTTACGCTTTATTATAATAGTATAGAAGTATAGATGATAATCAGTAAGTGACCTTGCAGCACCAGCAGCTGCTGCGGGCGCTGCTCCACGCTGTACTCGGCAGCTGCGCGGTCGAAGTGCGCCACCAGCAGCTGACAGGTCTTGCCGTACTCGCAGCGCCCGATCACCGACAGCTGCTCCAGCTGCTGCTGCACAGTGCCCGCGTCCTCCAGCGGGTCCTCCACGCCCTCGCTGCACATTACAAATAGACGAGTTAGAAAGAGACAGATAGTAGTTCCTCAACTCCATGCCCTCTCTGCACACAATACACGAGATAGAAAGAGACAGATAGTAGTTCCTCAACTCCACGCCCTCGCTGCACATTACAAATAGACGAGTTAGAAAGAGACAGATAGTATTGTCAACTCCGTCGTTAAAGTGATTTGATTGTTGGACGTATAATTTTAGGGCCTGTCCCACAATTCTTGTAAATTATCTGATAATCCAAGGTATAAAAGATGTGATGGATATATCGAATTTAGTTACCTTATCTGACAGTGACGTCATTTTTAAGATATCTGAGCCTCTATCAGTCAGTAGTGGGACAGGCCCTTAATGTTTATGTTCTCATACATTCGCATTTTTTTTAATATATCTGAGCCTCTATCAGTCAGTAGTGGGACAGGCCCTTAATGTTTATGTTCTCATACATTCGCATTTTTTTAATATATATTTTTTATTATTTTAGAGGCCGATCCAATGGGCTGATAGTCTGATGATGGTGATGATGATGGTACCTGACTATAACAGCGACAGAGTCTAATCTGGAGTTGATGTATGCCGCAGTGACCCCCGGCGCGTACGTCTCCAGCCGATGAGGTTCAGTCGCCTTCACGTATGGCACCGATGCCACCATCCGCTGCCACAATGACAGCAAATAGTGCACCGAGTTGGGAGCAAACTGCCACACCTGGAATTCACGGTATACATTTTAAGGACACAAACTAAGGCACTGTTTAGTTAAACATAGTTTAGTATTAACAGTGGTAGAGGTCAGAGGTCAGGAGCGTCGGTGGCTCAGTGGTTTAAGCACTTGACTTGTAATCTATAGGTCTTGGGTTCGAATCCCGCCGTACCAATGTGATTTTCGATTTTTCGAATTTTCATATGTACATAATTTACCCGACGTTCTTACGGTGAAGGAAAACATCGTGATGCCTGCACATATCAGCGAAGAAATTCAAAGATATGTGTGAAGTCAACCAACCCGCAGTGCAGCGTGGTTGACGGTTTTCTTACAATAACTACTTTTTTGTTTACAAAATTAATTAAAAACCGCACGCTCTTTGCGGCGTTCTTTTATTGGTTTCAGTATTAATCCTTAGCCAAATAAACGTTTGTTATCAGGAGTATTTAATGTAGAATAAAATCGTCCTTTACAGTATTTAAATTGGACTAATAGTTTAGAAGATATCACGAACACAAACAATAAGGGTAACCGAAAAATCAGCGCATAAGCTACCGGGCTTAGAAATTTGGAATCTTGCATCGGTAATTTCTGTAATTACGTAGATTACTACTAAGTTAATACTTTTGGTAATAGGTTGAAAAAAGGGGCGAACGCAAATTTTGCACTTTCAAATTTCACGCGGACGAAGTCGCGGGCAACAGCTAGTATAGATATAGAATTGAAATTGAAAAAAATCGAATCTTATCCCCTCCCTTAGTGCGGGTCTCTGAGTGGTACCTGCAGACTGTGCACCGTGAACTTGGCGAGCAGCTGGATGAGGCGCGGGTAGTTGTCCACCATCACCAGCTCGCCCAGCTGGTAGTTGGACTTCAGCCGCGCCAGCAGCCGGCAGAACTCGTGGTAGTTGCCCGGCTCCGACAGCCCCTGCAAGTACACAACACACTTTAATCATATATAATATAATATAATATAATATAATATAATATAATATAATATAATATAATATATATAATATAATATAATATAATATAATATCTATTATAATAAAGCGTAAACACACACTTCTTTGTTGCCTAAGATGTCAGCAATTACAGCATATTTTTGAATAATTCTTTTGTAATAAAAAGCCCTACACTTACGACACGCTTTAGGCTATATATTTTCACGCCATTAAACTTAGGTGGTAAATATTTTGGATAAAAACCCTAATGTGGGAATGAGACCATAAGTTGCTGCCAACATCAAGAAAGAAAGATTGCTAAGGTTTGTCATGTCATGTCATTTTGACATTTCCTATTGATGATTTGACAAATGTAAACAATAAAATAAAGTTTTTATAATTTCACGCGGATGAATCCGCACGCGAACAGCTAGTCAACATATAAATATTATAAATGCGAAAGTTACGATGGATGGATGTTTGTTAGCGTTTGTAGCGTAAACAGCTGAACGGATCTCCATGAAATTTGGCACAGGTTTAGAGCATAGTCTGGAAGAACACATAGGCTACTTTTTCCCGGGAATAGTTACGGTTCCCGTGGGATTCATTAATTTAGTTTTTTTAATGTTTACTCGATCATTCTGCAACGGTTCAACATATCTTATTGAAATTTGGCACAGATATAAAGCAAAGTCTGGAGTGCACATGGGATGAGGTTCATCCCCGAGAAATGTCTGGTTCCCGAGGGATACGTAGCTTTTTGTTATTTATATAGTTCGTATGTTTTCTAATACCACGCGAAGTCGCGGGCAACAGCTTGTTTAAATATAAAACCACATACCTGGGTATTATCCAAAATCCTCAGTACTCCAGCTGCTAATCTATTGAGGAACTTTGACCGTTCATTATTGCTGAAGAGACTTCTCCGCACCGAAGCCAGTTGCACAAGACAGGCCAGCGCCAGCCCCGCCAGTGCGCCGGCCAGGGAGTGATACAGCTCGAAGAAGAGACCCAGGGTAGACGGCTCTAGGAACGTCGGCCGCCATGATGTAGGGATCTGTACAAAAATATATCTCGATTAGCTTTCGCCCGCGACTTTACCCGCGTGTAATTAAAAAAGAACAAAAGTGGACCTATGTGTTCTTCTGAACTATCCTCTACATCTATACTGTATACTATTATAATAAAGCGTAAACACACACTTCTTTGTTGCCTAAGATGTCAGCAATTACAGCATATTTTTGAATAAATCTTTTTTTAATAAAAAGCCCTACACTTACGTCACGCTTTAGGCTATATATTTTCACGCCATTAAACTTAGGTGGTAAATATTTTGGATAAAAACCCTAATGTAGGAAAGAGACCATAAGTTGCTGCCAACATCAAGAAAGAAAGATTGCTAAGGTTTGTCATGTCATGTCATTTTGACATTTCCTATTGATAATTTGACAAATGTGAACAATAAAATAAAGTTTATATAATTTCACTCGGATGAATCCGCACGCGAACAGCTAGTCAACATATAAATATTATAAATGCGAAAGTTACGATGGATGGATGTTTGTTAGCGTTTGTAGACAAAACGGCTGATCGGATCTCCATGAAATTTGGCACAGATTTAGAGCATAGTCTGGAAGAACACATAGGCTACTTTTTCCCGGGAATAGTTACGGTTCCCGTGGGATTCATTAATTTAGTTTTGTAATGTTTACTCGATCATTCTGCAACGGTTCAACATATCTTATTGAAATTTGGCACAGATATAAAACAAAGTCTGGAGTACACATGGGATAAGGTTCATCCCCGAGAAATGTCCGGTTCCCGAGGGATACGTAGCTTTTTGTTATTTATATAGTTCGTATGTTTTCTAATACCACGCGAAGTCGCGGGCAACAGCTCGTTTAAATATAAAACCACATACCTGGGTATTATCCAATATCCTCAGTACTCCAGCTGCTAATCTATTGAGGAACTTTGACCGTTCATTATTGCTGAAGAGACTTCTCCGCACCGAAGCCAGTTGCACAAGACAGGCCAGCGCCAGCCCCGCCAGTGCGCCGGCCAGGGAGTGATACAGCTCGAAGAAGAGACCCAGGGTAGACGGCTCTAGGAACGTCGGCCGCCATGATGTAGGGATCTGGACAAATATATCTTGATTAGCTTTCGCCCGCGACTTTACCCGCGGTTAATTGAAAAAGAACAAAAGTGGACCTATGTGTTCTTCTTAACTATCCTCTACATCTATACTCTATACTATTATAATAAAGCGTAAACACACACTTCTTTGTTGCCTAAGATGTCAGCAATTACAGCATATTTTTGAATAATTCTTTCTTTAATAAAAAGCCCTACACTTACGTCACGCTTTAGGCTATATATTTTCACGCCATTGAACTTAGCGGGAAATATTTTGGATAAAAACCCTAATGTGTGAAAGAGACCATAAGTTGCTGCCAACATCAAGAAAGAAAGATTGCTAAGGTTTGTCATGTCATGTCATTTTGACATTTGCTATTGATAATTTGACAAATGTAAACAATAAAATAAAATTTTCATAATTTCATGCGGATGAAGCCGCACAGGAACAGCTAGTCTATCATAAATTTCATCAAGATTCGGTCAAAACTTTAGGCTACAAACACAACAAACATCTATCAATGTAAAATTATACATTGATAATATTAATAAAACTAGCTGTTGCTCGTGACTTCGTCTGGATGGAGTTAAAAAATATAGCCTATGTTACTCGGTGATAACATAGCTTTTTAATTGTGAAAGAATTTTTGAAATCGGCCCAATAATTTTACACTTATTTCATTACATAGAAAAATACAAAAATCCAAATCTTTCCTCTTTATAATATTAGCATAGAAAAGTAAGATTAAGAACATAAATCACAAGAGGAAGCAATCCCTTATATCCTCTGAAAAATGTATCAGGAAAGCAATTTCGAATATCTTTTGAAAACAGTATCGTAATCCTAATTTCGTCCCCTTCCCTTCTCTTATTACATAAAAATAGGAAGAGAAAAGTGTATTTGACGGAGACACATAGTAAGAAGAAATTTCCCCTTATATCACCTCCTGTCTATTAAACTAAAAAAAAAATATCTACCAGAGGTTATCGCTTAAATTAAAATTTTAAATTTAACGTTTTGTTTCAATAAAAACTAGATAAAAGCGTATTCTGTCTACTGTTGTTACTGTTGTTGTTATTTTTCTTTGTATGTCGTGTTAACCTATAATTAGGACAAATGATCTGCATGTTACTTAGTGTATTGTGTTAAATATGTATGTGTCATAATTTCGTCCTGTTGGTTTATCTCAATCTTACTAATATTATAAATGAGAAAGTTTAGATGGATGTTTGTTAGAGTTTGTAGCCTAAACGGCTGAACAGATCTCGATGAAATTTGGTATAGATGTAGAGGATAGTTTGGAAGAACACATAGGCTACTCACTTTTGTTTTTTTTTTTTTTTTTTTTTTTTTTTTTTTTTTTTTTTTTTTTTTTTTTTTTTTTTTTTTTTTTTTTTTTTTTTTTTTTTTTTTTTTTTTTTTTTTTTTTTTTTTTTTTTTTTTTTTTTTTTTTTTTTTTTTTTTTTTTTTTTTTTTTTTTTTTTTTTTTTTTTTTTTTTTTTTTTTTTTTTTTTTTTTTTTTTTTTTTTTTTTTTTTTTTTTTTTTTTTTTTTTTTTTTTTTTTTTTTTTTTTTTTTTTTTTTTTTTTTTTTTTTTTTTTTTTAATTCCACGCGGACGGAGTCGCGGGCGAAAGCTAGTAAATAAAGGCAACACATCTACAATCATCCATATCTATGCATCACTTAGTTCTACAAATTCAAGTTGCCACATTAAAAAACAAAAAACCCTAACCTGCACAGTACAGAGGTCATCAGCGGAGTCGTCGCTGGTGGTGCCGATGAAGTCGAAGGTGAGGCAGGCGTGCGCCAGCCGCAGCAGCGCCGCCAGCAGCAGCTGCTGCGTGTCGCCCAGCAGCGGCGCGCCCAGCAGCGTGCACGACACGCGGAAGATCTCGAACAGCTGGTTGTCTCTGTATACAACTGCACTGTTGTACTCCACAGTACACTGTTGTACTCCACAGTACACTATTATACTCCGACAGTACACTATTGTACTCCGACAGTACACTATTATACTCCGACAGTACACTATTGTACTCCGACAGTACACTGTTATACTCCGACAGTACACTATTATACTCGGACAGTACACTATTATACTCGGACAGTACACTATTATACTCCGACAGTACACTATTATACTCCGACAGTACACTATTATACTTCGACAGTACCTATTGTACTCCGACAGTTACACTATTGTACTTCCGACAGTACACCATTGTACTCCGACAGTACACTATTATACTCCGACAGTACACTATTGTACTCCGACAGTACACTATTATACTCCGACAGTACACTATTATACTCCGACAGTACACTATTGTACTCCGACAGTACACTATTATACTCCGACAGTACCTATTGTACTCAGACAGTACACTATTGTACTCCGACCAGTACACTATTGTAACTCCGACAGTACACTGTTATACTCCGACAGTACACTATTATACTCCGACAGTACACTATTATACTCCGACAGTACACTGTTATACTCCGACAGTACACTATTGTACTTCCGACAGTACACTATTGTACTCCGACCAGTACACTATTGTACTCCGACAGTACACTGTTGTACTCCACAGTACACTGTTGTACTCCGACAGTACACTATTATACTCCGACAGTACACTATTATACTCCGACAGTACACTATTATACTCGACAGTACACTATTATACTCCGACAGTACACTATTGTACTCCGACAGTACACTATTGTACTCCGACGTACACTATTGTACTCCGACATTACACTATTGTACTTCGACAGTACACTATTATACTCCGACAGTACACTATTATACTCCGACAGTACACTATTATACTCGGACAGTACACTATTATACTCCGACAGTATACTATCATATTATATTATACTCCGACAGGCATGACGGCCTTATCCTCCGACACTAATGGCCCTTTACTGCGGCGCGACACGCGGAAGATCTCGCTTTCTTACTGCTATTGGCTCATAGTTTTTGTCCCTTTCCCGCATGACGGTTTTCCCAAATTACTGATTCCCTAAGTTTAATAGTTTTAAAATATATAGCCTAAAGCGTGTCGTAAGTGTAGGGCTTTTTATTAAAAAATGATTATTCAAAAATATTCCGTGATTTTCCTCTTTATCATATTAGTATACTAGCTGTAGCTCGCGACTTCGTCCGCGTGAAATTAAAAAATATAGCCTATGTTACTCACAGATAAATTATCTTTCTAACGGTGAAAGAATTTTTATAATCGGCCTAATAGTTATTGAGTTATTACAATACATACAAAAATACAAATCTTTCCTCTTTATTATATTAGTATAGATTACAAATTACCAACCTGAACGAGGATGCGATCTTCCTATGCTTGGTGAGGGAGCGGCTGCCATCATCAGTCACCTGGTTCATCTCCGACACCAGCTGGCACAGCAGCTGCACGCCGATGGTGCACATCTCCGCTGGACCCTGGAAAACACCAGTCCAGCGGTACAGTACAGCACTGGAAGTACTCAAACTTGATTACAGTTGGACATTACCACAGGCAAGGCATGAGTCGTATGAATTCACTGCAGTTACACATTATTCCAGTTAGATGACAGTCCAGTGATAATCGCTACTGTCCTACTGTACTGGCCAAGTGTGAATCATGCACACTTTGATCACAAGGATCATTAGACTAGACATTGTATAGTGGATAGCTTAAGGTGTAATGCTAAATATGGAAAGGGAACAAATATCTGCAAGGGAAGGGACATATAGAGGAAATCTGTCCCCTACCCTGTCCTGTGTCAACATTAGCTGCTGACTTTACTACCACCAAATGAAATAAATCTTAAACACTACGCTTTCAATCAATCAGATGTCAATATATTAATTGAATTTGCAGTTTTATTCTGCCTTATTTAAGGCTGTTACATATTTAAATGTTTTTCACTATTCAGCTTTTAGAATTATAGGCTTCGCTAACTTGGCTACATCTAGGCAGTCTATTAGCCAGGGCTGGTTTAGCATCACCGGCGCCCTGGGCGCGCCCCAACTGCTATAATCCTTATAAAAAGGCGCCCTTTGCGAGTGACGCCCTGGGCGGACGCCCCCCCTCGCCCTATTCTAACGCCGGTATTAATATGGTCCTATTTCCATTCTTATAACAAGTTTTATAGCTATTTTACATATTTTGATGCCCTAAGGAGGGGGGGGGGTACTAGAGTGACTCTAGTGGGGGGGGGGGGTACTAAGAAAGAGACTTTTGGAGCGGGTGTTCTAGGAGTGGCAGCTCTAAGAGAGGGGACTCTAAAAGAGGGGACACTAGGTGAAGGGGCTGTAAGAGTGGGGGCTCTAGGAGAGGGGGCACTAAAGGGCACTACGGGGCTCTAGGAATATGAAAGTATACCTGCAGAAAGCTGGAGACATCGTGCATGACGTTCCTGAAGACGTACTCCTCTTTGACCATGTCGAACCAGCCCAGCTTCGTGATGCGAGCGAACAGGGACACCAGCGACTGGAATGTTAAGGAGTTTATACAAGGTGTTCTAAAATTCAATGAAAATCTGATACCGATGTATGTTCAACTTAATAATAGGAAAATATTAAAATTCAACTATTTCTTTCAGAATTAACTTTTTTTAACAAGGCTTTGGAGTAAATAATAAAAAATAAGTACATAATAATTCTATTAATGTCGTTAATTAATAGCATAAAAATATATAGCCTAAAGTCGTAAGTGTAGATGGATGTTAGAGTTTGTAGCTTAAACTGCTAAACGGATCTCTAATATTCTTGAATAGATGTAGAAGATAGTCGGGATTACAAATAGGCTATTTTTTTGTTATACTCCGCGAACGTAGTCGCGAGAGAAAGCTAGTCTATATTTCTATATATTATATATATATATATATATATTAATATAATAAAGCGTAAACACACACTTCTTTGTGGCGTAGGATGTCAGCAATTACAGCATATTTTTGAATAACTCTTTTTTTAATAAAAAGCCCTACACTTACCTTACGCTTTAGGCTATATATTTTCACGCCATTAAACTTAGGGGTAAATATTTTGGATAAAAACTCTAATGTGGGAATGAGACCATTAGTTGCTGCCAACATCAAGGAAGCAAGGTTGCCATGGTTTGACATCGTGACATGTCATTTTGACATTTGCTATTGATAATTTGACAAATGTAAACAATAAAATGAAATTTTTATAATTTTATGCGGATGAAGCCGCATGGGAACAGCTAGTATACAATAAAAAGCAACTCACCTGTACAACGAAAGCTGCCAGCTTAGGTCTTGTAGCGAGATAGTTGAGTACATAATTTCTAATATCTAATCTCTGCTGCACCGATAGACTGGTCGTTGATCTGAAAGCACATTGCATTATTTATAGACCTACAAAGTCAACAGACAGGGTAGAAGTTACAATAAATTAAGACAGGACACTACCACCCTCATTATCATCGTCTTCCTTCTCCTACTCCCGTAGCATGCAACAGGTTTTTGTCCTCCACATAACTCTATCATACGTCATCTCAGTCACTCCCTTCTTGATCATGTCTCCTTTCACGCAATCCATCCATCTCTTTCTGTGTCTACCTCTAGCGGTGTACCGCACTCATAACTAACATTCACCTTGTAACATGCAATTCATCCCACCTCATAAATACTACCACCCTGTCCATATAAAAAATGTCACAAGACATATCATAGCTTACCTATACTAATATTATAAAGAGAAAAGATTTGTATTTTTCTATGTATTGAAATAACTCAAAAACTACTTGGACAATTTCAAAAATTCTCTCACTATTAAAAAGTTATGTTATCTCTGAGTAACATTGGCTATATTTTTTAATTCCACATGGACGAAGTCGCGAGCAACAGTTAGTCTATACTAATATTATAAAGAGGAAACATTTGTATTTTTGTATGAATTGAAATAACTCAAAAACTACTTGGACGATTTCAAAAATTCTCTCACTATTAAAAAGTTATGTTATCTCTGAGTAACATTGGCTATATTTTTTAATTCCACATGGACGAAGTCGCGAGCAACAGTTAGTCTATACTAATATTATAAAGAGGAAACATTTGTATTTTTGTATGAATTGAAATAACTCAAAAACTACTTGGATGATTTCAAAAATTCTTTCACCATTAAAAAGCTACATTATCGCTGAGTAACATAGGCTATATTCTTTAATTTCACGTGGACGAAGTCGCGAGCAACAGGTGGTATATTATAAAAAAAAACCTAGGCAGTAAAAAAAAAACAAAAAGCAATATTAGAACAAATAATAACAAAGGATCTTATATATAGTATGTTATTGTGTATTTTACCTGCTGAGTAGCTTATCAAGGGTGGTCGCTGCCAATAACTGGGAGTAGCTGGAATCAGCTCGCTCCAGCAATGCTTGACACTTGCTAAGGGTGTCCGGAGACTCCTGTAAATCAAAGAAAACCCATATATATATTGCAAGATTTGATATTTAATAATAAGATTATCTATACTAATATAATAAAGCGTAAACACACAATATTTTGTGGCGTAGGATGTCAGCAATCACAGCATATTTATGAATTCTTCTCTCTTTAAGAGAAAGCCCTACACTTACGACAGTTTTATATCTTTTCACACTATTAAAGTTAGGGGGTAAATAAATTTGAAACACCTTCCTGTGGGAAAGGGACCATAAACTACAAGCTGCCAACATTAAGGAAGCAAGGTTGTTATGGCAATGGTAATTTTGACATTTGCAATTTGTCAAATGTAAACAATAAAATAAAGTTTTTATAATAACATGCATAACAACCACACGGGAACAACTAGTTAGATTATAATAAGATAATCTAATAATAACATTTGATATTTGCTGGTGTTAAATTTACTCGCATTATAAAAAAAAACAAAAAGCAATATCAGAACAAATAATAACAGAGGATCTTATCTTCAGTATGTTATTGTGTATTTTACCTGCTGAGTAGCTTATCAAGGGTGGTCGCTGCCAATAACTGGGAGTAGCTGGAATCAGCTCGCTCCAGCAATGCTTGACACTTGCTAAGGGTGTCCGGAGACTCCTGTAAATCAAAGAAAACCCATATATATATTGCAAGATTTGATATTTAATAATAAGATTTGATATTTAATAATAAGATTTGATATTTAATAATAAGATTTGATATTTAATAATAAGATTTGATATTTAATAATAAGATTTGATATTTAATAATAAGATTTGATATTTAATAATAAGATTTGATATTTAATAATAAGATTTGATATTTAATAATAAGATTTGATATTTAATAATAAGATTTGATATTTAATAATAAGATTTGATATTTAATAATAAGATTTGATATTTAATAATAAGATTTGATATTTAATAATAAGATTTGATATTTAATAATAAGATTTGATATTTAATAATAAGATTTGATATTTAATAATAAGATTTGATATTTAATAATAAGATTTGATATTTAATAATAAGATTTGATATTTAATAATAAGATTTGATATTTAATAATAAGATTTGATATTTAATAATAAGATTTGATATTTAATAATAAGATTTGATATTTAATAATAAGATTTGATATTTAATAATAAGATTTGATATTTAATAATAAGATTTGATATTTAATAATAAGATTTGATATTTAATAATAAGATTTGATATTTAATAATAAGATTTGATATTTAATAATAAGATTTGATATTTAATAATAAGATTTGATATTTAATAATAAGATTTGATATTTAATAATAAGATTTGATATTTAATAATAAGATTTGATATTTAATAATAAGATTTGATATTTAATAATAAGATTTGATATTTAATAATAAGATTTGATATTTAATAATAAGATTTGATATTTAATAATAAGACTATCTATACTAATATTATAAAGAGTAAATGTTTCACACATCATACAACACTGCCCAGCAGTGACTGAATACAGGGTTAGGTATCTCGGTCCCGGAGAAGGCTCCCGGAGATCGCCAGCAATATAAAAAGTTTGCTGGGGTTCTTCAGAGAGCTGGGTTGGCTGGAGTAATCCATGTCCTGCTCTCACGTAAAATACGCGCTAGACGTGGAGTTGCGGAAACCGGAGCTCCTACTACTACTATAAAGAGGAAATGTTTGGATTTTTGTATGATTTCGACTCACATAAAGACTACTAGGCTATGTTTTTTATTGATTTTTTTCATGAAGGCAAAGTTGTACAAAATAAATTCATACACAATAAATTACATTATATTAGAGTGATGTTTGTGTATCATTTCTTATTTCCATTGAATTTGCATATTTATATCATCCTGTAGTATTTAAACTCTTGTTGCTTGATAGTGATCATCATACCAAGGGTTTGTGGCCATTTGTGGAATTGCAGGTTTAAAAATTTATACATAAAAGAAGTATAGATATTCCATAAAAGGGGCCTTACATTACTTTACAAGCTCCATTTAGTCTGGTTTTAATCGTTTTTGTATGTATATTATTTTATGCCCGCTTGGATGTCATTTATTAAAAATAATAAAAAAAATCCTTACTATTGTATTTGAAATTGCTATTTATTACATTTCTTAGATTTATTGATAGTTTTTAGTAGAAATAACGTTGTATATATACCTAATTTAGGTAGTTATAAGGCTGTAATATAAAAATTAAAATGTTCACATACAAATCGAAAGTATGATCTGTTGATTGTTAACATAAGTTTAAAAACTTAGAAATATTAACTATATGTGTAATTTCTATAATAATATCAGTTCAAAACTTCATATATATTTCATGATGGGGACAGTTTAAGCGAATTGATTTATGACGAAAATGCGATACATGACGGCAAGTTTCAAGGGTATATCGTTGTCAACACTGGATCATAACCAAAAAGCCGGTATTTTAACGTTACTTACGTTTCTTTCGTTTATTCAGTACGATAAAACATAAAGTTGAATGTATGTTAAAAATATATTATTATCGAAAAAATTAAATTCAAGACTGCAATACGCGGTACAAAGTATCCAAATATTTAAACCGATAAAACATAGATCGTATGAAAGTGTTCACTTTTAAATTGATAGAAATATAATAAAACATTATTGTGCAAATATTTTTTTATAAAGATGTGCTTAATTCTGTTAAAATGTAGTATAAAATACAATATTTTGATACTCACCTGTTCTTCAGCCATCTTTGTTATTTTCTCGCATCTGGAATGACGTTTCGTTCTAAAGAACAAAGAGTACATATACAAAAGAATAATCAATTTCTGTAATCATCGGCAATGGACATTTAACGTTTCATCCAAGAAATATTTATAAATATACAGTGTAATTAAATTAAATAAAAGGTATTAAACAACCAGGATAAAATAACTATCAATAATTTTTACAGAAAAGTA
This sequence comes from Papilio protenor, assembly GCA_029286645.1. Classification (NCBI taxonomy): domain Eukaryota; kingdom Metazoa; phylum Arthropoda; class Insecta; order Lepidoptera; family Papilionidae; genus Papilio; species Papilio protenor. The sequence continues at coordinate 1,932,903 of JAGSMZ010000046.1, read as the reverse complement.
CTTAAAAAACAATAATTTTGTTATATCGTTATTAAGAAGTAATCAATGTATCGACAAAATATCGACTTAGATGAAATACGATGCATCAAAAATATAGCTTGACCAAGGATATTGCGGGAAAATCGGAATAAAAACAATAAATTACAGTTTTTTTTACAATATCATGCGGATAAGCCGCACGGGAACACACACAGTGATGTAGTAAAGAAGCCGATTGAAGCGCTCGAGGGACAAGAGATTTATGTATATCTTGGTCAGACTATAAATACCATTTTATTAAAGACTTATTTGTATGCATAACATAATTTGAAATAATAGTATAATATAAAGAAATCTCAGTAACCAATCAAACTGAAACTTATGTCCGGTTTACACATGGCCAGTACAGTTGGTCGTTGCATCGATCTGTCATAGCTTGTTAGGAGTCACGGGCGCCTGTATGGGTTTAGACTGAACCAGTTGATTGACAGTCCAGTTATTCAGAGCTACAAACTGTACTGGCCTGGTATAAACCGCGCACTAGAATTGAAGGCACTATAAACACGACTGGCGACTAACAACCAATAGAGAAAATGACGATATTTATTTATGAAAGAAGTAACAAAAGAATAATGTTACAGATCACAATGGAAGAAATTAAAGAAATATAGAAAAAACGTTTTTTAACCCAACTCCGGAAAATGTAGAACTATTTATTTCAAAATTTATACAATTTAGATTTTATTCGGTGCCCTTAAATAAATAAAAATAATACATGCAGAAAACGTTGCCGTTCATTATGAATCTTAGAAATAGAACCAAAGATGTAGGTCTGGCTTTATTGAAGTTAGACAAATGTAAGTATCTTTTCAGTGTTTCCAATATATTTTAGAGTTACGAGATTCCGATTTTTTGTCATCGACCTTAATAACTTTCGTAATTTGGTCTCATTTCCACTTATGTTGGGAGAGAGGTTTATTGTCAAATACCTTGCTTTTAAGGGAAATCGAGTTAAGTAAGAGTTTCATTGAATAAAAATCCTCGGTGGTCATCTTCAAGGGTGACTGCAAGGGTCCCGGAATCTCCAAAGGTACGCATCGGGACCTTCTGCACGACCTTAAGAAGAAACTCACTTGTTCCTTCACAAAATTCGAAAACACGGACTGTTTTGTCTGATGGGCTGCAATTATTAACCGCCACTTCTAGATTCGAAACGTAGGTCAGCTTGGGTTCTAGAAGCGCCCAGACTGGGTCTCTGAGCTGAATCCATTTGCCCTTTCCGGTTTTTGCTTTCCAATCTTCTGCGCATATAATAGTGAATCTTCAGTATTCAAAACTGAATTTTCCTGGACCCCCAATAACAACATGTTGATTTTTTTAATCTAGCTGATGTAGACACCTGCCGGGTCTCCTGTTCCCAAGGAGTCTACCTGGACCACTTTGGGGATTGCTAGTTGGAGGTTTAAAAATACCGCCTGACAATGTTTCTGAATAATTAATATTTCGTGGAAAGCTCCGTGACTTGGAATTGCCTTAATTTTTATTAAAAGAAAGAAGATTTTTTTGTCAAAATCATCAATTCACAATCTACAGATTTTTTAAATGAAGATTGATTATTATGCATTTTAAAATTAACTAATTACGGATTTAAAAGAATTGTCTAATAAGCGTTTAATTTTGTTCACAGTGCCTCTTCAGAAATTGCGAAAAGTAGGTAAAAGTACTGTCGGCGGCTCGAAGGATTCCACCCCAGAAGATGAATGCGAGAAATGCAAACATGTACATGATAAAACGTTAAGTTGTGAAAACGATCCTGTGATGCGTGTTTCCACTAAAGATAAGGATGAAGGCCAGAAGGATAAGTTGGAAACTATAGTTGAACACCCATTGGTAGAGATGGAGCCTAGAGTTGAAGGCTTGGATGTGCCACCGAAACTGTTTGGTAGCGAACTGTTCAAGCAACCGCTGGACCGTCGACTACAAAAGAGTTTCGATATGAACAAAATGAAGGCGATAGACGAAATCGCCTGCAAGTTGATGAACGTGCCCCCGTCGCAAATTGACGCGAAACTAATGGATACATGTCTCAGCACTCGCTCCGTAGACTTTGAAAGATCAGGAACGTATCCGATAGTTGAAAATTTAGAATGCGATGTAATGGAGCACATCGTGCAACCGTTTGATAGTTATACTGACGTGGACAAGGATACTACTTTCGAAGATAAGTACTCCAACCTAACGCCGAACTTTATTAGGAGCTACGATCTGAATATGGAATCTGATTCAGATGAAAAAACATTAAAAGCTGAGAACTTACATCCCGTACATCTCGATGTCGAGTTCAAAATGTCTATTGAGAAAGATATCTTGCACGATTTGAGTTTACACTCGTTTCCTCTTAGACAAGAATTTATAGCTTACAGTATGGCGGTGCCGCCGCCTTTGCCCCCCAATGAAACTTCTATATCGAGTCAAATGATATACGAGGATGATATTCACCAAAGCTTTCGCCGCGACAAGACGATGCCGCCCTACATGAGAGAGTTCAAAATGGGCAGGAGGATGCAGGACCCGAGGATGTTAGAAGAAAAAACCCAGGAAAGCTATGAGAATTACCTATCCACATTGTCTAGATCCGCCGCAGTTCATGAATCATTAGGGTCGAGGAAAGACAACTTGAGCACCTCCAAGAGGCAAGAGATTCCCCTCTCCGAGCTGCTCCGGCAAGTAAGACAAAGAAATAAAATTGCGCAAGAAATGCAAAAGAAGAAAATAAAGTTTGATCCGCGTCCTTTTTTTAGCAAGTCCACGTGCTTGCCTCCTTTAGACCTGCGACCTAAGTCTGCGACTTGCTCGCCTAAACCCTGTCCGCCCCGAAAGAAGGAGGCGCCCCCTAGGAAAGCGATGCCCTGTCCCCCGCCGAAGAAGCCTCCGTGCCCTCCGCCCAAGAAAGGTCCTTGCCCGGTGAAATCCAACCCGTGCGATCCGTGCAAACCTCCACCCCCTTGCCCTCCTCCGAAAAACCCATGTGGCATGTACACTGGTAACAAATTTAAGGACACCATAACCTTGATTCTTTGCGGTTTCAATCCATCTAACATTCTACAATACGCGCTCGGTTTACCTTTGCTACGGAGTTGTTCCAATAATTTAGTAAAAGATTCCACGGTCCGCACATTGTGTACTACTTCTATAGCGAACTCTAAAGGTCTAGTATTAAAGTCAAAGGAATCATCCTCTAACATCACGCCTAAGGAGTCGTCTTCTAAATTTTATAAATATCTCATAGTTCCTGATTTAGGAAAGAAACAAAGGGATATACAGCAAGCTTATTTCTCAAGGAGTTATTCCAATAATCCAGTAAATCCTGGCGCAATACAAACTATCTCTACTACTTCAATGTCACAAGCTGCAGCTCTTGGATCGAAGTCTAACGAGTCGTCTTCTAAGTTCTATAAACTCCTAAAAGTTCCTGATTCAGAAGAACAAAGGGAGGCAGATCGAGTTTATTTCGCAAGGAGTTATGAGCCATGGGCGCCGATTCCATCATGGCCGACTACGAAAAAGGAGAAGAAAAATAAATTGGTTTGCCCCAAGGAAGGTTGCAAGTTGCCTAGAATTTTGCCCAGCAAGCCCTGCAAGGAGTTCCCGTGCTCTTTCAAATCAGCAGATCGAAAAGTCTAGATGAAAAATATAACCAAAAAATAACAAGCAATAGTCAAATTCAATTAATTTCAAATTTATAAGTCAATAAATCTAAAAATAAAGTAAAATCGGTGTTTTCAATTATAGCTTTCTTTTTTGCAAATACGACCGGATCTATCTATTTATTATCTAATTTTATCTAATGATCTAATGACTACTTTTTATTTATCTAATTTTATCTAATGACAAAAATATCCCAATGAGTTTTGTTTTATTATTTAGTAATGACAATATAGCATCGGTGGGCAGATATTTACTTAAAACCTTCGATACCCTTTTGTCTTGGTAAATCAAATATAACAACCAAGCCTAAAGTTGCCTTCGTTGTAGAATCTATTATAGTTATATCTATCTATACATATAATAAAATTGGAGTGTCTGTAATATGAAAAGAAAAATTCCAGATTCCGGGAAGATGATGTATTTGCGTTGCTGATAACGAAAATCGCGTTTAAAAAAAAATTGTCTGTCCTCAAGCCGCGTTTGTTCCGGGTAATCTCTAAAACGGCTAGGTCGATTTCGTCCGGACTTTCACTGGAGGGTAGCTGACATAGACGGGCATATTATAGGCTACTTTTTTATTACCTTAATATTGCGTGGACGAAGTTACGGGCAACAGCTAGTAATTAATATTTTTTAATTCTTTTTCACGAATGTATGTCTATTGTCAAGTCTTAAGTGGTAATATAGATATGTTGTAAGAATCATCACATTGTATGACCGTTCTATTTCTCACTATAAAGATAAGAAAAGTGATTTACCTGAACTTGTTGCGAATGCCATTTTAAACCTAATAGCTTTGTTTTACAGTTTAAAATTGAACATTCAAATTAACAGGAAATTGACGCTATTTTCTAGTTCTTTTGAAAATCGTTTTCAATAGTTTTATAGCGTTTCTATATTTAAGTATGTATGGACAATAACACGCAAGAACGCAAGGTTAACACTAAAACTAAATATTTTTAATACTTTTAAAACAGCGGGCAATATTAGAAAAAATCATTACCACCAAATCGGACAAGCATTTTAGGCTCCATGATTGTAGGTCACACTTATTATTGTTTATATGTCAATAAAAAAACTATATCGTCTATGGTCACTAGAGATGTGTCATATCTGTTTTTTTTTAAATCGTACCTGAATCAGATTTCGATTTTCAATATCAGATATCAAAACTATATACTATAATATATAGATATTTTTGGCTCGCGTAACCATTTTTGAGTCATAAATCATAACACGGTTGAAATGAATCATTAAAGTTCCACTAATATATTTATTTTATTATAATTAACACTAATATAATTTTGTCCGTTATTATTTTAATTTGGAACTCTTAATTAGAAAGTCTAATAAATTCGAACAAATTACAAGGTCTTCAAAAATCGTATTTCTAAATTTTAAAACGTGTAGAAAATAAGGCAAACTTTCTACCGCAATTACACATTTCGAAAAAATTTAACTAAAACGATGCGACGAGGTCGAGTTCAAGGTTAAATAAACAAAATTTAAAACATAACAATTTAAATTTATTTGAAACTAAGCTTTATTCGTATAGCAATAGACTTTAAAATAGTCCATGACAAAAATACCGTGTTTAAATCTCCTAGTAAGATATCAGAAAACTATACTGATAATATACGATATTTTACAGTTATTTGAAACTAAACTTTATTCGTACAGAAACAGTATTTAAAATAGTCTATGACAAAAATATCGTGTTTATACGATATTCTACATTTATTTGAAATAAGGCCTTATCAGTATAACAATAGAATTTAAAATAGTCCATAACAAAAATACCGTGTTTAAATCTGCTAGTAAGATGCCAGAAAACTAAAACACGATATTTTACAGTTATTTGAAACTAAGCTTTATTCGTAGAGCAATAGCATTTAAAATAGTCGATGACAGAAATATCGTGTTTATACGATATTCTACATTTATTTGAAATAAGGCCTTATCAGTATAACAATAGAATTTAAAATAGTCCATAACAAAAATACCGTGTTTAAATCTGCTAGTAAGATGCCAGAAAACTAAAACACGATATTTTACAGTTATTTGAAACTAAGCTTTATTCGTAGAGCAATAGCATTTAAAATAGTCGATGACAGAAATATCGTGTTTATACGATATTCTACATTTATTTGAAACTAAGCTTTATTCGTATAGCAATAGACTTTAAAATAGTCCATGACAAAAATATCGTCTTTAAATCTTCTACTAAAATATATGATTTTTTGAATTGCGACGGATATACGGTACCGTACCGCTCTAATGCAATATATGTCTGTCTCTTGCGATTTGACGCTGTCGTACAGACGATGCCGATGCGTGTCGTACCGCGTAGGTAGAAATATATAGTTATTGAAAATACATAGTTATCGAACAAGCCCGTATACGATTTTGAGATATTAATTCAATATATAGTTTTTGAAACTATATATGATTTGTATCGCCCACCTCTAATGGTCACTATTCAAAGGACGTTGGCGCGAAAAACAACTCAAGTAAATATAACGGCCAATGTTTTAAGAACTTATTAAATAAATTACGATTATTTTATTGTGGGATATGGTAGAAATCAACAAAGGTCATCCCAGGGGAAATCCGTAATCCCGCTAGACTGAGATCCAATACAATAAACAAGGTAGTTATTGTTTGACCTTGAGGCGGCCATATTTTTACAACGTGTATGTCTAGAATTAATGAGGTTATTTTCAAATGGTTCGTCGCTTTTTGTTTCTTTGACTATAAAATGCAAATAATTATAAAGGTAAGCTTGATTTCCAAAATAAACATGTAGACAGATGGCAAGAGAATTTTCATAATAGATCCAGTAGTTTTGAGTCTATTGGTTACATATAAATCCTTATAACTAATATAAGTACTATAGATATAGTTGTTGTGGATTTAAAAGAAGGTTTAATTATAACAAATGTACACTGGCTGTAATATATAAGTATGTCAAAATGTAAAAGAAGGCAACTGTCACTTTAGGAAAAATGTGTGTCTAAAAAGAACCGAAGGAATATTAAAGACGATGAAATACATATAATAAAGTCTTTTAATGTTTACAACATAAGTGGCGACCGTGATTAATAGAAGAAATACGATAAAGAAATAAAATGGACCTTCAAAAATTTATACGAGAGAGGGGACAATTACGTCGTATTTTTAATAGACACGCAGAGACAGAATACAAGCTTACAGAAGTCGATATAACGTTTTTAGAAGCAAAAATAAATGCAATAATAATTTTAGACAAAAAAATTCAAGAATATTATTGCATGACGTCAACTATGACGAAGAGCAACTAACAAAAGAATTCGACGAATGTCAAGAAGTTGAGAAAAAATGGCTGGAAATCAAAGTTAGAAATAGACCAGGCACCATTAAACAAGAATGCGTACAATTACCATTGCACCTACCGAAGATGGATGTAAGAAAATTTGACGACAATCCAAAGTCTTGGATTCCGTTTTGGACGCAATACGAAAAAATTCATACGGACGCAAGACTACGGGATGAAGATAAATTTGCATATCTACTTAGTTGTATGGCGGATAATTCTAAAGCAAGAACGTTAGTAGAGGGCTATCCACCAACGAAGGATAATTACGAAAAAATCATAGATATGTTAAAAAGGCGTTTTGCAAAAGACGAAGTTTTGATCGAAATATATATACGCGAGATTTTAGGGATAATTTTGTCAAGAAATAATTTAGAAATTACAGATATTTTTGATAAAGTTTCTGTTAACTTACAAATTTTAGAGTCATTAGGCATTGGTAGAGATAGATACGAATGCATTCTACTGCCGTTAATTGAGTCAGCATTGCCAGATGTTATTTTATTAGAATGGGCAAAAAATACCAATAAAAAAAGAGTCAAAACTCAAACAGTTAATGTTCTTCTTAGAAAACCAAGTTGAGGCACATACCAGATGTAACCTTGCTAAGTCTTTGTTTACCTACAGCGATTCAAAAGAGAAAATACCAACAACGTCGTGTTTTGTGACAAAGCAGGAGGACAAAGGTTACAAGGCAAAAGGAGGTAAGGTGATCAATTGTTTTTTCTGTGATAAATGTCATCACACACTTGAGTGCAGCAATGCGGATAAAATGTCGCTCGACCAGAAGAAAGATGCAATAAAGAAAAAGGGTGGATGCTTTATATGTTTAAAGAAAGGACATCTCGCCAAGTATTGCAAAGCTTTTATTAGATGTATGGGTTGTAGTAAGAGGCATGTAGTTATATTGTGTCCAACACTCCATGCAGAGCCGAAGACGTGTGAAAAACAAAAATCAGAAAATCATCGAGAAAACAATGTGGAAGTAAACAACAATTTTACTAGCAATAACACAACCACTTTGTTACAGACACTAGTAGTCAAAGTTTCAACTGGTAGAGAAGAAAGAAAAGTAAGAGTACTTCTAGATTCTGGTTCACAGAGAACTTACATTAAGAAGGAGTTGGCAGAAGACCTTGGTCTACAGGTTACAGGTAGTGAGAACCTTAGACACTCACTATTTAGTGGTGTGAAGAAACCGGCGCAGAAACATAGAGTTTTCAAGGTTAATGTAAGTAGTTTAGATAAAAAGTATAGTACTACTATGACAGCTTTGGAACAAGATGTGCTTTGTGGAAGTTTACCTAAAATGGATGAGCCAAATTTGATAAACAGTTTGAAGAAGCATCAGATCGATTTAACTGACGTGGAAGAAGATATCAGAGATATTGGTATATTAGTGGGTTCAGATCAATTAGGTTTTATTATTGAAGGAAACATTATACGTTTAAATAAAAATCTGGTAGCAATACCTACTAAGCTTGGCTGGACGCTTCAAGGGCCTATCCCAGATGCTCATAGCACAACAATAAAAGGAAGAAAAAGAATCAACCTACATACAAAGGAGGTTTTCAGCACCAGCTGTTCCCTAGTGGGGAAGGTGGTGAGAGTGAATTATAAGGCAGGTAAAAGACGTGCTGAGATGAATATTGGACAGAGCAATCGATGACTAGATCTACGAACTGAAATAATGATGTCAATAATTCATATTTTAATTTTAGAGATTGACAGAAGTTTTGACTTTCACTTTCGTTTTTGATTGCTCTTTCTTATTTTTATAGCACGTTACTTGTTTGATATTTGTTATAAATTATTTTATTGTTTTGAACTTTGTATGCCTCCCTCGGGAGTGTGTTGTGGATTTAAAGAAGGTTTAATTATAACAAATATACACTGGCTGTAATATATAAGTATGTCAAAATGTAAAAGAAGGCAAATGTCACTTTAGGAAAAATGTGTGTCTAAAAGAACCGAAGGAATATTAAAGACGATGAAATACATATAAATAAAGTCTTTTAATGTTAACAACAATAGTGTTGTGTGTTACCGGTGTGGCTATCTTTGTTTTTTTTCTGCGACAATAATAGGGATAACATAGGCTATTTTTTTTTAATTCCGCGAGATTTAATACGCGGACATAAGCTGGGGGTAAAATAAGAAAACTTTTTATTACACAAAATACATTATTAGAATTTTTCAAATACATAAAAATAGTCACAAATTATCACATTTCAATACAAAAATATTAGGGAGTAACAAACAAAGAATTACCACAGACAATAAATGGCACGAAAATAGAAAAATTAGCTAGGGATGTACCCTTGAAAGATCCTCGTGAGTTATCGATCATTTAGTAATTTGTAGTCAAATATTTATACAATGCTTTATTACTCCCAATGTTTTATCGAATTTTAAGCGACACGTAACAAAGTTTCGGCGTAAACATCGCCATGTTGGTTAATGCCATTACATCCGTAGTACCCAGCGTCGGCTTTCTTCACACTGGCGATATGAACATCAGAGACCGTGCGGTTATTTTCATGAGATTGACTGAAAGTAACGCCATTTCTGTTTAGGGCATGGCCGTTATATGTCCAGGATATCGCAGCTGTGGGTACCGCTAAGACGGAGCAAGGTATAGTGACCTTTTCACCTTCCTTAGCAGCGATATATGTGGGAGGTTTCTTGTCGAATGATGGGGAACCTGGGAATAAGCATAAATATTTTTAAATGTAGTCTTCAACTGCGAAACACTTGTCTTTCTCAAACGGAATTCAAGGGATAACAATGGTTTTCAGTTATGGAATTTCAATAAACTGTCTTAATAACTAGCGATATTCGTTCTTAAACTTATAATGATCTTACTAATATTTCTTACTAATATTATAAATGCGAAAGTTTAGATGGATGGATGGATGGGTGGATGTATGTTTGTTAGAGTTTGTAGCCTAAACGGCTGAACGGATCTCGATGAAATTTGGCACAGATGTAGAGGATAGTCTGGAAGAACACATAGGCTACTAGCTTTTGTTTTTTTTTGTAATTCCACGCGGACGGAGTCGCGAGCGATAGCTAGAATCTCATAAAAGTTTTAACAAATAAATGTTTTGAAAATATTAAGCCAGAATAATTTAAAATGCAATGAAATTCTTAAGTGATATCGATAAAATACATTCCCTTCCCTATCAAAGTCGACACTAGCGCCAATCAATGAAAACTTTCAATACTCACTGACAACAGTTACATAGAAAGTGTGTTCTTTGGGCGTGCTCTTCTCATTGTCAGCTTTGCAGACGTAGGCGCCCTCGTCGGCGAGCCACACATCTCTGATGAGGAGGCGCTTGCCTTTACTCTTGTTGTACCTGGTCACACGGTCTTGTGGCGAGTTGTTCACATCTTGTCCGTCTTTGAACCAATCGGGATGCGCTAGAGGACTGATACAAATGATTAGAAGACAGAATTCAGAATATTATTGTAATAAATAAATCGTTTTATTTAGCAACACGGGTTTTATTCATGTGATGTGCTAATTCAAGCCTTATTTGCCTTTATTGTGTTTTTTGTTCATTTTAATTAAATAAAAAACTCTAAAAATGTAGTCTCTGTTTAAACCCATGGGACAATCTACAATATATCGAAACGAATATCAAACACTTGACTTCGTTAGCGCTCTTATAATCTGACAAATTTCAAAATTTCAATAGGATTTGATTTTAAGCGTGACCTTATTTCAAGACATATAAATGTAGTTTCAGTATTCTGCCGATAATGTTTATTTAGTGACTAAGATCACGGCTAGTCTTACAGATAACTTTTAATTAAACTAACAATTACTATATTCTAAACACATTTGTATTTATGTGTCTCGAATGTTATCTATTAATTAACGACTCATAAATAAAATACAAACATATACAGTGACATAATGTGCAATAATTTGCATAGGAATAGCAAATTAACATATCTATAGCGAAAACTTAGGAAAACAACATGAAGTTTATTTTGATCGCGTAATATGCAAGGTCATATCTTATCTGTTCCATTATAAACAAAAACAAAATGGCGTCACAACTATCAACCAAGAAGGCATACTTTGTTTATGGTTTTAGATACGATTGGAATTTAGGTTGCAATAAAGTTCGGAAATGTGAAAATACCTTTTTTTTTACAAAAGTTTACTATTTTATGTAAATGTATAATATTGAAGTGTTAATTGCACGACTTAGGACAAATAGTACTGAATTTAAATAGTTTTAATAGATTTTATTTGGATTTAAAGATCGAATTGTATCCGAATACTGGTCTGTTATAAAAATAGATACTTACTTGCCGCCAAATATGCAGAACAGGTATGCACGCTCGCCGAATTTCAGTGTTTGGTTCTGGTTCAAATATTGTGGTACAACCTTGCTGTAATCATGTCCCTTGTTCGGTTCCAGACCTTCAATATAATGTTCGGCAAGGACAACCGGCTTCGTAACCGCGGGAGAGGAAGCGAGACAGACGTATTTGAAGTTATCGTAAGTATCAGATTTTTCTACACTAGATATGTACAAAGTACCATCCGGTGCAACAGTGTAACGAGCATTAGCGACTTCGTTTGATACTTTAGGATCACTTTCTAACTGCAATCTCCATTCAATTGTAGGTTTAGGATAAGATTCAGGGATGGGGCAGTCTAATTTGAAAGGTGAGCCGTCGATCGGCTTGTGTCTCTGGACGGTAACTTTAGGTACATTTATGTAGGCTTTTTTGACAGTTATTATCCGTGTGCTGGCGACTCCTGCGTCGGATGTTGCGAAGCATTGGTAATGACCTTCGTCGCCGTCTTTTGGTTTTAAGAAGACGATCGTCCCTTCGTTGTCGGTTTTAACGACGTTGCCGTGTTTAGCCCAGTCGAAAGGTTTGCCGTCCTTCTGCCATGTGAAACTGTAAAATTTAGAATATTAACTCAACTGAAATTTATATGCAGATCAGCTCACAGATCACTCCGCGAATCCGTCCGCGTGGAATTAAAAAAACAAAAGTGAGTAGCCTATGTGATCTTCCAGACTATCCTCTACATCTATACCAAATTTAGTCGAAATCCGTTAAGCCGTTTAGGCTACAAACTAATAAACATCCATTCATCCATCTTAACTTTGGCATTTATAATATTAGTATGATTTGCATAAGTTACAGGTCAGTTCGTGGCTCAGCTCCTATAGTTATAGCACATCGCGTAAAGCCGTGAGCTGCTTATTTAGTTGTTGAGCCATAGCTCACCTGTTTTCTATGTGAGGTGATCTTTTGAACCGGTTCAGAGCTGATTCACACGTCTTAACTTTATACATCTCTAAATATAGGGCTATAAGCCGTGGTAATTTGTGCTTATTTGATTTTCGCAATTTGGCGCTGATTGTAATGGTTAGCGGTGGTGAGGATTGGAACTAATATGTATTACTTACTGTACTTTCTGCGAGCGGCCAGTTACGCTGCACGGCAGACGAAGGTGCTGTGAGGGGTCCGACAACGAGTACAGGACCTCGGCCGGTGCCTCCGACAGGATAGGGCCCTCCTCTACGGGCACGGAGGCACCTGAATAAATATGGTAACTAAGTCACAGGTCATCATCACCAGCTCACTATACGTCCCCACCGAGGGGCTCGCAGCCTACCCTAAGTAAGGGTGACTAGGCCATAGTCAACCACGCTGGCACAATGCGGGTTGGTTGACTTCACACATATCTTTGAATTTCTTCACCGATATGTGCAGGTTGCATCACGATGTTTTCCTTCATCGTAAGAACGTCGGGTAAATTTTGTACATATGAAAATTGGAAAAAAAATCGAAAATCACATTGGTATGGCGGGATTCGAACCCAAGACCTGTAGATTAATTGAACATTACTTTCAGTTTATGTTAACTATACGAGCGTGCGCACACCTTTGACTTAACTATCGCACAACTGTTTAGTCTCGTTTTGATTCCTATGAGCTTATAAGGAGGTGGGCACAATAGTCGGTTTTTAGCTGTGCAACTAAACAGTTGAATTGGCTGCGAAACAATCGACAATTGCACACAGTTGTGCGATTGTTTAGTCAAGGGTGTGCGCCCGCTCTAACTCATAACTACATAGCTAATACCTGGGTATAGATAATGTCATATAGAGAGGACAGAATGAAATCTGTCGATATTGACGTGAAAAAAAATCAAAATGGCTGCAAAAGCAATAATTTTTAATAAAATATAAATAAAAATAGACTTACACATAGCAGCAAGAGCTGCAAGCGCAGCGAAACTTTTCGCAAAACTCATGTTTGTATTCCTACAATAAAAATTACAAACACGTATTATAAATTAAATAACATACACAGTTAAAAATACAGAAGAAAAAATTGCTACAAATACAGCTACAGAAAATTAAAATTTTTAAAAAATCATAGACAAAATAAATTACTCTCTTAAACAATTTAAAAAAGAAATTAAAAACATCAATTTCTGAACGTACCGTGTTGTTGGCGGGCAAGACACTGATGCACCGTGTTGCAGCCACAGCTTTTATATCCCTAGCGGCCAGTCATCCAGCCGCGGTGTAAAGTACCGCGACTCATCTATGACCTTTAACGTGTTTAGGATAATATTCACATATTGTTAAGTATTTAATCTATATCTATACTATCTATCTATCTATACTATATTATTATAATAAAGCGTAAACACACACTTCTTTGTTGCCTAAGATTTCAGCAATTACAGCATATTTTTGAATAATCCTTTTTTTAATATAAAGCCCTACACTTACGTCACGCTTTAGGCTATATATTTTCATGCCATTAAACTTAGGGGGTAAATATTTGGATAAAAACCCTAATGTGGGAAAGAAACAATAAGTTGCTGCCAACATCGAGGAAGCAAAATTGCCAAGGTTTGTAATGTCATGTCATTTTGACATTTGCTATTGATAATTTGACAAATGTTAACAATAAAATAAAATTTTCATAATTTCATGCGGATGAAGTCGCATGGGAACAACTGGTAAAACATACAGTCTTTCGCTGAGATACAGATAAGTCAAAGAGGACAAGAATTGTAACCATCGTGAAATATACTCGTAAAATGTTAACATGAGAAAAACAGTATTGGAATAAAATCTATTAAGTATTGGTTAATTTTAACAACCACTTTAGCTTTTTTAATATCATCAGATGGCAAACAAGCAAGCGGCCACCGAATCCGCCAAAATGGCGAAGCGACTGCTCATAGACGTCTGCAATAGCGGATGAGTTGCCTAGCCTTAATCGACGGAGGAGACGCACATAAAGATATTTCCCCTTCCTATACGTCTCCTCCACCGTCAAATCCACGTTCACTTCCCATCCTTAAATTATAAGAAAAAGGGTGGGAAATAAAAGGGCCTAAAATTGAGCATCATCAGACGAAACGCGTAATTTCTTCCACTTGACGCTTGTCTTCTGTGTGGTCGTGGTATTGCTGGGGACGAGCCGACCCATTCGTGTGAAGATGTTAAAGCGGGCTCTACCACTGTTTATTAGCTGACCTGTTATTTATTTTTACATAAGTAACTTTTAGGGCACAAAAGGTGAAGACAGACATATTTTTTTGCGCCTCCATAAATTAAGTATTTTTTTTTGGCTCAAAATAATTTAATAGATTAAGATCGCTACTTATACATAATAACAATCTAATAACGTCAGAGCAAAACCCTTATAATGTGTAAATTGTTCAAAATAGTCACTACTAAAAAAAACTATAGCTTTGTTTACGATGGTTTTAGCACTTTTGGCGGGAAAGCGGAAAAAGTTTGTCTGTCAGCGCCATCTAGCGCTTCTATGGTGTCAATTTTTTGTAAATTTTTATGCTTTTCAATAACTTTTGACAGTGGTAGAGCCTGCTTTAATATTTTTGCATTATTTTATTCCCTTTCCTTTCTAATATTGTTGTTATAAAGAAAAGGTGCGAAGGGAAAGTAGATTCGACGATATCGCATAGGAAGGTGAAATGTTATCTTTATTAGCGTCTCCTCTATCGACTAAGGGCAGGCAACGCATCTTGTGCAGGTGTCTATGGGAAGTGGTTGGTTCGCTTTTTTGGCGAATTTATGTAGCCACAGGATATTTTGCCGCCTTATCTATACTGATATTTAAAGAGGAAAAGAGTGTATTTTTGTATTTATTGAAATAACTCAAAGACTACTTGGCCGATTTTAAAAATCCTTTCACCGTTATAAAAGTCATTTATTAATTATTTTATTTCACACGGACAAGATCACAAGCAACAGCTAGTCATATGAAAAAACGACCTGTTTTTAACAGACTTGAGTGTTTAATATTTTTTCTCCTAGTTTTTCCTTTATTGAATCAAACACTAATGGAATAACCTGTCTTATAATTCCTGATGCAATAAAATGACAGATTCGTTTTTTTAATAAGAAACAAAGAAAACACTCATTGTTAGGAAAATTTTCTAATACAAGTATGTGATCTAATTATTAGTCATTTAAAATTACGTATAGAATTGTCGCAATTGAAGGTAAATTCCCTTCTCTCATTACCTAATGTTGCTTGCGACTTCATTCGCCTGGAATAAAAATATAACCTATACTCACTGATAACATAGCTTTTTAATGGTGAAAGAATTTTTGAAATCGGCATACAAAAATACAAATCTTTCCTCTTTATAATATTAGTATAGACTAGCTGTTCGCGTGCGGATTCATCCGCGTGAAATTATAAAAACTTAATTTTATTGTTTACATTTGTCAAATGATCAATAACAAATGTCAAAATGACATGACATGACAAACCTTAGCAATCTTTCTTTCTTGATGTTGGCAGCAACTTATGGTCCCTTTCCCACATTAGGGTTTTTATCCAAAATATAATATTTATCCCCTAAGTTTAATGGCGTGAAAATATATAGCCTAAATCATGACGTAAGTGTAGGGCTTTTCATTAAAAAAAGAATTATTCAAAAATATGCTGTAATTGCTGACATCTTAGGCAACAAAGAAGTGTGTGTTTACGCTTTATTATAATAGTATAGATAGTATAGATATAGATATAGATAGATAGATTGCTCGTGACATCGCCCGCGTGAAACTAAAAAATCAGACAAAATAATTCTAAATTTTCATTAATTTTTCTTTAAATTGCAAATCTGTTCGCGATATTTACTTTAAAAGTAGTACAATGCAACGTTATCTACGTAATTCTAACGATTCCAGTTAAATAGGATAGTAAATTGATATTATTAGGTCAATTCTTAACCCGTCAATAAAATCTAGCATAGATACAAGTAATCTCTGGGATTCACCGCGATGTAAACAGATGCAATTCCTCTTTCCTCATACGTAAAAGAATTGTAAACATTGTTTATGGGTTTTAGTTGATTTTCCGTATGAGAGAAAATACAATACGATTTATGTGTTTACTAGCTTTCGCTCGCGACTCCGTCCGCGTGTAATTAAAAAAAAAGTAAGTAAGCTACATGTTCTTCCAGACTATCCTCTACATCTATGCCAAATTTCATCGCGATCCGTTCAGCCGTTTAGGCTAACAACTCTAACAAACATCCATCCATCTAAGCTTTCGCATTTATAATATTAGTATGAAGTATGATAGGAATGAAATAACCAAACCAATCTAAAGAAAAACTTTACAAGATTGTAATCAGACTTATTTAAAACTAGCTTTTGCCCGCGACTCCGTCTGCGTGGAATTAAAAAAAAAACAAAAGTAAGTAGCCTACGTGTTCTTCCAGATTATGCTCTACATCTATACCAAATTTCATTGAAATCCGTTCAGCCGTTTAGGCTACAAACTCTAACAAACATCCATCCATCCATCCATCTAAACTTTCGCATTTATAATATTAGTATGATAATTATTTAAATAGTTTCCAAAATAATTCCATAGACAAAATAAATTGCCAGCCAGTGAAATGTTTATTGTTTATAAAACCACTCATTTTCATTAAATTTCACTACACTAAATGAATTAAAAAAAAATCGGAAGATTTCTTGGTGATATTTATTTTATGTTCGTATCCAGGCTTTGTAATTACAGAAAAAAACACCCTAGCAACATAATCAAGGCTCCACGACCTCTATGCTATAATAATTTTAGATTTAAAAACAAATAAAAAGCCCGCGAACACGTTCCGCACAACATTCCAGGTTATTGCCGCGTCCCTACAGATAAAAAAACCGCGAAACTCGTTTTAAATGAGAGCGAAACGACTCGAGAATATGTAACATCGATTTTTTTTTTTTTTAATCTGAAGATTACGTTTGACACTGACAGGTCATTTTGTTTTGAATTCTTTTAAAAGTTTGCAAATATTTGTTTTGATTAGTAATGTACTGATTTGTATTAAATATCAATATTACGAATTAAAATACAATAAAGTGAATTAATTTAATGAGATGCCATGCGCATGTTACAAGGAGAACGTTAGTATGAGTGTAGTACATCGGTAGAGGTAGACCTAGAAAGAGATGGATGGATTGTATAAGGTGACATGATCAAAAAGGGAGTGATGACTGAGATGACGTATGATAGAGTTATGTGGAGGACAAAACCAGTTGCGCCACTACGGGAGTAGGATAAGAAGAAGATGATGATGATGATGAGATGCCATATCATTTTTGTTGTTTTGGTATCTGTCCTAATTTATCATTTGTCCTTGTTTTTGATTACAAAGTTTCTCTTAAATGTAAAATACAATCTATGGTTGAAATAAATCCGATTAATATTAACTACAAACAATTGTTGCAATTAGAGTACTGTATTTATAAAAAAAACAAAAAAGGAATGAGGAAAACTGTTTCGGCTGTTTATGTAGTTTACAAACATTTAACATAGATGTCGCCTTTTACAACAATTTAAGTTATTGACGATTAATAAAACAAAAACAAGCGCCATCTAGCGTGGAGTAGTGCAACTTCTTGAGATCGAGAATTTTGACTACAATTTTCGTTCACCAATAAAGAGTAGTTTTATTATATTTTTTTAATTAAACAATCGAAACTATATATAAACGGTGGTATATCTTATTTTAAATGTACGGTTTGGTTAGTAGTGTTCAGAAATATAGTATAATATATACAGTAGGGTTGTGTATTAATACTTAAAACAAAATAATTTACACAAGGTAATTTAAAAGATCATTCAGATTTTTCATTGCATTTAATTGTTTCGTATTTTAAATATGTTTGGGATATCACAATTTGTTTGTTCAAAACGCGCCAAATACACAATACCTAAAATAACACACAAGAACTATTAATTTCTATAGATGAGAAAGATATATTTGTCCTTTTCATGCAACGTGAATATATGTTTGCTAGAAAAGGATGACAATATTGAATCAAAACAGTCAACTTTAATACATTTAGGCAAAGACAATAAGTTCATACAGCCAGATATCTTAGCAAATTATAAAAAAAACTATATTAATATGCGCTTTGGTTGATAGTTTAGGCCTTAAATAATTATTTAAAATTAAATACATAAATCTTATATAAGTCTAAGAGATTTTTATAGTAAGTTAATACAGCTTTTTCACATGTATTTCTGTTATAGTTTGTCTAAATAAGATAGATTAGTTTGATAAATGATGTATATGAAGTATCGAATTCAATTTGTATGAAGGCAAATGCCGTACTTAATAGACAGGTATCGTAGTGACGAAACAAACACGCAGCGAACAATTATGAACTATCGATATTCGGTTTAAATAAAATTTATCGAACTTAAATAAAATTATTATTTTCTTATTAACTAATTTAGAGGACCATTCTAGTATTAATTATGGTGTAGAGAATTAGCGATGACAATAATAATAGCGAAATCCAATTCGATTACGTAGCTGTAGTAGTAATAAATATTTATTCACTCTCATTATTTGTAATGGTTCTGCAGGTCATTATTAATTTGACTAAACAGTGTTTTTTTAATTCATAAGTTATAACTATGAATCTATCGATTCCGATTTCTATAAGAATAAAAATCGAAAATCGAAAAGATTCATGCTTGATTTTACACAACCCATCCCTACTAAATTGTCACATGAATTGTCAAACTAATCTATCTTATTTAGACAAACTATAAGTATATTTTATGTATTTACAGACTAGTATATTCCGATACAATGGCAAAGGGAAATATATTTTTTTAACTATAAAACTGTTTCGTTAGTCCAATGTATCAGTTTACTAGAAATTATATACATTATATTTTAATCTATTATTGTCTATGATTGATATTTTGGTCTATGCCAAACTAAATATAAATATACGCATTTTAAACGATTACACGAGTGGATTATTTCAAATCTTAAAATATCCGTTAAGAATTATGCCTATTTAAGGCGATTTTTTTTGATTATGCTTAAAATTTTATATATTTTGTATTATCTATGAATATTAAATAATTTACGCATATTTACAAAATTATATACATTTGGCAAGTGAAAAATACTTTTGGTAAGAAAATGCAATTATCGTTTTGTAACATTTTCAAAGATTTTTTTTATCACAATTTTCTTTATGACAGAATCAATTTTATTATAAAAAACATTCACACAAATCGATAATATTTATACAAGATATTATAGTCGTTAATGTCCGGTTTATTTCCAGTCCAGTGAACAAAGCCAGCGCTGGAGTGCAACTCGAAAAAAATTGAACCTCTTACTGGAATCCACGCAGAGCATTCCAGTGTTCCAAATGATCTAGTTAGAATCTGATTCACTGGACTGGAATAATGTAAACCCGGCACAATATGACGACACTTTACACAGTCAAATAGTTACCGGGTATTAAGTTGGCACGTCAAAATCAACAATTCCTTTTACCCGGAGTGCCAACTTAAGCGCTGTGGAATAACCAAGATTTGGGGTAAAAATTAATGCTTCAATGTAGTTTTTGTATAATAATATTCAGTTCACATCTACTGAATAATTAAAACGAAAAAAAAAGAAAAATTATAACCTCTCTCATCGGTGTATTTAAAATTAATCTTACTAATATTATAAATGCGAAAGTTTAGATGGATGGATGTTTGTTAGAGTTTGTAGCTTAAACTGCTGAACGGATCTCGATGAAATTTGGTATAGATGTAGAGGATAGTTTGGAAGAACACATAGGCTACTCACTTTTGTTTTTTTTAATCCCTCGCGGACGGAGTCGCGGGCGAAAGCTATTTACTATAAAAGAAATATAATTTAATGTAATATTATAGAATATCGTTATATCTTACTATTTAAATTACATTGGCAAGAAAGACAAAATTCAACCAAACTAATATTTGGTGTAACCTCAAAACGAAAGCAAACTGCTGTCGTTAAGTTGGCACGTCTGGCAAAAGAGCGCTCTTATTATCCACGTGCCAACTGCCGATTACTAAAATTAGCGCCTGTCCCACCACTGGCTGATAGAGGCTCAGATAGCTTAAAATATAACTGTCAGATAAGGCAACAAAATCCGATATTTCCATCACATATTTTTGACCGACTTCCCAAAAGAAGGGGGTACTCAATTTGTCTGTATGTTTTTTTTTCTTTTTATGTGTGTTACGGCATAACTCCGCTAGTGGACCGATTTTGATAATTCTTTTTTATCCGAAAAGTTGCAGGTGGGTCCCATTTTTTTGTTTGATTTTACACGTTCGATTGTTATCAGACAGTATACAATTTGGTGAGACCCTTAGAGCCTGACCCACCTCTGGCTGATAGAAGCTCAGATAGCTTAAAAATGTAACTGTCAGATAAAGGAACAAAATCCGATACTTCCATCACATATTTTACACATTCGATTGTTATCAGACAATTTACAATTTGGTGGTTTTTTCAGATATTTTATTAAAACATCTATCAATGTACAAATTCATTAACAGCACCGTGATGGTGAAACTGTTGCGTATTGTCGACTATCACGCTTGTATACCCGCCATCTTGTACCGTAGGGCTGGGCGCCATTTTAGAGAAGTTCCCGCCGAAATTACCCTGCATCGGTCGGCCATTTTGATTCTGACTATTATGACCATAAAATGATATGAGATTCGTATAATTATATTGCTGATTGACCTCCGAACTCTCTATTGAGCTGCAACTCGAAGAAGACGCGGAAAATGGTCGTTGATTTTGTGGATATATGTAATTTGGTATTTCTGGTTCTGTGTAGTTTTCGTTGTAGAACAAATCGTATGGACCATTCTGTGTGTGATATTCATCTTGAGTTTCGTATTGTATAGGTATTGTATATTCTTGATAATTATAACCTCCGCTTGAATCTGTACTGAAATCACTTTCGTTTAAAATATGGTTCACTTTGTCTGTGTTTCGTGTGTGGATGTGTGGTGGTGTGCTCGTGTGTGTTGGTGTTTGTACTTCGGTGTTGATTTTCGGAGGGCCTTGGTCTATGTTTAGTATTAGATGTTTCTCCTCGATTTCACTGTAACAATAGAATAAAGTTCAATTTCTGATATACAAGGATATAAGAGCATGCATTTGTAACTAAACTATCGCACGACTGTTTGAGGAAATAAGGAGTAAAATGTTAGCGTGGTACGGGCATGTTATGAGGGATGAATCGCATGTAACAAGGAGAAATTAGTTATAAGTGTGGAGGTACACCGGTAGAGGTAGACATAGAAAGAGATGGATGGATTGTGTGAAAGGTGACATGATCAAGAAGGGAGTTATGACTGAGATGACGGATGATAGAGTTATTTGGACGACAAAAACCTGTCGCGCCGACCCTACGGGAGTAGGATAACGCAGGGGAGATGATGATTGTTTAGTCTCGCAGATTCATATGAACTTATATGGGATTATTCCCAACTGTCACCCCGGTCTGTCCCCACGTGAGAACAGATGAGAATAAAAAGTTTAATGTCTCACCTTTTGCGAAGAGGGGACGGTTGGAACTTATTTTATTTCGTAACGGTTACGGTCACCTTATTGGTGATAGTGGGACTAAAAGGTGGGACGGATGAAACTTTTTATTCTCACGTGGGGACAAAGCGGGGTGACGGTTGGGAATACTCCCTTATAGGTGCATACTACTCGATTTTTAGTGCAACTAAACAGTATTGACTGTGCAATCGACAATCGCATAACAGTTGTCCGATAGTTTAGTTTAGTTAATATAGTTATAAGTACCAAAGAGTTTAAAAAATATATAGAGTTGGCATAGTTGACACTTGACTTGAAACATTTTTCACATAATCTCAGTAACGCTATTTGTTAGATCCTCCAAACCAGTCGATATTATTGTTTTTAAATTAACTGCCAATAGATATTTAAATTTTTGGAAGCGTCGGTGGCTCAGTAGTTTAAGCACTTGACTTGTAATCTACAGGTCTTGGGTTCGAATCCCGCCGTACCAATGTGAGTTTCGATTTTTCGAATTTTTATATGTACATAATTTACCCGACGTTCTTACGGTGAAGGAAAACATCGTGATGCAACCTGCACATATCGGTGAAGAAATTCAAAGATATGTGTGAAGTCAACCAACCCGCACTTGGCCAGCGTGGTTGACTATGGCCTAGTCACCATAACTTAGGGTAGGCTCCGAGCCCCTTGGTGAGGACCTATAGTGAGCTGGTGATGATGATGGTGATGAGATATTTAAATGATTATGTTTTATTTTGTAATATTGTTTAGTTTATTTTACAACAAAATAT